>OX276336.1:94274866-95519972 GCA_946251815.1 Dasysyrphus albostriatus
TTTTTAAAAACCATTTCTTTAAATAATTTAATGTAAAAGAAAATTGAATAGATTCCTGGCTTTGTAAAAAACTATATTACGATGTTTGACGCGTTGCTATTTTTTTTAAAATATTTTTTTTTTCATTAAGTCAATTTGCTTATGGGTAAGTTGGTTAAGTTCTTTGTTTATATCTTTAAATATGAACTTAAATTGATGTGTTGAACGCACCCATTTGAAATGAGTGAAGAAAAAGTATGAAGTTAGCTGCGTTTAGCTATTTACTCTATTCGCTCAGCTTCTTTATTCTGAGCTCATGGCGGTGTTCACATTGGACTGAAACTGATTTTTTTACTTTAGATACATGTAGGTATTAAAGCCCCCTAATGCACGTGTAGTTAAATACACGTGTTACCCGTGTAATTAATTATCTGTGCATGAATCCGTGTCCTTATATTTACACGTGTATTTACAATTACCCGGATATTTAGCAATACACGTGTAATTATTATTGAAATAATTTTTTTTCCAATTTTTTCTAATGCAGAGCACGTTGAAAATAGGTACAGTTATTGTTTGAATAGTTACAAAAATATTGTATTATGATAAGAACCACTACTAGTCCATTCAAATAAAACACTATACACATATTTATTTGGTTTTTCTGAAACCTGATAAAAAAAATCTTTAAAATTGGTTTTACATCCGTTGTCGTTCATACCAGAACTGAAAATCAATTCTCATTATATTCAAAGGTTTTTTTAAATACACGTGTATTTTTATTTACACGTGTATTTAAAAAGTACACGGGTATCAATTCCTTAAAACACGTGTACTCGTGTAACGGATATCACCCGTCTGAAATCTAGGGCTCTAGTAGGTATCTACTATAAGCAAGGCGAAATAATCTGAAACGCGTCGCTTAACAATTAAATTTAATGTTGCGAAAATAACGCTTTTTAAATAAATAAATATACAAAAATTTTCAAATTTTAATTTTATATAAAGACATTTTTTTTTTCAATTTTATTCCTTAAAATTCAATTTAAATAAAGATTAGAGGTCTGAAATGAATGCCTTGAACAAATGCAATGAATAAAGAAACAAATTAAGTAATTTATTGTATTATATGTATTTTGCTCTTGTTTTTTTATATATATATTTCTGAGAAAAGTAGTATATAGGTATGTAATCTATATGTTTTACATATATAAAAGCGTTAATCTGGTTTGGCTATTCAAAGCGAGATGTGCATACTGAAAAGTAAATTAAAGCTGTCCATGGAGCCTACTCCGAACTAGCTCCGATTTTAAAAGTAACATTGTTGAATGCTCTGAGCTTAAAAAGAAACACACATCTTTCTTGCGAGCTATGTTCAAGGCTAAAAAAAGAAAAACGCCTAATAGTTGCCGAATAATGTGGGCACCCCAGCACGCCATTTTCTAAGTTATGACGTCACAACTATCTCATGTCAAATTATTTAGAAAAAGCAGGATTTTAGCAATACCATAACTCTGAAACGGTACGTTCTAAAAAATGTTGGTTGTTATTTTCTTATTTATCGAGTAGCTTTCTTGGTAAAAGTTAAAAAAAAAAATAGTTTTGGCGCAATGTTAAAAAATGAATTCTTCTAAATCGTAGAGAAATTTTGATAAATTAAATTTTAATTTTATTTGCTTCTGCTACATAAACCAAAATATACGTTTCTAGTGGATTTTGATTCGCTAAACTGGTCTTAAAATTGCTCTAATACGTAAAGTTTTTGAGATAACCCATTCTGAAATATCTCTAAAAGTTAAGATACAATTTTTTCATTTGAAAATTAAGGTCATCATTTTCACTAAACTGGCAACAAGATCTAGTAAAATGAAACTTCTTTTATAAAATGAAGTTGTTTTTTTATCAATATTTTTATTACTCTCTTCGAAGTCTTTAGTTGAAATTTATGAGTTTAGCATACTATTTTGGAGTATGGTAGTTTAAGGCGAATACTGACAGCTAGTTAATGATTTCTCCAAGAAGAATCTTCATTCAAATATTCAAAAAGAATTTCAAAGATAAGTGTTAATATGTACTTTAGATTGACGATACAAATTTAATCGAAATTAAATTACTTCGAGAAATAATATAACTTCAAATTTGCCTGATAACGCAATCAAATTTTGATTTCGAATATCTCAAAAACGTGACATGCTAGAGCAACTCTGAGACCATATTTGAATTCAGTGCATCGAAAACTACCAGAAAAGAATATTTTGGTTCATGTTAGATACAAAAATTGAAATTTTATCAGACAGTGTCATATTAATTGAAAACAACGGACGGCAACACCTACAACATTTTGCTTAAGTTGATTTTTAAATCTACTCATTTTAATGATTTATGTATTCGTAATAACTTACTTGTGGAACTTATGAGTTCTCATAAATAAGAATAGAAAAACAATAATTTTTTACGTTTAATAACGAAAGTCTTCGAGAATTTATCTTCGCATCTTCAAATTCAGATTAAAAGATAATAAAATAATAATCTAAAGATCAGGAGAAGATAAATCCTCGAAAGTTTTTTTTTATTAAAAGGAAAACAAAAAATTGTTGTTTTTCTATTTCTACTCATTTTAATGAATAATTTTCTTTTCTTTTTTAAATGGAGACACAAATATTTATATTAATTTCTTTGAAAATTGTTTATAGTTAAATACACTGCGTTTCATTCTTTTAAATACAGTTTTTATTCAATAAACTTTTTGCGATTTCTTCGGAACTTTCTATTATTAGAAAAAATCTTACTATCTATTGAGGGTAATTGGAGAAAGAATTTTGAATCCTCGATAAGAAATTTTAACTGTATAGCAATTTGAATGATTTAAGGCACAAAATCAACGTTTTGTTTTATTCGTTTGAATACACTTGAAGTTTGAAGTTCGAAAACAATTAAAAATAAGATGAAAAAAGTCAAATAATAAATAGTTAAAAACATTTTCTCATCAATTCAACAATTATTCCAAAAGCAAGTTACCTAACTGTAGATGAAAAGACTCAAATTCGAGCTTATACCTAACGACGATGGTGCTAGCATAGCAGTCGCTTTATAGGGCAGAATATAAGGCGAAGTCATACGGTCGTCTGTTGATATCTTCAAAATTAAATGAAAAACTATTAAGCACAAGTGAATATTGACAACAACACCTTGAGATCGACATGCAATACTCCGAAAAACCTCCAATTCAACCTTATTCAGTCAGCAAAATCAAAAATAAGACCTAAGTAAAAGTCAGTAAATCATCAGACTTATCAGATTATTCGGAAAGCCACTCATTTGAAGCGTCTGAAAATTAAGAAAAAACCACCACTTAATAAAACTCGTCGAAATTAGTGCCATAAGTCCCGGCGTCTTTAAATTCTATTTCTATGATATGATAAAAGAGGAAGGAGAAGACACAGCAAGGGAGATGGTGTTAAGAAAGGAGGAGCAGTAAGCTTTTACTCACAGTTCACTTGGATTTTCAAAGCTCGCGAATGACTGCAAAAACCTATAAATGCATACCGGAGCGAGCATTTGCATAGCTTGCAGAACTGTTTGGTTGGATTTTCCAGCAGAACAATGGATTGAGGGTCAGAATGTAGAACTTTTGGCTTGGTTGCCATATGCACCGGACTTGAATATACTGGAAAACATTTGGGGTTGGCTCCCACGGAAAGTTTACGAAGGAGGAAGGCAGTTCGAAACCAAAGAAGAGTAAATTGAAACCATAAAATCATCTTAGGAAGAGATTTCATTGAACTATTTGGTTTCCTTTGATGACTGACTGTACTGCAAGCTTTTGGAGGTAATAGAAAAGGCAGTACTCACTTCGATTTAAGGACTGTATTTAATCGAATGAAACACAGTGTAGCTACTAGTATGGCTATAACTATTAATATACGATGATCTTATACATTTTTATTCGAACGCTATAAACTAGATGCTTTTATATCTTCTAAATTTTTAAATAGGTACATATTTGAAAATTAAGAAAACAAATTTTTGCTAAAGCTAAGAAGATCTGGAAGATCTTTCATTATTAGCAGACCTGTCCGTAAGTCTTTCAATTGCTTCTAGTAAGATTTCAATTGAAAACTTTCTATCGATTTAAATTTGTCCGTTTACACGGTTGGTTAATTTTATATAAATATCAGCCAATTTTTTGGTAGAAAATTGGTTAAAATTTGTTGTCTTCCAATTAAAAATTGGCTGTCTACACGATTGGAAGACTTCTGACAGGTCTGCCAATATTAAAAGATCTTCCAATCGTGTAAATAGCCATTTGGTCTATTCTTGACGGCAAACTTATCTGCCATTTAAAAATTGGAAGATGTTCTTCGCACGAACAACTTCCAATATCCAATTAGTTGGTCAATCGTCCTATTATCTGTCAAGGAGAAAATTTGTGTGTTTACACATGTTATTCACACAATTGCAAGCATTCGGCTGAACAATTTTTTTCTATCAATTTTGGCAGATTGAATTGAATGTTTACACGGTTGGAATATTGGAAGATTTTCCAATCGCGTATACTAAGCTTTAGAAATATATTTTTTTCCTAAACTTTTCCTTATTTTCAATTTTCTCAAAAAAAAAATATTTATATGTTAATACATATAATGAAGCCTAAAAAAAGTAGACAAAAAAAAATGGAAAACTACGAAAAAATTCTGACAGAGCTGAATTTTAGTGGAAAGCTTTGTTTTGACGTCTTAGGTATTTGCTAAAAAGTTCGGTAAATTTGTACCTGGGCTACGTTTTTGGGAGGGGTACAATTCAGTTTTTTCTTAATTTCTCGAAACATATCAGTGTGAAGGTAAAAATGGAAGCTTATGCAATCCTACAAATAAATACATAACATACTTTTTTATAAAATCACTAGACTCAGATTTATAACATAAATTCATTAATTTCTTGAAAAAAAAAATTAATTTGTTGAAATATCTACAAAAAAATTTTAAGCTTAATAAGCCTAAGGAATTCGTTAATAGCTCATTTTTTAGATAGTTTTGTTGTGTATGTTATTTTGTCCTGATTTTGTTGTAAGAGGAAATAAATCGAGTTGTTGAATAAACACCAAATCACCTTCTTTTTTTCAAAATGGCGGCCTTCCCTAAACCCTGTGTGCCCCAAAATACTTGTTTTAATTGAATTAAATGAAGAGATGTAGCCAAACACAAATCGTATAAAAATTTTGCCTATCGATTAATAAGCACCAAAATTTAGCTTTTTCGAATTTTTTCTAAGTGAAAGTCCACGTGGAAACATAATGTAGTTTTTAACGAGGGCCTAAAAATTTTAACATTTATGTTAACGAGAGTCCAGCAAGGGCAACTATGAATTTTCTCTAATGCCTTGTCCGTTAAGTAACCAAAAACAAGTAACCCAAGAACAAAAAAAAAGTTGTTTCAACTGGGATTCGATCCTGTGATCTTCTGATTACCAGTCCTATTATTTATTATTATATTATTTACTATTTCGCATAAAATATTTTTTGTTTTCGTTATATATAGGGTATTTGTGATAGGATTAAAAGACTCATCCAACAAGTTTTTTCTAGCAAGGTCCTTACTAGTATGTGACAAGTTTTCCCTGTCTAGATTGCCCCTACCGAAGCCTTTTCAGGGCCTTGACTAAACTTGACAAAAACTTGTCATTTTCCAGGTATGTAATTGGGCTAATATAAAAGCATCGAATATTTAAAGCGAAGTCAGTACTTAAGCATAACACAACATTTTGAAGATAAAAAAAGCCTTGGTGCGACCCACACTGGAAACTTCCCATGGCAGCTAGAAGGCGATGTTATTTTATTATTATAAAATCGACAATTCAAGATTTTCGAAAACGTTTTCAGGTGTTCAATATGCAATCAAGTAAAGACGAAAGATTGATTTGCCATCGAGGTATTGTAGAAACAAAAACATTAAGGGTATTCATACAACGACGTTAAGCTGTCGTAAGCGTAGTAAAGTTTTAAACTTCACAAATCTCTCACAATGTGTAGGGAAAATCGGACAATTTACGCAGTTTAACTATCTTACTACGTTTATGACGACTTCAAACCATTGCATGAATACCGTTATTTTGTTATTAGTGTGTAGAATAAAATTAACCCGAAGTCAATATCATTGGTATTTGTCAAGATATTTGAGACGAAACATTTTTAGCACATTTTTTGTAACAATTTTTGGTAGTTTCTTTTAGATTTTACCAATTTTATCAATTACTAACTATAAACTAATACTTTTGTGATCGATGCCTGACAGTCCTACTTTACATTGTTGGACATTTTGTTTGTTTTATCTGAAGTGTAACATAAATGTAACAAGTAAATCTATTGTTCACCTGATAATGTTCATAGGGTTGGCCAAATCGTTGCGACAAAAATAAAATTTGTTTCATTTTCCCTGAAGCCCACTCAACTAGTCTATAAAATAGAAGAAGCCAATATCATTGTTTGTTCTTAAAATTTTGTCAAAATTTTCGATTTGACAAGTCGAACCAATTACAATAACTTCCAATGGGAAGTTAATAAAAGCAAATATTTTGTTACAAGATATTTGTTTCAAGTTCAAATAATAAAAATGTTATTTATTTTAATTTATCAAATCAATTCTGGGCCTGCATTATCATTTTATTGCTGAGATCTGATCCCCCTGGCTTAACGACCAGCCAGTAAATAAAACCACAAGTTTTAACAGTCCACTTAATGGGAGATAAAAATATTGTATTGTAGTGGGCTAAGTTGTAGTGTTAAATTTAGTTTTATTTATTTTTTTTTTTCAAAAACATATTTGTAACGGGTGATTTTTTAAGAGGTTTAGAACTTTAAAAAAAAAAAAAAACACAAAAAATTCGAAAAAATGAATGAAATATTTATTTGAATCGATAGTTTGAACCTTGCAATTTAATGTTTAAAGATAATTTCATGCAAATGTTGACCGCGGCTGCATCTCAGGTAGCCCATCCGCTGAGTCCAATTTTGGCATACTCTTTCATACATATCGGCCGGTATCTCACGAATGAATGCATGGATGTTGGCTTCCAGTGCGTCAATCGAAGCGGGCTTGTCCCTATAGACATTAGCCTTGACATACCCCCACAAAAAATAATCTAATGGTGTCAAATCGCACGATCTAGGCGGCCAATTGACCGGCCCGAAACGTGAAATTAACTGTTCACCAAACTCGCCTCGCAATTGCGCCATTGTTTCGCGTGCTGTGTGGCATGTGGCACCGTCTTGTTGAAACCACATATCATGCAAGTCAAGAACTTCCATTTCGGGCAAAAAAAAGTTTGTTATCATCGCTCGGTAGCGTTCACCATTGACAGTAACGCTGCGATTCGCATCATCCCAATAATGCCGCCGGCTCATAAACCGCACCAAACAGTGGCTTTTTCGGGATGCATTGGTAGCTGTTGCAATGCTTCTGGCTGATCTTCACTCCAAATGCGGCAATTATGCTTATTTACGTACCCATTCAACCAAAAATGAGCCTCATCGCTGAACACAATTTTTCGATAAAAAAGCGGATCCTCGGCCAGCTTTCCAAGAGCCCATTCACCAAAAATTCGGCGTTGTGGTAGGTCGGCTGGCTTTAGTTCTTGCACCAGCTGTATCTTAAAAGGCTTTACGCCCAAATCCTTCCGCAAAATTTTCCACGTAGTGCTGTAACAAAGGCCTAACTGCTGGGAACGGCGCCGAATCGACATTTCGCGGTCTTCTGTCACACTAGCTGATACGGCCGCAATATTTTCTTCACTACGCACAGTACGTAAACGCGTTGGTGGTTTAATGTCCAACAAAGTAAATTTGGTGCGAAATTTGGTCACAATCTTCCGAATAGACTGCTCAGAAGGTCGAGAATGCCGACCATAAAATGGAAGCAGCGCGCGATGAACATTTCGAACCGAGCACGAATTTTGATAGTAAAATTCAATAATTTGCAAGCGTTGTTCATTTGTAAGACGATCCATGGTTAAATTGCAAACCAAACTGAAGCTGTTTGACAGTGACACAAGGTACTAAACACACGTCAGCTGTCAAAACCAGTGTTGCCAAAACCAAACCAGCTAAAAAATCACCCTTTATTACAAACAATCCCTACTTAAGAATCGTTTTTCAACCCCACCCCCCTAGAATTTGGTTTTCTTCGAAGAGATTTAGAATTTGTTTTTACTTTTATAATTTCAAACTAAAACCCTGTCCATCGTCGGAGTGGAATTATCTTACCAGGGCAATTTTTTTTTATTTCGTGGTATTTTTGTCTTTTAATATTTTTAATATTTAAGTTCTTCTCTCTAGGTTAACGTTAACATAGAAAACCACTTAAATATTAATCCAACATATATTTCACACATTTAGTACATATTTGAATTTGATGCTCGCCATGGGCGTATCAAATTCCAAAATGTTTTACTTTCATTTTAGTTTTATACACTAACTTATATTACACATCGGTGCTACAGTCAAGATAGTCATCACGAAATGGTGGATAAAACCATATAAGACAATATAAAATAACGAACCATTGTTGCCAATCATTAACGAACATTTTTTTTTATTAAACTTACCAAAGGGTGATACAGCACCCTGCGTTGTGCTCAGGGTAAAACTTGTTCACACGAAATTTTTTCTTCGCCTTAAAAAACCTCTGCGTTGAGCTGATTTATCCCTTGGTCTGGAAGAGTTTATTGATCCACTACCTTAGTACATACATTCGATTCGGTACATTTTTTTTAAATTAATAAAATAGTGTATTTTTGAATAGACATTTCAAATCTTTATTGCAATCCAAAGCTCTGTGAAATTAGGCACTAAGAGAAAAAAAAACTTCTTTTTTTCAAACATTAATTTCATTTTATTTTTAAGTTTTTAACCGAAAATGAAATAACACCCCAAACTGTCTTACTGCTTGGATTGTATCGAATACAATTTCTCTTGTAAAAGGGCCCTTTTCATATTGCCTTCAGTGTTTTTTACACGATCCGTATATTAGAAGAGTATCAAAACTAGCAGAATGCATAGCTGACAAAATTAATGTAAGGGTCATGTTGAAAACCTTCAGAAAATAAAAGCTGGATCCACAAAAAGCGATATTTTGTTAGCTCTGGGTCCTAAATTAGCAGATTTTTATAAAACTTTTTGCATAAGATAATGTGGTAAATTATGCAAAATGAAATAAGGTCCCGAGTAAAGCTCCAAAACGTATGCAGGGGTCTTATTTCATAATGAAACTAAGCCATAGAAAAACTAATTAAATAGGATCCCAAAATTTAAGAATTTTCGTTTTTGTTGTCTGCGGATTTCTCGGAGGCCTTATTTTGCAGAGCCGAAATCAAGTTTTAAACTAAAGGCATAAACGCTGGTAAGGTTAGACATCTTTTTATAAATACACAAATTATTGTCAGCTGGCTCTTCTGTTTTTAACTAAATCATTTTTATCTTACTCGATTTATCGCATTCGATGTACGTCTTGTCAGAAAACATGCATCGCTACTGATGAAATCATAAGATCACTTAGCGCCCGCAGTGAAACTCAAATATATCAACCAAAAGCTCATACAATTTAGATTTTAATTTCTTGACGGTAATTATTTTTTTTTTTTTTGTGTGAAAAAAAAACTGGCGTAGGTACGAGTACATTAACCAACCTGTTCCGTTCCGAGATAAGATCATATTATTGAAGACCACAATTTTGTAGTTTATTTTTAGCACAGGAAAGTACAAATGTGTTGTAGACACCGCACAGAAATAGATTTTTAAAAAATCTCGATTTTGAAAATTTAATTTGAATACATTTGAAATAAACATAGAATGTTTTTGAGAACATTTAACCAAATTAAATGTTTTTTTTTTTAATTATGCAAACTGCAAAGAAATCATCGTGGAACATATTTTAGAATGTGTATTCGCAAAAAATATATTTTCAATCCGAACGAATATTGTGTGTGTATGTTACATAAATAAATGTCATCAATTTTGGAGAGATATTTAGTAGACAGGTTCCAGCCTCTAGACATACATATATCATTTTCTTTAAACGGGTTATGTACGTCATGGTAATTTTGGTAATATGATGTTACAAAACTGAATCAGGTTCTTGTTGCCTTTAAACTACAAGAGTAACGATAATCATTACTACCAATTTTTAGTCCATAAGTGTCAAAAACATGTGATAATGGCCGTTTTCGAAAAAGTCAAATTGGTCGTCAAATGATCGTCATTTTTTGACGCATATACTGCTATCGTCAAATACGCAATCGTCCTGCTGGTACAAAATCCGTTTGATTAACGTCAGTCAAGTTAGTTACCATCAAATTTGACGTTCACAAACACGCTCTCTGGCTTTTCAATATTCTGTTTGTCAAGTCGATTTTTGGACTTAGCAGCTGCACTGCAGATGATGGTTTCGAACATGTGAATTGAAAGATTACATGGTTACTGCTATTGTTTTGCATTTCCACTAAATGTTCTATTATATATAATATAATATTCTATACGAACTTTTTCTCCTTTCTGGGTGCCAAAACTACTTTTAAGTCTATATTTCTGTGCCTTAGTTCTAAAAGGGCCAATATCCATTTACTAAAATATTGACTTAAGTACTGTAACTCAGCGCAAGATGATATACGACTGTAATAAGGGGCACAGTGCTCCAATTGTTTCTTAACAATATACCGATGGTTATAAAAGTTTAATTTTCAAAAGTAATATCCATTTTTAGAAATTAGAAGCAACATTTTTTGATTTCCCACAAAATTAATAAATATGACATTGGCCCTTTTAGAACCAAGGTACAGATTTATAAAATCTAATTCCAAAAGATTCGATACGACGAATTATAAGTCCTTTAACGCGCTCTGATTAAAGCCATGAAGAATTTATTGTTGCAAGGGCGATTGAGGAACCTTAGCACTAGTTACATTAACAGTCACACTTAGTTCGCAGCACATAACATTTCCAAATATCATCTAAAAGTTATAGAAAAAATTTTGTTCAACAAATTAAATGCAGTGTAAGCTGTAAAATATAGTTGTACAGTGTAGGTACATGCACTGTAGGTACACATTTTTCCCACAAGTTTTGAGATACGTCTGATTTGTTTTTTGGACGAAATTTTTTGTGCGATTTCATTTTATTGTTAAAAATATCAATAAAAAAAGAAAATCTCAGCTTTGTCTATTGTTTAAAATAGCAACAAAAAAGAAAATGCATAGCATTTAAAACCGTCATGACGAATGAAAAGTATTTCAAGAGAACATGTTTCTTTTTAACTGTCAAAAAAAACATGTTTCTGTTTTCTTTTGAAATCTTTGATTCGATTTCACCTTTTCAAACTCACTTTTAAAAATGTCAGCTTTGATCAAACATCAAAGGTGTTTGTCTTATTCAGCTCTAAGCAGAGCATGGGGTAGAGCTGGAGCTATTGGAGTTACCTCTGAGCAGATTACGATCAAAGCCTTCTGATATAATTTTGAAACACATCTGAACACTGAATTGTCATACGATTGCGATGCGTTCAACGCACAATAATTTAGAACTGATTTTCAATTCTGATAGCTGCCCAATCAAAAACTCGAAAAAAAGACAAAATGTGAACTGAAATTAAAGTGTTGACACTGTGAAATGAGTGAAAAAAGAGCGAAGTTGCCTGCGCTCAGCTGTTTACTCCATTAGCTTGGTCTTTTTATTCTGAGCTCATGGCGCTTACTCCGAGCTAGTTCCTATTCAAAAAAGAAACACAAGTTGACCGCTCTGAGCGCTCTGAGCTTAAAAATAAAAAAAGATTTTTTTTTACACTTCAGATTCTTTGTTGTAGTGAGCTTAGAGCAAGCCGCAAACCTACAATCAGAGGCTCCTCATAAGTGCATGTGTTAGTGTTTAGTAAAATAATGCGAGCTAACACATGCATACAAATAAAAGTAATACATTTACATAGTTAAACAAACAAACAATAAACATAATTAAACAATATATATCACATTTGAATTAAATATGATCTAAAAGTAAAAAAGAAAAACAATCACGAAAGTGGAGCACTGGTTCGAAACAATTTTTTCAATTCCATCTTACTAACGTTAAAATCAACCGAGCAGCCATTTAAATAAAATATCCTACACATACGGTTAAGAGGCTCATGTAAACCGTAGTTAGTTCTATGGAAAGTTACATGTAAAAGTTCAAATCTTCTCAGATGGTGAGATCCTCCACGGAAATTTATGCCAATACAGGCCAACAAATCAGGAGCATCGATTTGACCATTTATAAGTTGGTGAAGAAATATTAGATATTGGACTTGCAGTAGCTGGATCTTATGTTCATATGGTGGAAGGTTGAATGGATCTGCCCAAGGAAGACCTTTCAGAGCAAAGCGAATGAATTTATGTTGTATCGATTCAATACAATTTTTATCAATTTCATAAAAGGGAGAACATACTTGAGACGCGTAATCTAGATGAACGTTTTATAAAACCAAGCATAGAGCTTGCTTTATTAACAATGAAGTTAATGTCTTCAGTGAATTCTAAATTTGAGCTGAAGCTAACACCCAAGTCCTTGAAACTTAAGACTCGACAGAGTTTGTGTTGTGAAATAGAATGATAAAAAGCATTTGCAAGTCGCTTTCTAGAGAAGGTAATTGTTTGACATTTGGCAGGGTTAAGAGAAAGACCGTTTTTATCACACTAAGTAGCGAAACTATCTATATCGGCTTGCAAAAGAATATGGTCATGGTTAGCTTTTATGTTCATGTCATCAGCGAATATAAGAATATCACTTGAACGTATACTTTAGATAACATCATTAATAGCAAGAATAAATAAAAATGGGCCTAGATGACTTCCCTGGGACACACCGGAGTGAGCCTAGAATGAGTTTGAGTTTCAAAGGCAGTTTCTAAATTTCACATGGTACGATCTATTTTCAAGGTATGATTTTACCCAGGTGATACAAAATGTTGGAAATCCTAAAGATTTCCCTTGCATTTTCTAATGCGTTAGAACATTCATGCAAGAATGTAAGGAGGTTTGTTACTGTTGATTTTCTTCTCACAAACCCATGCTGTTGTTCACATATAATATTCTTGGTATGGAATGCTAAAGTCTCACACACAACTTGTTCAAAGAGCTTTGGAATACATGACAATTTGGATATTGGTCTATAAGTCGAAATATCAGCTTCATCACCTTTTTAAAAAACTGGAGTTAGAAATGAAGTTTTCCATAAACAGGGAAATTTCCCTGATTTAATCGAAAACTTAAACAAAAATTGAAGAGGCTCAGCCAGTATATGCCTGTAATGTTTTAATAATATTGGGGGAACTCCATCTGGCCCAGAAGAGAAATCATCATTTAACGATGAGAGAAGGTCTAAAACAGTACTTTGTTGCACAGCGAAATTGTTGCAACTCGTTTGCGCATAAGAATGCAAATTTCTGAAATAATATTCATCAAGAATATGAAGATGTGTGTCTACGCAAGAGTTACGAAAATTGTTTGCAAAGGCGTTGCAAATATCAACAGTTTCTTTCAACACACAATTTTCATATATGAAATTTGCGGGGTAACCATCGGAATTTTTCTTTGAATTTACAAACTTCCAAAATGCCTTACGGTCTTCTTTAAGAGATCTTCCAATTTCGTATACATGATTAGTATATTAAAATTAAATTCTTCAAAAAGGACAATGTAAGAGTTGTGGTCAACTAAAGAAAGAGTATGTTTTCCAAGCTCTTTTTCTTTTATTTCGTAGTATTCTCAACTCTTTTGTATACCATGAGTGGCAAATGCTCGAGAATTCGATTTTTTGAATTTTTAATACAGCTTACTTGCTGCAAGTCAGTTGTAATAATTCTATCCAAAAACTGAAGCTCAGTTTGTGAAGAAGTTAAGGACGCTTCATAACAAGATTCATCCTCAGAAGGAACCCACTCTATGTATGGTAAATTAAAGTCTCCGAGAAGTAACATGCAACTGTTAGAGCAAGACAATTCAATTATAAAATCGAGGACCTTAGAGAGTTCTACATAAACTGAGTCCAAGAACTGCAATCAAAACACCACCTCCTACTTCTTTTGGTCTGTCAACATGATCTTTTCTATAAACTAAAAACTCTTCATTTAAAAGTTCTGTGTCCAAAAAGCTTGAATTAAGCCAGTTTTCTGTCAAAAGAAAAATGTCATGTGAAAATACCTGAGTGTATATATAGAGATCAGCAGTTTTTGTGCGAAGCCCTCTTACATTTTACTAGAATTTGGAAATCCTATTTAGTTTTTTGGGGATGAAATTTTGGAAAAGTTACGAAAAAACCTGTTTTCCCTTGTTAAAAATTCTTTAAGAGCTTCAGGAGGCCAATTACCAGGGGGGTCATTCCGTAATTTTCAAAATGATAATCGTCAAAACGATAATCGTTAACGTGATCGTCAATTATTTGCTTCACGTAACTTAACCACTATCGTCTCGTATATCGTTATTTTAAAAATGCAATTTGAGAGCATTTGGTATTCCCAAACTGTGGATAAAATGTCATATTGGCTGTCATAAATAACAATCTGCGTTGTTTTTGTGTCTTTAGTGCAACAAAAAAGAAGACAAAAGACATGATGTCAAATTACAGTGGCTACTCAGTCATTCAATTACAGTCGCCTACAAACTTTCAATCACAAAAAAAGTATAAAGTGAGCTTGAAAATATATGCAAACGATACCTATTTAGCTATCGTCTCAACGTCTTACGTGAATCAAATATTTTATTTTCAAAACGATATCGCCCAAACGATAGTCATTTTTAGTTTTACGGAATGCAAACTATCGTCAAAACGCTATCGTCGAGTGATAATCGTTTTACGGAATGAGTGCCCTGAATCACAGATAGAATCAAAGTATAAAGAATTTGTTAAAATTTTAAAAGATGAAACAAAGCTATTTACTCTACCAATTTTTGTACACTATATATGTCATGCTACCGACCACAAGCCGGAAAGCTTAACGCGTTCTCTGTGTTTTTTGTTTGGTTTCACCACTGTTTGCAACAAATAAAACTTAGAAGAATTTTAAAATTAATTTAGGGTGAAATCAAATATAATTGTGTACTTGTGACCAACCCATTTACAGTTGCAAGTGAAATCATCAGATTCAAATGAATACAAATTCAATACATTGAAGTCTGAAGTCATTTTGGATATCATTGATTTGATTGTGATTTCAAAAGTGAATTCAAGAATTTGAGTGAATGCGTTCGTAAATGATTCAATTCTTTAACAATTCTGGGGCTTCGTATATACAAGTTATAAAATTCTAAAGAGGTCATGATCTGATCTTGCACCAGTTTATATTTGTACCATGACTTTCTTAAACCTATTTCAAACTTTTTAAGGTTCTTTTAAGAAATAAATGTATTTAAATAAATTCAAGCTCCGACATTTGTTTGCTTTTCTCCACCGGTAGTGTTTTGAACATGATAAATTGTTGACAGAAAATGAAATTGAGAAAACAATAATTCCTTTATGTTTTCTTTATTTTTGTTTACCTTCCATTAAAAACCTATTAATTTGTAATAGTTGACCTATATTAATACACAATACCCTGTAATATTGACATAAACTTACTATACAAACAAGCTTATTTACAGAAGCAAAATAAACTATGTGGGGTAAATCTTACTCATGCTTATGTTCCTATTCCATCCAACTAACAATAACAACTATCCTATCTCGGTCTCCTATCGTGCCATTTTCCTAGCTTGGCTTTAGCTGCAGTGTAACTTCAGTTTGCAAGAAGAACAAAAAAAATACAAGAAATGTTATGAATTCAACTTAAATTTTCTCTCTCTCTTCTCTAGGTTTTCTACCAACCGCCAACAACTGTTCAGCGCAGCCACCACATCGCCCCCGGTTTATTATTATCGTCTCGGCCTCATCGACTTTAAAGCATCTCGATCGTTTTCTCGAGATCGTCGTTGTCGTCTCAGTTTTAACAATCGACGGACAAAGCAACGCACAAGTTGTTTAGCTCTGGACTGTATTCTTACTCTGAAAACGTCATCATTCAAGATTTTACTTCACACCACAGTATATTTTCTTAGAGGATAGCAGCACCAACATCAGCAAGAGAAGAAACAGGCAGCATCGAGTCCAAGTCTAAGTGAGCTTGTTGGAAACAATATAAGCTGGCACAACATTAGTTTTGAGTTGGCTACCAACGCGAGCGGGTCTTCTCTAGGCAAACGAGACACGTACAGACAAATATCTTATATATTTTGTGTTCCCCTTTTCTTTCGCTATACGTATTTAAATTTTTTTTTATTTTTGAAAATAATTGTTCTCTCAAGTTAAATTCATTTAAAGAAAATTCTGTTACACAACAAAAAAAATTATATATCTTATGAAATATTTCTTGTGAATCGAAGGATCTTTCGTATCTGCGAATCAAAAAGATTAATCTAATCCTGTAAGGTGCTTTTGTGATTTGAAAAATGTACATATAAAACCATTCCAACATATAAATACAAAAATCAGTGTTACTATTATTTAAAAAAATATTAAATCAGTTAATTCTTGTATATTAATGAAATAGTGTTCACTTATACAAAAATGTTATTAAAAAACAAAAATGTGTATATACAAAACGTAAAGGATACATTTCGCTTTTCGAATTTTCTTTCGTTTCACAAAAAATAATTCAGGATTTCAAATTACTGTCGATACGTTTAGAGAAATCGGGCTTCGCAAATTTTCAAATTCAGAAAAACCTCTTTTTGATTTTAAAAAAGGACTAAAGACTTACTTTTCGCGATCTCTTCTTTTACAGATATTTTAACCTCTATTTTTAAGGATAATACGAACGAACTGTTAACCACCACCCAGTTTATAAAATAAAAGAATTTAAATAAAACGTTTCATAAATTAAAGCTTCATGACAAAAAAGGAATAAACTCGAATTATTAATTTTTTTTTAAATCGCCCCCTCCAACACAATACAAATATCGAACATTTCGTAATATTCTTTTATTTCCTGTTACGGATTAATAGTATTAAATAACCGAATCTCAAAATGATGATGGAGAATGGGCTCTCCATGGAATATGGAGATGGATACATGGAGCAAGAAGAAGAATGGGAACGTGAAGGACTTCTAGATCCTGCGTGGGAGAAGCAACAGAAAAAGGTGAGTCGTCAGTTTAAATTTAATTTGTTTTTACATTTTGCTTAAAATCTAAACTTTTTTTTTGTTTCTTAAAATAAGCTTTGATGCTTTAAAAATGGATGAATGTATTTATAGGATATCTCATCTTGTTTTTCTGAATTTAGTTTGCTCTTGTGTATATATGTATGTACAGACGAGTGTATGCATATATATATTTTTTTTTTTTTTTTTTAAGATATACCTCTTTTTTTCTAGTGTGTGCTAAATTTATAATATAAATACATTTTTCTTTTCACACACATTTTTGTTCTACTTGAGATTTTTTTTCTCTCTCTCCCGTTTCTAAAGATAAACATCAAATGAGTATTAATTTCGTCAAGTTTTTCTTTTCAAAAAATAAGAAAATCATTTTTTTAAAAATGCAACAAAAACAAATATTAAGTAATAATAATTTAAGCCAACAAATTTCAGTCAAATGTTTTATTTTTTTTTCTTTCTAAATTCATTTTAAAAATAAACTTTTGGCACAGGGAATATTATTAACGCTCATCATCATATTATATGAGTTGATATTGTAGTATCCAATGAAAGCTTATTTGCGAACGACTTCAAGTAAAAAAGAAATGCGGCGGGTCGCGAAGAAAAATCTTTGTTTATTGTGGTAGGATTGGTTAATTATTTTTTCTGCTATGCAGACATTTATAATAGGTCTTCGTGACCTTTCTCCCTCATTATCAATCCAAACAAAACAATTTTTACTGTAATGATTTATATTTTGCAGAAGCAGGGTAGCTCTTAAAAGAATGACTTTGTGTAAACTCGGTGATAGTAAGAAAAAATTTATTTTATCATCAAAGATAATACTATGTATATCTAATATGAATATTTCAGTTTTATTAATGTAGATTTAATATTTCTATTTGCATTAAGACAAATATGAGCGAGGTTTCTTTTTAGGTGACAGAACTTATGCTAGGTATACGCCTAGCGCTTAATCAAGATGTTAGTTTTAGGTTTGGCCTTGGAATAGATTCTTTAAATGCTGAGTATAAAGTGAGCTTTGAAATGGCGTGCGCTGTTGATTCTATGGCCTTTTTCCAGGGTTCGATTGTATCTTTTATCCCTTATTTCCTGCAGGCTAAGAATTCATTTATTGGGAGAGAAATCGTCTCACCTACATTGTTAGCTTGAAAATCATCGATTTTGGCAAGTATAATTCAAAGACTTACTTTAGAATTAATACATAATTTTTTTTTAGGCCAAATCGTTTCTTTCAATATGTTCATACAAATGCAACAAGATAGGCAAGAACAATATTAAGCTATCAGAAAAAGAGTGTCAATACACCCGAAACGCCACAATTGTAAACCAAACTATTATAGAACGCATATTGTAATAATTCGAGTTTTTAAATGATTAAAAAGTCAAAAATACAACCTTTTATTCAACCTTCATCAATTCCAAAAAGACGTAGGTGTACAATCTCAGTAAAAGATCGTTTTATATTTGTAAAAAAAAATGTATTTGGTTATTTTCGCGCCCAAAGTGAATCAAATTTGCCAAAATTAATTGTATACGAACAAAATGTAGCACATCGCTTTTCATTTTCGAAATTCCAATTTACTATTCCCATTTTCATCAAATAGTTGAATACTGAATTTCACTTTTGTGATGTAAATTCATGATAAGTGGTATGTGAAATCGAATGTTTGGTTTTATAGAGGGCGAGAAATTTCAGAGAGATGGCAATCACATTCATTTTTAAATTATAGAAAATAAAAATGTGGGCGAACATAAAGTAAAGCAAGGCATTAACCTTGTTGTGCGTCAAATGAAAGATTTGGTTCACTTAACCCAAGGATTACACTAATAAGTTTAATTTATGACTATTGGAAGTTTTACAACAAGAATGTTTATACTTATCCACAGTATAGATATTCTAGTTCCAAGCTAAAATCTCATCAATGCTTGTTTAATAAGCTGCAAGAATTGCGTAAGAGAATGCGAACGTGTTTCTGTTTGTACCGTTTAAATTTTGCTTTGCTCCAGACTCAAACAGATTACGGAAGTTTGAAGAATTCTAATTATGTCAATAATATATTTAACTGTTTCAATGCTATATGTGTGTATTTCACTACTCTATAGCATATTTGTTTGATAAGTTTTAAACATATTCAAAAACCGGGCTTTGTTCCTATGGATTTAAAAATAGCAAATTGTGAAAACTGTTTCATGCGTAAGGTACTTATGAGTACTTTGCCTCAAAAGGAAAATAGCTAAAAATTAATACAAATGTGACTCGAAGTCCAATTTTCAATATTTGTATTTTGCAATAAATATGTATGACGGTAATAGCTGGGTTTGTTTGTTGAGCCCTAAAGTCACTTTGGATCGCTGTAAAGAATTTTTTGAAAAACCTGAAATTACCCCGACGAGCAAATTCTGTGCTTTTTTTTTAGAACTGGGGCCGCCCTGAATGCGCCCTGAAGAAGATCTAGGTCTTTTTTTGTTGTGGCTAGTTGAAGTAACGAATTAACTGTCAAAATGACACGAGTTGTAAAGCATTTGTACTGTTGTGGATTTGTGTGCTGCAGGTAATTGTTAGTTTTTGAAATAGAATAGACAAATTTTATTTTAATACTAGCTGGCCCGCTCGCACAGGTTGCCAAAAGTTTCGATAAATATTAATAAACTTACTTGCTTACTTAAGGTGGTGCTACAGTCCGGGGTGGACCAGGGCCACAACCAACAAGCTTCTCCCAGCCGGCTCGGTTTCTAGCTAGCTGTCTCCAGTTTCGCACGCCAAGTTGGTTAAGGTCCTCTTTTACTTGCGTGCGCCACCTGTTCCGCTGTCTTCCTCTACTGCTCTGTTCAACGGAGTTGGATTCAAAGACTTTTCGGGCCGGAGCATTGTTGTCCCTTCGCTCTAGGTGACACAGCCATCTCAGTCGTTGGCTGAGAGTAGGAGTTGGTAGACAGAAGTTGGTTTAACAAAAAACCTGTGACGCTTGTGTCCTCTTGAATGCACATGCCTTTGAAAACATCAGAAATATTAAAAAAAACAATATTATAAATAATGGAATTTTTGTTTAGTTTTTGTTTGTAATAATTTTATCGTTTTAAATAAAAGTGAACAAAAAAAACCTTCATCACCTTCTTCTTCTATGATTAATAATTCGAATTCTAAAAAAAAAGAATTCACAAATACCCAAACAAACTACTAATATTTAGATTTTACCTTAAAATGAATAAAATTTTTGATTCAAAATAGCTTTTTATAGCTTTAGTCCTACAAATTGGCGTTTCGTCCGGCTTACTCACTTGGACTCATCAGTGACATAGTGAGTAGTGCCTTGTCATACGCAATTTGTTAATTAAGTTTTGTCAAAATAACATTTAACCTAAGTTACTCAGAGATATTAAAGCATTATTAAATGAAGAACTATTTTTTGGGTACAATAATTCCAGAGATTACCCCATGGGTACAAACTTACAAACAAACAAACAAACAAATGTTTCATCTTTATAATATAGAATAGAGAAGTATAGATTAACAAAAAGAAATAGAAAATTGAAACTGTTAGACCGAGAGCCCACAGCAGAAAATAAAAGTATAGAAGTTCAAAGCTTGAGTACTTAATACTTATTCAAGAAATCAAAGTCTCGCAGTCCAAACCGGAGCTTTAGTAATTAAACAGTGGATCGACAGCAAAATATGTATAAAATGTATGTTACCCGAAATTGGTGTTCAGTCCTCCCTAGAAAATACTCTTCTGATGACAGATCACACTTTAAACCAAAGTTTCAAAGTGGAAAACAAATTCTTGTTTCTGGCTAATATTAACACCACAATTGAAAGCTTTTTGGTGTTATTTGAGAACCGAAAAACTCAGGTATTTTTGACAACTCTCAAAGTTGCTACATATTTGCATTTTGTCATAAGGTTATTTATGGTGAAATATACTGAACACAAATCATCTATCAGCTGTCAAATAAACTGGGACTAGAAATAGTGTTGCCAGTTATACTCTAATTTATATATATTCAACTACAGTCGCTTATAAACAACTAACAATAGAGAAAAAGGTATTTGAGGAATAGCTAGAATAGGTAAGTCTTGTTTTTACATTCTCACTTAATGCTTTTTTTTCTTGATTGTAATGCTAGACACCGCTTGTCATTTACCAACTGACGCAGTTTTGCAATATGTCAAGCGGAAATACTCCAAAATGGGTTATCTTTGACTGACAATCACTACATTTCTACACCCCTCACCCAATGTGTCAAAAAGACGAAACACAAAACGTCCGAAAAAACGAATCAAGTAATCAGGCTCAAACAACATTTGAAAGTAAAGTGGAAATTACAGAATTGACAAACTAAATGTCACTTTTTCTTTGTCAATTAAAGATACCAATTTGAAATCTGATTCAATTCAATTTAAATGTGATTTCGAAAAGTTTGGTATAAAGCAAGGTTAGGTTATCAGAGTATGATGATGTCGTACTCAGAATATTTACTCTGAAGTTATATGTATTTGTTTTTTGTTGGCAGCAGAATTTAATCAATTGGTGATACACAAGGTACAACAATGTGCTAACATTTGGGTTTCAAATAATAAATTTTATTAAAAATAGAGATATGAACAATTTCTGGACTTTCATTTCTGTGCCAATAAGCACCACAAATGAGCTCAGAACAATTTATTACTTATATACTATTTTAACACAATAATCGAACATTTCGAACCTTTTTTCTGAGGAGAAATATATGTAGGTAAAATAAACTTTTCTTTTCAAGATGACTGACATCTGTGAAAATTTCCTTATTTACAATGAGTGTCAGCGGACTGGATTTTTGTTCACGTTTCAATATTCACATCTGTCTTCACTGAATACTGAAAATGAAAATAGCTGTCCATGAACTGACAAAAGAGCTAGTCAAAATTTCTTGTTCTTTGAAAAGACCAACAGTTTTATGTCAATTAAAGACATAAGTTGAAATGAAATGGCAATTTTGTCGTTCAAAGACCAAATTGGGAACCCTTACTGTGTAATTCAAGTCAAGTGGACACCCAGCATAAGTTTGTTCCCACTGCAATTTGACTTTTTGTTTTGTGTCCTTTTTTGTTGCAAGTTTTTGAATTGAACCATCAACAGAGACAAAAAATAACCCAGATTGTTGTAAATGACCCCAAACAACAATAAAAAAAACTTTTACCCCATTTTATAAAAACTGACCCTGAGTGTATGAATGGTGGGTTTACAGAAAAATGTATCACTAAACGAAAACGAAATTAATGCCGTTTTTGCTTGGTTTTGTGTTCTGTTCCACTCCTATGGCTTATGGAAAAATTGGAGTAGGAGTGGAAAGGAAAAGTAGAAAAGGAGGTCTCCACACATCAAATCGAAAACGACATAAGTCAACTCCATTTGAATTTTTGTCTCTCTAGTCTTGGCGATCCCTGGGAGGGATCCACTATTATCTAACAAGAGTAGCTGAACATAATTCAGTTCCGGTGTCGTCCGAAGTCCGATGGAGTATTAAAATGTGTTCCTGTCATTTAAAGTAGATGTGCATAACACATTTCCTTCTTGGTGTGTTTAATTCAAATTTCTATTGTTTATAGAAGCTAATCTTTTATTGATTTGTTTTGAATATACTTTCTTTGATTATGTAATG
Source organism: Dasysyrphus albostriatus (assembly GCA_946251815.1). Lineage (NCBI taxonomy): Eukaryota > Metazoa > Arthropoda > Insecta > Diptera > Syrphidae > Dasysyrphus > Dasysyrphus albostriatus. Next base: position 94,297,696 of record OX276336.1, read on the forward strand.
TTTACACAACAAGAAATATGTTTGCACATTTCCTTGCATACTCATTTTATAAGATTTGTGTAATAATAAAATAATTGTGAAAAGCAAACAATGCCAATATTATGTGTGTTAATGTGAAAAGCTGGAAATGTAATTTTAAAAAGTGTACATTTAAAGCTGTTGCTGTTATTCTTATGCCAAATAAAATCTAATTTATAATTAAACATATCCTAAAAACCATTGAAAAAATGTTTTAAATGAAATATTACGTCGGTCGTTGAAATCATCGAATACCAATTCCATCTCTTTATTATCGTACAAATATGCAATATACAGCTTTAAAATTTATAAATGAATGTCTTTCTATATTTTTGGAGGAATATGTGAAAATCGGTTTAAATTCCAAATTAAAATATTAAGCTTCATTATTTGAACGGTTTCCATTTGCATTTAATTGAAAAGTAAAACATTCTAAAACAAATAATTAAAACTACACCGAAACAAGTAATAAACAAATAAATTTAAGTAAAGTGAATATATGTGCAAAGTTCAACTTGTGGAATCATTTTTTGATAAGTTAGTAGGAAATATATTAAATGAAAGCAAATTAAGGCCGTTTAATTAATAACTTCTCTTGACTGACAATCCGTTCCCGACTCAATGAAGAACTTACACAAGCATTAACGGGTGATTCATTTGGAAGTTTTTGTTTTAATTATTTAAAAAAAAGACATAAAATGGAGTTGGATGATATAATCGTAATTGTGAACCGAAAAAACAATTTGATATTTTCTTTTTGAAGCAATTTGTATTCAAATGTTGGCCGCGACTACACCGTTAGGGTATTGTCCTTTGGAATGTCGCATTTGAGATTACTCTTTCCAGTATTGCAATTGGTATCGGCCCAACTAATGTTGACCTTCAAGTCCTGTATCGTAGCTAATGGTTTATCGACTAAAATTTTAGATTAAAAATAACACCAATGAAAAAAAATCTTAAAGTTCGATATCACACCACACGATCTAAGTTCTAGGTGGCCAGTTGATAGGTCCGAAATTTCTAAATAAAGCCATTGTTTTGCACGTAGTGTGTACCGTCATCTCGTCAATCCATAGACCACCCCAAATTAAGCATTTTTGGTTGTGGATGCAACAGTAGTTCGAGACTCTCTTCGGATTCATCAGCCCTAAATGCGGAAATTTTTACTTGTTAGCTACCCATTCATCCAGAAATGTGTCTCATCCCCAAAACAAGTTTTTTGTCGAAAACGTTTGATTTTCTTCAAACTTTTTCGCTGGATTTCGTAATATGTTAAGTACAGCAGAATAATTTCGAGACTTTGTTGCGGTTTGAGTCTTTTCATGATAAATTTTCAAGCAATACTAAATAAAAACAACATGACAGCTTGAATACAAAATATTTTGTGGACAACAATATTTTCAATATACATATATTCCATTGGTTTCCAAAAGAAGTGAAACAGTATGAAAACCCAACTGAAAACAACAGTGTTCGTGAAAAACTAGATGTGCCGAGATTCCTGAAAAGTTACAAATTTTTTCATTAAAATTCTTAAATATTTACTTTCCTAATACATTTGAAAACACATAATTAAGACATTTTTCCACATTAGTAAAGTTTACTCTAATGATATTAAAAATAAGCCCCCGAACTTCTAAATTTTTTAAGAGTTCAACTTACCTGGTTCTACGGATTTACCCTCTCTGTGAATTTGAAAACAAGATCAATTCCGCTGAAATAAAAACGTTGTAATTTTCCAATAAAACTAATTATTTAATAATTTTATTTAAATGTAGGTTTTACTTTTACACAAAAATTGTTATTTTCACTATTAAACCATGAATTTGCTCATTATAAACATTTACACACTAATTTGATTTTAAATTAAATACCACTCAATTTAATTTTCTATATATATTAGCAAATAAGATTAGGTTCAATCATCCGAATTTCTGCTGTTTGCACTCAAGCGAAACGCTTTTCGTTGATTGATTACTACTTGTGCGTGTGTAGCAACTTTTTTTGTGGGAAAATAAAATATATTGCAATCAATGAATCAGAAACAATCAAAAAGTAGTAAATTAAGGGATCAATATTTTTTTGTTTAGATAAAAGTTACTGATGTTCGTTTGTTTTTGCATATTTAAATACCATATATCGCCCATTTGCTACAAGACTGGCATAATTAAAAAATCAAGGATTTTGGAAAAACGATCTAGTTTTTAACGGGGCCCTTGAAAGTTTAATACTGATCCTAATATGGTAACTATCAATTTTGCCATCGCTCGTTGTGTTACCTTTTACCTTGAGAGAGCAAAAAATAAATAACAGATTTCCCCTAGCGAAGGCTTTCGAGGACCTTAATTAGACTTAGACAAAAACTTGCATTTTTCCAGGCGGGAGTTGTCACAAAAGAAAACGTCAAATCAACTAAATCCATACATTTTCAAAAAATTTAAGGAATCCTGGACTTTGGAGTGATAAAAGTACAGAAATATAAAAAAAAGTTGGAGGGGTCAGATCAATGTGAAAACGGTTAAAAGAGATATTGATGTGACTTCTAGCACAAACAGTTAGTTTTGATTAGTTTGTTTTAAAACTTGATGTTTTTTAATAAAATTTAATGTCTGTTCGTCTACTTCCCAAAACTATGAATTTCTACATATTCAGCCTCATAGTTCTGTCAAACTTCGTATTAAAAAAAAATAAAATTATACCAGAATTTGTAGTTTTGGGAAGTACCCGAGCAGACATTAAGCTGTTTTGTTTCCAACTTTTTTTTGCCGGTAAAAATTTATCTTATAAGATATTCCACTAATCGTTTTTTCCTCCAAATTTCATTAAAATCTGGTCAGCCATTTGAGGGTTATTGAAGGACACCAAACAAACGTGCTTTCACATTTATTACTGTTATTAGTAGGATTTTAGTAAAGGTATTCATGCGACTCCGTAAGTTAAAATGATAAATTTACGCAAAATTTTGTATGGACTATCTTATTGTGGGATGCGCTCGGGATCGCTTTTATCTTCTGAACGCAAAAGGTAACGAAACCTGACGAAAATTAACAAAATGCAATTATGGACGTGCCATGTATATGCTAAAGTCGATTTTAGTTCTACCTTATGATACACGACAATAATCGCGTTTTAAGAGAAACATAAGTTGACGACGAACAAAGCAATAAATTCAATATTTTTTTGTCAATGGCAACAAGACGTTGTTGATCTAATTTTAGCGTCGTCATCGAATGATTTTCATTGGTTTGGGAGAGCCTTTTTAGTTCTACCTTAATAATGTACGAAAATAAGCTTTTCTATTCGTTGAGTAAATTAAGACGTCCTTATTATTTTTTTTTTGGTATAAACTAAGTTTTAATTCACAACTTTTATTTAGTTACAGAAAACTGAGTTTTTTTAGTTCCCTGAGATATCATGTATGAACCTACATAAAAATCATATTTTTGAACATGTCTGTTTTTGAAAGTCACATCAATGACGTTTGGATAAGTTTAACTAGAAAAGTTTGGCTAATTTTCCGCAGCAAAATCCTTGGAAAGTTAAATCAAATTGTGTAAACATTTTCCCAAATTTGACATTCCATTAACCAAATGATTAACTTAGCCAAATCTTAAACTTATCTAGCGTTTTACGACGTTGCATGAATCTTAAAAATCTCTAAAGATTCAAAATTAGTTATTCGCAGCAGCTCAGAGCTATTTGAAAACACTTTGGATGTGCTTGTTAACCTACACAAAATTAAACAGGTAAATAATCCATATAGTAACTTTCTCCCCAAGACTTTTCCCTGAATATACGCCAACGTAAAATTCTATTTCTTTGACATGGAATTGATGGTCAAAGTCGTTGTTTTATAATAATAACTCAATTTTTCACACTTTCCATGAGCTGAATCAAAATTTGGCCTTCATCTTGTTAAATTTTTCATAAAATTCAAAATATTCATTCGACGAAACTCAAGTGGAAATAATTGTAGTTCTTTTTTTTTTCAATTTCAAAATGTCTTTTATTTTTGTATTTTTTGATGTGACAGAACATGGAATTTTCGTGCAATTAAGCTCAAGTATAGAAAGAACATAAAGCAAACAAAAAATATTATATTTATTTTTTTATTTATAAATTCAGGGGGATTCAGTCACCTACTTTCGTTCCATTGCCATTAATTTGGCACGCCTTCAGTGTTCAGTGATCAAGCTTCCAACAACCACCCAGCAAAAGTCTCTTTTATAGTTTCTCATCGATATTATGCGCAAGTCGAAAACCACATTCTTGGAGAGAGACGAAATACTTTCAATATAATGAGAATCTATCTCAACAACGATCTAAAATTAAACATGGCACTCTTTTTTGTCAGTGGACTTGCTGACTGACAATTTGAATATTTTCAACCAGAAAAAAAAAACAATATTACCAACCCCACCCTAATCAATTTGTTTTTTTTTTCTCATAAATTTATAAATTTGTAATATTAATCAAAGAAAAAAATCGTCTCGAAAATGTCGGTCTAAAACTCGATGACCTCAATTTTTCCATTTTCATAGAATTGGTGGCATTATTCTTCAATGTCGAAAAACATGTTAAATACTTTACTTTGTAATTCCTTTCATTAATTCATATTCATCATCGAACTGTATATCTTTTTTTCTATAAGAAGATCAACCTTGTCAGCTTTTTGCAGAATTGATAGCTTTTCAAAAATGAAATCTTAAAATCAAAACAAGAAGTGTTTTCAAACATTAAAAACAAAAAAAAAAGTTGAAAAGCGTCAAATTACACTCGCCCAAAAATGGATAGTCATTTAGCTTCAGAGAGGCTAGACGAAATCACCATCAACCAATACGATCGCATTTTGAAGACAATGTATGAATCCGAAAGATAGGTGTTGGGTGTTATTTTGAAAGAAATAACGAATGGTTTGCGCATGCGCACAAAAGTGAATGTTTTTTTTTTTTCATTATATTTTTCTGTCGATGAATCTTAATTTAATTTCGATTTCGCCGACACTCTGTGGTTCCTTTTTTGTTTGTGCAGGAACAGCCGACAGATGTGGTGTGTGATTCTCAAAACTGATGTTTAAAGATCGGTGGCTGTTTTGTAGAAAAGTGCTATTAATAGATGGATGAAATGTATTTTCTTTTTGTTGTGTAGCTAAAAAAATACGTTTGGTATTTAGAGCATAATTTAACAATTACATGAATAAAAAAATGATTTGAAGGCCTAAGTTGTAAAGCAATTGTTAAAATTAATCGATGCATCTCTATTTTTTTATATGTATAGAGAGAAAACTATGTAAACAATCGGGGGTGTGACGTAGACAAAAAGAATGTACATACTTGTCTTATGAATAATATTCAAGTCGTTGGTCTGAGGACATAAAAGTTAGCACCCACTCTTTTTCTTTAAGTGACCTAGGTTCCAAATTTTGTATGATACAATAAAACAAAATTGTTTGACCAGTCAATAGTTTATTTTATCCAAACCAATGCATTAGTTAAATTTTATTTTTAAATCAAAGCTGATATTTTTTTTAATTAATTCCTGTAAGAAAGTTATTTTTGTTGTTCTGATTTATTTAACGAATCTGTCAAAGTCAATTTCAAGGAGTGACAGCTTTCATTGTAGCGTCAAATTCCAAGGTGCAAAGCGAAAAAAAAACTCCAACGCAAATTTCGATGTGATAATTCAAATTTGTGTTCAGGGGATCAATTCTCGATCTGTGTTAGGTACTATGAAATGAAAACAAAATTATCATATCAATTTTTATGGAGTTTTATCATTTTATCCCGATTCCCGAACTAGTTATGATTAATAGCCGTCAAAGTGAGTACTAAAAAGTACTAAAATTAAAAATTCCGTCACTTATCCATAGAAAAAGATGAATGTCACCAAGATGGCGATTTGGGTGTGAATGAGCCATTTTTCGTGACGTCAGTGCTCGCAAAGATTTGTGACATCGTTAATCGTCTGCTTGTAGCTTAATAATGACATCTTATAGATTTGTATGAGTGCTATCTGATATATTGTAGCTCTTTTCACATAGGATTTTGAAAGCTCGCAACGTAGCACACTTTCTAAAAAAAATTTTTTCCGTTTTTTTTTTGAAAAACACTAATTCGCAATCCACAACGTCAGGATGCATTCCAAAGAGCAGCGAATGAAAAATTCGCTCTTTCTATGGCTATAATTCGCATCTGCGTTGATATCATTTCGAACTACACGAGGTAACACTGAACTATAACCAATCAGTAAATTGTTGAAGCACTGGGAGCATTTTGAACATGAAAGAGATTTCGATAAGATTTTTGTGCCGGAATTATCGAATGTTGATTTTCAAAATAAAATTAAACATCTTTGGTTCATTGTTCAGTCCAGCAAAAATTTCCTAAGTTCTTCAATGATAATTCTAAAAAGATAAAACGTAGAAAAAATTTCAATATTTAAATCATAACCCTACTTTTGCTACTAATTGTATGTAAAGGTTAGGTAAGGTTGAAGTGGTCACTCGTAAGTTATGACTCACTTAGACCATAAGTTGACAAGTTGGTCAAGCAACTCAACAATTTGTGATACGACAAGGATCTGTATGCCTATGAACTGAAAATAATTCATATCTTAATCCAAACTATCCATAATATCCGAATTTCTTCTCCTTTTTTTTAATGTTTTCCAATTTCTTTTGTGATGAAATTTTCTTGCACCTATTTTAAATTAAACGAACATTCAATTAAAAAAAAAAGAAAGAAAAAAACTAATCCTTTTTTAGACATGTGATTCTGTACATGAAAAGTGCAGTTAAGAACTTGAGACAACTTTAATCTCGTGTTGATATGTCGACTGCCGAGGTCGTATTACCGGCTTTTTACATTTCGTATTTATTTATCTGGCCTGCTTTATGTGTGTGATCAGGTTTTTTTTCCTCTTGTATTATAATTTTCCCGTTTTAATTTGAAATAAATAGAAAAAGACATTTATAAAGAAAATCACTTGCCTACCAAGCGGCAACTGAAAATGTGAGATTGAATGAAAGAAGATGTAGATCGCAATGAAAATGTATTCATAGGCTCTTTTTAATTGAAATGTTTTATTTTATCCTTGTACGAGTATGTTTTCACCCGTTTTATTATAAATTCATAAACATACAATGTATTTCTGCTTTCATTAGACTTACAGTGCAGTTCATTAGATTAGATGTGTTTTATTGTTTTCTTCAACTATCAGCTTATGTACTACATACACTGCCGGCTATTTGAATAGGTTCAGTCATTTTGCCACACTATTCTTCTTCTACCTTAATTTTAAGGTAAAGAGCGTACATATAAGTATTGGAGGACCATTTGTTACACTGAGTTTGAAATATAAAACCAACTTGAAAAATGCACTGTTATTTTGATGTGCTACTTTGATCATATAAACTAGAAAAATATCCGAATTGTTTGCTTGTATAGGTTCACGCCAAAAACTTAAATTTACGTCAAACTGAGTTGGTTAATTTCCCTTTTTTGTTTGTCAATCGAAAGTTGGAAATGTTGTCAGCAGTTCGTTTTTGAAACGGGTTACGAAAAGCTCTTGATTGAGGAAGAATAATGGTTATCCAAAGGGTACAGTGAATTGTTTCTAAAACATCGAAATATCACAGGAAATACATGGTGAAAGCCAAAAATAGTAAATTTGCAAAATAAATGGCTATGGGAAAATAATAAAAGAAGATATTACAGGCTGACTACGAAAGCGGGTAGATGAAACAACATCAGAGCTGCACCAAACTCTCACCACTTTCCTTAAAAAATAATGAAAAAGATGGTGGTAACTGGAACTAGGATCCGGTAAAGTGTGTTGTTCGAAATACCAAATACTTAAAAAGAATACAAAATGCAAAAGAAACCTGAGCGATGGTTTCTTTTGGATTTTTTTGTCACTAAAAAAGAAACGCGCTTTCAATTCTATCGAAAAAATCTGTAATACGAAATCTAATTGCAATGTTTCGCTTTGTCGGATAAAAGATAAATGTTTTCGGATTTAGAGAGGGCAGTTGGGTATTTCTCCTATGCGAAAATATGAAGTTATGCCCACCTGTCCCCTCTGATTTCAATTTTTGTTCACAATCAAGTCCCTTTAAGGCAGGTCAGGTAACATACTGAAATGTTGATCAACTCCTTTTTTATTTGGCCAAAGCTATTCTTGATTTTTAACCTAATTTGATTTCATATCTTTTTTTATTTTATTTATATTTAAATAGGTAAACAAAAATGACGTAATATAATCATTCTTAGAGAATAAATCTCACCTGGCACAAATCAATGTTGTTGATGATGATGATGATGAATCATATATCACGCCGCACGCCGCGCTAATTGTTTTCTAAATGAATCAACTTTTACTTGACATTCAAATGTGTTGCCAATAAAATGAACCTTATTTTAAAAGTTCAACGTTCATATTGCGAAGATACAAAGAAAATAACTTGCAAGTCTGAATACACATTACCAATAATGGCATTGATTTGTGTGATTGCTAAAAAAAAAATTAAACGTTTATTTAAAGTAGCCAAAATGACTGCTTTATCATTCATTATATCATTGCCAATAGGTGTGTTCAACAGATAATTACAGAAAAGAACACAAAGGTACAGGATTGTGTGTTCCATGAGAAAAAACCTTGCCTCAAACTGTTCTTCATTCTATCATTTTGTGTTCCATTGCGTTTTTCAGAACAGTTTAGAACAATATTTCCTGCACCTGCTTTTGAGGTGGAGCAAGTGAGTGAGAAATGTCAATGTACCAGCTGATTTATTTGTTTGGTATAATAATAAGCTGAAATTTATCACAGAAATACTTTTTTTTGTATTATTGGACTTAACATGAATATAAAAGGTGTGAATTTATAATTAATTTAATTTGAAAATTAGTGCAAACAAATAACAAAGAAACATTTATAAATTTGAAATTGCACAGCGACGATCAATTCCGTCAAGCCAAAGCTGCACTTTTCTGTTCTTTCTTGTTCTGATAGTTTTCACACACTTGTGCAGTTCTGATCTAGTTTTTCTTCATTAAACACAGCTAATATAAATATTGGATGCAAAGACAATGTTATAGGACAAAGGCGGCATTTTATTACCAACAAGGATAAATATGGATTTATTCATATTTGTTTCATTCTTTAAAAGTCCAACTGCAAATTAATTCAAAACTCTCTTGTCTTCTATATTTCGGCCAAACATCAGGCAACAAATTTGACAGTTTGTTCCGCGTTTCGTTATCTTCATGACCTGCTGAGTGGATGGGAAACGGATTTTTTTTTGGAGTCGGTCACTTCAAATGGTGAATCTACCTATGCGCCCAATTGTTTTTTCTTCTCAAGGAAGTGTAAACGCCGATCACCAATTAGCCTAAGGGCCAGTTTGTTCACTGCTTATTAGAATCAATGATTATTGTGACTGATAAATATGTGAATGTGTTGTTAATTATCGAAATCGCTATAATCAGCTAATATTGGAAGATTAGCTTCATTTAACAAGAGCCTGTGAAAAACTTATTTCAGATTTAACTTAATGTGAACAAACTAGCCTTCAGAAATATATGATAGAATGAAATCTTATTCATGACGTGGGGTAGAGTTTTCGTAGCAATAATTCCTTTGTGTGGTCTGTGGGAATGTCTCACATATTTGGCAAATCCAAGAATATACATATTTCAAAAATATTTGAAAGAGTTTGACACGAAGCCTTTTTATCAGGATTAAAATGTATCTTTCGGACAGCTTAATTTTGGAATTTCTTGGATGGTTTTAGATCTTGTATTCACAAAATAAATGCCGATGTGCCTAAAGTCTTTGCTTTGTCGGCTAGACTGCTCCATTTTTTAGCAACGATCTCTTATCTCAAACCTTAAGCTAACTCTTAAGATGATAATGATGCACGCTGATTTTTTTTGGATTTTCTCAAATTGATCTCATTAAATCTTAACATAAATAATTATATTCTCAAAAATCCTGAGTATAAGTTTCATACTTATGCTCCTGTCCCCTATAAATCCTCTTTATCTCTTTTAAAGAATATAATAAGGCCCTAAAATTAATTGGAAAGAGATCCATTATGGAAGGTGTTGTTTCCCTACAACATCCACATCGCTTTTTGAATAAAAAGTGCTCAATCGAAATAAAATACCTGCTGTGACATAATTTCGTTTCCGTATCGGATACTCGATCAGGTACCGATTTATTCAAGATTATATTATTAAAAAAATTAAATTATTCAGCAATGTAAATATATAAATTACAAAAACAATTCTAAATATGAAAAACAAAATTATACAACATTTTGCTTTAACACAAAATTCTTTTTATTCTTTGTTTAGCTTTCATGTATCGTACGCATATTCAAAGAGGTAGTTAATAATTACCAGTTTTAACACGTGACAATACTTCAGTAACATAGCTCCTGGTTCTTGTGATTTTTTTTTCATTTGGAAGTCTTAAAAAGTGTAGGTACGTGTGTAACGCCTACACAAACAGAACCTTCCTATAATTTAATCGAATAAGTACTTTAAAACCTATGGGAGGGATTCCATTACCAATGGATCCCTAGCCATTCATCTCGGGCATTTTTTTGTTTCATAAATGTCAAGGAACTTAAAGAGGACTATGTGGACCATTACTGTAAGTGAGCACACTTAAAGACAAAAAGTGGTTATTCCAGCTCTTGGCTTAGAGTGGTGCAGTTGGAGTAGGTTTTCTACTTTTTCTTGGTGTGTTTTTTTCTTTTTATTTAACTCTATCAACGTTGGAACTGGAAGCTGGGACAGAGAGTACTAGTTGTTGTTCTGTGATACGTTTGTGAATATCACTTTTTCCCCCCACCTTTTGGTAGACCTCGTTTATATTTATATTTTTTCAGTATTACGGTAAATGAGAAATAAAAACAGGTTCATTTATATCTGGGTGCATTGTCTTCCATTTTTCGTCTGCTTGCCGCGTGCCATTGCCATGATGATGTGACGACTTAAAGAGATGTGCACGACACAGTAATATCCAAAGATAAACACGGCATCTTCTGCCTGGGATTGGGTACCAGCTGATTTCATTTTGCATGGATTTTTCGTTTGCCAAAACAGCGGGGCAGTGTATATGACGTATTAGGAAAAAAACATTTAAAGAACGGTCCCATGATTTTGCGAATAAAAAGATTCTATTTGAAACGTTGAAGTAATTTAAATGAATACAAAGAAAACAAAGTGTTATTTAAAATGTAAACAAAGTAGGCCATTAGATATTATGGGGTTTTAGCAGGGGCTTGGATTTCCCAATAAAATATAATTTGTAAAATTTACAGACAATTATTCTTACAACTGCGAGTATAACGGTTATTAGAAATTCGTTTTACAACTTAATCTAGTTAAAAAATAAATAACTTTGGAACCCAACAATCCAATCTTATCCCGCCTGAAACAATGACAAGTTTTTGTCAAGTTTAATCAAGCCCCTGGAAAGGACTCTCGAGGCAAAAGGTAACTAAACAGGGGATTTCCTAGAGAAAACCGATAGTTACCCTTGAACACCCATGTAAGGATCAGTATACAACTTTTTAGGGCCCCACTTAAATCTAGATTGTTTTTCCAGGTGGGATTATTTATTGGCTCACTGATTGAATAACTGACCTAATCGCAGGATAGATGCATTAGCTAAATTACTTTTTGATTCAATTATTGAATCACTGATTTACTCTGGAATATAACATCATTGAAAAGTCTTTCACGGGAGGACCTACTTGCGGAACTCGATTTTGACAAGAAACTCTTTTCGACACATATTGGGTGTCGGCCATAACTTGAAGAGTTTTCGTTATCAAAGCATCAATACATTGTTCCAAACGTGATCTTATAGAGAGCTCCTTAAAAAAAACCAACGGTAATAAATCTCATGATCTTGATGACCCACATAAATTTCTTCGATACGAAGCCAAAAAACATTTGTTAACCTTTAACTAAAGCGTTGAGAATTAACTGTGCCACTTATGCCCATATGCGAAAGTAGTTCGTGTGCATTCAAAAATGTTCGAAAAAATTGTTCAGTGGTTTTTAAACGATCCATATTACAAAATGGAAAACTTTAAACAGTTTCAGATGACCGATGGATGTGGTTTAAACAGGGATGTCCTGTCCGGACCACGAATTGCATAATCCTTCCTAAGCGTATTATAATTTTTAATTTGAATTTTTAATCTTTTTCGTAAGAAGCGGAAAAATCTTTTCGAATGAAGTTTTTGTATTTATTTTCCCATGGGTAGGTGCAAAACCTGCATAAGGCTCTATGAGGACCGAAAAGCGCGTGCTCATAGGTGTGTGTGAGATTCTTACTACACTAAAACCACCTCCACTTCCCGTTTGCAACTAAGTTAAAACGTATCTAGCAATTTATTTTTAACGAAGTTAAGTAACTTGTTGCAGGTTACTTTCCGGTGAAAGTCAATAATCGTTGAATTACCGTGTTCTAATAGTCGATTTCTATGTTTCCGCGTGAAACTTTTTATTTCGTCCCGGACCGTAGGAACCCGAGATCCCTGGGAAGATCTTCGTTTCTTATATCCCACGGAGCATTTAAAAATGACCTAAGTAATTTATTTTCAAACGTTTGCAAGTTATTTAAATTTATATCACAGGTACAACCCCAAAGTTGTATACCATAAGTCCAAACAGGTTTAAGTACCTGCCTGTATAAAATCAATTTATTTTCAATACTTAGCTTTGAATATTTACCGAGTGACCAGTTCATATCCCTTAATTTACTCTTTAGTTCTTCGCATTTCTCTTTTACTTTTCTTAATTTTTGAAATTAGAATATTAACGAAAAAATGTTATACACGTTTAGAATAATATAAAGTCTTTCGGATAGAACTTGTCTTAATTTAAATTTGAGACCTTCGTGCCACACCTTGTCAAACGCCTGCGACACGTCCAAAATTTATTATGTAAAGGAAGTTAATAAATCCTTTACGAGGGAGCATTTTTAAAATTTCGGCCGTAATTAAGTCATATCCTGGAGCTTTATTGAACTTAAGTTTCTTTATTTCCTTTTTAATTCGGCAAGTGAAGCATTTTTTGATATGTAGCTTTCATTTGAGGTAAAATTCATATTAATATTTTCGTTGAGTTCTTGCCCATCGAACGGTGCAGATGTTTCCTCTATGTAATCAGAAACTTCGAAGGAAGTGGAAAAATATGAATTGACTGTTGCATAAATTCAAAAAAATTAAAACAAATATCCGGTTTTTCAATAAGAGCGCTACAAAAGTTTTTTTTTAAATTAAACAAAAACTGTTTTGGATATCAATGAAATTCTTTATTATTGTGAAAGTACGCTCGATGCCATTATGTATGGAACTCGATTTCTTTTGCATGACCACCACGGGCACGCTTGCATAAGTCAAGACGCTGAACCCAATTTTCGACGGTTTTCAAGCATAAATCGGCCGATACTGCTGCAATTTCGCGTTCGATATTCGTACGAAGTTCATCAATCGTGCGTCGCTGGCTTGTTGGCATAGACCATAGACTTGACGTAGCCCCACAGGAAATAGTCTAACGGCGTCAAATCGCACGACCGAGGCGGCCAAGCGATTGGACCGTTTCGTGAGATAACACGTTCTCCAAACTTGGTTTCCAATAAATTGATTGTGACATTCGTTCGCTGTGTGGCTTGTGGCACCGCGCCGTCCTGTTGGAACCACATGTCCTCCAAGTCCATATCATGATCATCCAATTAGGGCCAGAAATATTCGGTTATCATTGAACGGTAGCGATCCCTATTCACAGTAACGTGCCGGTCTTGATCATCACGGAAGAAGTACGGCCCAATGACGCCGCCGGCCCGTAAACCACACCAAACTGTAATTTTTTCGGGATGCAATGATGACTAATGGAGTACGTGTGGATTGCTGGTTGACCAATACCGCATATTTTGTTTATTGACGAAGTCATTCAGCCAGAAATGAGCCTCATCGCTGGAGATGATTTTTCGATGAAAATCCGAATCATTTTCAAGTTGTTGCTCAGCCCAATTCACGAACATTCGACGCTTCTGGTGGTCAAGCGGCTTCAGTTCTTGCGTCAATTTAATCTTGTAAGGATGTAGGCCAAGATCTTTTCGCAAAATTCGCCACAACGACGTCACAGAGATGCCCAACGCTGCAATTGAAGCCTCAGCGGCAGCAATATTCTCGACACTACGGGCACTTCTTTGTCTCACTGGCACGGAACATTTTGTTCTGTGCCTGTGAATTCCAATTTTGCACTAGACGCTCAATTGTTGATCTGCTAGGACGATTATGACGACCATAAATTGGACGTAGCGCTCTTAATGTTGAGGCCACTGACTCCGAATTTCGGTAGTAAATTTTAATAATTTCGACTCGTTGTTGGCTCGTATATCTTTCCATCATGAAATGGCAAATCTTACTGAAGAGAAATGTCAAAAGAGCGGCAAGAAATATGGCGTCGTTTGCTGTCCCTGTCGCTCTACTTTTGTAGCGTCCCTGTTAAAAAACCCTTTACATATGCAAAAAAACGCTGACAGCCATGCTGAGTTATGAAAACAAGCAACAAAAATTAACAGGAACAAAGACAAATGGTCTGGGTTTTTAATTGCGCGCGAGAAAACAATGTAGACTTCACCAAATAATCTGCTACAAAAATTAATTTCGCTCGTCGAACCGTACAGCGTACTACAGAATGAAAATTAGAATTGAATTTTCGTTGATGATTTCCGTGTTTCATTTTTATAAGTGATTTTTCGTTTCGCATCAGCAGCGTATAAGGCTACCTACTATTAATTTAAACTCGACAGACAGCTCAAGCATTTTATTTGTGACCTCTACAGGGTCATACAATCAGAGGTGTCACTTTTAATTTTGACCCAGTTTTGTAACTATTCCCAACTCATACCCACGACATAAGTTGAAAGTGTTGATATGTGAACCGATTTGTTTACAAAGCAAACCAAATTTTTGGTGGTTTTGATAAAGTTCAGAGAAAAAACAATAATTGAAATGGCATCTGTATAACAAAAAAAATTAAGAAAATTTTGTATTGCAAAAATATAAGATTAAATGCAATAACAATGCAAATAAAATTGTTTTCCTTCGTTCATTGGACACATTAACAATATCTAATAACGTTTCGTTCCTAAATGAAATTGTAACAATTCTAAAAAAGTCTAACAATGAACTTCAACAACTTTTTTTGGTATAACAATTAATTACTATAGTTAGAAAAAGAACGCATGCTATGCATGTACTTAAATGCAGGTGATTTTTATTTTCAGCATGACGTCCAAACGCCACAATGCCACATGGTCTGAGCCAAGCGTGCTCTGTGCGCTCTGAATTATTTTGGAAACATACCTGAATAGAACACTAGCTGTCAAATGCTTGTGTTCAGCATTAAATCTGCCTGCTCAGTTATTTTATTCTGAGCTCATAGAGCGCGCTCTGAACAAACTCAGAAAGAAAAAAAACACGAATTTTTAGCTCTGAACGCTCAGAGCTAAAAAAGAAACACAATTTTTTGTTTGACAGTTCGGGCTCTACTCTGAACTAAAAAAGATAAACGCCTATTGTACGATGATCCTATATTTATATTAATTAATTAATAGCTAAAATATAAGAATCAACAAATACACTCCTCGTCAACTGAATACACACAAACTTTTTTTAATATACTTTATCCATTTTTTCCAAACAGTGATGGTTATTATGCCATCTGTTGATGCTAACTATTCCCTTAAGATGTTAAGCAGATAATTCCGAAAGAATTATCCAAAAACAACCGTGAGTTTTTCTTCAACCACTTGCAAAGTGTTTTATATGCAAAGTAGGAGTTTTTTTTCTAGTCAACTGAATAGGTACAACGCCATTTTCTTCGTTGTTTATAAGTTTTTTTGGAGTGCTTGACAGTTTAAATTAACGATTTTAGTGTTTTCAGTAAAATTTAATTCTTGATTTCTAATTTTAAGAAAAATGGGTAGATCTACGTGTCTTAGCAGTGTTGAAAAAGCTAAAATCGATTTACTTAGAGACCAAGGCCTAACTGGACGTGCAATAGCTGATAAAGTTGGCCGAAGTTTTGATGTAGTTTATTCTTACTTGAAAAATAAAGATGCATACGGCAAAAACATGAAGGGAGGTAAGAAAACAGCAACAACAGCAGCTGAGAGACGAAGAATTTTAAGATATGCATCAAATTCTTCTGATTCTGTGGCAAAAATAAAACAAAAAGTCGGCGTAAACGCAAGTTGCTCAACAGTATTAATAGTAATCAACAACTCAAGCCATCTTAAACGAATGAAACTTAAGAAAAAACCACCACTTGGCGAGAGACGGAAAATGTTGCGATTAGATTTTTCAAGACTTCACATGAGTTGGAAAAAAGAATGGTATCACGTGGTTTTTTCAGATGAAAAAAAGTTTAATTTCGATGGCCCTGATGGGTTCAACTTCTATTTTCACGACTTAAGAAAAGAAAAAAGATTTTTAAAGCGCCATCATAGTCGTGAAGGAGGTGTCATGATATGGGGAGCAGTCAGTTATTATGGAACAGTTGAGCTCGAGGTTGTAACATCAAGAATGACAGCAGCTGGGTATAAAGTAATTTTGGAAAGAAATTTTCCTAAATTTTCTAACATCTTTGGACCCATAAACTGGACCTACCAACATGATAATGCGCCTATTCACTCAGCGCGCATAATAAAAACATGGATAGAGGAGCAACAAGTGCAGTTGCTTCAATGGCCGCCGTACTCACCTGATCTAAACATCATAGAAAATGTCTGGGGATGGTTAGTACGCAAAGTTTATGAGGGTGGTCGTCAGTTCGAAGACAAAGAAACCTTAATTTCTGCAATCAAATTAGCGTGGAGCGAAATTTCGTTAAATTACATTAAAAAGCTATACGATTCCATGCCGGATCGAATTTACGAAGTAATTAAAAATAAAGGTGGAAGTACCCACTACTAAACTTAAACAAAAACTTGTTTCATTCCATTCCAATACCAATTTTAACTTTTGTACCTATTCAGTTGACTCAAAAAAAAACTTCTACTTTGTATAAGTTACACTTTGGAAGTGGTTGAAGGAAAAACTCACGGTTGTTTTTGGATAAAACTTTGAAATTCTGTTATTTATATGTTACGAACATTTTTACCATCAACAGATTGCATAATAACCATCACTGTTTGGAAAAAATGGATAAAATATATTCAAAAATGTTTGTGCGTATTCAGTTGACGAGGAGTGTATAAACTTTCCTTCAACGTTTTTTAGCCGCAAAAGTTTTTTTTTAAATAACATACAGTCGACTCCCTCTAAGTCGAACTTTCACGGGATATCAAAACTAGTTCGAGTTAGAGGGAGTTTTAGAAAAATTCGAGTTAGAGAGAGTTTTTTTTAATGATTTATTGAATTAAATAACAAATAAAATAAATAAAATAAAAAAAAATAAATAAAATAAATAAAATGAATAAAATAAATAAAATAAATAAAATAAATAAAGCTAAGCTTCTTGCTTATATCGCTCATTAATTCATAACTATGTAATATATTTTTAACTTAATTATTTTTGAAAAAAAATTTTAATTTTAGACTGAGTCATCACAATTTTCGTGTCATCAGTGATCGCTTTTTTTTAAAAAAGATTCTATTTTAAATAAACAATTTTGAATTTCATCTGGCACATCGTTAGTCATTTCAATTGCAGATTGCAATGCACCAATTGCATCTTCAATTTCATTTTTCTCTGGTATTTTAAAGTCTATTATTTCAGCTTCTTCTTCAACTTCATTTTCACCATCATTAGTATCATCAGCATCTATTTCTATTGCTTCCAAAATTGACTCGTTATCAGGTATTTCAGTTGCTATGATGCCGTCATCGATTTCAACATAATCTTTCCAATGTACGCCTTCAACATTATAATGAGCTTCTGTTAGCCTTTTCCAGATTGTCTGGATTTCTTGGGTGTCTTCATTGTTACATCTAAGTAAGTTAAGCGGAATACCATCTTCGTCATTCCACGTCTCAGACTTAAATCCGGCCTTTTTCAATTGTCAATGGAGTAACGTCCTGTTCCAATGCCTTTGAGATTTCACGCACGCAATCGAGAAGTGATATTTTATATTGCTCTTTTTTGGTTTCCCAAACTCTTAAGATTTTGGTGAGAAGACGGCGCTTAGTGTACTTTCAAATTCTGAATTATACCCATGTCCATTGGCTGAACTATTGAGGTCATATTGGGGGGGAAATACTCAAGCTTTATAAATTTTAATTTATCCTTAACTTGTTTTGAGTGAGCTGGGCAGTTATCGATTATGAATAATACTTTACGCTTTGATCTTCCAAATTTAGAATCAAGTTTCAAAATCCAACTTGTGAAAAGGTCTGATGTCATCCAAGAACGATGGTTTGCTACATAGTCCACCGGCAAAGTTTTAATTTTATTGAAACAACGAGGATTTTTGCTTTTCCCTATAACCAGAAGCTTTAGCTTCTCTGATCCAGTCATATTGGATCCCATAAGACAAGTCACCCTTTCTTTACTGTGCTTACCTCCAAAACATTTTTCCCCTTTAAAAGCCAAGGTACGCGTCGGCAAACATTTGAAAAAAAATCCCGTTTCATCGACATTAAATATGTCGTCCGGTTTGAATCCTCTGACCACCTCTGAGATTTGTTGTTTCCATTCATCGGCTTTTGTGCTATCAACAGAAGCGCAATCACAAGTTGTGATTTGAGAGATTTTTTTTGATTTTTTTTCGGCAAAAGAAAAAAAATTCGACTTAGAGGGAAAGAAAATAGGTCAATAATCAAGAGAATGTGTTCGAGTTAGAGGGAACTTTGACTTAGAGGGAGTTCGACTTAGAGGATAGTTTTTATATGGAAAATTGAGGGGATTGCAAAAATACGGCCGAGAAGTTCGAGTTAGAGGGAACTTCGGCTTAGAGGGAGTTCGACTTAGAGGGAGTCGACTGTATTTGTTTTTTTTTTTTTCTTTGATTAATTGGTTCAAATTTTAATGCTAGTTTGGTGGTACAGTTTATTTAAAAAAAAAAAAATTAAAAACCCAATAAATTATACGATCTCATGTCATACGTGTATTTTTCAAAGATGATACAAATTATTGTATTTTGTTTTCATTTTAAATATAAACTGCAATTTCATTTTTATTTAGAATTTTATATTATTTAAAAAAAAATTGATCGTGGAGTATGGCATTTGGAAACTATGCTTAAAATAATCTCAGTTTTGATTTATGATGCAACTAAACGGCAAACATCTTCATGTTTTTATTTTCATTTTGTTCTGCGCATTTATCTAATAGAACAAAATTTCCGCTCCTCCAATGACGTCAATCTATGCCCATTAGGTGAAATGCAATACCTTAAGAATTTGTATTATTTGGTTTCTTACCCTATTTGTTGATTAAATTCTTGTTTTGCAACTTTATTCACCCACTGTATGACGAAGAACCGTCCAAAGGAAGCAAAAATAATAAAATCATGTGTTCCAGGTACAACTTACCATACAGTTTTGTCTGTTTTGCAGCTTCTTTGTGAAATCCGAAAACTAGTTCTGGAGAGGGGTTTCCTTTCTTTTAATTCACAGCAATAATGATGCTCCAGATATTAAATGAGAGACATAAATTTGCTTTCAAATTGCAGCTCGCAGATACACAAAAGTTTTGTACCTATAACATAATATTTTCTTTCCGTTCCGGTTGTCATATATGCAATATTTGTAACCAAGTCTAAAGAGCGAGGTTAAAGTACTCCTCCCGTAGAATGTATAGAAAGTGGTAGATATGCCACCTTGCAAATTTGTGATTGCACAAATTCTTAAGTTGACTGCCCTTTTTGGAGTGGTTCTCCCATTTAAAGAAAAATTCCAAAAACCTAGGAACATAGCAATATATTTTTTCCTTTTTTTTTTCAAATCCTCTTTTTTGAGGAGTGAGGACGTGTTAGCAGTGTCTGTTATCTATAAATAATTAGAGGAGACATTAACAAACAAAAAATTAGATAATTAACTCTATGATCTTAAACACCAACATGGATAATCAAATATGAATGGTACTTCCACTTTCATGAATTCATCCTCAGCATCTGATGATTCGCATTACTGAATACAGTTCCTTATAAACATGTCGCGGTCTTTTCTTAATTGTATCGATTATGTTCAAAACTGCGTCTATAATAAGGACTTAAAGCATTTACTAAGATACCAACATTAAATTAAAAAATATTACAAACATTAAAAGGTCATTAAATGGTGTAACAGGCTTTCGGCTCTACATAGCAATACAAATATACATAGGTAGATATTGAAAATAGTGCTTTTTATTAGGTTCCTTAATGAGTTCCAATAGGTTTAATTTAAAATTATTTGTAGTAGATAGTTGAAGGTTCCTTTTTATATTTCATTTCATAGCAATGTCTTCTTTTGAGACTTAAAAAGGGTGGTTTCAGTATGATTCTTTCCTTAATAACATCGTTTTCCATTGGTTTCACTCATTCTGAAATCACAAACATCAAACTATCTTCTGCTCAATTCCGAAGTTTTGTTCGTATTATTGAAATGTATAATATAAAAATCGCAATGTTACATTTATGTACGAGTACATATAAACCTATAACCTGTTAAAGAGATTTTTTGATTTATAATTTTGTATCACAACTTTCTGTTATTACTGTAGTACTTAGTATGTACTTAATATTATCAATATGTTACATATCTGAAATTACAGAGTCAGTTATAATAAAGAGATCAACCTGAGTGTGTATTTGCTTTATTGTAAGTAAAAACTATAATATAATTCTCAAATAACAACTTGTACTAAATACTTCTGCCAAAAGGAAAATCTAATTAAAACGAGAAAAAAAATGAATTACTCGTTGAGTTTTGTTTGTTGACGTTTAAGCTTCTTTATATTTGTTCTTCTTGAGTAGGTATGTATTCTTGAGAATCGAAAAGAAAAATTCTCATCTCAAAATCGTAAAATAGGATTTTGTGTTAATTTTGTAAGATGCTCCCCGGTACTTCTTTTTTGTCAGATCTTCCAACAAATGATATAAATGTTTTAAATACAAAGAATATAATAATCAGCATATCAATTACATTCGCATAAGCAGTATTGCAGTCCACTTGCATAACTCTTAAACAAAATAAATAACTTGAACAAAAAGCTTGTTTTCTACTGGCGCACATACCAGCAATCAAGAAGCGTAACTCCCACAATATTTTTTTTTATTATTTGAAACTAATTTATATTAAAGCTGGCGAGTAAGAGGTATTACAGTAATGCAATGCATGCATTGAAAGCAAATGTGCCCATGGTCAACTTTAGATACGCCATTAATGTCAAAACACTGACATTAACTTTTTTTCTTTTCATTTTTGTTTAAAACTTTAACTTGTAATTACCTTTTGGAACCCTAAAACATTGGTTGGTTTTAAGATGAAAGTAAGATTAATAAGTGTGCAGCTCTTTTTTTACTCTTTTTTAAAAGTTTCTTGGCATTTTTCAAACAAATTGATTTTCAGACTTGAGTACCCGTTCTCGTAATCATAAAAGATATATCTCATGTCTTCCCTAAAAAAAGAAAATAATAATTCCTGAAATATTCAATACATAAAAAAAAAATTTTGATACCCAAAATTTTCAGTTTTTTGGATAAGCCTTTTATAGTTAGGGCGACAGAATATCTTCCCTTTACAGTTTAAATCTTTTATATCGATCTTCAATTTCTATCACCCCAAAATCTCTTATTTTACATTTAAAAAAAATACTAATATCTTCTTTTTTTTAAATAAATTTTCAGACATTCACTGCATGGTGTAACAGTCATTTGCGAAAAGCTGGCACAGGCATTGATAATATCGACGAAGACTTCCGCAATGGTCTGAAGTTGATGCTTCTGTTGGAAGTTATTTCCGGTGAAACCCTGCCAAAGCCAGATCGAGGCAAAATGCGATTCCACAAAATTGCCAATGTTAACAAAGCCCTCGATTTCATCGCATCGAAAGGTGTCCGATTGGTATCAATCGGTGCTGAAGAAATTGTTGATGGAAATCTTAAAATGACATTAGGTATGATTTGGACAATCATCTTACGATTTGCCATTCAAGACATATCTGTGGAGGAGATGACTGCTAAGGAAGGCTTGTTGCTGTGGTGTCAACGCAAGACCGCACCATACAAAAATGTCAATGTTCAGAACTTCCATTTGTCATTCAAGGTATGTTCAAAGATTTTCATAGTTCATATAATTTTTTTGTTTTAATAACCAATTTTAATGTATTATTTTGCCTCAATAGGACGGTCTAGCCTTCTGTGCTTTGATCCATCGTCACAGACCAGATTTGATTGATTACGCCAAACTTTCCAAAGACAATCCACTTGAGAACTTGAACACCGCATTCGATGTAGCCGAAAAGTATTTGGATATTCCACGAATGTTAGATCCAGATGGTAAGTTGATATAAATTAATATTTAAAATCAATCGTCAAAGGTTTTGTTCAAAAATCAATTACTTAATATTTCTAAAATGTAAAACCAGTTTATCATTGCATTATTTGAGAACTTTCTTTTCCATTTCGTTGCAAATCGAATTACCATCGATTTTCAATTTAAATGGAAATAAAATTCCATGTTCTACATTTCGATCGTTTTCGAAAATTTGTGCAAAATATAAGCAAATCAGTTTTTGTTTCGGTGTTTTTGAAATAATATTAAGAAACTATTGGGGTGCTAGTTATCAATTTTTTAAATCTTACGTATATTTAGTTTTTGGTCATTTAAAAATTAACGAAAAAGTTTGGTTGATTTAGTACAATGTTAACTATTTTATTTTTTTTTTTTTCAAACCAAGCTATAAGTCCGTAATCGAAAACTTACTATCGCACTAAGTCCATATGACATTTTAGCATTTTAAATGTTCCCAGGTGTGTTTACTAAAATTAAACTGTTTAAACTTAATACTAGTTAAAAAAGTATTAAAAAGAAGAAGAAAAAAGAAAAATAGAAAAATTGTAAAGTAGTATTATGCCAATATCGTTACATTAGGCTTTTTAAAATTTTGCACCTTTGTGTACAACAGATGACCTTTGTAGTATAAGTAGTTTGGATCTATCGTATTGACCGAGAGTATAAAAGAAAAATCATTGATTTAAGTAAACTATGTATATGTTTTCTTCTTACTTTGATATTTGGACAAAACTGATAACTTTTAAGAAATAAACAAAAAGTCAATAGTTATAAAATTAAGTATAAAAAAGAGAAAATTTTATTAAATGAAATAAAATGTAAATATAGATTTAATCAACACTCCAAAGCCGGATGAGCGTGCCATTATGACATACGTTTCCTGCTATTATCACGCTTTCCAAGGAGCTCAACAGGTTGGAAATATGAAGCATGTACCCGAACCTACACGAGCATACACCTACAATATCCCGAATAATTACAATGTGACTAAACTTGACAACGATACACATTTATACATAAAATATTATTCTGTTATTCTAGATGTTTTGTTTTTTGGAAACTCGCGATTATTTTTGTTTTTTTTTTAATATTAAGTTTTTTTAATAATACTGGCTCAAATTTTCAAACTTTAATTTTGTATAATAGAGCATGATGTATTTACGCAATTTTAATGCTTTAAATAAAATTGCTCTCATGCGATATTAAACCGCTTCTCCATGCTTTCGCGCTAATTTATTTTAGGTCATTTGCTTAAAGATGATATTTTAAAAATCCCAAATTTGTTTCAATATAATCTCTACAGAGATTGAAAATTAAATTGAGATAACTTTAACTATCTTCATAATAAATAAATTATTTAAAAGATACTGGGTTAGTGCAGTGGATGTAGTTCTTGACTGCTAACTTAGAGGTGTGGGTTCGAGCCCCACTTTAGGCAGCATTCTTTTCTATATTTCCTCAGCTCAATTTTTTCCTATCCTCCTATTCTTTCTTACTAGTGCCGTGTAATTCAGGTTGCATTTAAAAAAAGACCTTAGGTTTTACAGGCACATAGTTAAAATTGTTATTAAAAATAATATAGTACATAGAGCAGCTTGCCAACGAAGTTATTAGACAATATTTCATTATTTTCATCTAGCTGTTCTAGTAAATTGAGAACTGTTTTTAAGTTTTTATTTTTGTATACGTAATTTCAAACTAAAAATCGATTTCACTGACGTATCGGGTGTTTTTTTCGAGGACATTCATGCTTCTGACATAAAGGGGACGATATAAAACACCCATTACTATAATTTTAAAGTCTTTTGAGGGTACTTCAAAGCCAGGAAGATTAACCAATACTTATTTTAGCAGAATATCTTTAATTGGAGTCAAATTAATTTAACATTTTTTTAACTCGATATTGAAAATTTCCGAAAAACAAAATGAAAACATACAACTCTAGTTTTACATATATATAAAGTACAGCCAAACTAAACAAAATATTTGGCGTTTCCCTCCAATTTACACCTTAAGTTTTTCAAATCGATTTAATTCAATCCATATCAGTTTGATAGAAAAAAGTTGCAATCAAAGAATGTTCAGTTTTAAATTGTAAACATTTATTGTCATGGGCCCAGTTCTCAGGAATGAGTGCAGAGTTTCCATAAATCAGTTTTTGTCACATTCTAAAATCAATAAATAAATAAAAGCAATGAACATCAAATGGTAAAGTTTTAAATTAAAAAAATATAATATCACATCCACATCTATCCCTTGCATTTTTTTTTTTGATCTGATGGTAAAATTTCGTTGCTTTTAGTTATTTTCCGAACACAAATCCTTAAGAAAATTTATGGGAACTTTGTCGACCTTTCTCTTTTTGGGAACTAATTTTAGACAAGAAATGCGATCAATAAAAATTGAAATAAATAGATTTAAGCAATTAAAGAAGTAAAATTGAGGAGATGTGCAGTTGGGTCGAATTTTGTTTGTATGCTTTAGACTTTAAAAAAGCAATACATTGCAAACTTCCATCCTGTTACAAATATTTATGATGTCAAAACCTAGTTTGACTGTACAACCATATCATATACCCATATAAACTAAACTAAATAACATTCAACAGAAACTTAGGTTCCTAAAAATGTCCAAATAATTCCATATCAGATCCTGAGATATCTTGCATTTGATGTTTGTTTTTTTGTTTAACCAAATTGTTTGACCTTTGTTTGGAATTGATGACCGACATATTAACAATAATAAATATAAATAAAAGCCTCAAATTGCATGGCTAGATAATGTGTAATTATAATAAGTTGTGTTTTTTTTAAAGTTTTCATATTTACATTTTATAATTTGTTGTGTTGCTTGCTCAATGACTAACCAAATCGATATTTTTGCCTTTTTTATTGCCATCTAACAGACCTGCAAAATACTGCGATGCCGGATGAAAGGGCAGTCATGACATATGTCTCTTCATATTACCATTGTTTTAGTGGCGCCCAAAAGGTCGGTTTAATTTTGAAAATATTTGTTTTAATTTTTTTTTTCAATACTTTGGGATGTCCGTTCTTTTTGATTAACAGTTTAGAGAAATCTTGTATATTGCATAGTTTAAAAATTCTTTTAATTTTTCAGTATTTTAAAATATTGATTTTTCTATGATGTTAAAAATACAATAATTTCAAATTACTCTTAAAAACTTATTTGGAAGTTTTTTTGCTTCACCTCGAAACTGTTACTGTTCAAGACTTTTACGCAGTGAAGCAATTTTCAAGAACAATGAAAAGGCTTAGCTTTAAAAAACTTTATGCAAATCAGTAACAAACATTCAAGTAGTAAAAAAGTGCAGGCTTAAAGCTGCTTAAAATCTAGAGTAGTTGAAATAATTCAGTACGTTTAATGCTTTCAAAAAGCTTGATAATGCAAAAGACTGAAATTACCTTTGACTGCGACTGTTTTATAAAAGCTCTTCAAGACATAAATTAACATTTATGTTTGGAGCTCATTAAATAAATTTGAAATAAATTAGTTAAACGGGTAGGATTTTACAGAATGCAATACCGGCATTTTCTTTTCTCTGTTATATAAATTGTAGCTGTTGGAATTCCCTAAAATATTGTTGTGAAATATGATTCTGGGGTGAAATCGGCTGAGGTGATTTGTGATAGTTGACAGTGATAACACAATAGCACATATTGATTCCACCCCTGGTCCGTCCAGCATTATATGTTAAAGCTCTCAATAATCTTTAAAAAGCTTAATGAGAATTCAGAGAACTTACTTACTGATCTTGTCCCAATTAAACTTTGCTATGATATAAAGTTTTATGTTTACACTCCAATAATGTTGTGTTACTTATAATTCTAATAATTAAAGCAAAACAGAGTTATACCTAACTCAAAAATTTTTTAAACTGTATTTACGAAGCGAAGTGAATGAAAAATAGACAAGATAGCAATCCGCAATTATCGGTGCATCATATTATTTTCGTGTATTCACTTGATTTTGTACCACCACTTAAGTACTCCTTAAGTACAATGATAGTTCCACCTTCACAGTTTTCCTTCTCAAATTTCATCTTAGGTATTTTTTTTAATAAGAATGGACACCTCAAACCATGACCTCTTGTTAACATGGCTATTTTTTGTATAAACCAGTTTGTTTCCGAAAGCTAAGCATATTGTTTTGTTTTTATAATTCCCTTTTTAATTATAATATGACTTTTTTTAATATCAATTTTATCTATTAAATTAGGCTGAAACCGCTGCTAATCGTATTTGCAAAGTTCTCAAGGTTAACCAAGAAAATGAACGCCTCATGGAAGAGTATGAACGTCTCGCTAGCGATGTAAGTTTAATAATTAACAACACTGCGCCATTCAATTTTTCTTAAAGGAATTTGTCTGTAGCTTTTGGAATGGATTCGCCGCACAATGCCATGGCTAAACTCTCGTCAAGCTGATAACTCTTTGGCTGGTGTCCAGAAAAAACTCGAAGAATACCGTACCTACCGCCGCAAGCATAAGCCACCGCGTGTTGAACAAAAAGCTAAACTCGAAACCAATTTCAATACGTTGCAAACAAAATTGCGCTTATCGAATCGTCCTGCCTATTTGCCAACAGAGGGTAAAACTGTCGCTGATATTTCCAATTCATGGAAGGGCTTGGAATTGGCTGAGAAAGCGTTCGAAGATTGGCTTCTAGCTGAAACTATGCGTTTAGAACGATTGGAACACTTGGCCCAGAAGTTCAAGCATAAGGTGAGTAAAATATACTTTATTTGATATTTTTTTATCAAATTTGTTTAAATTTTCTTAGGCTGACACTCACGAAGACTGGACTCGTGGTAAAGAAGAAATGCTTCAATCACAAGACTTCCGTCAATGTAAGCTGAACGATTTGAAGGCATTGAAAAAGAAACACGAAGCTTTCGAATCCGATTTGGCAGCTCATCAAGATCGTGTCGAACAGATTGCAGCTATTGCACAAGAATTGAAGTAAGTTACTTAGATAAGGTGCTCTCGAAATCTTTGGTGTATTCCTTAACCAATTTTTTTCTGACCTAAAAATTATTTCATGCTTTCTTATGGCAAAAACAAAACAGTGTAAGGTAGCTAGTGTAAATAGGGACAGTATATGTGTCAACATTTTATAGAAGTTATTCATCAATCACCAACATTTTTCCGATACATTTTCTAT
The DNA here is from genome assembly GCA_946251815.1 of Dasysyrphus albostriatus. NCBI lineage: Eukaryota > Metazoa > Arthropoda > Insecta > Diptera > Syrphidae > Dasysyrphus > Dasysyrphus albostriatus. The sequence goes on from OX276336.1 coordinate 94,325,424, forward strand.
TATGTGTGTAAATTGATTAAACCATATGTGTAACGTATTCTATCACTGTTGTAGTCTTGATAAACGATTTATTGTAAAAAATTAAATTGCGTACATATGCTTTCTAAGGTGGTTCTTGGGATGCTATCGTTATTATTATTTCGTCAGTTTTTCGGTTTTTCTGAGGTTGTGCAACAATATAATGATTTCTGAAATTACTTGTGTTTTTTCTTCAAAATTCAGTCCAAATATTTCTATTATCTTTTCTACTCTCTAAAAAATCCTTTTTTGACATACATTTAACATGTCATATATTATAACCGTTAAGGAAAAGTTTTCCTTAATTTTACCAAATAAGTATTGCTCAAAAAGGAATTCAGATATTTGAAAGATTTTAACTGAATTTTGAAGAAATTGTTTATTAATTGCATATTTAAAAGTTCTTAAGTTCCAAGCAACTTGAACATAAGAGAAAGAACGTGCGATCCAGTAGCGCATTTTTTTATTATTCTCTCAAAACACTTAAATGAGATGTTAGTTTTGTTGAAACAAAACTTAAATATTTGAGTGCAACATAAGCGCTTAAGTGATATTTTAACGCAGAGAAAAAAGTTCGAAAAAAAGAAAGAAAAGGTAAAACATAAACATATTAGTTTCATATCATCAAATGGGTCTAAGATATGTTTTCCTACCGTAACAAAGCCGGAGTGAAAGAGGTAGTTTTGAATAATAATGGCGCCTGTATCAGCATTGGCATGTATGGTTCATTTTATCTGGGACGAAAAAAATCATATTCCTTATTTACCCTATTATGTGTATTTTTCAATTTTGAATCAGAAAAAAAAACTGTAAAGTAGAAAAATTACTTAAGAGTGTGTTAATATTTGTATTTTATTTAAATTACCTGTTTTATTCTGCATATATTGATGATTTTAACTACCCAAACTTATCATCAAATCAATGCTTTGTTCTTACTTCATCGAAAAAGCGTACCTAATGGTTTAATTTGGCATTCAAGAAAATAATCATTAATTGTGACACATTAATTTATTAATTTTATATCTGTGTGTAAAATTGTATCAAATCACGCACCTCTTTGCTTTATTAATTGAATAAATCTTAACGTTTCGAATAAAGGTCACCAACATTAATCGTTCATCTGTTACGTAATTTTCTTTTATAGTTGCTTACTCATCTAAGAATGCTTTTGATAATAAACTTAAAACTAAACTTTCATTTATTTGTTTTCAGTACTCTCGAATACCACGACTGCATCTCCGTGAATTCGCGCTGCCAACGCATCTGCGATCAATGGGATCGCTTAGGTGCTCTTACTCAACGCCGTCGCCAGGCTTTGGATGAAGCCGAACGCATTCTCGAAAAGATCGATATCCTTCACTTGGAGTTTGCCAAACGTGCTGCACCATTTAACAACTGGTTAGACGGAACCCGTGAAGATCTCGTGGACATGTTCATCGTGCACACAATGGAAGAAATTCAGGGATTGATTCAAGCTCATGATCAATTTAAGGCTACTCTCGGTGAAGCTGATAAGGAATACAATTTGATTGTAAACCTCGTGCGCGAAGTCGAATCCATTGTCAAACAACACCAAATCCCTGGTGGTTTGGAAAATCCATACACCACTCTTACAGCCAACGACTTGAATCGTAAATGGGGTGACGTTCGTCAATTGGTGCCCCAACGTGACCAAACTCTTGCCAACGAGTTGCGTAAGCAACAAAACAACGAAATGTTGCGTCGTCAATTCGCTGAAAAAGCCAACGGTGTTGGACCCTGGATTGAACGTCAAATGGATGCGGTTACAGCCATTGGTATGGGTCTGCAAGGATCGCTGGAAGATCAATTGCACCGACTCAAGGAATACGAACAAGCTGTGTATGCCTACAAGTCAAATATTGAAGAATTGGAGAAGATTCACCAAGCCGTTCAAGAGTCGATGATCTTTGAAAACCGTTACACCAACTACACAATGGAAACGTTGCGTGTTGGTTGGGAGCAATTGCTTACATCAATTAACAGAAATATCAACGAAGTAGAGAACCAAATCTTGACACGTGACTCAAAGGGTATCACCCAGGAGCAGCTCAATGAATTCCGTTCAAGTTTCAATCACTTCGATAAGAATCGCACGGGTCGCTTGACTCCTGAAGAATTTAAATCTTGCCTTGTGTCATTAGGCTATTCTATCGGTAAGGATCGTCAAGGTGAACTCGACTTCCAAAGAATCTTAGCTATTGTGGATCCAAACTCAACGGGTTATGTTCACTTTGATGCGTTCCTAGACTTCATGACAAGGGAGAGCACAGACACCGATACTGCAGAACAAGTCATCGATTCGTTCAGAATTCTTGCTTCAGACAAGGTAAAACCTTAAAAAAAAGTATTCTTTAAATTGAATCCCAAAAACATTTTCAAAATCCCCTGAAATCCTCCCATTGGCTTTTTGTAAGGTCACTTTTGAAGTGCGTTCACAATAACGTGGTACTGTCATGATTCTATTGTTTTTTTTTGGGAAATAAATGGCACAATGGTATTATCTAATGCGAGCAAAATAAATGCGATTCCAAGTCCTTGACAAAAGTAATACATATATAGTCCATTTTATGAAAGGATGACAGTGAAATAAGTTTAAATTTACTGAATGAGAAAGAGAATATTTTTAGCATTTTTCATCCATTTCCCATATTTGGGTCAGGTTTTCTGATACACATATATACATATGTATAATACACATTTTAGTTTCTCTTCCCCTTTGAGTCTTATTTCTTTTCAAAAATGAAATAGAATGCTAAACTAAGACTTTCTTACCAGAGTTAGTAATAATAGATGTTTTTGTAAAAGCTTACCCGACAAAACTTATGTGAACTGAAGGAAACCGACATGTTCAATGCATTTATGAAAATATGCAAATACATACTTCAAGAAAATTAAATTGTTTCCCTTTGCTTTCATTTGCAATCAACACCACTGTGATCATAACAGGGTAGTATTAATATCGCTAAATGATTTTCATAACACATGATATCACCTTGATGATTGATATATATCATTATACATAATGCATAATGCATTGATACATCATTAAGTGTCATTCATTCCTTTATTTGGAGAAAATAATGATAGCCACTCATTAACTTAATAATTATCAGTAACTGAATTCGTTAAAAGTAAGCCATTGGAATCCCATATTTTTCTAAAACTCAGAAGACGCCCTTCTTCACTTCTTCGTTGTGAGGTCTGTATTCTACTTCAAAGAATACGAATACTCCTTTTCCTTTTACCAATGAACTGATTATTTTGAATCATTTTTTAAAATTTTTAAATAATTTTTATAATCGCTATTTTCTTTCAAGCCATACATATTGCCCGATGAACTCCGCCGTGAATTGCCACCAGATCAAGCTGAATACTGTATTCAGAGGATGCCACCTTACAAGGGACCTAACGGAGTACCCGGAGCTCTCGACTACATGTCCTTCAGTACGGCTCTCTACGGTGAAACAGACTTGTAATTTGAAACTCAACTATAAAAAAAATATTACATTTAAATCTAAATTATTATAAAAAATAAAAGTAAAACCCAAACAAGAAACAAATAAATAATATAACTGTACCTACGAAGCAAAAGGAGGAAGAAAAAAAAAAGAAAAGTGTTGTCAATTTCTACTTACATCAGAGAAGAAAAAGCACAAGGGAAGACCAAGACCACCGATGTTCTTAATAGGTCGAGGATACTATTTGAATTTTTAATTATTATTTTTTTCACTGAACGCTGATTGGCAGTTTTGAGCTCATTGTGCAAATACATACATACATACCTTCCAAGCTAAAAACGAAGAATTCATGCAGTATGCATGTATGCTGAATTATACGCTGAATCAGTATGAGAGAGTATATAGGACATTAGAATGCCAACAAATCTCACACAAGAATTTATCTTATTTTGTTATTTATAACTTTATATATATATATACTATACATACAATACATAACTTATTTTTATTATTTTGAGATTTAATAACTAATATATACTATAGATATATATATATATTTTTTAATTTTAATTATTTTGTTATAAACAATTATTTTATTTAACATAAGAAAAAAGCCAGCCACTATTAAAAAAATATGTGAGAGCGTAAATACTTCAAGCTTGTATCAATTAAACAGGCAGCTAAACACACTTAAAGATAAACATTTGTTGAAAAAAGATTTCGTACAATTTCCGATGAGCATTAACAGAAAATACAACGATAACAATAACAAAAAAGCAATTGGTCGTATAGTCATGGATTTGAGAGAGATGTCCTTGATTAAACGCTTTCTGTTTTTTTGTGTAGAACTTTGTTTTCACACACGAACTAAATTTATGAAAACAAACTCAATTTAACTTACGAAAATATATTGAAACAATGAAATATCAAACTTTAAACGAATAATAAAACAAAAACACCCACAAAACAAAAAAACCAAGCTCTTATTAAATCTAGTTTACTCTTTTTTGTTAATTTTACTTTTCTCGAAACAAGACGCCAATTTATTATTTTATTTAATATTTTAAATTTACAAAAAAATGTACTGGAAAATTAAGAACAAATAAAAAATAAACTGAGAAAGAAAGAACCAATGCTTGTATGACAATAAAAAATATATGCCCCTTTTATTTGTTGAACTATAACTTATTTTTTGTTTGCTACCCCGCGAAAAGTGTTAAATATCAATATTTTTTATGAAGACAAAATACTAGTAAGGGGACATGGTTTGAAGTATTTCGGAAGGTTAACATTCATCATAACTGAAACCGAAATCGACGAACCCGTCACTGCGCCTTGGATAAAATGGATCATCTGTTAACGACTTTTGGCTATAATTGGATCCCGACAATGATTTCTGGCTCAGGAAGTGAGGTTTTTCGATTAAAAGAGTCCTCCGATCAAAGAAATATTTCGTGCGATTTTCTGAGCGGTTTTCTGTCAATCGGGCCGACTCAAACTTGGTGACTTGGTGCTGTGAACAACAGAAAACCGCTTTAAAATCGCAGAATAAGCAGAAACTTTCACCGAAAACAAAGACACTCATTCTGACTCCAATGGAACAGTACTCGTCACTTTTACTCAAATCTGAAGTTTTGTCCCTATTGGTGAATCATTAAATAGAAACTTTTTCCTGCACACAAAAAGTGAAATTTAGAACAATAGTGTACCTTCCCCTAACTTACATACAAATAATAATTTTACTTTTTGTTTTTCTTAATTTCTTTATCAAATTTTATTGAATTGTTTGTTTTCGAGCTCACAATTAATTCAAATCGATTGTTAAAAGAATATGAATTTGCACTCCAGTTTTTTTTGACATTTGAGTTTGAATGTATTAGTGCTTCTCGAGTGGATTCTGATTTCAAATCCAGAACCGAAATTCTGTTCTCAAAATTGTCAGAAGGGAATTTTTGTGTCAATAGAAGGGTTTCAGAAGACGTCTGGACGTTTCGGAATTCTTCTGGATGTCCAATGGAGAACGACATTAACTTCGTTAAAAATAAATTAATAGGTTTCAACTTATTCGGGAAGTGGAGGTGGTTTTATTGCAGTAAGAGTCTCACACACCTAAGACATTAACGTTAATTAGATTTCTACAATTTTGTCTGGTTTTTCGGAAGGATTTTGGTTTATAAATGTGTTAAATTTCGTTTTGTTCGTCGTTTGTTGGTCGCTCTCATGTGAATGGACCTTAATTTAAAGGAATTTGATTAAAAAATGATTTCCACAAACTGATCTATAAACTGGTTTTGCTTCTGCTTAAAGCCTCTCCCAAACCAACGCGAATGCGGAGCGACGACGTTGTTGTTTAGCGTTGTGTATTTGTCATATTTTGTACTATTGTTTGCAAGAGGCTTAAAGCTTCTTCGATTAAGAAGGAAATTTAGCGGGGGAGTCATGTAAAACAAAATTAATCGTTCTAAAAGTTGTGGATGGTGATAATTTCAGTGAAAATTGGCTTTGGAAGGTAGTTTTGAAATTTCTTTTTTTATGAGTGATGGGTGCGTTTTTTATTGAAAGTTTTGTTCTGATTTATTAGATATCATATCTAGGAATTAAAAATTAAGTGGAATTATAGGCCATAGAGTGTTAAAATATATTTGTTGGTGGAAGAGAATGAAAAAGGGCTATTTTATTCAATTTTTGGATGCATGAGAATGAAACTTTAAGAATTAAGAAAGTTCCTGTGCGTAGGTACAACGCCCATACATTTATTTTCGAATAGTTGTCAACAAAAAAATAGGGGGAAATTAGACTTTCACTTCGAAAAAATTGCGACAATGCTTAATTTTGGTAATTTGGGTAATGGCTAAAATGTTTAGGCGGTGGAAAGGGGTTGATTTCAGACTTTTGCTAGTTTCTCGAAAGTTATATATTTTTTTTAAATGCAAAAGTTAAAATTGTAGCTTATGCGATTCGACAAAAAAAAATGTTAAATCAATAGATTTAGAAAAAATGTTGAAGAACTTCATAGTGTAGTAAATAAGACGAAAAATGTAAATATGTACTAAAATTGCACCTACTACTTACATCTCCTCATTTTAAAACCAAGTTATTAGGGTGCCTTCAAAAATAGGGAAAAAATCAATTAAGACCGTAAAACTATCAAAATAAAATGCACGACTGGGTCGCACGTACTTGCTCTTATGTTCAAGACGCTGAGGATTTAAGAAAATTATATATAAAGATATGGAAATTATAAGAGAAAAATATTTTAAAGCATAAAATACGATTTTTAAATTAGCCAAAAAAACTTTGTTGAAAGTAATCGTTGGAGCGGTTTTCTTTGGTATGCAAATCTTAAGTATGTATTTATTTAAGTTCATACAAAATTAAAATTGGAAAAAAAATTGCTAACCCATTTTTGAAATATCGAATTTTCAAAAAAAAATTTGAAACTTTTTTTTAAAAATTCAAAACAAAATTTTTTGGAAACTTTGATATGCAATATTATTTAATCTTATCTGAAATTTGTATATGAAAAAAATTTATCTAAATCCGTTCAGCCAATAATGATAAAATTCAAAATAAAAAAAGACATCATGCAGTGCCGAAACGTTTTGGACACGTTGGACCAATTGCGGACGACAGTACGTTTGCGTTAAGTGCTAAGAGGAACAAGAGCCAGGACAGTGTAAGACTATGTCCTGATTGGATAAAGATCTCGCAACCCATTGATGAGCTTTGGTCGGTCGCATCCCGTGTTGATAGCGCTACCAAAATGAGTGTGTTATTACCGTTCGCTCCTAAGTAATACCGTGCATGGTTAGTGGTTGTAAACACACTATCGCGCGACCACGAAAGTGAATTTTTGATGTTTCCTATACGAAGTTTGCACAAGACCTCAATGTTGTTCAGAAAATAAGATGAGTAAGTAAAGAAAATGTTTACAGCTAATCTTGAATGTAGAAGAGAAACTCTTTCCAAATGCCCCATCTGCGATATAATGATGATTGCAGTCTTCAATAAATGTATAACTAAATCTAAAGCAATTACAATTCTAAACCCCTTTAATTGTATTGAATCTATTTTTGTATCACCCCCAACATTTATCCCATTAATTAAGACAAAATCAAAATTATCCTTGAAATCCGTTGCATTGTAGTGTGATCAAAAACAAACTCGTTTGATTTCAAATGATGAAACGACTTGTAGTATGGTCGCACAAATTCAGTTCCTGATTAGGTCACTTCGCTTCAGGTATTGAGTTTGTTTTTCGAAAGCTTAAGCGATCTCAAAACAAACATGTGCGTGAGGACACACTGACTGATTAATTGAAGTCCGATATTTTGGTCGTCCGATGCAGCGACCATCGCTGGTTGGTCGGTCGGAATGCTGGAAGGTCGTCCAGCCAGATTTTAAGGCTGTTCAACACTAAACGCACGGAAATAAACAAGATGTTGGCCGAGAAACAAGCACACAAAGAATTTGTTTCAAAGCCAGCATTCTTGGTAACCCACCCTGCAGTCAGCTTTGTAGCAATGGTCAAAGGTGTCCCAGAACCCAATCCCAAGCCAGCAACATTCATGAACCTGAGTGAGCTGCAACAACAGCATCAGCAAACAAAGGCCCCAGTCAAGAACATTTCCAGCAAGGACAGCCTCAGCCAAGCCAATAAAACCAACAACAGCTTCCACAACAATGAAGTCCATCGCATCGAAAGCCCGTTATGCCAAACAACCAAACTATGATCTATTGAGCGAGGGAGAAAAGTCCGTGGCATTAGCCACGAAAAACATAGAACGACAAATCTATAATCGTAAAAACTTAACTGTCACAACTAATTCAAGACATGTTAACGACAAATTATTAAGCAATAAACCATTCAGTATTAGCAGTTTTTACCCCTTTTTTTAGGTGATACTTTACTTACTTGATATCAAGCTAGCAAAGGACGCATAAAAAACATAGGAAACATAGCGCGATTTGATTACATTTTTCAAAACTAATTACAGACTAACTAATGGCAAATTATTTAGCCCTAAAATACTAAGTATAAGAAGATTTTACCGCTTTTCAAGATTTGTCAAGTTAGCAAAGCACCCAAAAAAACATTGAACGACAAATTCGAAATTGTCACTACTTTTTAACGACTAATTAACGGCAAATTATCCACCTACCCATTTTTCGATTTGGCAAAGATGCTTTGCTAACTTGACACTCATAGAAAACAGATTATCCAAAACACATAGTAAACATCGCATGATAAATTGATTTTTTCACAACTAAATAACGTTATTTTTAAATTCAATATTTAATTTTTTAAATATTTAATTAAATTATACAGTGATAATAATAATAGTATAAATATTTTTTTATATAATTTATATGATTATTAATAAATAATAAACCTATACTAACCCCTTTTTATTAAGTACAAATTATTAAGTACTAAAATAAATAAAATATTAGATTTTAGAAAATTTTACCACTTTTCAAAAAAAAACATAGATAACATAGAACGACAAATTTGAAATTATCACAACTAATTAACGACAAATTATGTACTTATCCATTTTTCAATTCGTGAGAGTTGCTTTGCTAACTTGATATCAAAAAGCAAAAAGCACCTAAAACATAGAAAACATTGCACGATTAAATTAAATTTATCACAACAAATTAACGACAGATTATTAAGCCATCAAACATCAGATAGAAGAAGTTTTTACTGGTTTTCAAAAACGTAGAAAACATTGAACGACAAATTTTAAATTGTCAGAACTAATTAACGGCAAATTATCCACCTACTCATTTTTCGATTCGTCAAAGCTGCTTTGCTAACTTGACACTCATAACAACAACGACATTATTGGCTTTAAAACCTTCCGTAGGAATGAATAATGGCCCAGGAAAATTAGACTTTCACTTCGAAAAAAATTCCGACAAAGTTGAACTATGGTGGAGGTGGTGGAGGGCTTTGTTTTGACGTCTTAAGAATTTCCTGAAAATTTCCGTTAATTTGAGCCGGGGCTCCATTTTTTAGGCGGGGGGGGGGGGAGAGGGTGTTAAAAGGGGTAAAATTCAGTTTTTTTTTTTAATGTACAAGTGGTAGCTTATGTTATTCTACACAAAAAAGATTTGCATACTTCTTTTCATACAAGCAATAGATTCTGAGAAAGTCATGCAAGAACTTCAAGGTGAAGTAAATTTTGCCATCTTGAAAAAGAAAGTGATTATGTTTTATTTCAACAACTCGATGAAATTTCCTTTTACAACAAAATTATGCAAAAAATCTTTTAGACAGTAAAATTATCTAAAAAAATAAGCTATTAATGAACTCTGTAGGGGCTATTAATCTTTGAAGTAATAGCGTGTCAAAATAACCCTTTTTATTTTGAACTGTAAATGAACAAATAAAAGTTTTTTTGTTAATATCTTTTTTTTTCAAAAAACAAACGAGTTTATATTAATGCTCATAAAATTCTAGACAAAAAAGATTATTTCGTAGGAACAAACCCACACGGCAAAAAACACCTTTTCACCACACGTGTATTTTTTTAGATTCTTCTGATTATTGTTTTTATGACGAACTATTGATGTCAAGTTTCACGGCACGAGTACGATAACTTTGGCGCAACAAAATTAATAACGGTTTTTTGTAGAAGGGTCAAAAACAAGCATTTTTCACTTTGGGAGGGGGGAGGTGCACTTTAAGATAAAAACAACTTTAAATGAAAAAAAGTTTTTAAAAACAAAGGCAACACTTAAAATAAAGTGAACAATCTTTTCTTTAATCCTTTATTTAAATTAAATTATTTATGTTAATGGTTTTCGAAATATTCGCATACAAACCCAAAATTTTGTTAAGAAAATTAAAAAAAAAGTTTAGATCAATTTTTTCAAAATTGTGAAATGAATTGCAAATTTGACTTTTTTGATCAATGCTTATATCAATTCTGATTTGAAAGCCAAAAAAACCGAATGGTTTTATGCATTCTAGTTTTTGAGAAAACTGAAAATTACTAAAACTACTTTTTGTTTTTTTTGGTTGCTTACGTACAATTTAATGTTGATACAGTGCTAGCACCCAACATTACGCCATATAAACAGTGAAATATCTTTGGGGGCATGCTCCCCCCTGCAACCCCTCTGCTTGGGCTCACTATAGGACTATAGGAGGTTGGGTTTATGGAAAGTTTTTTGCATTAAAAGTTTCTGGATTCAAAGAAGCTTTGAATTTATCCTATACATATATGCAGTGTCAACGGCTTTTTTCTGAATATAGATGTATAATACATAAACGTAGTCCAAAGTTGTTTTTGTAAATATTTGCTGTTTTGGGAAAATAAAATTGATTTTGAAAAAAATTGAAATGATTTATAGGAAGATGAAATAATTTTTTTTTCAGATTTTATATGTAAGTAGTTTTTCAAAAAGGAATTTGACGTCAAATAAATGTAACCAAAAAACGGGTTTTAGGCATATTTATCTTGAATTACCTATCTCGAAAACGTGAGGTGTGCTTGAGCAATTTTGACTGGATTTGGATTCAATATGTTAAAATCCCGAATAAAATTATGGTTTGGTTTAAAGGCGATTTTCGTTGCAGACCAGTGTAATTAACACCGTATCCACATACTTCCGATCTTATTTGAATCCAATAAAAATTGATAATGCTGAACTTAGTGGTACCATTTTTGTGTGGGTACCTACAAGGTATACTTGTACATTAAAAGACACATAAACCCACTTCCAAATTTAAAAAGCATACCTACTCTCAATGCGAAGAAAATGATTGTGTTTGTTTGCTTCACCTTCAACAAATATTTAATTCATCCTCTTAAAGTGGACATACATATGTACATAATTCTTATCATTTTTGTTTTCTTTTTTTATAAGTAGGTATCTTCATCTGCTCTTATAATGTAGATTTCCTGTCAGCAAACGCATTTATTTATTTGATCTATTTTAAGTATATTCGCCTAACGCCACCCGAATAGGGTAACCGCCTTTTAAACGAAAATCTGTCGGAAATTTACTAGTTACGTAGTACTTGTGAAAATTATTTGCGAAATTATTATAAGCGGGTTTAATTATCCTCATGATTTTATTGAAGGCAACTGTTGTGAATGATCTAAATAATGCAAAGGAAAGATGATATGAGGAAGTTGATAATGATATGCCACTATTATGCACACCAGTGTCTTTTCAACTTTGCTCTGGACCTTTGGCACTTTATGTATGGGAAAAAGGTTAACTTATCCTTGAAATTGGCAACTTCACGTTCATAAAAGGTCAGCTATTTATCAATTACCAAGATCACCCATAATTTTTTTTTATGAATTGGAAATGAATTTTTAAAAAAATCAAAGTTATAGCGAATTTTAGCACCTCATTTATGTGAAATTTGCATGCAATTTATAACACCTGCAATGCCCTTAGAACTATGTTAGGTCACCTAGTTTAAGTAATTGGTCTGCGATGGATGTAATTTTTTTAAAATTTTGGTTCAAGGTCATACTGATTTTCAGCACCTCATTTTTGGGAAATTTGCAAAAAATGAATACCACCTGAAAGTCTCTAGGATGTATACAAAAGGTGAGTTTCAGTTATTGGTCAGGTGAACTTTTACATATACGTATAGATCTTAGGGCCTTTCTGGTAGTATTGATTTTTTGCAAATTTCCCATAAATGAGGTGCCAAAATCACTATGTCCTTGAAATTTTTAAAAATTCATTTTTAAAAAATCTACAGCTGCAGAATATAGATGACATTTTTTATGGATCTAGAAATCTTTCGAATGGTAAACAGTTTTTGTAAATTTCCCACCAATCCTAAATTTTCCAAAGATCGCGCGTAACTTTGCGTGACCTTGAGAAACTTTAAACATTGATTACAAGATATCTAGGACTGACCAATTTCTAGGATTATTTGACCTATTTTGACCAATAATTTACCAATTTTTTCATATTTCCCATATATGTATGTATGAGATGTCAAAGTTCCTGAGCCATGCTATGCCTTTCTTAAAAACACTTTTTATCCCTTTCTTGATTTGCTGGGAAATAAAATGAAGATACAAAATTTTCGATGTCGTTTTTATAAATTTTGAGTTAACATAACAAGTTGAGGTGTTGAACCAATAACCGTATGCCTAACTAAACACGTGTTGAATAGGTGTAAAATTTGACGTAGAATTTTTACATCGATTTATATCAATGTCTATTGGTTGGAGGGAAAAGTGTCGACAAAACAAGAAATATTTAGCTTGCAGTTTTAAACAATTTTTGTCTTAGGTCCAAACTCTATCTTGTTAATCCCTAAGAAGCGACAAATTTTCTAAAAACCACTCAGGTACTTAAAAATTTTGCTGCTCTCTCTTCTTAGGGACTAACTACAGAAAGTTTGTCCTATGACAACAATTGTTCAAAACTGCATGCTGAATATTTCTTATATGCACACTATTTCCACCGGTATTGAAATAAATCGATGTAAAATTTTTACGTCAAGTTCAAATTTTACATCCGGTCGACAAGTGTTTAAGTAGCCATACAAGAGTTGGTTGGTTCAACACCTCAAAAGCTTTTATTGATATGACTTACAACCTTACACAAATGACGTGACTTTTTATGTCGTTGGCTTTCGATTTGTTAGGACATGTTTTTAAATTGAAACGATAGTTTGAAGAAGGGAATAAGTGCCAAAAATTTAAAAAACCGTTTTATTTATTTTGTTTTTCTTTCAATATAGACATATATATATATATGGTAGTTAAAAGAAATTACCGAAAATGGACATTTTTGACTCTTAAGCAGTGAAATAAAAATTCATTATAAGGTGATTGGATTTGTTCCCTTCTTCAAACTTTTTACCAATTTTACAGTTAAAATGGTGAAATTTATTTATTTTCATAGTCTATAGTAGTGTTTTCCAACGTGGGGCCCGTGCCACTCAAGGGGGTAATTCAATTTTTCAGGGGGGCAATTTTACATACTGATGCTTTACAACCATTTAAGATTTCAATATTGAAAGAGCGTGAAGTAGAAAAAAGATTTCACTTTCGAACTAATTTATTTTTTATTCAAAAGAGTCCGGAATCAATCTTGGCTCGTTCAAACTTTTGCTTGAATTTCAGAAGATTTTTCCTGCCATTCTGTAAAGAACAAAATGTGAGCATGAGGGACTTATACTTCACACCGCAGTAAAATGACCCTTAAAACTGTTTTAAAATATTTGTGGAACTTTTTGATTTTACTAAGGAATAAACTAGAAATGAAAACTTGCAAATTAGTTATTCAGTCATTATCTAAGAATTTTAAGAAAAAAGTACAATTCTTCCGGAAGCAAAAACAAAGATCTTTGGTTTCGCTTATTGATATTTCAGGCATATATTAACAAGTCAAATTTTGACAGGTTCAAAAGGTGAGTTTTTTCCTTGCCCGAATGGGCTTAAGCGAGAAAAAAATACGAGGGGACTAAGCACTTTACATGTTAAATACAACAACAAATATGCCCCTGAGAGAGAATTTTCGGGACCCAGATAAAAACTGTGTTACCGGCACGAATTTCATACTGTAAGCGATTTTTTGTATGCAAACTCCATTTTTTCTGTCATGGCATGTGCCGCCATGAACCGATGTCATTTTTTCGTCCGATTCATCTGGGCCTGCAAAATAAACTCACCTAATGTTTTCGAAATTATGTGAAGTGACTGAATAGGTACGATTGCTTACCATCTGGAAAATTTATAGCAGGATTTAAAAAAAAATATCTGGTTCTGGGGATTTCTTTCTAGTGAACATTTCAAAATTTGAAAGTTAAAAATTAAATTCAAATAAAAGTATTAAATGAGCTCTACTCCATATTGTTGCGTTTGGTTCTGGTTCAACAGTTGGGCTCATCAGTTAGATATACTAGGCGTTTTTGTTTTTTAATTCAGAATAGAGCGCGGAACAGAGTCCGAGCATGTCGAACATGTTCTGAACATCCTCTGGTCTGAACCAAGCGTGCTCTGAGCGCTCTGAATTATTTTGGAAACACACCTGAACCGAACCCTAGCTATCAAATGCTTGTTTTCAGCATTAAATCTGTCTGCTCAGTCATTTTATTCTGAGAGCACTCTAAACAAACTCAGAACACACTCAGAACGAATAATGAAACACGAATTTTTAGCTCTGAACACTCAGAGCTAAAAAAGAAACACAGTTTTTTGTTTGACAGTTCAGGCTCTACTCTGAACTAAAAAAGAAAAACGCCTACTGATGTAAATACTTCAAGTTCATAGTAAAAAATTAAATATAATGTTGGGGGGCACGAACATTTTGGAAAATCCTTGGGTGGGGCATAGCACAAAAAAGGTTGGGAAACACTGGTCTACAGGCATTTAACATCATCGTCACATACAGGATATGTGCATTAATAGGATTTAAAAGGATTTTCCTTCAAACCCACGCAGTGGTAATCCAAAATTTCATAAATCGCCAGCTTAATATCCGAAAATCGCAGTAGGGTATTGAAAAGTATTTTTGTACATACTCTTGAAGACATTGTTTAAACTAACTTATATCTATTATACGGTTTGATAAAGATTTTGAGTAATTAAACTTAATCTTTCCATATTAGCATAACCTCATTAGTTTGAAGAAGGAAATAAATCAATCGTACTTTTGCAAAATTATTTTACAGTTACATTTACTTTTTCGATAACAACTGAGAGTCATTATGGCCATAATTTAAACAAGATTGCTGAGTATTTATTTTGAATTTGAAAAAGTTGTAAGTTTTTTTTTTTAATTTACCAAAAAATTCATTTTTGTACTTATTCCCTTCTTCAAACTGCCGATCAATTATTTCCTAAAGTATTGGCGAACTACTTCAAAACGTCCTATATTCTTCATACTTTTGAAGAAATAGTAAAGTGTTTCTCAAATGGAAATAAACACTTGCTTGATGCAACAATTAAATAATGACATTTTAAACACAACTAACTTCCTTTCACCCCAACTTGCTGTCATGAAGTTACTGGAATAACCAGGAGCCAGGAGGTATACACTTAAATTTTCCGTTGTTTATGGGTAAATTAATCAAAAAACATTAGTTATATAAATTAAAGACTATATTATTGTTTTTTTTTTCAAATGTTTGAAACTATTACTCCCCGTATCTCTTTTAACGTTAATCTTTTAACACACCTCCTGACTAAAGGTCACGGTCCTAGGCTGAAGACTTTAAGCATGTTATACCTGAGGTCACTCCTTTCACATAAAATAACAACCCAGAGAGCATGATTTATTGTATTTAGTTTATAATTTCCAGTCTTCGTTGATTGGAATATTACTTTAACTTTTTCTTATTTTTTTTTTTCATTTTTAGTAAAATTTTTTTCAGAGAATTAATTTTACCTCTTACCTTGACGGGGGGGAATGAACCCCCTGTCAAGTATAATTTTTTCTTGTCTGAACCGGTTTTTAAGTGCTCTAGATTTTGTTTGCTATCTTTCCTTCACTTAATATAGCTCCTACGTTAATCGTCCAATTTTAACAAATATTTTTGCTGACATAATTTTCCTTCTCCTGAGATCTTAAAAGTATTGGGAATTAATTTTTTTTCAACCCTTAAGGAGCCACTAAAAACTTAAAACAGTTGTTTTTTTTTTGTTTAATCCGCGTTTTTAAACTTTGATCCGATTTACACGAGCAGTATATATTGTGAGGAGGAAGCAAGTATGTGAAATAGCCAAAAAATGTTTTTTGCGCATTACGTATCAAAAGCGCTTGTTGAGAAAAAAATCATTTCTATTTTATTTTTAGTGACTCAAAATTGGTTTCTTTTTTTCTTAGGATCCAACGATGACCCAATATTTTGTAACATATCTAAATAAAATACAATACTAGTAGTGTTCTAACGCATATTTTGTTTTTTCGCACATTTATTCCTTGTGTTTTTTTGTAAGTTTTATACATATCTACAGTTAAAAAAAAAAACAATAATTGGAGTTCATGGGACTGCCACTGATTGTGAGCCCTAATCGAGTTATTCACGGTGGTAACCCTACCCCCATAGTTTGTCAATTATTACACTCATTTAAATATAATTTCTTCGCATGGTTGCGGTGGGAATGCAGAAAGGGCGCTTAATCAACAATTTGACGACGACGCTGATGATGCGATGAACCGCACAATACTTGTAGCTTTTATACCCATAACGCTAACGACTCATATAGAGTATTGCTGGCGTAGTCAATGTATCTATTTATTTAGATTGATATTGGCTGTAGTTGTTATTATAGTAGCTAAGAACGCACAACAGTGGTTCAAGTTGTATGAAATTGTGATCTTATATCCGTAAATATGTGTGTTTACATATATAGTACATACAGAGTTACATTATGAATTATGATACATCAAAATAATTGAACTTATTGAGTTGTGAATTTCAAACATTTTTGAACACCCAGAGAGTGGGGTGGAAAATTAAGGGCGGTTACTAAAAAGTAATTTTTAGAAATTTAATAACTCTTCTGATATAATGATCAAAAAGCCTATTATAGGGCCTTACTGAAAGAGTCTATTCGAAAAAATTCGAATAGAAAAAAGTTTATCAGGAATTCTTGATACATACATACATACATAGATTTGAAATTTCTATCAAATAAAAAAATACATACAAATTAAATAGAAAAATATTTACAAATAGACTTTCGCAATACCGATAGTCGACTTAGAGTCTATTTTGAATAGACTCTCGCAATAAGGCACGGGCCATAATATCTAAACCATTAATTGAGAAACTGCTCATAGTAGTCATGAACTTGACAGACAAATAAAAATTAATTTTAAACACTAAAGATGGGCATTCACGTTGAGACAGTCGTAGGGACGGTTGCAAGGTTCGTTGAGATTTTCAACGAACTTCAGTACAAACGTGGTCCATTCACAATAGAACTTATCAATTTTCCATAGAAAATCTATACGATTCTTGCGACAGTCCTTACGGCAGTTTCAACTTCAATGGCCTGCTTAACAACAATTTGTAAGAGGCATTATTAGGAAAATGAGATCTCAGAGCCCTCTGCAATCTCATTCTCGTGAGCAGATTCCTCAGAAAAATTTCTGTCAAATTACAGAGGAAAGAAAACATTGAATTCGCTTACTCACTTTTTGACATATTAAATTTGCTGAGCCCTACAAGATCTCATTTTCCTGAACACGCCAAATGTGATTAGTCCCAGTCATTTTGTCTCCTTAAAACGTTTCAAAATGTTTATACGTATGGACATAGATAACAACTTTAAGATTTGGTCTAAATATTAGTAGATATTGATCTCAGAATTATTTCGTTTTATTTTTACTTATTATAGTGGTGAAAGAAACTCTTCTAAATACAAAGTAATACAAATTATTTATGGTCTACTATTATCTGGGATCTGCTATGATTTCAATGGAACACAAGGACAGGGTTAGAGACGGTACACATTTTTACTAGAAATTATAAGAGATTTTGCAAAATAAAAAGTTCTAGGAAAATTATTTTAGTTTCCCAGGTACCCAGAGTTTTACATTACCAGATAAAAATGTATTGATTAATAGACTAAGAGCTGACAGCATATTATTGGGTTGAAAACATAACTAAAAAATAAGTATGAGGGTCCGTGGGTGCATGTAACTTGACATAAAATTCAAAAGTCTAGCAGGATTTTTTGGCTCCCGTGCACCTACAGATCGTCATACTTATTTTTTGGTGATGTTTTCAACCCAAAAATATGCTGCCAGCTCTTAGACTATAATTATATGCTGTTTTTAAGCTGTTTTTTGTATTTATTTAACAAAAAATTAAATTTTTTATTGATTTAACCTTGAGCCCAACATGTCAGAGCCAAAACATGTCAATAACAAGTCGATGAAACAAATGATTTATAAGTATACAAATATATGACTTAATATTACATTTCAGACTTTTTTGAATTACTGAACCGATTTTAATGAAATTTTCAGTGTTTCCTATGAGCTTATAGATAGATATCAATGAAAAAAGTTATTTCAATGTAATCAGTTTCTGATAAGACACAGACATACATACCTTTCCGTAAGAATTTATAAAGCGACGTTTTAAAAATTTTAAATTAAAAAATTTATATTAAAAATTTCAAAAGCCTCTTTTTCAATTATTTTTTAAAGTATTTTGTAATAAACAGATTTTTAAAGGGGTTTTGAGCTGAAAATTCCATTCCTAATCTTTGCATTCCTGTCATTACATACATCATACATATAAATAATTAATTTCGATGGCTCTAAAATTTTTGAAATGTGGCTTAATACATTCTTACGATAAGGTAATACTAATTGGACATTATGGGAGTATTTATTAAACAATTCAAAAAGATTACCATTACAAACGGTTAAATTAAAAATAATAATCTGGTTTTTTTTTAAGTCGGTTTAAGATCGCACCATCATTGCAATATCATGCTTATGTCTTATGAGGTGTTATTGTAGTGTAGAGGTTGGAGCATAAACCGAGTGTAAAGAGTAACCATATTAATTTTACTAACAAAATAGCTGTGTTTTTTAACGTGTTTTCTAACGATCTGCATGTTCCAATTTTTACTTTTATTTTCAAAATAGAAAAACAAAAGAAATTAAAAAAGCATAATATAATTACTTATGATTAACAATTGTTGTCAATAGCCGCAAACTGTAAGAATATAATTGAAAAATGAATGTACTGAATTTTGGTGAATGATAATTTTCTTTTCCAAGAAATAAAAGTGCAATAGTCATTCAAAAGCAGTAGATTTGTTTTACGAAGAAAGTGTATTAGAGATATAGAAATCATGACAGGTTTTACACATTTTTTTGGAAAAAGAAATCTACTCGTAATAAAGAAGGTTGGTGTTAGTCAACGTAGGTGCTAGGGCCTTAACGGTTGAGCATTGAGCTATGACGTTCTGTGTCACAGGTGCACCTCAATAGACCATATTTGTTCAATTCGTATTGTTTTTGTGGACAATATTGTACTTATATGGTTTTCACACCAAACCCCAAAACCGATTTTTGGCTAAAACTTTTCAAAAACTCGAAAACCATTCTGACCGAACATTACACGTTTTCGTTTGACATTACAGTTTTTCACTAACCAACCACTTACAATTTTCTTTTCTTTTTGTTGCTTTCTTCGTTTCTGAATTTCGTCAGATGTTTTTAATTTTTTTTTTTTTGAAAGCATTCAATCAGTTTCTTTTTTGTCATTTTATTAGGCACTGAACTTTTTAAAAGTTACGTTTGTTTCGGTCATCTCTGAATTCCAACATGTTTTCGACTGGTTTTATATAAAGCTTGTGTTTTGCGAAAACCTGAAGTATAGAAATATGTAAGGGAAAACTTGTGTTTTCGATTAGGTTTTTCTCCAAAACCGATAATTTCGCGAAAACCGCGTTTTGGGTTCGGTGTGAAAAGGCTATTACTATTATTTTTTTGTACAACAATTCAGAAAAAAATCTAAAATAACTCGACTAATTGTTTGACTCAAATTTTTTTATATTTTGGTGTAGAACGCACAATATCTTGCCAAGGTTTTATAGGTAATTAAAATGACTAAGTACAAATAATTCTATGATATGAGTATTAAAAAAAAAAAACAAAAGAAAGCGAGATACCGCAAAAAAAGGTCTTAGCACTTAGTTTAGTTAGCTTAGTTTGTAGATAATTTTTCGGTTAAACATTTTGTTGTAAAATCAAATGTGGAGGAGTTGTTTAATTAAAACCAAACCAATTTTTTTTCAAGATGGCGGCGCAAACAGATTCCATTAACAAAATTGTATCCATTGAAAAATGCGATTTCATTAAATTTCTAATTTGAATCTTTACATATAAAATAAATTATAAATAAAAGAGAATTATGTTGTGAATACTACTACTATCAAAGCAATGGATGTTTTCCCATAAATCCATTATCCATAACCCAAAACTGATCATACAATAAAAATAATATTTAATATATTATTTTCCAAGAGCTGGTTCTTGTTTTTCTAAGAAAAATATGTGTGCAATTTGGACGTTACCACCGTTTGTGACAAATTATTAAAAATAAAAAGTGGTTACGATTACGTCAGTGTCATATGCAAGGCCGTAGCAAGGATTTTTTTAGGGAGGGGGTTCTTGCAACAAAGTCTTAGGGTGAGTTATTCTGTAAGCCAAAAACATAACAAAACTATGCATTCGATTTTACGACTTGTAATCAAATGACTTTTAAGATTTCAATGATCATTGGTAAGGTAGTTCAATCATTGAAATAAGAAAAGTCTTTTTATGTGAAAAGTTGGGCCTATTTGAATTTTTTTGACTAGAAATATTAATTAAGTCCTTAGCTTTATTTGTTAATCAAAATAATAAATGATTTTGCTTTCTAAATGTCTCTAAATCAATCATAAAATTTACAATGATAAGTTTCAATGATAGCTATAACTGGCGCCTAACTGGCGCTTAAGTCATGCATTGCCCATTTATCATTGTACAGGGTGTCCCAAAGTCACCGCCGCAGACTAAATTCATAAGTACTTGAGATATAATCCTGGGAGGGGCACTTTAGGGTCAGAAGAAAACAATTGAATAAACGGAAAGCATATATGGCTTGGCTATAATTGTGGTGTGGAGTGTTTCGTCAAGTTTCGTTCAACTTTCCTCATAGAAGTGAGTAGTAAAACTGACACTTGTTGTAATAGGAATGCCAAAAAGAGATAGATGATAAGCATAATATCAGTGTGTACCCCTTTAGACGATACGGAAAACTACTTTTCATTGGTTTTTGACATTAGCATCAGTTCCCTTCTGACAGTTAGAGTTCTATTGTAAGTATCCACTGCCAAGTCCACTTCCACCTTACTTTAACTACGAATAAATGAAAAACAATTTATTGCATTTCAGCAAATTATTAGTATTTAAACCTAAAAAATATTTATCAAAAACATTTGTCCACTCTTGAGCTACTGTATAATGTATACCTACATTCGATGTACAATATCTTATTTCGCTATACGAGTACAAGGCCTATACCAACCCTGAAAGTCACCACCAACTATAGCGGCTAGACTCTGGCTCGACTAGCAAGCAGCCTAGCACCCAATAAGAGTCAGTTTTTCTTTCTTAATCAGTTGATCATCGTCATTGTATTGAGCGACACGAAACGATCAGATCGTGTCAAGCTTGAGTTCCATCCATCCGTCCGTCCGAGTCCGATACTTGGATTCGATTTATTCTCTTCTCTGAGTGTTAGGGCCCTCTCTCATCAAAGCGCACAACAACAACACAATTAAACAATATTATTATCTGACAAATAAAACGATGGTCTCGAATCTCAATCGGTTCGGTTGTGCAGTATTTTATAGTTAGTAACTCGTAGGTTACACGATTGGAAGCATGATATTAATCAGTTGCTCTTCGCTGTGTTTATAAAGTAAAAAAAGAATAACCGTCCCATGAAGAACGCAAGTGCACTCATCTCCTAAGTTTTAAAATATAGCTTCTTATCTGGGTAAAGATACATTGATACCCATCGATCTCGGGATGATCGATGTTCTTTCGGAACAGTCTATAGTTTATAGTTACCAATCGAAATTGTTTTGAATTATGGAAGTCTTGAGCTGGAGATTTTTATTTCTGTGTGTATTTTATTTTTTCCTTTTGAAACTCAGTAAAAATTTATATGAAAGTTATTTCTATTGAATACAATTTAATTGCTTTTCTATTTTGAAATGCCGTAGCCGTAAACAGTGAATTATTGTTGATTGTTAATTACAATTTTACTACATACACAATTAAAAGTATGCGAAAGTGACAGTGCAATAGGAGAATAATGTTCACATCTTTTTCATTGGAATAACAACATGAATAAGCAATCCGCTCAATAAACCCGATACAGCTGAAAGTATATGATACATTTTTTGGATTACTCATCGCGCTGCTAGAGACTACGACAACGACGACGAATCCACGACTCACCTGGAAGGTGTAATACACGCAAAGAAGTGTTATCTCGAACAGTGTTTGTTTTTTTTGTTGGTTTATGGATATTGTTTGGAGGTGCAAAGTGAGTAATGCTAATGTTATTGGTGCGGTTTTTAACTTTTAAGTGAGAATAATGATATTGGTAGAAAGTTTTCAACTATTCGTAGCAATGAGATACAAATTTAGATTATAGAGTCTGAGTGTTACTTGGATTTACTCTAGACATTAAGGCATTCATAAGTTAGGAACAAGGCAGGTTAATTAATTCGGAGTGCAGTCACAGGTATTGCAGCTCTTCAAGTGCAACTTGTTTATTTGGAGAGTCTAACTGCCTTTGTTTGTTGCAAACTTGTATTGTTGTTTAACTAGCTAATAATGAGCACGCTTAGAATTTTTCGTTGAATTTTATCTACTTATATGAATTTACAACCGGCTTCAGGCAAGGTTAAATAAGTAAAGCATTTAAGGCGTTTCTATTTGAGTTATAATTTCTAATCAATGTTATCTTCCGTGTAAATGTTATTACAAAAAAAATATCAATGTTAAAAAAAGGGCCAAGATTCCATATGTACCTACAAGAAACCTGTACGTAAAAATTCAGCCAAAAAAGTACTGAGAACTAAAAGTCCTATGTTCATGAACATATAATATCTTAAGTACCTAAAGTAATATCGAAACAACTCAAAATTATTAGTGATTAAATTTATGATTAAGTAAGTAATTAGGAGACAGCAATGGTCGGACAGACTTTTGTTGGCTGTTACCACGAGTCCGACTTCTTTTCTTAAAATAAAAAAGAATTGGGTTAGGAAATAGTGCCCAAGGAAAAAGCGCCTAAATCGATTTGGAAACAACGCCTAAAAAAACACCGAACAAATTGTTGTTGTAATTTTTTTTCTCATTTTGGGTGATATTTCCTGATTTCGCTTTCTTTCATCAAATGAAACAATGCCCATATTGATAAGTTTAAACAACCAAATGGGAAAAAAGCCCAAAATAGGAAAAATTGCCCAAAACAACTACAATATGAGGAAATATTGCCCAAATGTAGATTCAAGAGATACTATGCATACACCCACCTCACACCCAACCCAAATCCTGTAGTGTGCCCAAGCACGGGGGTTGCAGGGGGCAGCATACCCCCCATAAATATCTGACGAATTTTTTTAATTTCACAAACCAAATAAAACCTCTCCTTAAGTTCGTTTGTGAAGTTAAAAAAATTCGCAAATAAACTTTGAGGCATGTTTGCAGCCCCCCTGCTAGGCCTCACTATAGGATTTGGGGTGGATGCGAGGTTGGGTGAATGCAAAGTTTCTTTTGCTTTTTTGGAATCTGGATTTAAACAAACTTTGAATTTATCCTACACATACATGCATACATATCCAACAATATTTTTAACTGTATCATTCTGAGATCTAAAAAGGATATTACCTTCACAAACTTTTCTAAACACTTTGAGTATCCATTGAAATAAAGTTTGGAAATATCAATACTTTGGGCACTTTTTCTTTATGGGCGATATTTCCTTATGCCAAAAAAGTGATTAAGGCCACTTTCCTAGCTGTTTGATATGATTTAACTCTGTTTACTTTAATGTAAAATACAGTTTTAAGAAAAGCCCATTAAAAAAATGGTCGTGCTCGTTGCAACATTTTGCCCAAATATTGGTATTTTGTAGAGGACAGTCTTAGCTTTCATTTGATACCTATTATACCCAATTCATGGAAGTTGCTTACGTTAAAGGTATATTTAACGGAAAATGCAAGCTGAAAAGTGCAAACGGATAAGGCTTGTCCGAACAGTAGTTTTGTAAATGTTTGGACCAAAGCCATCAGTAATCAGTTGTTGGCATCCAATTTTTGCGTGGCTGCGTAATCTTACGGTCAGCTCCCGGAATTTAAGCATGTTTACTTTATGCCCAAAACAAATGTAATAAAAACCCTTGAACGTTATTGTTCGTTATTAAAGGTCTATTGTTTGTTCACTGGGCTTCCCAAAGTGTGTTCCGAGGAGGAGCGAATGATTTTTCTATCTACGTTGGAACCAAAACAAACCATTGATCCCGTATGCTTGGATCTTCGTAATACTCAATTAAGTATTTTTTTTTTCAATAAAATGATATCAAAGTAATATTAAAAACTCAAAAATTCAAAAAATCGTTTTTGGTGAACAGTTTCAGGAAAACCGTTATACACACAAAATGTATGTACCAGGTTTGAGCTGTTAAAAATTCTTATTTAAATGCAAAACAGAATTTAAAGATCCGTCGTAGATTGGCAAAGATATAGACAGTTAACAGAAACATGACCAAAAATCATAAGAACCGTTACGTAATACTCCAAAACGAGGTAAAAATAGAAAATTACCTCATAAATACATTTTTCGAATGTAAATGACGTCAGGATGCCACATTTTTCGTCTACTGTAATGACTGGGGTACTAAGCCTGTCCCTTAACTTTTTTGTTTCGGTAATTCCTGTACATTTCTTTGAAATTTCTGTCAAACTTTATATAAAAAGAATTATTTGACAGAAGCTTAGAAATTCAAAAAAAGGATCAGGCTTATTTGGACTGCTTATTTTCTTTCAGTTAACATTGTTTTTGTTTGTTTCTTTTAAGAAACTTTTCTCTTTATTAAAATATAAAAATAAATTGCAAAATATGTAGTTATTGAATTTTTTATCTATAACTGCGGAAAACGGCTCCGCTAAGATTTTCTCGCCTGAAAAGTGCTACATGATAAAAAAAACCGCTCGCTACACTATAGAGCAACTAGCCTATTGAATATTTCGAGTAAATTGAAAATAAAAATATGTTAGTTATGAATGACATATGTATCTATGATCTCCTTACTTTCACTTTAAGGTACTAATTATGGGGCTAGAGTGATTCTTATAAAACGCCAAAAAAACAAAAAATCTTAGTGAAAGGGGGTCTAATTCTCCTCGTTCAGGTGAGAGAGGTAATTTTTTTAAAAATTTGGCTCGAAACAGAAAAAAATTAATTAAAAAAAACGTGAACACTTACAAATTCACGCCTTAGCTATTTTTAAAGCCACAATTCTATTCTATAATATGCTTCCAAAATAAGTTTTTATTATAAATTCTTTTTGAAAAAATAATTTCAATCTTAAAAAATCATATATTTTTTTAATTATTCTACGAGTATGTTTGAAAATTATTTTTTTCAAAAACTATTTATAATAAAAACTTTATTTAGGAAACATATTATATAATGGATCTGTGGCTTTAAAAAAAGTTAAAGCGTGGCAAGTGTTCCCGTTTTTTTTTCTAATAATTTTGTTCTGTTTTGACACAAATTTCTAGAAAATTACCCCTCCTGCTTGAAAGTGGGGAGATAAACCCTCCTCCAATACAATTCTTTTCTCCAAATTGTGCAAATTTATTTTGAAAATCATAGTTCTGTTCGAAATACGTATCGTGTGAATTTTGTTTTGTTAGTGATGAAGCTCACTTTTAGTTGAATGGATACGTCAATAAACAATACTGCTGTATTTGAAGTGATGATAATCCTCAAGTGCATGTTGAGACACCGTTAATCCACCAAAGCTGACTGTTTGGTGTGCTCCAGATTAGACTATGTCCAAGCCAGCTATTGCGTTCATACGCCAGAAATTATATTTAAAAAATGTCAATTCAAAAAAATTATCTTTGTGTTATTCCATTTAAACACCCTTTGTATAATATTGCTCCTGCTCCTCTTTATTCAATTATTGGAAACTAAATTTGAAAAAGAACTAATATATTTTTGACAGCAACACTTTTTTTAGTTTTTTTGAGGTCTGTTCATTTATAACGTTAATATTTGTTAATTTGCTAACAAACAAATAAAAAATATGATCAACTTGCTCGTTAATCTATGATACGAATATTATGTAGGTATGTGTAGTCTAAATGTTCAATAAACCGTATGTGGTGCCGGTTCGCCGGTTGCACCCTAGTTTTAGTTTTAGGTCGTTTTGTTTTCAATTGATTAACGGAAGTATGTACTTTTAACTCTTCCAGAGGAAGGAAGCGTTCGGTCATAACCTTGAATTGTATTAGCGGAAACTACGCGGCGTTTGGTCCGTTAAAAAAAGTTAAATAAAAGTTCACTGTCAAAATTTTCATTCTCGAATATAAACTAGGGTATATTGCTTCACAAACTTCAGGCTGAAGTTGTAGGGTTCTAAAATAGTCTTCTGAAATCGTTTTAATGTATATAACATGCGAAAATACGTTTAGACAAACTGTGTGTCTGACAAGACGAAAAAAATTTATTTTGCGGTATTTGTTAGGCTTTTTAAATCGTTTATATTATATTATTATATACATATTATATTATTTATATATTATTATATATATATTATATTATATTATATGAACCGACCAAACCGGCCAGAAAGTGCCAACTATCTCTTACAAAAAAACATAAAACAATTATTAAATTTAAATCAAATCCTTAAAAAGGCAAAAAAGGCATTGGCAGTCAATCAAATTTTAATTAAATGCTATCAGATAGAAGAAAATTGCCGAAAAAGTGTGAATTGGTTTGGTATAGCAACTATTGTCATATTTTTTTTGTATCTGACATCTGACCTACATCAACCAGACATTTGGCAAACGAAAGAAATATTTTTCTTGGGTAGAATTTATCGGGAACGAAAAATATTTTAAATCCTGGTGATCACTCTCTTCTGCCCAAAACAAAGCAATTTTTACAGGTTGGAACAGAAATTGAATAAATATTGACGACAAAAAGTAACATCGGCCATTTTGTGTCCATGTTTGGAACAAAGCTAGTGTAAGTTTATACAAAAAAGTACGTACACAGACCTCAAAGTTTCCTTTTATTGTATTTTATGATTTTTATCTGGAAAACTATGAACTTTGAAGAAAAATGGAAAAATAGGCAAAAACGCAATTACTAAAAAAAGGCAAAATAGGCAAAAAATACCCACGAGTTAAAAAGGCAAAATTAACTACACATTTTTGGAATCAGAAGAACATGAAACGGATTTGTATAAGGTCGATATATTCATACGATATAACATAAAAAAAAAAGCTAAAATAGAAAAATCTTATCCCTGGCCATGAGACATGACAAATGCTCTTATCGGCATATTCAGTAGGAAAAACTTTAGATATCTTTTTGTAAAACTCTTTAATATTCAAATTTAAGATACCGCTTCAAAGTTGAGAGTTTACCAGCACCATTGACAAAAAAAATCAAAATGTTTTATACGATTAATTTTTAACAAAATAATTAGTGCAATTCTGAAATACATATATACATATCGGCACAAATACAAGACTGATTTGATCCCTTTTTCTAACTATTGCGGAAATAGTGAAAAGATTTAAGATTTAATTTAGACTTAGCAAAACTTGGAACAAATTTTAAATGCAATTGAAGAAATTCAATTACTAACTAAATGATTGAAATATGTCAAATTTGCCATGCAATTAGGTTAATGTAATCGAAAACAAAAGTAATCAGAAAAAAACAGTACTTTATGTTTTCTTTTGCGTTTACCATTTTATTATACGCGATTTGTATTTAATAAAAAAGGAACGCGAAAATGATATTTAAGAAAAATGGCAGCGAGGATACAAAAACCAGTGGTAAAATTAGAAAATCCACTTAATTAACAAAGCTTGAAGATCAGCATGAAAACAAACAAAAACGAAGAAAAAAATTAAACAACAAACCATATACCTAAAAACAAAAATATTTACGAAGACCTTTTTTCCTACCTTAGCAAGTAAAGGGTGCTTTTTTTTTTAACTTTGAAATACAATAAAACAAAGATGATTTCTTTAAATTGAAATGAAATTCACTTTATTCGAAAAATAATCTTCTGACATTATTTTTCAAACATTATTTCTGGCATATGACCGCCATGCCTGGCTTGGACATAGTCTTATGTGTTAGTCCAATTTTCGATGACTTTTTGCAACATTTGTGGCCGTTTATCAGCAATAACGCGTCGAATGCTGTCCCCCAAGTTTCCTTCCATAAATCAATTGTGGCACGAGCTGTGTGACATGTTGCGCCGTCTTGTTGAAAGCACAGCTCCTACACATCATAGTTGTTCAATTGATGAACGAAAAAGTTAATTATCATGGATCTATAGCGGTCACCATCGACTGTTAAGTTCTGGCCAGCATCCACCAACCCATAAAGCACACCAACCAGTCGTTTTTTGTGGATGATAAAACAAAAATAAAAAAAAATTAAACTTTATCGCTAAACAAACAAGATTTTCAAAATAAATTTGCACAATTTGGAAGTGTTGTTCAGTCGTCAGTCTATTCATGTTGAAATGCCAAACCAAACTTAAAATAAATCACTTGACAGCTGACAAAATGGCCACCAGTTAAAATAGTGTTGCCAACTTAAAGTTATATACCTCTAAAAGAAAAACACCCTTTATATAATGGGAAAACAATTTAGTTTTTAACGGGGCACTAGAAAGTTTTACATTGACCCTAACTTGGGTCTACCAAGGGAAACTCTCGATTTGGTCGCGTTTCTTATCCGTTAAGTAATCTTTTGCTCGAGAAATATACAAAAAATAAAAAGTTGTCTCTTAATTGGAACTTGATCCTGCGATCTTCTGATTACTAATACGCTTACTATTGAGCCATTTCGTAAAACAGTTGTGTTAAGTTGAAAATTAAAAACTAAATAGGAACTTTAATTTTGTTACGATTGTATGATGAGTAAAAAATATTTTAACACTTATCCGACAAGTTTCTCCTAGCTAGGGAATCACTAGTATGAGTATTTGACAAGTTTTCCTTGTCTAGATTGCCCCTACCGAAGCCTTTTCAGTGCCTTG
Organism: Dasysyrphus albostriatus; assembly: GCA_946251815.1. Lineage (NCBI taxonomy): Eukaryota > Metazoa > Arthropoda > Insecta > Diptera > Syrphidae > Dasysyrphus > Dasysyrphus albostriatus. The sequence goes on from OX276336.1 coordinate 94,354,752, forward strand.
GCTAAGCTTGGCAAAAACTTGCTATTTTTCCAGGTGGGTGTACAAACATACATAGTTTGAAATCGTATATTTTTCAATAATAAACGTGCCATCACACCGTGCAAGTAAAGTACTTGCTGTAAGTAAAATGATTGCTGCAAGTAAAACTTGCCTGGTGTGACTACCCAAAAAGTACTTGCAAGCAATTAATTGCCGCAAGTGATTTACTTGCGAGCAAGCACTTGCGGCAAGTAAAACTTGCCTGGTGTGACGACCCAAAAAAGTACTTGCAAGCAATTAATTGCTGCAAGTGATATACTTGCTTGCAAGTACTTGCGCAGTAAACACTTGCTAGGTGTGACTAGTATCTGCAAGTACTTGCACTTGCAGGATTTGCGCAAGCAAGTTTTTTACTTTCTTGCAAGCGAATGTATGTTTTTCGATCAAAATAACCGAAAAAATCTCCTCCATCTCCTTGGAAGTCTGTTATCAGTGTTGTATATAGTGTGTTATTTTTTTAATGCGTGATGGTACATTTTCTGATAATAATAATATTTACGAACGACCTGGCCACACGTAATTGTCCTTATAGTTCAACTTGCATTTAATGAAAAAGTTAAATTAAAAAAATATGTTATATTTTGAAGGTACCGTTAATAACAGTTTTAAGTAAATTTTGTATCTGAATGTTAAACTTGCTTGTAAGCAAGTTACTTTCTGAAATCACTTTCTGCAATCGATCGCGTAATTTTTGACTTTTCTGTGTGAAGCGAAATGATAATACATACATAGTGAGCGTGCTCAACAATATTCCCTATGAAAATATCGTCAAACGCGCGAAAGCGCGCATGCAACTAATTTTGGATTGAGCTCTTCTCAAGTATAAGCACATCATTGCCCATTTCCGAATCCAACCAGAAGTGGGCAACCCCAGGCAGCAATTACTTTCAGCAATTAATTTCAGCAAGTAATTTCAGCAAGTACTTGCGGCAAGTAATTTCAGCAATTAATTGCTTGCTCAGTGTGACGACCTTAAAAGTACTTGCAGGAATTTTACTTGCGACGAAGTAAAAAGTCGTTTCAGCAAGCAATTTACTTGCCTGGTGTGACTGCTCTCTGCAAGTACTTGCACGAATATTTCAAAATAGAAATTTTTGAAACAATTACTTGCACGGTGTGACGGCACCTTAACAATTATTTTTCGTTACTATTTTCTTTTTTCAACTTTAATGTTTATATTTAACAATAAATGCCAACCATACTTTCTCATAACATATCTCCCAAAAAGTATTAATCAATCTAACGATTACATATTTTCGATATATACACACATTTTCAACCTTCAAAAACTGAAAAGAATTTTTTCTGTGGACTCTAGGTTTTTTTGCTATCTCCTTCCCGAGTTAACCTTTGAAACATGAGCTGAGATCAGTGTTTCCAAACTTGATTGGCTTGCGGACCCCTAGCAAGGATTGGAAATGGCCACGGACCCCTAAATATTTCCATGTAGAAAATAAACCGAGAAATTTTGTTGCATTTTTTCGATGATAAGGATCCCTCACTTTCTTGCACCAATATTCCTTCAGGCTAATTTCGGGCTCAAAACAATCTTTTTAGCCAAATGAGCTTCCAGTCATTTGGCGAGTACTATCAGACTCTGCTTGGCTTTGATTGTATTAAAATGACCAACAATGTGCTGTTGAATGACTGATACAATAATGTTCTCTTCTGTACTGATCAATCTCTCTCACCAATGCAACCCATGAATGTGTTGATTCAAATGTGAAAGATTATTTACAAAATATGCCAGTTACAATTCAACTTCTGGAGCACAGAATGCCTCATAGTTCAGACGTTTTTATCCGCTGCAGAAATATATTAGCTTCCTCTTTTAACTCGAATAAAGGTAGAACTAAAACAGGTCGAATCGAAGCTTATCACAAAATCGACCGAAAAGTAGTTTACCGAAAAGTCAATTTTACAAGTCACCCATAATGCACTTAAGTGGTTGAAACCGAAAAAAATGTAAACAATTATTGTATTCAATATTCATTTTCTCATACTTATTCACAGCACAGAAAGTCCAGTAAGTAAATATATATAGTCATAGCCCCATGGGACTTCGATTCATTATACGTATTGAGTGCCAAAAAACCACATTAAATTGTTTTTAGGTAGCACCTTATAGGAGTTAAGTGCGATCATGTATTAATTTGGGTTTTCATTTAACAATAAGCAGATTAAGTACTTACTATTATTTTGCTATGATATATGTGATACCTAATACTTATTCTACAATCTTCCCACCATCTTGAGTTAAGGAGTGAATTCGGTTTTCGCAAATAACGACATAATTGTATTTTGTGTAGAAAAAATACATAAAATGTAAAAAAAACTTCTCTGGGGGCAGTAAATTGTTTTTTTTTTTTACTATATCACCTGAAATTTTATCACCCGACAGCCGGTCATAAATAGGACGAATTTTCAAGTTCAACAGTCGTTAAAAAAAATGGATACAAAATATCCTAGCAAACAAGTGATGATTATACGGCACCAGAATCATTGCACAACCCTATTTCCTGCAAATGCAGCAAAAACTGCGAAAAGCATGTGGCTTAGGGGCAGTGCATAGTAGGGAGTGATTCAAAAAACAGTTTTTTTTTTTTTAGGACCAGTCCATCACATAATTTCACATCCTAGGTATAAATATTTTTCCTAAGTTTTTGGGGATATTTTCTGGTTTTACTCTAAGAAAAAAATTGTATGGGGGAAGTTCTATCTCCCCCTCCTTGAGGCAAGGGGGGTATATTTTTGAAAAATTGACCTTGGTCAATGTATCACATACAATAATGTTTTATAGTTTTTTTTTAAAGCCAATATCCCATTCCCCAGAGAATAGGTTTTGGGAAATGAAATATTGTTTTGAAAATTGTGATTTTTTGTTTAAAGGTTGACTTTTTTCAAATTTTGCCTAATTAAGCACCACTCTTTTCTTAAATTTCAATGCTCTTATCAATTTTTAGTCAAATAAAAATCTCTCTTAATTTTTGAGAAAGTAAAAAAAAACAGGAGATATACTTTTTCCAAAACGATTGTTTTTGATTTTAATGCCTACAATTAATTAATAAAGGTTATATTATTTATTCAATGGGTGGCTTAGGAAAAACAAATATTTTTAGTCTTGAATGCTACCTATAAAATATTATTTCGCACGGAACTGTTAGGTTAGGGTATGTAAGAAGGGGTGATAATACGGCGAGCCGCATCATCTCACTAAGATCCCGGTGGATCCATTGCGCTCCCCAGGGTGACAGTGGGAAGCGAGGAGGGATAGGGAGGGGGTTAAGAGGAAACTCTGGTATATTCTTCTTTTTGATTGCTCTGGCATGGGTACCGAGGCTTCTTTTTGGCTCGGATCAGGAGATGATCCGCTCTTGGCCAGCTCATCTGCCATTTCGTTCCCGTGAATATCCATATGTCCTGGGACCCATATTAAGGTCGGAATTGTACACTATGCTTTAAATACACAATACATTAAAAATACAACTGAACAAATTTGTAAGACTCATATTTTTCCTGTCAGGAATGCATTTGCATTTTTTCGATAAAATTAAAAAATACGGATTTTATTCGTGAAAAACTTATATTTGAAGATAGTGGCAACCCTGTGAAGGGTTTCCATATTAGAAAAAACCCACTCATACTTTTGAAACTCTTAATTTTGATGATGTTCAGATAGCATTCAGGCAATACAGTGAGTAAACAATTGCGTATAAACAGATAATGTTTATATAAAAACTGCAGGATAAGGTGATTAGGTACTCAAACTTTTGAAAGATATAAACGCACTGAAAGAAAAAAAAATATTTGATAAAAAAGTGTGAGTTCAATTCATTTGCTTATAATTGGTTATAACGCGCAATTTGAGAAAATACCACAAACTCAAATGTGTAGAACCTACTCATCTTGTTAGGAATGCACTGTCGATAAATCTAAAATTACGGAACGAACAATTCGTTAAAAAGGAATTCACTCTTAAAATCAATATAATGGCAACCCTGCAAGGGGTTGATGGTGGAAACGGATTAAAGCTATCTATATGGTGCTTTAACGAAATCTTTTCCAATCTTTTATTAAAAAATCTAAGCTGACTGGACTAAGAGTGATGGGCTTATTAGTGTTATTATAAAAATATGGAATTTTTATGTGACTAAGGGCCAGTTTCAAATGTTCCGGTGAAAGTTTCGGATAGATATCCGACACATAACGATAACCAGCAGATAAAAATTGCTGTTATTTTATTTCAGTTTCATCGTAAAAGTCTGAGATAAAGTAACCGATGGATAACTTACAGTTTGAGAACAACATAAAACATAAAAACATACTGAAAATTAAATTTTTCCTATCAAAACAGAGAGTCGTTTTAATTGAAAATGTCACCGCTTTTTAATATTTCAATTCAGTATAAACCACGACACATCAATTCAAGGCGAGATTCAAAATATTACGATGGAAACTCATAGCAGCGAGGCATCTTCTGGATTAAGGCTTTAACAGCCACTTGAACCAGCGGATATACTATCCGAGGTTTTATCTGTCAGATGTCATTATGCGAGACATTTGCAACCAAAAGTTGAAGTAAATCTACGAAAAAAGTTCCGGGTAGGCTATCCGAGACTTTATCCGTAAGTCTTGAAACTGGCCCTAAGTATTTTTTTTGCCAAACAGCCATTTTCACCATATTCTCGTTTTCTTAAAAGCTTTTACCAAATAAAAGCACAAAATTAATTTCTTGTTTCAATGATGCCCCTCACACAAATATTAATATTTTACTTCACTCATTCATCGAACAAAAAAAATATTAAGATTTAGTCCCATCCAAGGTGACCTTTTTTTAACGACCACCCAAATGTATATGCTTGTATGTCCCTCGGCATCTAAATTAGTAGTGTAACCATTTTCAGCACTTGCTTTGGGTGACAGGGGTCCACGGAAGGACAGTTGAGAACCGCTGGCTAAGTTAACAAATACTATACTATAAACAGATACGTGTCAAAAATCTGTTGAGATCGAAGTGCAGCACACTGCATGTGAGTTAAAATTAATTTATTTTCAGAATAAACTAACTCTCATTCAATTCAGAGTTAGCTTCGTACTGAAAAATTGGCCGTTAGAATATTTTCTTGTATGATTAAGTGCCATTAAATCACTAATTCACTTTTTTGTTTTTAAATTTTGTATGTAATTTAACTGCAGCCGTGTTTTGTATGACCCGCAGGGCATTGGTTGTAAAAAATATTGTGGAGGCTAAACAATTTACATGCTAAAAACAACAAGTTAAGATGCTTTTTGGGCTTAACCTAAAGCCAGAAAAAAACTGTTTTACCGATAGGAGTTTAATACTTGTTACTGCGTGTTGTATGTAAAATGATTTTTTTCTGTTCACCTGGGCGTGGAAAAACACGCTTTATATGAAAAATTGATAAAAGCGGTTAGCCGAGAGTATTAGGAAGAGTTTCTATGAGGTTAACAAAGAAGTCCGCTTTTTTAATCTTTCACAGACTCCAAAATGAGTTAGTACATCTTATACTGAGATCTAATTAAGTGCTGTTCGGAATTTAGCAGACCAACACACAGTTTATTATTTATACATTTTTACCCTGTAAAGCAGTGCTTTGGGATACACCAACAATTTTCCTTTAATTCATCCCCTCTTACATTTAGAGAATTTTGATATTTTTTTGTTTTTTTTTAAGAAGATTAGTAAAACAATTCGTGGAAGGGAGCCATTGTCACTGTCTCGAACTCATTATTGGCACTTCCTCTTATATTTCATAAAATTTATATCAATATCTGTTCACACCCGGACTTTGGGCTTTAATTGATTTAATTTTAGCAGCTCCTTGTTTTTTGTATTGCTTTAATTTTAGTTAAAATTAAACTCTTTATATAATTCTGCAAATGCGTAAGTATTTACTTGCTTTTATATTCCTCACCCACACTCTGTTTTATTGTGACACTGATTCATTTTGGCTTTTCTTAATCGGTGGCACTGGAAGCTTTGGTTTTTTCGTTGTTTTTATAGCTTTCCAAAGTGAGTAGTTGGATTCTTTCCCCGCTGTCAAGCCTTCAAGGTAATTTTCTACTTCAAGGTTTTTGAAATCTGATATCACCGTTTTTAGCATATTACTGAAGCGATTTAAATGAGGTTTGTGTCGAGGAGCACGGGTTTGCTGCCATTTTGTACGTGCTTTTCGTTTCTCTTTCACTAAATCTTTTATTTCTTGCGGATATTTTATATCTTTTTAGCTAGGCATTAGCCTTTGATAAGGTGTGTTATCCCAAGCTGCTTTTTGTATTATATCAACAAAGGTATCTACTGCGTCTTCAAGCTCAAGAGGCGTTTGTAATGATACCCTTAACTCAACGTTGTCCTCGATATCTTTTTTAAATCCATCCCAGTTGGTTTTACTGTTTGTTAACCTGGGTGGTTTTTCAATTTTAACAAGGCTTTCGCTCATAATGAGTACCACGGCAGAATGATCTGAGAAGAGGTCATAGCCCTCTGAAATTTCTATACGGTTAGCGGGTATTCCTTTCACCATGAATAAATCGATTACGTCAGGTATTTTCGACGGATCAGTTGGCCAGTAAGTTGGCTTGCCAGTTGTATGAAAGTCACAATTATTTTCCATTCCTGCTTCATATAGCATGCGACCCTTTTGAGATATGCATCGTGAGGCCCAGAAGGTGTGCTTTGCATTAAAGTCACCACCAACAATTAAATTTGGACTTAGTGACTTTATCAATGTCGTAAATTTACTCTTATCAATTTTGCAACGTGGAGGGCAATATATGGAAGAGACATTGAGAGGAATATTTTTAGTTTTAACCTGTACACTACTCAATTGCATTGATTACGCCTCTATTTTGAGGTCTATCGAGTGTTCAATGCATTCTTTTATATACAATGATGATCCACCTCTTGCTTTGTTTGACGGATGAATGGCGTGGTAGTCATGAAACCCGTGGATTTTAAGATTTGATTCATTTTTGGCATGTGTTTCTGATATCAAACATATGTCAATATCATTTTCTCGCATATACATCTCCAATTCTCCAAGTTTTTGCCATAATCCGTTGGCATTCCACGTTAGAATTTTAAGCTTTTCCATCATATATTTTTTGAAAGAGGTTTGGGTCGAATACAATTTTCGAGCTTACTTAACCTATCAAAGATAAGTTTATTTGTTTCACATTGTTCTTCAAGTTTTGACAAAATTATTGAAAAGACTTTCGAAACCGGGTCTGTTTCAGTGTCTTTATTTATGGGTATATTTTTTGCCGCTATTTGGGCATATGTTTCTGCATTTCCTTGCTTCGATATTTTCTCCGAAGGTACTGACACTGTTTTCTTTTCCTTGCGGATACTAGGTTTTGGACCTTTCGTAGATTTGACACTCTTGGGAATTGCGGTTTCCAATTGCCTTGGTGGGTTTCTTTGTGTTTGGGCAGATTTTGATCGTCGCTTTTGTAATTCTTTAGCTACTTCACAGCCCCTATAACTTGCTGGGTGATTTCCATTACAATTAATGCACGTCGGTGGACTTTCACTTTTTCCGTTGCAGTCAACAGTTAGATGTTTTCCAGCGCATTTTACACACCTTGGCTTTTTTTTGCAATAGGTTTGGGTGTGATTGAATTCTTGGCAGGGTTTACACTGAGGGATTAACCTTGTGCTCTTTCTTAGAGGTTCGATCCTAACTACGATGTTTAGAATTGTTTTAATTTTATAAATTTCATCTAATTTTTCAGTCTTATCGAACGAAAGTATAAATAGTGGGAGACCACGTTGTACCACTATCGCTTAACCCTCTTTTTTCTGTTTCTCTCTTTTGACAATGTTCGCCGCATCTAAGATTTTGAGGTTGCGCTCTTTTAGATCATTAATAATATCGTCTTTTAAACATGATGCGTGTAGACCTCTTGCCACGTAGGGGTCTTTCCGACTTATTTTAATAGGTATACCATTCTCCTTTTCTTCGTTTAGTTTTCGTGACAGAAGACGATAACTTTCGGGGTCTTTCACACAAACTTTCCATTTGTTGTTATTAAGTGAAATAATTTTAAAAGCCGATGGTAATAATGCCTTTAATATGGTTTGCAACAAAACATTAATATTTTACTTCACTCATTCATCGAACAAAAAGTATTTAGATTTAGGCCCATCCAGGTGACCTTTTTTTAACGACCATCCTAATGTTTATTCATGGTCGACTCTCAGACAGCAAACTTATACTTTTATGTCCCTTGGCACTTGGCACACTTGTATATTGTAACCATTTTCAGCATCAACTTTGGGTACCAGGGATCTACGGAAAGACAGTTGAGAACCGCTGGCTAGGTTAACAAGTACTTCTAACAGATGCGTGTCAAAAATCTTTTGAAATCAATGTGCATCACTATGGAATTCAATAAATTTCTTACAACTGCAAAATAAATTAAGTCCGCCACCGAAAAACTGCATGTGAGTTAAAATTAATGTATTTGCAGAATAAACTAACTCTCATTCAATTCAGAGTTAGCTTCGTACTGAAAAATTGGCCCTTAGAATATTTTCTTGTATGATTAAGTGCCGTTAAATCACTAATTCACTTTTTTGTTTTTAAATTTTGTATGTAATTTAACTGCAGCCGTGTTTTGTATGACCCGCAGGGCATTGGTTGTAAAAAATATTGTGGAGGCTAAACAATTTACATGCTAAAAACAACAAGTTAAGATGCTTTTTGGACTTGGGCTAAGCCCAAGAATTCTCGGGGCTTAACCTAAAGCCAGAAAAAAACTGTGTTACCGATAGGAGTTTAATACTTGTTACTGCGGGTTGTATGTAAAATGATTTTTTTCTGTTCACCTGGGCGTGGAAAAAACACGCCTTATATGAAAAATTGATAAAAGCGGTTAGCCGAGAGTATTAGGAAGAGTTTCTATGAGGTTAACAAAGAAGTCCGCTTTTTTAATCTTTCACAGACTCCAAAATGAGTTAATACATCTTATACTGAGATCTAATTAAGTGCTGTTCGGAATTTAGCAGACCAACACACAGTTTATTAATTATACATTTTTACCCTGTAAAGCAGTGCTTTGGGATACACCAACAATTTTCCTTTAATTCATCCCCTCTTACATTTAGAGAATTTTGATATTTTTTTGTTTGTTTTTAAGAAGATTAGTAAAACAATTCGTGGAAGGGAGCCATTGTCATTGTCTCGAACTCATTATTGGCACTTCCTCTTATATTTCATAAAATTTATATCACTATCTGTTCACACCCGGACTTTGGGCTTTAATTGATTTAATTTTAGCAGCTCCTTGTTTTTTGTATTGCTTTAATTTTAGTTAAAATTAAACTCTTTATATAATTCTGCAAATGCGTAAGTATTTACTTGCTTTTATATTCCTCACCCACACTCTGTTTTATTGTGACACTGATGGTTAAAAGATCAAAACGAATTTAATTAGCTGACTGCAAAAGAAGCATATTGCTCATGTGTAGGTGAGAGGTTTGTAAAAGGCGCCTTGACTTTTCCTAAAAGTCTCCGATAAAATCAGCCAGCATTTCCAGGCAAATAGTCGCCGTCTCTCGAATGCCTGTTGATTGAAAATGACCCCTTTTAAACGGGTTAATTAACACTAATTTAGAGTATCTATAGCTCACAACGTAGATACTATAAGTGACTTGTTTTATTTGGGATAAGGGGTGAATGTTGACTGTACCATATATGTAAGTAATAAGTAGGTATAACTCTAACTCGAACCAGAAATTTGTTCGCTTTTAGAACCGGTAGATAAAGATGATGGTTTTGGACTTAGACCTTTTTTTGGTAAATTAGGTTGAACTGTGAACCAAAATTAATTCAGGAATTCGTTAGAAAAGTATATTTTAAATCTTAATTTTGTTCAGACACTGTTTTTTTTTGACTAGAAATATTTTTGAATTAAATTATATTTTTTTCTACCCGTATAGAATGAACGTCACCTCCCAGATGCAAGCTGATTTTGAGGCCTCGTCACCAGTATGGACTACTTCTACAACGGAGGCTATATCGCTGGTATCACCTAGAAATGCAATGAGTGATGATGAAATCAATAGGTGAGTTTGGAGAAGAAATTTTTTTTTTATAATATAAACTCAATAGGGTGGCATATCGGTTAGGGTACGCTATTCGGTAGGCAATTATCAAATTACACGGGTATTGATAGTTGATTGAACCATAAACAAGGGCGTACCCATAACTTCCATCAGGAGGGGGGGGGGCACTGAAGGACATAAGACTGTTTCAAAATAAAATTGTCTAATATTCAGAAGCTAAAATAGACGTATGTAAAAATTTGAGCTCTTAATATTCTAGCTTAGACATGCTTTATCGCAGGTTTGGGTTTTCCATACGATTTGTATTGGAAAAAAACACCTGTTTGTGTCTGGAATTTTATAACCTAAAAATAGAAAGTATTTGAACTTATTAGTGGCGTAGCTAGGGTATTTGCCACCGGGGCAAAACAATAATTTGCCGGGCCTTTCGGTCAAACCATAATCAAAAATTTTGTTTGCCAACTAGTTTTTTTATTTATGTAGTTTAGTGATGGGTCTGTTAATATAAGGCGTTTTTGTATTTAAGTTCAGAGCAGAGGATGAACTGTCAAAAAAATGTGTTTTTTTTTAGTTCTAAATATGTTCAAAGCGCACTCTGTGAGCTCTGAACAAAATAGCTGAGTAAACGGAGTAAAATGCTGAGCGCAATGGATTTGATATTTGAAAGTCGGCAAATTAAAAAAATAACGTTCGAACAGTAAAAATGGTGGAAGAGGCTGGTCGCTCTAGTGGAGAAGAAAAAATATTTAATAAAAACACTAAAATGTATAACATTTTTATGAATTAAATTTATTTCAGGTGTCAAATAGACAAAAGAAATTACTTTTTTTTTAAACAGTACACAAGTTTTATTTTTTTTGATTAACACATTTTTACGTTTGACAGTTTGACATTTGACATTTCAAATCATGACAGTTCAGTGCTCAAGTTGTTTCATAATCAAATCAGAGGGCTCTGAACTTACTCTGCTCAGAACTCTAATCTGCTGGCTCAGACTCTGTTCAGTGCTCAGCTCAGAATTTAAAAAAAAACGCTTATAGTAAAATATCTAATTTTTTATCTAATAAAAATTTCTATTTCTCTCACTTATTGTTCAAAAATTATATATTTGGTTCTTATGACTTATATTGCATCCTTCCTGAGACGGCACTGGCACAAACTCTAATATAAAAAGAAATTTTAAATATAATTTAGGAACAATCATTAAAAACTACATATTCACATTCAAAAATAGCAAAACGATCAGGGGACACTTGGTGGATTTCAAAGATTTAACAATATTGGACAAAGAGAGCAACCTCAACACAAGATTAATTCTGGAGAGTTTAAAAATCCAACAACAAATAACGTGAGCTATGAAATTTCTAACTTCTGATTTCTAACAACGATGATGATTTCGTACACCCCTACAAATTTGAATACCAGCAATTTTTTTTTTTTTTAGAAAAAAATTATATTTTTGTATTCCCAACATGAAACACGATGATGACTTTGTTGCTCCTAATGATTTAAATTCATCGAAAAATTGTACTTTGTTATGAAATTTAACAGAATTTTGAATTAAAAAAAAAAAACACTTATTTTTGTTTATTTACAATTTCTGTAATACACAACAAATGGTGATTCTGCGCCCATCGATGATCATAAAATGAAACTTGACACAAAAACAAAAACCTTTAGGGTAAAGTCGGGTAATATGACATCCAACATTTCCTACTAAATTACTTATTTTTAAAACAAAAATATTAAAATATCAGTAAGTTTAACGTAAGCTCTCAATTGATGCAGTTTAAACTGAAATAACGTCCTTAACTTTTAAACCACAAACAAAAATAAAAAAATAGTGACTACATTTTAGTAATTTTTTTGTGCATAATTTGGCACCAAGTATTCGCTCTTACGAAAAAACGAAGAGTGATACACGTTTATTTTTTTATATTTACCACTATAACCAAGCGTACTTGTTTTATTTTGAGTTATTTAGATAAACAGTGGCAATATCAAAAGGGAGATATTGCACCCCTTAAACTTAGTATGTATTACAAGGGTGCCATTTCACCCATTATTGCATTGGGTTAGTTTGACTTTCTAAGACTGCTTTCTTTAACATTCGAGTCGAACAAGTGTATTATGAGTCTTTTCTCATTACATTTGACATAATACTGCATTGGGTGTGGCAAAAATCCATACAAAATGTAGAGTTCCATATCACCCTCTAGCAGGTGCCATTTTACCCGCCATTTTTTGACATGTCTTTTTTTAAGGCACTTTAATTTTTCTTAAAAATTTGTTTTTTTATATAAACTTTCGAAATCAACCTATTTTCTGTGTTTAAAAATTAATTACAGAAGACGTATATCAAAGTTTAAAACAACAACCATATTTCGTCGGCTTAGAGTGTAAAGCCTATTTTGCATTTTTTAGATTATTTTAAACAAAGTGTTCGCATTACTTCAATAAAACCAAAATTACATTAAATATTTTTCAACACTCGTGTTTGCCAAATTCAGTGAAATCGAAAAGATTTGATAGACTTTTGTATTTTTTAGCAATTTTTGAAGTGGTCTATAATGGTAAAAAAAAATGTGGAGTTAGCCGCTTTACATTCTAAGCCGACGATTTACTTTTTGAGTTACAAAGAAAACTAAAAATGAGGGCCATATCACCCGGCTTTACCCTAAGTTCAAAGCCATGAAATCTCTAAATCTTACTGAGTTTCATTATTTTTTTGTGAAACTAATGTGTCGTGAACTTTGTAATAAATTCTTAAAAACCACTGTGTTTAACAAAAAAAAATATTATTCTCTTAACAAGAAAAACTGTTCTACAAACGTAAGTTTGCTCTCTCCGTTATATTTTCGAATGGCCGATCTTTAAATCCGAAACGCGTCACTTGAATCCCAAAAAAGTTATTTTGTGATCAAATTAAAATTAAATAAATTAAAATTCTGTTTAAAAATTAATGATTCAAAATAGCTTTTTATGGCCCTTAGTCCTACAAATTGGGGTTTCACCCGACTTACTCACTTGGACTCATCAGTGACGTAGGGACGGCCTTGTCATATGCAATTTGTATTAAGTTCAGTTCAACTTACATGAATTCTTTTACAAAAATCCACTGTAAACTATATCCAACAATATATTACAGTGGATTTTTGTAAAAGAATTCATGTAAGTCAAACTAATCTTCTACTTGGCTGATTTATTTCAATAGTATATAGAATTTGTATTATAAAAAAACCTTTTTTAAAAATTTACTTTTAATTTTTTTAATTTTTATTGTTTCATTATGTACACAATGTATTCATAAAATACTTGTTAACAGAGACTTTGCTTTTAAAATAAGTTTTAAAAACATCTCGAGATTTTTACATTCCAAACTTTTGCCAGTCGATATAATGTCATGATCTCATTCAAGTTTGCTTATAAAACTAAGGTACTTAATTGACTTTTAGTTATTTATTTATCTTAGTAGGGATTTCTTTCTAATCACAACTTTGAGCAACATTTTAAACAATCCTAAAGGATTATAAAAATCCATGTCATTATTAATTTTGGTTTTGCTGGAAATCGTGCATATAGATAATACGAATTTCAAACAATGACAGTTTCCATCTCGCATATACGTACCCAAAATTGGGACTGCAAATATTTTCATAAGAAATGGTCCATAACTCACACATTAAGTTGCATGAACGACCTTTTGTATAGGTACATTATTCAATTAGAATAAAAGTCACAATGATCAGGGCCGTGCCTAGGAATTGGGCAATGGGGTAAATGCCCCAGGCGCCTTGCTGTGAAGGGCACCGCGCTATACCGCAAATGGCTCGCCACGTTTCATGAAAGTTGCCACCATGTCGTGAAGGCTGACACCAGGCGAGCTTACGTATAAAAAATTGAGAAATCATTATCGCTATCATATTGACCAACAACTAAAATGGATTTGGTTACGACATTACAAGGAAGTCGATTTTGATGATCTCAGCAATACAAATTTCTAGTGGTTAAAAGAACGACTGAACAAAAACTAGGCAAAATTCCACAAAAATTTCAACTGTGATCGACGTTTTATGAATCAAGATCTCAAAAGTCGATATTTAAAAGTCAATGTTTTAAAAGCCATGACCATGGAATATTAGTGAACGTAAACTGCAAAAATGTTTTGTTCAAAAACGGAAATACAACTTTTTCTTCGTTAGGATTGTTTTCAATAATCAAGTAACATATGTATTAGAATACATCATCTACGGTGCAACTGAGCAGTTCAAAAATCAAGGTGACGAATATTGAAAAGCCAAAGAGCGTGTTTGTAAACGTCAATTGTGTTTGCAAGTAAATTGACAGGCGGCGGCGTTGATCAAACAAATTTTTTGCTAACAAGACGGTTACATACTACATTTGACGACCAAATTGATTTTGATATGCCGTTTTCAAAAACGGCTGATATTGTTCATAGATTAGGGATAGCGCGCTTAGCTTGCTTTGGATTATTACCAATCGAATAAGGAGATCGGAAGAAATTGCCTAAGATTTCTAAGATCTTCCAAAGCATCGAATAACAGTTAAATTCGTGTTAAAAACTCAGACAAGAATGTATGATTAGAGTTTTTGTTGATTCCGTGCAAACATTCCTAGTAGAGCGATGTATTTTAAGTTACGTTGCGTTGCAATGAACGACAGACGAAATGTCGACAGGTTAAAAAATCCATTAATATCGACTTTTTTGTATGTACTAAGTATTGAGAAAAAATATCGACAAGTCTATAAAAGTCAATCCTTTTCTCGACTTTTTTCAAGGCAGCTGAATTTTTGATTAGTTCGAAGGTACATATTTACGTAACCAAAATAGGTATTCTTACTTGCAAGAAACTGACATTTAAACTGGTTAAATCACCGGCCATTTGTACGTAACCTATAGGTACTGAAATATGTTGGCACTGGTTCTGTATCAATTTTTTTGTAGGGAAAAGTACGGCTTCTTTGAGCTTGCCCCAGGTGTTCTAAGGATAAGGAACGACAACAAAATTCTTCTGTCGATGTTTTGGTAGCAGCATCGCATCGCTTCAGTATGGTTGCTGTCATTTATTCCCATGTTAACTAAATTTGCTAGACAAAAGTTTCGCTGTCGTTTCGAATATTTCGCGTTTGGGAGATCTTTAAAATTTTTTCATCGATTTTTCCTATAAATGTCCCATGAAAAGTTCCTTTGGGTGATGGTCACAAACCGAAAACTTAAAAAAATGAATGCGAAACCTTCAATATATTATATTTCTTTAAAAATCAGTTATTGAAAATAGTCAATTTCTGAGTTATCTTATCAGGTTCTTAATACATTTGCATAACGAACATTATTATGAAAACAAGAAGATTCTAATCAACATTTAAGTTCAAAAACATTATATTCACTGCACTGCTTGATCATATGTACAGTACATATATAGAAAATCTGTTATTTAATCATACTTAAGCCACAAAATTCCAACAAAATTAATTCTTACCGCATGCATACCTATACCTATTAAAATAGCTGCGTTTTAGTTTATCAGCTAAGCTGCAATTCAATTCAGACTTCGATATGAATGCATTTTGAATAAATGTGGGAATCATTGACATGGTGTAATTAAAAACCTTTGCATAGAAAAGACACACAATTTGTTGGCCTTGAAAACTTTAAATTATTTTTGTACAAGCTCAAATTTAAATATACTTTGATTGTGATTACCTGTAGACCTATAGATACATATGTTCCTTCATATGTTTGTTGGTATGTACATTAGGGTAGATCAAATTTTACGAACCTGCTTTGGTTTTCTTCATACCATGAAAAGTTGGTAGTTTGGGGCTCACAAATTCTCTTAGGAAATGAGCTCTAAATTTTAACGTTTAGAGGTCCCTCATCGCCATTTTGTTTTTTCCATACAAATTGTTTGAGAAAATGTTGGAAGAAACTTTGGAAATTAATAACTTCCTAACCGTCGAACATGGATTTTCTTTGAATAGAATTGAGTGTTCTCAAAAAAAATGTTTTTTATCAAAAATTAGAGAGAAGTTACCATTTAGAAGATATTTATTGCTGAAACCGAAGTTGTTGAGATTTCACTTTAAATGAACTAGGCTTATTACGAGTAATATAATTACTACACCAGGTGTCTGCTATAATTTGTTTCTAATAACATAGAATAAAGAAATTTTAATATCAGAGAGGCAGAGACTGAAAATAATAATAATGGATTGATTACTTTTATTTAGATAGAAAAGATCCGAGCGGGACGTTTTTTCCAAGAAAAAGTGCATTTCTACCTGAGGAAAATAGCTTATTTTTATTAGGAATTTTTCTTGCCCTTTTTTTTAAATTCCATTACTCGTTACTCACCCTAAGTCCGCCTCTACTATTTTTGAATAGCAAAAACCATAAAGTCTAACATATCGGAGACACACACGTACTGGTAATGTTTTCGAGGTCGATTTTTTTTTTGTGGTCCCAGAGGTCCTAAAACTTTAGATTTGGAATGCCTATTCCATGCTCAACGAGTTATATATAATGCTTCCACTAAATATATATCGTACTGAAATACCGTAAGTCTGCCGACCACTGGCTCTTAGATTATAAAGTGAAATAACCTAAAAAACTGCGAAAAATGGGATTTTGATTTTCTAATGGGAACATCTCAAAAACGTGATCCAATGGAATATTTCTGACTTCAGAATCAAGTTTAAAACACATAAAACTAGTTAATTTAAAATATAGTGAAATCTCAACAACTTTGGTTTCAGCAATAATGAATATCTTCTAAACGGTAACTCCTATCTAATTTTTGATTATTCAAAAACGTTACCGAATTTCTTTCAGGTTCAACGGTTCGGAAGTTATTACATTCCAAAGTTTCTCCCAACATTCTCCCATACAAATTTGTATGGAAAAAACAAAATGGCGATGAGGGACCTCTAAACGTTTAAAATTTTAACCTCATTTTCTTAGAGAAATTTTTTGAGCTCTAAGTAACCCACCCTAATGTACATACACGAAACAGATTGTACATTTACAAAATTATTTTTCTCGAATTTGTCTCTAGGTAACGTAATAGCGATATTGGATTTGAATGTGAAAAACAACACAACACCCTTCTTTTCAATGCAGATATCTTTAATAAAATTTAAAAAAAAAACTTCTTAGTCAGAAATTTTCACTTCATTAGATCTTTATACAAAAAATATCTTCCTATTTTGTTCCTCAAAAATTATGTAGGTACCTACACAAACAATATATTAATTTCTTATCAACTTTGCGAATAGAAAGATTTGTGTAAAATTAAACTGCTGTAGGTATTATACCTTCATTTACTTATCTCTTATAGTACAGGGTGGTGCACCAATTGTGCCACCATAAGAAATACAAAAAAGAGGCTGGGTGCGACCCACACTGGTACTTCCCATTGGTGCCCTTTTAAGCTAGAGGCCCGAAGTTATTTAATTTTTAAATAATCTCCAATTATTCAAGATCTTCGAAAACGTTTTAAGGTGTTTAATATGCAATTAAGTGAAGATAAGTGAGTAGAATAAAACTAACCCAAGGCCAATATCATTGATTGTTCTCAAGATATTTGAGAAGAAAAAAGCTGTTTAACAATTTTCCTATAATTTTTTCACTTTAAAGAAACAATGTTTGTTGAATTATTTCACAAAACCAATTTAATATCGATTATTAACTAGTGAATAGAATTAAATTAACCCGAAGCCAAAACCATTTTGTAAAATCTCAAATTTTGCTACAGTTTCTCTTTCTTGTAGTTTTTTTCGTTAAAAAAAACTATTTATCTATTTTTTTTTGCAAATCCCTTAAATTATTAATTACAAACTAGCGTGTAAAATTAAATTCACCCAAAGTCAACATCATTGTTTGTTCTCAAGATATTTGAGACGAAAAAAAATGTACACTGTTTATGGTAAAATTTATTGTAGTTTTTTTCAATTGAAAAAAAAAATGTTCATTCAATATTTTTACAAATTTTATCAATTATTTATTATAAGCGAATGTATATAGAATAAAATAAACCCGAAACCAATATCATTGTCCGTTAGTAAGATATTGGGGCCGAAAACTTTTTTTCAGCTGTTTCTCTTTATTTAAAAAAAAATTGGAGAGTCATATTTTTATTTAATTTTTTTATTTATTTAACGTCTATGTGCGTAAAATAAAATTAATCAGAAGTTGAAAGCATCATTAGTTCTCGAGATATTCGAAGCTAAAGAAATCTAACAACCTTTTTTATAAATTGTTATAGTAAGAAAACCGCTCATTCAAATTCAAAATTGTCACAACTAATTCAAGACTTGTTAAAGACGAATTATTTAGCAAAAAACCATTCGGTATTAGCAGTTTGTACCCCTTTTGTGGGTGATACTTTGTTTACTTGATATCAAGCTAGCAAAGGAAGCAAGAAAAAACATGGAAAACATAGCGCGATTAGATTACATTTTTCACTTCTAATTAAATACTAACTAATGGCAAATTATTTAGCCATAAAACATTAAGTATAAGAAGTTTTTACTGCTTTTCGAGATTTGTCAAGTTAGCAAAGCACCCAAAAAATACATAGAAAGCATTGAACGACAATTTCGAAATTATCACAAATAATTAACGACTCATTAACGGCAAATTATGCACCTACCCATTTTTCGATTTGACAAAGTTTGCTTTGCTAATTTGACACTCATAGAAAACAAATAACCCAAGTTTTTACCACTTAAAAAAGACATAAAACGACAAATTTGAAACTGCCACAACTAACTTGTATAGCTTTAAGTGTTTTGAAAATGAAATAAAGTTTAAAATAAAATAAAAAATAAATAAATAATTAACGACTAATTAACGACAAACTATGTACAACCTATCCATTTTTCGATCCGTGAGAGTTACTTTGCTAGTTTAATATCATGTCCGATTGCTTCCAGGTTGATGGGATATAATTTGTACGAATATTAAGTGTAAGTGAACGAAACTTGGGCGTTATAAAACATTTTTATTTTCTTGTTGCATTTTGAAAGTGCATTTTATTGGTCAAGGGGACGCAGTATTGCTGCCAGGTTGATCGCATATAGCTTGCACATATACAAATTAAATGCCCACAAAATTAGGAACGGTATATAAAACACTTTAACTTCGCTCTGTTTTTAATTTTGTAAGTGCACTTTGGTGGTCAAAGAACTTCGAAATCGCTGCCAGGTTCCTACCATGTAGCCTAATACAAATACTCGTAGTACGATCACAAAATTTGGAGCGGTATAAAACACTTTGAGCAAATGTTCACCAGCCCTCGGTCTAATTGTCTGGTCTCCAGATATTCGGGGCGAAGAAAAGAACAATATTTGGTATACTCGTATGTAGCTTAGTTTTTTTGCTTAAAAAAAATTATTTGTTGAATTTTTTACATATCCTGTCAAATATTAATAATTTACTAATGTGTAGGATTAAATTAACCGGGCCTATATCATTTTCTGTTCTCAAGATATTTGAGGAGAAAAAAATTTTTTTTCAAAAGCAATTGATTCAATATTAAAAAAAAAATATCAATTTTTATTAATGATCGAATACATAAAATAAAATTACCGCGAAGCCAATATCATGGTTTGTTTTCATGATATTCTAGAAAAACCACTTTTTATACATTTTCAGCAACTTTTTTTTTTTTAACTATAAATTGATATGTTTTCATATTTTTACAAATTCTTTATTACATTAATATGCGTAGAATAAAATTAAGCCGAAGTCCTAAGCATGATTTGTTTCTGAGATATTCCACACTAAAGAAACCAAACAAGGCTTTTTTTTTTAAATTGCTATAGTTAAAAAATCGCTAACTAAATTTTTTGAAAGTTCTTTCTGAAATATTTTAATTTTTATCTAAAAAAATTCATTTGAAGTCAATATCTTCATTCGTTCTTGGTATATGGTGAACGAAAAAAAGCGAAGGACGTACAGACATCTTCCTAAAAATGATGGATTCAAGGGAGCTCGAAACGTGAAGATATGTCAAAATTTTCGATTCGACAATTCGGACAAATTACAATAATTTCTAATGGGAAGTTAATAACAGTTGAGTTCTATTTATTTTAAATAACTAATTGTTTTTAATGATGATAGGCCGCGAATGACCTCAACGCTCACCAACGCATATAAGGCAGAAAATTGTTATTGTTGCTTGAAGGGTTAAAATTGGAATCGCCCTAATAATTGTCCTAATGGAATGCTCAACTCAGTCAAATTCCTAGATTTCGTTTTGTACACCTCCTGCTTGAAATAACTCCATAAAAAAAATCTGGTGCAAGTCAGGTCAGGTGACCTTGGGGGCCAGCGAAAAGTGTTTTAATTTATTTGGGAATTTTTGTTGGAGCTCCACCATAACTGTTCTGGCTATATGTGCAGTTGCTTCATCCTGCTGGAATCAAATGCTGTTCAATGGGGATACGTCTTTGGCGCAGTTCTGGGTAAAAAACTCGTTTAACATCTTTAAATATCATCTTTGTAGGACGATTCGTGCGCCACCCTGTATATGACATATGGAGAGTTCCCAATTCAATTTTAAAATTCAATTCAGTGATAATCTAAGATAGTATCTTCTATCTAATCTATACTTATAGTATAGTTCTATGGAATAAACAAATAACCCCTCTTTTTTTTAATAAATGAGTAAAAAAAAAATTAACGTATTCTTGAAACATTCACTTAATTGAATTTATCATTTCTCGAAGTTTGTAAACCAATAAAAGGAAGTGAAGACAGTTCGAAGATTTTCAAACTAAAGTATTGGTTATGATTTTTCAGATTTTAGACATAATTTTCATCCGCTCCCATTTTTGTATGTGTCTATTTTGCGTATTGATATCTTTATATTAATTCGCTTTAACAAATAAATATCTGTGCAATTTATGATTAGTCATGGGAACACTGGCTCTACACTATACTTCTAAGATGTCAAAAGGTTATCTCATTATTCTTATCATCCATGAGAATTCGCTGTTTAAAGAAGAGCATATAGTTGTCAATGCTATTCATTGGCAAAGGCAGGGTCTAGCAGCTAGCACTTTCATACTTCTATCTTATCAAATGCGAATGATATACTCGTACTCAACCCTCGATTAAGGATACAACAGGAAAATACAATTGAATCGATTGTTGTTATTTCCTCTTTATTTTAATGCTACGGTTACAGTAGATGGTTAATATGTCGATCAATTATTGCGATATATAAATACAAATGTACATAGTTACCAACACCTCAGAATATACCTTATTGTATTTTAAGAAAAGGTGTTAGGAGAATTTCCAACGTATTTTAAGAACTGATAGCACATTTTGGAAGTGGATGAAGTAGTTACCAAAGTGGGGTGGGTTGGCTTATAGTTCAGCCAAACCCCCAATTTTTGTGTTCAATCGACCTTAGTTTAAATTACTCAGAAGGAACAAAATATCTGTAAATAATGGGCTTAGAGATGGAAGAAAAAAATGTTTAAAAAAACATTTTGTAAAAAGATCCAAAAAATGAAATGGAAAAAGCTGCCAAACAAAAACTTAATACTGAAGATTTTTCGGATATTAAAAAGAACAAGAACTCATTATGCAGTTCCTGGAGCATGGACTTAGAACATAAAAAATGGAACCCAATATTATTAAATTCAGTTTTTTCATCTTCAGGCAAATCAGATTTGAAAAGTTAATAACAAAAATCGTTTAAATCAAAATGATTTTACTTTTCACAACCAAAAAAGTTGTTTCATTTGTTTTTTCATTAAATAAAAATGAAAAAAACAAATGAAACAACCTTATTTCCCACAGTACTGAGGATTGAAAAAGCGACGCTAAGAACTTGGAATTAATAATAAATTACTTTTTGAACTGCAAGATAGATGACGCTGTATTTAGGAGTACCTACTCATGTTATTTTCGAGAAAAAAACTGACAAAATATTTTCAAAATCAGATGCAAAAATTTTTATTTTTTCATAATCTATAAATTACCTGTTATTAGGCCTCACGCATATATATTCATTTATATTTATGTTAAAAGCTAATAAAAGTATACAAAATCTATAGATAAACAAAGATGAATCCCAACAAATTCTTGAAATGTCCCATATGTTTATAGAGTAAAAATATTATTATTATCGTTTTAGATTTCCCCGCTCCTTGCTTACTTTTGCTGCTGTAACGACCATCATCATAATGCTGGTTGGCATTTTTGGTAATCTCCTCACAATCCTTGCGCTTCTTAAATGTCCAAAGGTGCGAAATGTGGCAGCTGCTTTCATTATAAGGTACAGAAATTTTTGAAGTTTTCAAACAGTTTACATAATCGATATACTCGTATTCAAGTCTTTGTCTAGCTGATTGCCTATTCTGTGCGGTAGTCTTACCATTCAGCGCTTTTCGCTTCATTCAAGGAACATGGACTCATGGCGATTTCCTTTGCAGACTGATTCCCTTCATACAGTACGGTAACATTGGAGTCTCACTGCTATGTATTGCTATGATAACCATTAATAGGTAAGTGTTTTTGAAAATTTTCCATTAAAATAGAATACATTGAAATTAATTTTGAACTTAGATATATTATGATAGCTCACCACAGCGCTTATGCAAAAATCTACAAGCGACACTGGATTGGTGTAATGATTGCATTTTGCTGGCTTTTTGCTTATGGAATGCAGCTTCCAACATTGTTTGGTGTTTGGGGGACATTTGGTTACGATGCAAGACTTGGAACTTGTTCCATCATGAACGATGAAAATGGAAACAGCAGCAAGACTGCCTTGTTCATGATTGCATTTGTAATTCCATGCATCATAATTATTGGATGTTATACGAAAATATTTTGGGTAGTTCACATGTCAGAAGTTCGTTTACGTCAGCATGCAAATAAGCAGAACTCTATTCCAAATAATCTCAGAGAAATGCCATCTGGTGTAGGATCTAATGCAACATCCAACAGAATGTCTTCGCCAGTGTCATCAAGCTCATTTAGTACCACTAGTGGTGCAGAAATAACTAAAACCGGAATATCACAGAAAATCATTCGAGTCAAGGATCAACGTGATTCCAAAGCGAAACGCAATGAATGGCGTATCACAAAAATGGTCTTAGCCATATTTCTGTCATTTATTGTCTGTTACTTACCAATCACGTTAGTCAAGATTGCTGACAAGGATGTAAACTCACCAGGGCTTCACATTTTAGGCTACATTATGCTATATCTTTCATCTTGTATAAATCCGATAATTTACGTCATCATGAATAAACAATACCGAAAAGCGTATAAAACAGTCCTAATGTGCAAACCATCACGACTTCTTCCATTCAAAAATGCTGGAAGTAGTGCCGGAGGTATTTATAAAAATAGTGATACTTTTTGTGTGTATCCTTTATTTAGATAATTACTTATTTGTTTTAGAGAAATGGAAAGACATAAGGTCCAGCTTCAATCACAGCCGTACAATTGTGTCACAAGTATCCGTGATAGGTCCACAAACAAGCAGCAACAGTTACAGCAGCAATCAGTCGCCAGTTGTGCTCGAGCTATCGCCTCAAACGTTGCAGCCTCCGTTGAACTCAACAAACAAACCGCCCATGATGATGACTACGATCAAAAATTCCGACCCTATTTCGCAAACTATCAAAACATCAACGGAACTCAGTTTTCCAAATCATTCAGTTTCAACACCAAACAACAACCATCATCAAATGATCAATCAGAACAATACTGCTGTATTGAACCATCCCCTTGCAGAGGTTCCACAACAATTGCCGCCTCAACAAATGCAGCAACTGCAACTATTAACCAAACCCCAAGATACTCATTTTCAAGACTCTCGAATCACCTTCTCGGAGGGGGATATTATAGTGGAGGAGGACGAAATGGAAGCGGAAAAATTGGAACAGATTTCCCTAAGCCCCTACCTTTCGAGCTCGTTGGAATTTTCCGAGGTGAGCATGAGCAATCAGAACCGTCCGGACCTTTCAGAAATCGAGAAACACCCACAATACAAAAACGGCTACAAGCGAAATATCAACGACATTCCAGATAATAATACCAAAGTCATTTCAAAAACAAATATCTTAAGAAATTGTTGAATAGTATAAGATAATTTTTTTAAAAAATCTAGATTTAAGTATAAATTTAAAATAAATAAAATCCAAACTTTTGGTTATGAACCTTATAAAAATATAAAGTCGTATCTCGTCTCGATCATTTCAAATGCTAAAAGACACAAATCCAAAACAAAAATTAGCTGAAAGAATGAGTAAAATATCTTGAAATTATTCAAAAGATTAACAAATAAAGTTTTTTTCGTAAATTTTATTTGTAAGAGGTACCACTCGATTTTCTTTAGTGGACACAAAAATGCTGTAAATTTATTTTTGAAAGAGATCTGTTTATCCGTTAAGAAGGCTATACATAGAATATTTGGTACTGTAGAGATGACAGAAAAACTTAATATGTTACAGACAAGCATTATTTGGAAACTGGTTTTTACAGAAAAACCAAAGTTTTAATAAATGTTTCTTTCTACTTTTCATAACACGAAATATTTTGCAGCACCTTATTAAATGATTCGAATTAAAAAAAAATCAATAAATAACCACCATAAATAAAAATTTTAGACAAAAATGTAAATTCCTAAAATTAACTTTTACGTAAAAGAAACCAAAACCTACCAAATATAGAAAATATAAAACCACACAGCAAACTGCAGTCAAACTTTGGAGAAGAGGTTGGTCGAAAACTGTCATAATAATTGGTTTTCGTAAGTGTTCAAATAATACAATATCTCTCACAATTGCATAAAGAAGTTTAATCAAAATCTTAAGTGCCACTTTTAAAAATAGAAAACCACAATATTTTTATTTAAGTATCAGTTTGCCGAGAATCACTCATATCTCTGTCAGATGAAGAAACAAGACTTTTTGAATTTGTATTGACAAAGATTTGAACCTTTTTGGCTTGAGCACGTCTTGAGCCCCTCTTTTCTTCGAAAAAAAGTTATTTTCAATAGTCTAATCTACTAAAAATCTAGAAACTTTTGATTTTTCTATTTTTTTTTTTTTGACTTTTGCTAATTAATTTGTTTCAGAATTTTTCCTAAAATATCCCCTTGGATAGAAAACGTTTTGAGAGTGTAATACTTATGGAAAAAAATTAATTTTTTAAACATTTTTGATGCCATTAATGATTGGATCCAAGGTTAAAGATAGAAGTGGCATGTTTTAAATGTTAAAATGTCACACAATTTAGCCTTTTCCTTGGAAGTGACAGTTTCATCATAGGCGGATAGGCTTTTCCCAAAAATGGACCTTTTTACAAATAATGACTTTCAAACAAACAAAGTAAATAAATGGTAGAAAGAAATTTGACTAAAGTTTAAATTTTCAATAATCTCTTTTTATAATCTCGCAGTGACAAAATCCTGCTTTTAATAATCCCACAATTAAAAAATCTTGCAAACTGCAAACCAAAATCTCGCAGAACAAAATTTGGCAAATTCCAATTGCATTGCAAAACTTGGATCCCAAGTACTTGCTCTTATGTTCAAGTTCCTTGAACCTTAAGAACTTTTAAAAATGCAAAATATTATAGAAAATACAAAAACAAGATCTTTTAATTGTGCAACAACCTGTTAAATAACTAAGAGTTCAAAAACAAGTAGATATGCCATTTGAATAATTAGAAAAATATGAAAGTATGCAAAAAAGTTAATTTTTTATAATATTCTATTTTGGTAAAATGAAAAAAAAATTGGTATTCCAGTTTTGAGTATTTGTTGATATTTATTTAAAAACTTAGTTTCAAAACTGTTTATCAACTAGTTTTTGAAATATTGAATTTTCATAAAAAAAATATTTTTTTAAATCCAAAACTTATTTATACACGTATGCGATATTATTAACATTTTAAGAGGACAAAAAGTACACCATACCTGTAATAATGCACTTCTTTTTTTTATCAAAATCGTTAGAGCTGGTTGTATGGCAAATACCGTTATTTTTGGATCTAAACAAATATTAATTTTCCCTTTCGAGAATCACCAAAAAATTCAAAATTTGAAGAAGATCGCATTATTGGCTTAGCACAGCTATACTCAACCTGCGGCTTGCGTGTCGCGTGCGGTCCGTTGATCTTTTATGAGTGGCCTACTTGGCATACTTAAATAAATATGCGATATTATAGAAAAATTAAATACCATCAACAAAAATTAGCATACATATGTATGTACGAGTATATGAACGTTTGGAAAAAGATTTTTTTTGATGATGTTTCCTTATTTAGCTTTCTTTCATGTAATGAAACAAAGCTTAAGATGATAATTAAATTATTTTTAATCAAATGGTATATAAAGCCCAAATAGGAATAATTTACAAACAAACACTGTTTGTCAGAGAAATACATCCAATTTGAAAGACAAGTGAAAAGGCTGAATTGACAAACGAATGTCACTTTCTCATTTTGTTTTCACGAATTACTGACAAAAAAATATTTTGATTACGTTTGACACTGATATGGCAGCTGATTAAACTCTAATTGAAAGTGATTTTAAGAAGTTTGACGGCGTTCATAGTGAAATGAAAAACTGTGTTTTTTTATTTTTTGACGGTTCAGTATTCACATCTCTCTTCACTGAGGAAGTTAGGAGCGAGGTATGAAATCTGGTTTTTCAGTCCAATAAGAACACCGCTTTGACCAGTTTTGCCATCAAAAGTGAAGACAAATATTAAAAAAAAATAAGACTGAAATAAGTGACCACAAAATAAAGTTTCCTTCAGCTACTTCAGATGCTAATTTCGTTCCTGAAAAACAAGTCAGAAAATCAACGGTGGAGTGAACAATGGAAATCAATCTCTGTTACAAAAAGTATAAACATGTAATAATATTTTGGATTCAAGACATTATTGCGAGACTGTTAAAGCGGAGTTTTATAATCTCGCAATATTTTGATTTAATCAACGAGATTTCATTTTCGAAATTAAAAAAAAATGCGAAACTTCGATATTCGACACTGCCGATGATTGTATAAATTTTTTGCAAATGTCCCAAAAAATTTGGTTTCTGAGGATAATTTGTTTTTTAATTTTTAAAACAGTTTTTTTTTTCTTTCTCGCCGTTACAAAATATGAAGTTATCTGAATTTTGTACCGAATGCTTTAAATTTTCGTTGGCCGATCAATTTCTTAAACAAGTTGACCGTTTTTGATCATTAAGTTTGCAGATTTTTTTCTTACCCCATGTATATATATATAACTACCATATACATATATAACTACCATATACGGGGTACCACGAACCAAAGACAAGTTCTGGCACCCACTATGCAACTAAGCTGCGATCAACTTTGCAACGTTGCTCGCAGTTGATAGCATTACGAAGAAACCATAAGCCAAGCCGAGGCGATTTGTGGTAGTGAGTCCATTCTCCGATCGCAATTACTCTAACATCTTGCACTTTCACACCCAGCAACTTGGCCTCAACTTTTTGGAAATCCATTTTTTGTGTAGTTAGATATACAGTTTCCGGCAAATATTTTTTTAGTGCAATATTTATAAAATTTGGTGGCTCCACAGCTCGTGGAGAACCTGGGCCTAGGGACTTGCAACTCTCAACCATTCCTGTGTGCATGTTGTTGGCAGGAATGGAGGGCTGGAGGATGAAAAGCACTTATTCATGACAAGAATACCTTTGGAGGATTTGTCAGTTCTTCGCAAGAGGCAGTACCTCGGGAGAAACATTTCTGTTTTAAGGTGGCAGCTGCTGGGAATGGACCCCATACCATCGACATGACCATCATCCCACGAGGTACTCCAGTGCAATATATACTTTATTGAATTTTGAAACACGTGAACCCCCCTGGGCAAAAGTCTGAATCCACCCTTGAGTTTCATACTTAATTCCACTTTACAAAGAGGCTGTTTAAATAAGGAAGATTGACACTGGTCTCATGGTAGTTTCTGGACAAAAGAAGTGGGGGATCAGGGATGTCGTGAGGCATAAACAAAATACAAACAACGGACTCATGAAACTCATTTGTTGTTGTTTTAATGTGCAAAGCATTGACATTTTTGTTGTTTCTATGTGTTTTGGGGTGCCTCAAATGTTTTAATGTAGACACTATGAGGCTCACGTGTCGGGACTCAATTTTCCCAATCTAAACAGGCTCCAAAGCAATTTTCCTCAGTAAATAACAAAGCTATAGGAATACGTAAAAAAAACCAAATTATTTATTATTTTATTTTATTATCTTGAAAACTCTGCTCCAAATTTAAAACTTAAATTTCAGATTGTGTAAATTAGTTATAACGTTAAAGAATATAAAACTTTATAACTGTAGTTATATATTTGACATATTTAGACCATTTTCGAAAACCGTCAAATCAACGTTCGATCGTCAAATTGTGTTGTCGTCAAATATGTCTTTTTTGCAAAAAAAAATCTTTTTGATCAACGTGAGGAAATTCTCTTGCGAACGCATTTGACGTTTACGAACAAGATTTCTGGGTTCTGAATAGTTTTGTCTTCAACTCAATTTAACATGTTATTTTACCAAATTGCATTATCGAACACAATGCATGTGCAGTAAAACTTGTATTAAAGTTATCAAACGGAAGGGTTGGGATGATTTTGGTCGAGAACTGTATAGTCTTCTTATTTGAAGGACCTGTGACTATTAAGTTCATTGAAACAGAAGAACACATATAGACAGTTTTTATTTAAACAATTAAAGTAATAGAATTTTATTAGGTTTCCAAAAAGCAGTCCCATAGGCCAAAGCTTACCTATTAGCACACAAAAGTCTTCGAAAAAACTCTTACATCATTAAAATGCCACGGATGGTATATCATTAGAGTATTTATATTTTGTTGAAGAACATTTTACCTTTTACGGTCTACCTCCAAAATTGTGCATAATATTTTCATTCAACACATCATCAACACAACTCTCAACATGTTCTCCGTTTGGATTAAGGATCTATTTTTAAAGTTCTCATACTCTATGAGACTTCTTCTCAACTTTCTTTTTGAGTGAATTTTCAAATTCTTAAATACATTATAGGTGTCTATGAACAAGATGGTTCTAGCAGTGTGAATAGAGATACAAATACATATCTAATCTAATGAATTTCAAATTGATATTAGGATTAGATATTTTCTTCTTTGGAACTATTCAGCAATAATTTACTTTGGAAAAAAAGTGAATTAAAAAATATACACTCTCCTAAAAAACAAGAAAATTCTCTAAAGTTAGCATATTGTATCAGTGTTTTTGTATTAGCATCGCAACCAACAACGCGATAAATAGGTACAAAGAATCTAAAATATTGGATTGAGAATCGATTTCTTTTGAATTACATTCAGTATGTGATTTTGGCTCCCAGCAGTCGTATCGGTCGATTCTTCATTTCATTGTTTTACAAATTGTAGAAAAAAAACTTTTGTAAAATGCACAGAAAATCAAATTTAAACAAAAAGGGTTGCCATATATAAACAAATTTAAAGTCTTGCTAGCAAATTTTAATACAGAAATAATAAAACATCAACGGAATGCTTAAAAGATGAACCTTATACGGCTTTCACGCATGTTTAATTAATTTTAAATCCCCGCACTCGCGATCGATGTGTTATGTGGTAGTTTATCTATTAACTTTATTTAAATCTTAATATTTTTTTGGTTCATTGAGATTTTATTAGTTATTTGAATTGCTTATCAAACGAAAAGGTGAAGTGTATATCTTGTGGATGAAGAGCTGCTATTGTTTATGTGTGTGTATAGTTATTTTGTAAACAAAAGAAAAGAAAATTAATTTCTTCAGGGAGGTGGGTAAGAAAGTTTTTTTTTTCTTCTGTAAATACAAACAAAAATAAGTACTTTGCAAAGATGTGTTTGTTGTGTATGGAATACCTATGTACATTCAATCCTGAATTATCCGATATAAAAGATTTTGTTATGGAAATAAAATTGGTTCTATTTTTAAAAAAATTATTTTGTAATGTTGTTGGCATTTGTTAATCAACAGGAGTAAATTAATGTGAAAATCATGTTTTATCAATGATTCGTTTGAAGTAATATTATAGTGGAATGGAAGTTGATTTAATTTTCTTTTAAAAGAACAACTTAATTCAAAAATATACAAAGTCTATAAAATTGTGTTCTTTTTTGTGCAACAATAATTAGGTATTAAGTGAGAGATGACAGTTTTTAAATCTAGGAAAAAAAAATTTTTTGATCAAACGGAATCGGTGAGACAAATTGTTGTAGATGTCGAGTGATAGAAAATACAAAAATTATATGTGATATTCCATTATATAGACAGCTTGCTTTTTCAACTGCTACCTTTCCCGAAACTCCTTAGGATTTGGATTATCAAGCTTTCTAACTCTTATACAGCCGCGGACACAGTGAGGGACACTCACGATTGCAAAAGAAATTTTCCCGCCAATTAATGGTCCACGTTATAATAATTAATGACATCAAAAGCTACGTTTTTATTGATCGTAAATAACAATTTTTCAGATATTTTATTAAACTATTTAATAAAAATATGAGAAGGGAAAATTTATACAAATATGTGTTTGTTTGAGAAATGATTGTACATGAACCGTCGGCCTTAAGTTGAACCAGCTAAATCTATGTTGGCATTTTTTTACAAACAAAAATTTTAAAAGAAGTGTTCATAATATTTTAATAAATTCAATAATGTAGTGTAACATTTCTCTTCAATCCTTTTTACTTATTTCGAAAGAATTAAAAATAGTTGGTAGGTTTTTATATTTTTAGCAATTTAAAAAATAATCTTAGTAATACAAATTAGAGTAACATATATTGCGTTCATTCTAAGCTGAAGATATATAACAAATCTCAAAGATTATAACCTTTATATGGGTGATTCTTTGCGTCCAGTGCTTTTTTTGTTATCGAGGGGGGGCTATGGGGGCTGAAGCCCCCCCCCCCCACTGCCAAATCGATTCGTTAAATTCTTTTTCGAATGGTTGGGGCAAAAAATGTGTGAGTTAGATGTGTTTTTCAAAGCCCTTAGGGAATTGAACTATTAATGCAAGGTTATGGGGCTGATAAATTTGCTTTGTTTTTCTAAGTAAGCCGCAAGGGAATCGGATGAAAAAACAAAGCCATTGGAATGTACGTAGGCTCTTTTTATTCCAAGCCTTAAAAGAAAGATGACAAATTAAAGTTTGGGCTAAAAAAATGTACGCCTAAAATGTGTTTTCCAAGCCCTAAAATAACGAGGTTGGGGTTTAACAACCTAAATAATTTAAAAGCTGTTGTTTTCCAAGCTTCAAAGAAATTAAACAAAAAAAAAGTATGTTGGGACTTCACAAGTTACATATTTCTAAGCTGTGTTACTTCAAGCCCCTAGAGCCTAAAGAATTGCACGAAAAAGCAAGGCAGGTGAAAGGAAAATTGCAACACTTTGATTAAGCTCTTAGAGCATTGGGCGAAATAAACGAGGTGAGTTCAGGAAACTTACATTTTCAAAATGCAATTTAAGAGCTCTGAAGAACAACACCTTATATTTGCATCTTCTAATTATTTCCTGCAATTGAGAAACCAAAATTCAGACAGGTTCTGTATTGAGTGAAAAATGTGACCTTTTGCCTTGAAAGTTCCTTTTCAGGTTAAATTTTCAGTAAAGCATGCTATTGCTTTTAGGGAATGAATTGAATTTGATCACAAGAGTAAATATAATTTTTTTCCTGAGCTCTTCTGTTCATATCTTTTGGACTTGCTTATGGGCCCAAAGAACTTTTTGGGCTTCATATAACTGTAAAAACTGTGTTTTTGGTACCAAAAAGTTCATATCAATCAAATAATTTTTTGTATTAAAACCAGTGTCCTTGAAATTAAATCTAAAGCTGGTTGTTTTTGCGGCTCGAAAATATTTTGAGGATTATTTAGGCCTCCTCAAAACCGATGCTATTTTTAACATCTTTTCGGTATCTATAAGATAATATATTGATAAAATGATAAAATATTCATTAAATATTTATGATTAGAAATGTAAGGACCATTCAAACAATATGGCATTGCTGTAAGTGGTTGTTTCAGTCACCATTTTGAAAAAAAAAACACGATTTAACCAGGGTTGCCATGTTTTGAGCAAGTTCAATAGCCCAATTTTGAAATTTTTGTAGCCCGAAATCGGAGCCGAAAAAGTAGCTCAATACAATTTACAATTTATTTTTATTTAAAAAAAAACAATCAAAAATAGAATAGATTTGTTGTATTTGGAGATGGAAACTGAATGATAACTCTTTTCGACTTTTCATATCTGATTTCACCTTCACACCTATTGAAAAGAGTTAGACGCAAAAAATCATCGTTTAATAGGGACTATTCAGTGAATAAAAAGTGATGCCAGATTGTAGAATCCTAAAGTGTATGCTTAAGGGGAGAAAAGTGTTTTATTTATGATTTATGTATTTATACGAAAAACAAAATATCGCTCAAGATTAGATTTGGGCTATTAATAGCACAATTTCCGATAAATAGCCTAATCTGGCAAGCCTGGATTTAACCAATACTTTTGGATCGCGCTAAGATTTCGATCACATAGAAAATTCTCTCATAAATTTGGCCAAGTATTTTAGACGAGCAGCACGTAACTGCAACTAAAATATTAGATTTTGGTACCCAACTGTAAAAATCATTTACACATATTCTGTTAATATTTAGAACACAAAATAATTGTTTGCCACGTTATTTTCTTGAGCATAAAGCTTATTCTTGATTTATTAACTAATGAGATTTTGTTAAAATGAAAATCGCTAACGTGAAATATTCACGAAAAATGATTTATCAAATCCAAAGGAGAAAATCCATTCTATTTTATTAGATTCATTTGAAATATTGAAAAAAAAAAATGAAATGATTGAGTTCAGAAAACAGCTGTTAAAAAATATACAAAGCATTTCAGCTGGTGATTGAACAGAAATTTTTCAGCTAAAGTTCAGTACGATTTGCTTACGGTTTTAATGTATAAGCCCAACAAAAAACGTTCAGAATAAAAAGAAAGATATTTGAATTTGCTTTAAAAATATCCTTACAACTTTACATAAAATGTGACGCTGTTTATGTATATAGGTTAAAGTGCAATTTCAAAAATGGACAATGGAGCACACCAATTAGGTACAGCTGAGCCATTTCAATAGTAAAATTTGTCATTTAGTAGGTATATTTTTGCATTATCGAAAATTTGTTTGACTCTGGTTCCCAGTCTACATTCTGAAAAAAGAAAATTGGATTTGATAGAAATTGCAAGTTTCTATGTATGTGATTCAGCCTTTTTTAAATGAAGTGTCTAAAATAGGAGCCTCAACGGCATAAATTGAAAAAATAATAGAAGTAAAAGAGTTTCACATATTAGTATACATATCTAGTTTTAGTACATTTTACCATATTTTTTGTTCTCTTGAAGTTGAAGCAAAATGCTTTTTCAGATTTGTTACTAGTAAATGAAGCCACAAAAACAAAACAAGGATTATTTTCAATAAGTTTTTATTTTGAATTAAAAAAAAATCACAGTTGGCAAATCACCCATATATCATATAAAAAAACTGGCAAGGCCATTCAGAATCAGGTTTTTTTTTTTAATTCTAGCAGTTTCAGTAGTTTTTGGCGAGGCCCTAGAAACTTACGTATTTGTATGTAATACTTTTTTTGCTCGCTGTTCAACGTGTGTGTTCGGCGTTCGCAATGAATTCGTTCGCCCCTGTTTTCTGTCAGGGAAATAAATCAGAGCAGTTAAATTGAAATCAACTGTTGACAAAGGAAAAGTTTTTACTTTGTGAATTTTTATGACAATATACAGTGGCGGACAAAAGTCTACGTATTTTCCCAACATGGGGAAATTGAAACCAATATAGGAAAATGTAATGACACAATCTTGTTTTAAATGTCTTTTTATTAACCAAATAATAAATAATACCTAAAAGTAGATTCAAAAACAAAGTGTATCATTATTTTTATATTTAAAGCATAGACTTTTGTCGGCCGCTGTAAATAGTAAATGTGAGATGATGTATAGATGATTTTGTTCCTATTTATGTACTATTTCATATACTAACCAACAGAATTTTAAAGACATTTACCTACCAGTGGTGCATACTGGGGTAAAGAGCATCGATCAAACCTCTTGACACGCGATGTTTACTATAGTCGGTAGTTATTCGCTTACTTCCTGGATTTTTGTGACTAAAAAAATTTGTTAATTTAAGATTATGAAGACCATTTTCATAAGATAAAAAATTGATAATTTTGCAAGAATAGTAGATTATTTTTTTTAATTAAGTTTTGAAATACCAAATTTGATTATTTGGTATTTCAATATATACTTATCAATTTATAGTTAACAACCGCAATTAGGGTGTACATCAAAATGATTGGCAACAATCGGAAAATATATTAAGCCTTAGAAAGAAACAAAAAGTAAAAATAATTTAATATTAAATTATTACATTCTATTTCTATGGTAAAACAAATTACATATCTTTATAATCTTTTGAATATGATTTTCTTTGAAGTTCTGAAATAAATGAAATATAAATTAAATCAATTATTTTATATTAATCATAAACAAATTCCATAGATGCCCATCAAATCTCTATGGGGAATGGGGAACTCTTTAATGGATACTCAGAAGAGTTGTTAACGTTTGCTTCAATAATGTGCTTCATTTTCATCCTGATTGGAATTCCAGGAAATTTAATCACAATCCTAGCACTTTCAAAATGCAATAAGGTAATTAGTTGGTCATTTTTAATTTTACTACCTATAGATATACACTTTTTTTTGAATAAGTTTTGTTTAAAATTGTAACTATAAATGAAGTTTTAAAAATTTTTATAGTCTTATTTATCTAGTAGAATGAAAAATATAATTTGGATGGTTTCAAGAGCATACAACAAATTTTGCATGTGGATGCATTACCAAAATATGAGTATGAGGGTTTATATATGTTTTGTAGGTACATACATGCGTCTTGATATCAAATACAAAAACTGGCAGGTGGGGTGAGGTATTAATAATAGCAGTTTTTGAATTTGAAGGTACAACCACTTCAATTTATTTATTCTTAACAGAAAATGATGATCCGTCAGTCCACAGACTTTATCTTTAACGATCCTATCAAAAGGTCACAAGATATAAGATTAAGATAGTTAAGATTAAGATATATTTTATTTTGATATTGAGATTTATATATGTACAATCATCCTATTTTTCTGTCTTCTATTTTCAGGCACGCAATGCTACAGCTATATGCATAATTAATCTATCCTTTTCTGATTTACTTTTCTGTTGCTTCAATCTTCCATTGGCTGCTTCGACATTTTTACAGAGGTCTTGGAACCATAGTGATCTGCTCTGTCAACTATTTCCTTTAATGCGCTATGGTCTCTTAGCTGTGTCGTTATTCTCAGTTTTGCTTATAACCATAAATCGATATATCATGATTGGACATCCAAGGATATACCAAAGGTAAGCCACAAGTCTCAACTTATCGAACAAAAATTAAAAGAAAAAACTGAATTAAGCCTATCTAACCGATAAGTTCTTCATTTCGCTATGATAACTTCGCAATTTATTGCCTAGCATGTTTACCATTCTGCATTTCACTTCTTGCCTAATATTTTGCATTTTGTTATTATTTATACACATAAATACGTACATAATATGAATATCAGTGGCGTTACTACCGGGGGCAAGGGGGTATTACCAACCCCCCCACCCCCCGAAAAAAAACGATCATCGATTTTTGATGTTACCGCAAAACCCCATTAGGCTAGGAACACACTTGCGATTTTCTGTCGTGCGATCATGCAGTAGCAAAAAAACACATGAGTTTAAAAGAGAACGAACGCACATGATACCCAGAAATCATACTGGGTTGCGATCAAATTTTTAAGTCGCAATGACAGAAAATCGCGAGTGCAGTCCTAGCCTTAGATATTTTAAAACTAAGATAAATATTGCGGATTTTTTGAAGATGAATGAAAGTATTTGAAAGATTAAAAAAGAGTTTCGAAGGAAAATGTTCGTACCTCAGAATTATCATAAGAACCCCAAATTTTCCAAGAAAAATTAAGTATACTTTGGCTCATGTTAGAGACAAAAAGTTTTTTTGAGTGGATTTTCGGGAACAGTAAAAGTACGTAAATTTTCAACGAGCGTTTGAATAGATATTGATAGTTTTCATGCGACAAGTGAAAAACTCCAAAAAAATGCATTTTTGCTTTTTTTCTACATCATGTCACGAAATTTTAGTCTCAAACCTCAGATTCGGATTCAGCATTCCCAAAAGCATAATGTAGCGAAAAAAAAAACTACCCCATAATTTAACCGCTAAAAAAATGTTTGCCCCCCCAGGCCAAAATCCTACTTACGCCACTGTTGGATGTACATAATGAGGGTATTCATGCAACTTCGTAAAACCCTAGATAAGTTTACAAATTGGTTAAGTTTATCT
The DNA here is from genome assembly GCA_946251815.1 of Dasysyrphus albostriatus. Classification (NCBI taxonomy): domain Eukaryota; kingdom Metazoa; phylum Arthropoda; class Insecta; order Diptera; family Syrphidae; genus Dasysyrphus; species Dasysyrphus albostriatus. The sequence goes on from OX276336.1 coordinate 94,391,403, forward strand.
TTTGGTTAATGAAATGTCAAATTTTTCATGGGAAATGATTTACACAATATGGTTAAACTTGTCAAAGGATTTTGTTGCGTAAAATTAACTAAACTGGTTAAACTTATCCAAACGTCAATGTGACTCTTACTCCGATTGAATAACGTAGCATTTTATCAAATGTTTGAAAAAGGTCGTTCATGCAAACTTTGCGTAAACGTATCATTTTACACAATTTGTAAACTTACGACGTTGCATGAATACCCTTAATATGTGTTATTTTATTTAGCTTATACGTATCTTATATGTTTATAAATTTCACTCAAAATTCTTACTCGGTACTGCTGGCACATATTCTATTCTATAATTCAGATTAATGACAAAAAGAACGAGCATAAATTATTTGGAATATAACATTTTTATTTATAACTGAAATAGCTTTTGTAAGTGCCTGTAGTAAAAAAAAACATGTATATATATAGATATAAGTAAGTAGGTATGTATGTTCAAAAGAGCGTTTCTCTACAATCGACTATGCACTTATGTGACTGAAAGGCTCATAGCACAAACTACGCATTCCATTCCCTCCCTTGTGAGGTTATCTTTCTAAACTTAATTATATTTAGGTAAATATATTCTGGGACATTTACAAAAATTTAATTTTCAGACACTGCGGCAATTTTAGATAAAAAACCACAGTGGTCAGAAAAACCATTTAAATATGCGTCGATATGTGGTCACAGTTACTTGAAATGATTTTGTTTTGCTTTTCTAACCTCCTGCTAAGAAAATGGAATAAAAAACTGCTCCTTAAAATGTCATAATATCGGGTTGTTCAATAAGAGCGCTACAAAAGTTTTTTTTTTAAATAAAACAAAAACGGTTTTTGATATCAATGAAATTCTTTATTCCTGTGAAAGTACATTCAATGCCAATATGTATGGAACTAGATTTATTTTGCATGGCCACCACGGGCACGCTTGCAGAAGTCAAGACGCTGAACACATTTTTCGACGGTTTTCAAGCATAAATCGGCCGATACTGCTCCAATTTCACGTTCGATAGACCATAGACCATAGACTTGACGTAGCCCCACAGGAAATAGTCTAACGGCATCAAATCGCACGACCGAGGCGGCCAAGCGACTGGACCATTTCGTGAGACAACACGTTCTTCAAACTTGGTTTCCAATAAATTGATTTTGACATTCGCTGTGTGGCTTGTTGTGCCATCCTGTTGGAACCACATGTCCTCCAAGTCCATTTCATCCAATTGGGGCCAAAAATATTCGGTTATCATTGAACGGTAGCGATCCCCATTCACAGTAACGTGCCGGTCTTGATCATCACGGAAGAAGTACGGCCCAATGACGCCGCGGGCCCATAAACCACACCAAACCGTAATTTTTACGGGATACAATGATGACTCATGGAGTACGTGTGGATTGCTGCCTGGCCAATACCGCATATTTTGTTTATTGACGAGGTCATTCCGCCAGAAATGAGCCTCATCGCTGAAGATGATTTTTCGATGAAAATCCGAATCATTTTCAAGTTGTTGCTCAGCCCAATTCACGAACATACGACGCTTCTGGTAGTCAAGCGGCTTCAGTTCTTGCGTCAATTTAATCTTATAAGGATGTAGGCCAAGATCTTTTCGCAAAATTCGCCACAACGAATTCACAGAGATGCCCAACGCTTGAGAACGACGTGTGAGAGACACATTTGGGCTTTCTGCAACTGAAGCCTCAGCGGCAGCAATATTCTCGACACTACGGGCACTTCTTTGTCTCACTGGCACGAGAACATTTTGTACTGTGCCTGTGGATTAAAATTTTTCCACTGGACGCTCAATTGTTGATCTGCTAGGACGATTATGACGACCATAAATTGGACATAGCGCTCTTAACGTTGAGGCCACTGACTCCGGATTTCGGTAGTAAATTTTAATAATTTCAACTCGTTGTTGGCTCGTATATCTTTCCATCATGAAATGGAAAATCTTACTGAAGAGAAATGTCAAAAGAACGGCAAGAAATATGGCGTCTTTTGCTGTCCCTGTCGCTCTACTTTTGTAGCATCCCGTTTGAAAAACCCTTTATAACTTTTTACCTTAAATTTGAAGAAAAAAAAATATAAGAATGGACTTTTGGCTTTCCAAAAAGCTACAAAACAATAGTTTAAGTATTGCCGTTGTTTTTAAACTATCTTTTTTCTATTTAAAATAATTGTTTTTAATTTGTGTCCCCTGTCCAAGTAGGGGGAAGTATTACCCCCTTCCCATAGTATTTTTTTCTTGTCTACTTCAAACCACCTACATGTTCTGAATTTTGTTTGCAAATTTTACGCGAATCATCTAGTATGCAAAAAAACAGGAAAATAAATTAACCTCTACGGCGACTTTAGGGGATGAAAATAAAAATCTGAAAAAAATTAAGGGAATTTTTTACCTCATTTAGAGTTGATTTAGGTCCATCCTAGATTGCCTTATTTTTTAACGACCACCCTAATGTAATACTTAGTACTAATTATTATTTCTATTATACTCTTTCAGAGTTTACCGTAATCGAAACTTGGCCATTATGATTGCGGCCACTTGGATCGGAGCATTCCTTATTCTCATTCCAACATATCGTGGTGTTTGGGGTTCATTCGGACTCGATACTGAAATTGGCTCATGTTCAATCCTTCCAGATAAAAATGGCAATTCTCCGAAAGAAATTTTATTTGTTATGGCTTTTGTGGTCCCATGTTTTTGTATTGTCATCTGCTATGCGAGAATATTTTACATCGTTCGAAAGGCCGCTTTAAAGTCTCGAGAATCAGTTAATATCAGCTCTTCAATTCATCTTCAAAAAACTAAATCTACACCAGAGCACAACCATTTGGATCAGCAATCAAAAGAGACCAAATACAACACAGTACAAAACGAACATTCTCAACAGTCTATTACGGATAATTCTTTGAGTGATAAGGAACAGCAAGGTCATTGGGAAATGCGTCCGTATTTGTCCAAGCTACGGAACGATGATTTGAAATTTATTGACTCTAGTGTAGAAAGTGATTATCCACCAGCACATTACGAGATACAAACAAGTGGGAAGCCTGAAGACATATCTCAAGTTGGAGAAACTAATTTGAAATCATATGCAGAATTCGACGAAGAGGATAGTGGATATGTGAATGAGGTATGCCAAGAAAGGTTTTAGATGGATATTTCCTAACAATGTTTAAACAATATCCCTCTTCTAAATTCATAAGTTTATCTAAAGCCTAGTTTATAAATATGTGCATCAATGGAAAATCTAAAACAAAGTGAAACATTAGTGTAAATTCACAAGCGCATCGTTGCAGAGATTATGCACAATCGTTTCCGCCAAGCATTCATAAATGTTCGTGTTCATTATTGCAAGCTTGCATCAAGTGTTGCGCAAACTTCAAACAAATAAAAATCAAGAAAATTCTTGATGCGTTGTTGTTGAGGCAATTGTATCAGCATCGAAAAAAAGCAGTGATGCGGAAACATTTGGCGTTTATGAATTTACATTTAGGCGTCCTTGTCCTTCTGAAAACTCCAATTTACTTATTTTTATATAAACTTTGACAAAAATGAATATTAAATTAGCAGAAATGGGCAGTATTGGCGAGTAAACGCACAAAGGTATCAATAGAACTCCCCGAACGCCCTTTATTATATTTATTTGTTTTGAGACATATTTATTAAATTAAAAACAATTTTATTCCTCCTTTACACATTAGAGAGTGCGTTGTTTTTCAAACTTATACGTGTATGTCCCAAAAAAAATGTTTCACAAAAACAATGTGGTTGAAGGTCATTAATCCGTCCATTAAACACATCGCTCACTTTTCAATATTTTTGGTATAACTCAAAAAACTCACAACTCACCTCAAATAAAACGCGACAAAGCAATTGCAACTCAAAGCAATAAATACAAAACCACTATAAGTATAAACCAGTCAATTTAGACTTAAAAAAAAGATTGGAGTAGGATTTTTTTTTCTTGTTTTCATTAAAGGACCATACAGAAAGCTAAAGTCTAAATTTTCGACCTTCAACCCCTTGCAGGGTTGCCGCCATACAGATTTAAAGAGTGAATTCGTTTTTAACGAATAATATCCGTAATTTCAGATTTATATCGAAAAATTAAAATGCATTCCTAACGAGAAGAGTACAAATCTACAAATCTGAATAAACGGTATTTTTCAAATTTTGTGTATTTAAGGAGTTATAATATAACCAACTATAAGCAACAAAATGGAGTTCACATTTTGCATTTATAAGCAATTGTTTACCAACTGTATTGCCTGAAAGGTATCCACACATCATCATAATTAAGTGTTTTAAATATGTGAGTTGGTTTTTCTCAAAATGGAAACGGGGAAGACAGTTTTTAAATTTAAATTTTCAAATTTTCGACCATCAATCATTAACAAGGTTGCCACTATGTTCAAGGAGTGAACTGGTATTTCACAAATAAAATCCATATTTTTAATTTTATCAAAAAAATACAAAAGCATTCCTGACAAGAAGAATAAGACCCGTTTGCTCATACGAAACGTTTTTACGTTCTATTTTAAAAGATTATGTTCCGAGACTTTATCAGTTGGATATCACTATCCGAGACATTTGAAACCAAAAGTTTAACTTATTCTGTCGAAAAAGTTCCGAAAAATATAAGAATAAAATAAGTGGGTATGTAGGTACTTGAAAAAATTGATCTCGAAAATTGCAAATTGTAATCAAAAATTCCTCAAACATAAGTAAAATAATTTACAAATATATAACATTGTCTGATTTATTGCAAATTATTTCTTAGGAAATAACCCTGCAAAGGGTTGATGGTCAAAAATTTGGATTTAAGCTTCCTATAAAGTACGTTAATGATTAGAAGTAAGAAATGTCTTCCTCAACGTTTCAATAAATTCTCATAGGAGCAATGACTAAATATACTTGACTAATAAACTAATCAAATATGAAGTATCAGACCCTTTTTCCTGCCTTGTATTTTCGTGACATTGATTCAACAATTTGGTTTATAAAATTAAGTGAAATCTCATTCCAAATAATTATTCCATTTTTTACAAAATATCAAGTTTGTATTTAACGATCTCGCAAAGACTTTTTATTGAGTTCAAATCAAGTGACTACGGTAGCCTAGCCAATTCATAACCGAGAAATTATGGTCATTAAACCACGTTTTTTTTTTAAGCCAAAAATTCATTCTCGAATATGTTTTCTCAATAAAGTTGAAATAAAAATCAGAAAAAATTAGGAAATTTTGCTTTTCTATTTAGAGTCATTAATTCAATAATCCCAATTCATCTAGAGATTCCAAAAAACATAACATAAGGATCACCCTAATGTATATACATTTTCCCCTGATTGCAAGAATTAAGTTACCTAGTTACTGAAAGCAAGGCACGATATGTACTTAAATAAACAGGCATAAAAGTTCCAACATTTAATATGACAGATCAAAAAAGTTTTTTTGATAAAAAATGGTAGAAATATATCTACTCAAACCAATTTTTTCAATTTCCTTGCAGTTCTTGCAAGCATGAGTTCTTTTAAGATTTATTAATAATTATTAATAACAATATATTAATATAATAATATTAATAAAATTATTTTGTAACAAAATTTAAATAGAATCGGCTAAGCCGTTCGCGAGACTAAAATTACATTATAGCTGTTTAATTTTGCAAATTAATTTTTACTTTAAGTAATTTCTTTCTTATATACCTACGTAAATTAAAACACAGCAATATTTTGGGGTGGATACAATTTGGCAAATCTATTTTTAATATCTTTTATTTCTTAGGTTTTGGGGAATCCAATTTCAGCAGTAAGGCCAGAAGAAGCTCTGGTTACAGAAGTCCCTTTGAAAACAAATGACATATCTGGCGAGGAAGATAAAAAAGGGTAATGTTTTTTAAAGCAGCATTTTGGTTTTCAGTTATTTATGAATTTATATTTTTATATTAGGATGTTCCTTTTAAAGGTCATTGTTTTAGTTTGGTTACAGAATCCCTTCTTGCTTCCAAATAAATTTTAAAAAAAAATCCAGTTAATTTTAAGCTCTTTATACAAACGTTAATCCGACTTTAAAAAGCCTTATATGGCCAAATACATGTGTCTTTCAATATAAGTATAAATAAGGTATTCATGCAATTTCGTAAAACTTTAGATAAGTTTTTCAAATTGGTTTATATTTTGGTTAATGAGCTTTCAAATTTTGTATGGGAAATGATTATGATTTATGGAAAATATTTGCGGAAAATTAACCAAACTGGTTAAACTTATCCAAACGTGTTGACTTGCGACGTTGCATGAATACTATTTTTGTCACAATAACTAATAGAAAAATTTAAATTTTAATATAAATGTTGTCACTTTTACCTACTTACTTATCCCGCTCCTGATCCATGGAGGCTCTCTTCCTGAGACGCTCCCTCCCGTCGTCGAGAACAAGCGCTCTTGCGTCTGAAACCACCTGATCCATGTAGCGGGGGTTTGGTTTTTCTGGTCGTCTTGAACCTGGGTCTGGGATTTGAAGATTTTCTTGGCTGGAGTGTTGTTGTTCATTTGCTCGATGTGGCCAGTGTAGTCGACGTATCTTGGCTCTTTGGACTACATCTAAATCTACATTGGTACTGCTCGTACAATTCACGATTGAATCTTCTCCTCCATTCGCCCTCTTCACATATAGGACCAAATATCCACCGAAGAATTTTTCTCTCGAAAGTACCCAGCACTCGGCGCCGTAGAGTAGAACTAGTAAAATAAGCGTTTTGTATAGCGTGCACTTTGTCTTTCGAGAAAGAAGTTTGTTTGGCCAAGCTGAAGTAGCAGCGGTTCACAAGGTTAATTCTTTGATGGATTTCCCCTTAGGCCTTGTTTGCGCAATTGATGTTTGTTTCAAGGTAGGTGAACTCCTTGCCTGCCTTGAAATTACTGATACCAACAGTGACGTTTTGTCCTAGGCGATGGGCAGATGAGGCTTTATTTGTTGATAGCATATACTTTGTCTTGTCCTTATTCACTTCAAGGCCGCTTCGCCTGTTCATCAATAGCTGTGACTGCTTCTTGGAGCAGCTGATGACGTCGATGTCATCCGAAGAAATCGCATATGATAGCGCATCTCCTTGTCTTTACATTGTACACGTCTGGAATGGCTCGGATGAGCTGTTACCCATTTATGCACGTTGCACCGCGTAACGTAATGTTGAGTAACTGGATCAGTTTTTTCGGCTATAAAGTCGATGTAAAGATTGTGGGTCTTGACTTGCAATTCTTTGGTCTTTTCAGGATTTGCCTCAGTGTGTAGATTTGGTCTATCGTTGATCTGCCTGGCCTGAAGCCACACTGGTACGTGTCGATCCCAGTCTTGCAGAAAAGCTTTAGAAGAAGAAGAAGGGATATACTTCTATAGTTTTTGCAGGAAATAGGATCTCCTTTTTTGTAGATTGGGCATATGGAGCTATTTAACCAGTCCTAGGACATACTTTCCTGGCACACTGGACTGATAAGCTGGTGCATGCACTCTTCCAGAACATCGCCTTCATGCTTGAAAAGTTCCACAGCAGGTGGATTTGTTGTTCTTAACCTTGTGGATGTCTTTCTTAACCTCTTCAGTATTAGGTGCGGGAACCGGATCTTCATTGACTGGTCTTAGGCTTCTCTGTTGTCCTGTTGCTTCCTCTACGTAAAGCCCACTTAGTAGTTGCTGGAAATGCTGCTTAAATACATCTACAATTCTCTGTGCGAAGATGACTAGACTGCCTTCTCTATTTCGAAGAGCCTGCGTGCCGGTCCTATAGCCAGATGTCAGTTACTTGGCTGTTTTGTAGAACCAGCGCGGGTATGATAGTGGTGCTAGGCTTCTCGAGATACCTAAGCTGAGACTGTGTGTGCTTTTTTCGTTCTGCGCAGGTTTTTTTTTCATGGTACGCTAGTTTTCCGTTGAAGCATTTGCATTCATGTATTTTCCGTCTCTTGCTTCAATACCATGCATTCATCATCATACCACGTGTATTTTTTTCTATGCCTATGGTTGTATCGACTATGTCCTTAGTGATGTCGCGATACTGGTTCCACTGATGACTGATTGTTGACGCTTGTGGCTGAGGGTACGGCAGAGATTTTCCAGTCAATTGAAATATTGAAGTCTCTGGTTTTCTTAGATATGCTAAGACATCCAATGTTGAATTTCTTGCTTTGGGTAGTCTTCGCTTTCTTTTCATTAAACAGTCGCCCTCAGGACTTTGTCAAAACAAAAAGTAGGCAGATGTCCAATGTCCAATGATGCGTGCCTTGCGCAAAGTAGCACGTGGTTGCTGGTAGAGTTGGTTAGCGTTGGCGGTTCGACCATCTAGAGAACACCAGGTTGCTGTATGTATCCTTCGCCTGAGAGCCTAGAGCTACTTACCACCGTATTACGAGCTGTTATCGTTTCGTGGACGCTGTGCTTTCCAACTAATCCACCAAAGGTAATTTCCTCCACGACTTTAGCATTGAAGTCTTAGAGCACTACTTAAACATCGTACTCCAAACAGGCTCCATCCAAAAGGTCGCAAAACCTCTCGTTGTTAGACTCCTCACTTTCGTCGGTGGGTTCGCGTGCACATATAGGCTGATGTTTTGGAAGGTAGCTTTGATGTGGATCATAGCCAGGCGATCGCTAATCGACTTAAAATCGATGACTTTCGATCTGTATCCGCATTCCAGCATGTGCATTGTGCAATCTTTGATGACAGCTGTAAAAAAAGTCGCAATCTTTTGAGTTATCGTTTCTTCTGGATAGCGTTAAAGTCTGTCTTGTACTGCGAGAGAACAATTTCAAGTTTTTGAGTAGCACCTCTGGCTTAAAGTGTCCTTACATTCCAGGAGGATACTCGTAGACCGTAGTTCATTTTGTTCCGGATCTGTTTGCTATTTGAGGAAGGTCGTTATCTCTCTTATAACAATGACTTTTTTTTGCTGTGGTTGGCTCGTTAGCCCAACGCACTAACCTCCAATCTGTAGGGCCATAGGTTTGGTGTTGCAATTTTTTCCTTTGTCGCACTTACAAGTTTAGCAAGTCACGACATAAGGCCAATCCCAGTATCCGCGGGCGGTTACTAACTTGTAGTAAGCACTTGTTGTGTAGGTAAGGATACAGCTCGAGGCCCCCCAGTTCCTACAGTATTTTCTTACAACAGAGTGAATAAATCTTCAAAAATTCAATTTAAATAAGTTGATTTAACTGAGTTCGTTAATGTAACTATTATTTCTTTTTATTTTCTTCACCATCTTCATTAAATCTTCTATATTTTCAGAAATCGTTTCTGTTCAAAAACCCTAAAAACATCATTTAATAATGTAACTAAACGAAGATACCGTAATAGCTCAACATTAAACACTTCAAATACGTCAGTTCTTTATCCTGGACGAATGAGTAAAAAGGACAAACGCTTACTTAAGATGATATCAGTTATTTTCCTGTCGTTTATCATTTGTTACTTGCCAATAACAATTACAAAGATTTGGAAAGGAGTTACCGCTATACATTGGATCAATATAAGTGGATATCTGCTCATTTATTTGAGCACTTGTATAAATCCAATCATATATGTTGTAATGTCTTCCGAATATCGACAAGCATATTGGAATTTATTGCTTTGTAAAATGGATAGTAAGTCACCACATCGTTATACGGGAGTAACGAAAAAACCTAGTAACCTAAGGATGCGATCATGATAGAAATACTTAGATATTATCTGTAGTTAAATTTGTATTTTCGTAAATAATGGATTTCATAGCATTATAATAAATTACTTCATTCAAATTTAAAACGGAAAAATAATATATTTTTCAGCTATGTAAAGGATTGTAGTTCAAAAAATAAAAGCACCGTAAGACTCTAAATGAAGGTCAAGGTATACAGAGATGAGATATTTGAAACAAAATAATGTTCTAATTCGCTGATTATGTGTATGATAAATATCGGGATCGGGAGTCAAGGGCATACGCAGCAAAAGGAAGCGCTCAGACCGTACAGACAACTTCAAATAGTTCATCGTCTTATACAATGATAATATACGTCAGTGGTGTTTGGTAGAAACATGATAACTCCATTTAATTATTTGCGTTTTTAGGTCCACTTTACGTCGAGCTAGAGTCTAAACGGCTTAACCGCTTCTCTCCAAATTTGATTACACGCATTTTGTCAACAATTCTCTTTGCATTTGTGTTTGATGTGTTGTTGCTGTTTATACACGTTTTTGTTCACAGGTGACGTAGATGCGCAGAACGAAAAAGAAATCAACTCGGAATAGCATGTCATGTATTCTATATACCTTGAGCCCTAACAAATGACTAGCAAATCGAACTTTCGTTACAAAGAGAATTATTTAGCGAGATTCTACACACACAAAAATAACAGTTAAACGTTGAAAAATTAGAATTTTGAGTAAAGTTGGTTAATTTTTGTAGAAACTGGTTATAAAAGAAAGAAGCAAGTAAAAATTAAGATGATCCGGTTAAGAAAAAAATGTTCAAAATATGTAGTTCTAATTCCTTAGAACAGCCAGACTATTTGTAATAATTTATTATTTATTTTCACAAAAAGATTGATGTTCTATATTTTCTAAGATACCTATTCGAGTTGAACTTATTTTAAAAAGTTTTGACCACCGTTTTTTGTACATTGACATCTTAAGACATTCCGCTTTTTTTTAAATATCGTTTATACGTGCCGCAATTAGCCTAAAGTTGACGCTTCTGTGAGATTTGGGTCTATTAAAACCCTTTTCTAGCTTCAAAAATAACGGTACTTGATATACAACAATTAATATAAAGCTCATTTTTCTCAAAAACGGCTCAAACGATTTCGATAAAAATAGTTCTAAAAACCATTTTTATAATCAGTTGAATACCTTTAAGGTTCTTAATTTCCAAGCAACTTGAACTTTTTGAGCGAGCACGTGCGACCTAGTCCTACCGTTTATTTTTTCTAATCTAGCGTAGATAACAGATTTCAAAATGCATTTCATTCATCGCGTTCGGGCATCTATTCCCTAGGCTATTCCTAATCCGAAAAATGTTCAGATACCTTGAGTTGTTTTTGCATCAGCTGATATCAGCTGTTTTTTATCGAGGGATTACAACAACAAAACCAAATCTGGTTCACTAAAGATATCGAGTTCGTAACATTTCAAGTTCGATTCGCTATTCATAATGGCCTACACACTTCTTCCCAAATCCTGAGAACTGGGGTGGAATCGGCTAAGGCGATAGTTGACTGTCACTGTTTTGATTGTCAATTTTGATAATCACCTTTTCTTTATTCTGCGAAAAGTGATCGCTAAAAATATTATAATTTATATGTAAACATAACATTGGTGAACATCCATAGAAGATCTTATAGGTATAGGAGCATTGGATTGGGGAGTGCCGAAATATTTGATTTATTGCTTAAGTTGATTCTTTTTTTTTAAACCTCAGAATTCTTTGTTGTAGTGAGCTTAAAGCAAGCTGCATTCTACAAAGAGAGGCTCATCATGAGTGCATGTGTTAGTGGTTAGTAGATTAAATAAGCTAACATAAGCACATAAATAAATAAATAAATAAACATTAACAAAACTAAACAATTACAAAACATACAATATTAGAAACATAATATAAAACATTTGAGAAAACAAAGTTAAAAATTCAAGAGAGTGGAGCACTGGTGCGCAACAATGTTTTTAATCCAACTTTACTTAGGTTAAAATCAACAACGGAACCGTTAAATTAAAAAGTCTGCACATACGGTTAATAGGTTCGTGTATACCATAGTTAGTTCTATGAAAAGGAACGTGAAAAAGTTCAAATCTTCGTAGATGGTGAGCTCCTCCGCGGTAGTTAATGCCTACACATGCTAACAAATCATCAGCATCAATTTCACCACTGATAAGTTGGTGGAAAAATATTAAATCATTATTAACACGCCTTTCATAAAGTTTGAAGTTGCAGAAGCTTAATTCTGTGATTATAAGGTGGCAGGTTGTACGGATCAGCCCAAGGGAGTCCTTTCAAGGCAAAACGAATGAAGTTATGTTGTATTGATTCAATACGGCTTTTATGAATTTCGTAAAAAGGGGTCCATACTTGGGAATCGTACTCGAGATGGGGTCTCACATAACAGTTAAATAAGGAAAGAGTAACGTATGGATCGTTAAACTCCTTTGCCCAGCGTTTTATGAATCCCAGCATGGAACTCACTTTATTTACAATAAAGTTAATATGTACCGTAAAATCTAAATCAGAACTAAAGTGAACACCCAGGTCTTTGAAACTTAAAACACGACAGAGTGTAGTAGATTGCACCAGTTCTGGGGACACTTTTTCTTTTTCGCAAAGTATATTCAAAAAAGCCCACGATATGTATTTAATTTATATCAAAAAACTCAAACAAAACCACAATGTCTAAAACTTACTTAATATGTATTTTTATTTGTATATATATATTTATGTATATATATATTTTTATTTATATAGTATCTGTGAAAATATTTTTTTTAATATACTTTGTTAATGGCGGTTATTTGGTAAAATTAACTTAAAATATGTCATTTTTTAAAATTTAATATTAAGTGGCTAACTGTTTGGCAGTCTGTTGTTTATTTCTGGTGGCGGACTTTGTCCTGCGAATTTGACTGACGCTTCAGCTATATTACTGTCTTCGTCAGCATCAGTCATTCCGAAACGTCCATCGTAGCAACGTCTTTTGAAGTCACTCAAAAATAAACAATTTTGAAGGCCATGATGATCAATTTGCACTGATTGAGTTGTGTTACTGCAAGAAAAATTATGTTTAATGACTGTTATCAAAAGATACAATAATAATTAAGTAGGCACTGCAGATAGATAAATTATTAGAAAGACGATTACTAGTTGAGACTAATGCTTCAGCAACAAAGCATCAAGAATTTTATTGATTCTGATTTGGTTGAAGTTAATAGACATTTGATATAAGTTTACACAAAACGGTGATGCAGTTTTGATACGCTTATGAATGTTTGACGCAAATAGCTGTGAATCATTCCTGAATCGATGGATTTGTGAATCAAGAAAATTTTCAATCTACTCGAAAGCACATAATCCTTAATTTGGAAACATGAAATCAGCCAAAGCCAACAATTTTTAATTAAAGGACCATTCACATCAGAGCGACAAACGAACGACGAATAAACGATTTAAAAATGTAGTCATATACAGTCACGTGCACCTTATTAGAAATTATTTTCACTTTTCTTCATATCTTCAGTGTTTCTGTCCTAAGGCTTTTATTTTGTTTTGTTTTTTATTAAGTGTGTGATGAAATCAATAGACGCGTCTCACCAACTAATGCTTTGGTGGCACAAGATTCTCCGTTGAATTGTATAGAAACCATGTGTTATAATTCTCGTATTGAAATTCTGGAAACAAAATTTCAACTTTGCTTGTAATATTTAAATTTAAAAGCATAAAACTTTATCAAACGAATGCAAAATAATAGCAAATTCAATTTATTATCATTTTTATTAGTATTTCACTTTTATTTTGTATTTTATATCGATTTTAGTATTTGCACATCAGCGGGAAATTGCAATTTGGCTGTCAATTGAACAGCTGTTTAAGCAGAGATTTTCGTCTCCTCAGTGTTTAGGTGAGATTTTTTGTTCCAGGAAAAATGCTTGGAGTTCGCCTATAAATTCAAGCATTGGAGTGTCACCCATTGGAAAAATGTGCTTTTTCAGATCAGACGAAATTCTCTTAATTTTAGTTTTACTAGAAAAAAAAACACACTTTTCCATAAAAGCCTCAACCAAAATTTTGAGAGTTTTTGTGTGTATGTATACAACTACTTGTTTTTAGACATTAGGCGCGTCTCACCAAATAAAATCTCTGAGCGCTCAGAGATTTTTTAAGTGGGACAAAAAATCTCACCTGAGCACTGAGATTTTTTGCGGAGATTACTGAGACGAAAATTTTTTGGATTCATTTCTCAATGTTCTTTCTCTGCTTAAACAGCTGTTCATTTGACAGGCAAATTGTAATTTCTCGCTGATGTGCAAATACTAAAGTCGATTTAAAATTCAAAATAAAGGTGGAATGTTAATAAAAATGAAAATAAATTGAATTTGCTTTTATTTTTCATTCATTTGATAAAGTTTTGTGCTTTTAAATTTAAATATTTTAAGCAAAGTTGAAATTTGTTTCCAGAATTTCAGTACGAAAATTTTAACACATGTTTTTATACAATTCAACGGAGAATCTTGTCCCACCAAAACATTCCGCCTCAATCGACTTGACATTGAGCGCTCAGTGAGATTTTAGTTGGTAAGACGCGCCTTATTGCAATAACTTTTGCGTTTGACTGGGAAAGCAAGATATTCCTAAGCTAATAAGCTGAAGCTTGTTGGCGGAGTGATAAGACGCATTTTATATTTTAAAAAGTAATAGTTAAAAAAAGACATGTTTTCGAAGTGGCGTCTTGAATTTATTAAGAGCTATATAAAATATTCAATTTATGTTCCTACTTACCTTGTTTTAGTAAGAACAGCACATCCATTATCTACTGACATTTGCAAAGAGTACAATTTGGCTAAGTTCATTAAACTCTCGTGCTCATAAAATTCAATATCTGGCAATCTAATATGCGACTGCCTGGCATCTTGTAAAAATCGTGCTAACCTCTCGTTAACACTTGTCTTTATGGAAAAGGCAGCTCGTTCGCCTTTTATTCTTCGACACCCAGCACGAATTTCACGAATCTCACCGGGCTTACAAGGCGGCGAAGCCAGGAAAGGATTCGATGTCTCACCTGACATTTCACTCTCAATTTGTCGGATTGGAAAACGAAACTGGTCCATGGTTTCATCGCGCAATGTAAAGCTTTTCTGACTAAATAAGTTGCCAACACCCCCATTCAGTGGCAGTCCTTTATTTATTGCTATTGGAGCCGATGTCATGTGCCGGTGAACACTGTTGACAGGGGTATCTAATTCGTCGGCACTCATCAGTGTATCATCGTCACCAATCGTAGCATTCTCATCGGATTTAGTTTGTTGCAAATTTCCACTCTTCTTTGTGAGTTTCCGCTTGAAATCATTTTTTACATCGAAATTATTAATCACTTCGTTTCCTGGCCAATCAGTTAACTCGTCATCGCCTTCGCGGTCGGAATCATTTGTTCTTTCGGTTTCAGACTCCGAAGAGCTTAGCGAACTGGAACTCAGGAATTCATTTAGTTCGCTACATTCCATTGAGTTAGGGTCTTCGAACTGCAACTGCATCTTCATTTGCTCCCTGCGCAGACGGTAATATTTCTTTTTTCTCTGGCTAAAGGAAAGGCCGCATGTTCCGGGCACTGGAATTGCCAATGAAAGCCCAGTTGTTCCACTTGCCGTTGTTGTTTCATTTTTTAAATCTTTTCTGACTGTTGTCATAAGATGCTGTTTTAAAGCATAATGTTCTGGAATAGTTTGCTGCATAAAGCGATTAGTCATATTATCGCAGTTCAATGCTTTAGAGCCTGTAGCCACAGCTGCTGCCGCTGTTATCGATGCAAAACTATCAAAAGATGCCGTTTCTAGCTTCCGAGCTACAATTGCACCACTTGTGATTGTTGTCGTCGATACTGGCGACACAGGAGTAAACAAAAATGCACATTTTGGTGGTGTGGCATGTGAGTCTTGTTGATTTTTTTGCTGTTGCTGTGAGATCTTTTCAATTTTCGAGATAAGACCTTTATTTAAAGGAAGAATTCGATCACATGGAACTTTCGATGTAGAAGAAAAACTCCTTGTGCGTGATTTGTGTTCTTGAAGAGAATATTTTACCGGAAACATATGACTCTGTCGTGGTACACTTGACGAGTGTGCTTTTCCATGCTCATGGTCATGGCAACGGTCTCGGTGCGACCGTTTGCGTTTTCCACAGAAAAACAAATTCGCCCGATAACTATCTTGTATAGCATGACGCAAAGCTCTCTTTTTTACTGTACCTGTTAATGTAAATTCTGGTGAATTTTCGATATTACCAGTGTGAAGTGGGCCAGAAACTATTGGAGTTTTTGCTGATGTTTCGTACTCAACCGCCATACGTTTGAATTTGCGCTTGCGACGAGTGCTGGGGCGAAAAAATCTGTAAAACATAATATATATGTATGCTTAATATACTTTGAGTGAGATGTTGAGCATCTTTTGATATAAAAATATTTTTATATTTTATATAGCGTATATTACAAATTGTCGGCTTCTGTCAAAACTTCGTAAGTCGGGTTTGAAAAATTGATTAGAAGACACACAAAATCGGATTACAATGGGATTCTTTAGACCGTAAAAAGTTTTGAAAGTGGTTAATGGAACCATAATACAGTTACAAGACATTGAAATTTTCATCCAGTGATTTGTTTTTATGTAAAATATTTCGTAAAAGCAGATTTTCTTGAACAATTTTGTATTTTTGATGAATTACAAATGTTTTTATCTAATCTTGTCTCATGTACGCTGGATATTCACAAACAAAATGAGATTAGACTTTTCCCATACTGTATGCTCTAGATGATGTGGGTTTGCAATGAGTTGGGATTCGTTAGGATACTTCCATAAATGAGGGTCACAATCCCTAGGGTATCACAATAGATCTACATTGATCGAGGATAACTAGATCAACTGCTCAATTTAAGTAAGTATGTATGTATTGTATTTAAGAAATCTTTCATGGAGTGTTTCCATTGTTACGGATGTGCGAGTGATTAATTAAAACTTACGTAGTCTACACGATACATGATTCCTTTTAAATATAAATTAGAGTACTGAACATTACAAAATAAGTAGTTTTGTTATAGGATCAATTTTAGTTGCGTTGCGGGTATGAGTTTAGAAAATTGGGTATTTAATTTTGCAAATATTTACCTGATACATAGGTTATCCTTAGATGACGTTTAGAAATGAGAACCAAAACTATGAAAAGCTAACCAAATTTTAAGTTTGAAAACGTTTCGAGTATGTTACGGGATAATTGTTGTCATTGAAGCATAATCTAACAGGAAGTGAGAGATCTCTTTGAAAAAAAAATCACTAAAAAGTGAATATATTTCTCACTCTAATGAATTTTTACTTTTTTATTTGAAAATAAAGAAGATTGTGGATAAAACTATGTTTAGATACATACAAAACTGAAAATGAGTTGAAAAACAGAAATAATAAGTTTTGAAATACCAACCAACCAGTAAGGGGTATTTCATTGCAGTATTATTCATAGATGTTGTTTAAGCTGTTGCTAGACAAAACTGGAATTTACATTGATGAAGTTTCAATATGATAAACTCCAGATTTGCTTAGCAACAGCTTAAACAAGTTCTGCGAATATGCCTCATTCAGTTTAAATTTTAAAAACGGGCTCACCATTAATTTTAAGTTCATAAAATTTTGTTTTTTATAAGATTTTTCTTTCTTCCACAAATTAACAATTATGGTTTCGACCTTCTGCGAACAAGGAATGTCATTTGCAGCACTATTTTTCTAAATGCTTCCGACTATGAAATTAGTAAAAGTAAATTGAACTATTGATATGCTCGTTTGTTAACATTGGAGCAGATTTTGGGTTTGACGAAAGCTTGAGTAAAGGTTATTCAAAAAAATCAGTCTTGCAGCTCATAGCCGGGGCTTTAGTTATTAAAAAGTGCATAGAAAACAAAATATGAATGTAACTTGAGGGTAATCGTGATGCCTATACTTCTTTTTTTGTTATCCTTCAAATCTGAAATCTGATGTGTGCTCTTATTCTATGCACACTTTGCTGCGTTAAGAGCTGAAAACAAAAATTTGTAAAAATCTTTTTCTAAAACTCAGTTACCTGCTCTAAGCTGAAAAAAAAGCATTGGGAATCACCCCATGGCGTGATGAATAATGCGTTGGACTGTACGGTTCAGGTTTCTCCTTTGTAAATTATATTGAAATGCAAAATTCGTTATTTTTCTTATTCTTTTTTTCAACTAAAATGTTTTAAAAATTTTGAGTAAAATGGATCCCTAAGTTATTGCAATGCAAGCACTGCTTGTGTTGTGTATTTTGCTGCATTTATCGCGGGACCTGGCGTTGAATTGAGAGCCTTAAAATTTTTGTTGCACAAGCCTTCTAGAGTTTTAAGATATAGTGTAATGAAGATTGTGGGAGGTGTTTAAATGAATTTCGATCGTAATTGAAGTACCACTTGCTGTTATTGTACGGCTTCGGATGTTTGTAATATTTTTTTCGGTATACCGAATTTAGGGAGGCATCAACAAATCATATAAAAGTAACTCCTTTCATAATAGGGTCCAATGATTAAGTGCTTCTCATATTAACCTTTCGGATCCGGCAAATAAATTTTAGAATTTCGGCCGACTAATAACTACACTCAAGTGTAAGTCACTAGACCCACGATCTGAAACGCCTTATTTTTTATTGAAACTTATTCAAAATTCCATTATCCGGTATCGATTTCTTGAGGAAAATGTAAAATTACGATTAATAGCTAGATGTTTCAATAGCAACAACCAGAGAAAATAGAAAAAAAGCAAGGCAAAATGCTTTAAAATCTCGATACGTATTTGTAACAGGCTGTAAAAGTACATATAAATCAATAGATACCAAAACTCCATTAACTTAAAGGTGAACATTGTTTGTTTTTCTTCTTATATTACAGAACAGAGTTAAAATAAAAAAAAAAATAATTCGGCTAGTAAATTATAGGAAAAAAAAATAAATAAGTTACTATTTAAAGAAAAAGAATCCAGAATAATTGATAAATAGTTTGGATAAATCAATCTAATCTTGAAAAGTTACAAAAACATTTTTTTTTATACTTTTCAGCAAATATTTACTTCCTAACTTCAAATTTTGCCATACTAAAGAGCAAGTTAGTGGATTGATAATTTTGTCAATACCCCGTGCGTAAAATATAATAATACTGATGCTCCTACTAAACATTAATGATATAATTAAGTTGAAGGTCTTGAGCAACCAAGTACAAGATTAACAACAAACGCCACGAAGCATCTTACCGACTTAAATTGAATAACGTAAACATAGTTTCAAAACACCTACCTTGCTGGACTGAAATTCTCGTTTAATGAATCTGATTCCAGGTTCCCAGTGTGCAATCGCGGGTTAATTGCCAAACGCATCTCTTGCCTGTCATCCGAGTCGCTGTGTATTGAGTTATTCAGTCCATCTAGGCCATCGACATTTGCTTTAGTGTGTGCACCATTTGCTGCATCTGTCGGACTACTGGAAGAGTCTTCTGTCGGTTGAGGAGCACAGGCTAAAACCAATAACACGAACAGCAGTTCAGATTTATGAATAAAGTTGTGGTTCTTGTTATTATAAAAGTTTGTACTCACGCAAATTTCCTGTGGATCGGGTCCTGCGACGTTGACCCCACCTACCAACACGAACGCCACCCATACGAGAGGTTTCCTCCAAAGCAATTGTTAAATCGTGTGAAAACTGGTCCATTATTTGCATTACAATCAAAGTTTTGCAATGGATAATTAATTGGAGAGCACGATGTCTTCATAAATAGTTAAAATAATAAATAATTTTTTGTTATAAGACTTTCTCTAGCTAAATTAAAGTTTTGATACGTTCGCTCTTTCGTTTGTAGAACATTTAAAAAAATATACGAAAGAAAACGAAGAGTTGAGAGATGAAGTTTTCGCTCAGCGAGAGTAAACTTACCTGACTTGTCAGTTTTGACAGCTCAAATTCCTTATTATACATTTTGAGAAGATGTTGAAAATTATTAAATGACTTAAAAAAGAGCTGCCAGCACAGTATTTTTATGCCGAATTTTCGAAATTGAAGTAAAATGTAGGGAAATGCAACAACTTTTTGCTTGAAATTTCTTTGAGATGTGTGCCATTTTATTGTAGCTTTGTGCTTTATTAAGGCCTTACTACATTGAATTCATTTTTGTACAAAAATTAAAAAAATTGTCTCTTTTCAATTTGTTGAAAAGTGATACATCTTAATAAACAGTTAAAAAGCTGATTCTGATTGATTGATAGATGTCACTCATATTGATAATAGTTCCCGAACTAACCACGTTTGAATGCATTAAGCTGAAATTTCATTTTCTTTTTCGCTAGCATATAATTATATTTTTCATTTTTGCACTTTTGTACAAAATTGAAATGAATGTAGTTAGGCCTTTACTCGACAACTTTTGAGTCATGACTTTTTGCGAAATTTACATATAACACATACATAAGTAAGACTTAAGTACTTAATGATTTTTTATCAAAGTTCATATTTACATATTATTTACATTTAACTCGTAGGCAAACGCCTCCAAAGTTTCTTCATTCTCGTCTTCATCATGGCTGTCCCTTGAAATATACATATTCTCTGAATTAAAATTCGCCAGCATTGCTCTTGATGGTTCGAAATTGATGCAACCTTCGGGGCCTATAGGCTATAGCGAACTCTTAAAACAGAATCTGCCAAGTTGATTCCTGGGTTTGTTTTTAACAAAGTTAACAACGGAAAACGCTCTCTCGACTGAAGCGTTGGAGAACGGAAGACTAAGAAGTGCCAAAACTAGTGGACTTATAAGTGGATTCCCCTGGGGAGTTCTTATCACCTGAAACTTCCGCTCAGATCATTTCTGAAGTCTTAAGCTCACTCAACTCAGCCAAATGAAGAATATTCCACTTATTTACAATTGCATCGACGTATTCACAAATATTTGGAAATTTAATCGCAATCGCCGCTATGTCAGCTTTTATTTGCGATGTTGCTGACTGTGGAGAGAAAACGCTTATATTTTCTAAAATATCTTTATTTGTAGGCTTCGTAACTGCAGCTACTCGCATAAGATGATTAGAAAGTCTTTTCACATTGCCTTACATACATAAAGCTCCGACTTAAATACATTTTTGCTGGCTTCCAAAAAGTAGTGCCCAAAGTTTTTTTCAAATTGGATGGAGATGCAAGAAGGTAGATAGATTGTGGTTGCAATATTTGTTATTGAGTGAAGAAAAACTCAAGAGATATTTAGTTTTGGGAAAGAAGAACGAAACGAAAGATTGTTTCTCTCTTCTTGTTGATTGTTTCGTGTTCCTTGTATCAAGATGGTCAGACCAAAACAATTTTTTTGTCGGTATTAGTAAGAATATATGTTTGTTTATAAAGTTGGAGGAAAATTTGTAGGTAGTAGGTAGGCAGGTTGATATAGTATACTGTGGTTATGGTAAAATTTTTTCCAACCAAAAAAAAGACTATTGAAATATTTTCCCAACCAAAAATCCCACCATGAATTTGTTCCCAACCATAGGTTTTATTTCCAACCATTTTGGTTGGAAAAACCAAAAATCTGGGAACATTGTCTAAAGTTTCCAAACAATTCTAGGGTACTCAGCAATCCGAGGAGAAATTTCAAAACAGCTATCATTTGACAAGAAGTTGGAGTTGTTCATGTTGAGTTTTACCATGTCGGGTTTTTATAAAGGAAAATTAATAAGTTGGATGCAACTAAAAAAAGGTATTTTGCAACACCTTAGACTCTACGCAATACGTTAATAAAAATAGAATAAAATTTTTTTAAGGAAGTGAAAATTTTTTTTGCATATACAAATAAAATTTTTAATTCAATTTCCTTGTCAGCTTTTTCAGCTAACCTTTCTGGTTCTGGTCGTTCACAAAAGTATCGGCTATCAGATATTCGGCAGAACGTGGGCATTGAACGCGGCCAATTAAGAATTGAAATAAAAACTATTTTAAAAAATTATAATAAGAAAATGCAATCACTACTATTAAATTTTACCAACTATCTATCAGAAAAGTTATTCTAAAATATAAAGAAACAATAAACATTGTCCGTCCATGGTCGTAGTGTTCAGTGTTAACGTAATTGAGGAAAAAAGTACTTGTTAACAATTTTTGAAAATAAACCATCATAACAGTAACCACTGGGAAAATATACCTATTTTTGAATATTTTTGTCTGGAAAGTCAATGGTCGCGTTCGGCTGGTAAAGCGTGTCCATAATCCACATAATTTTCAGATACGTTGAGTTGTTTTTGCATCAGCTGTTTTTTAACAAGGGATTACAACAACACAAACAAATCCGGATCGCTAAAGATACGTTGCCAAATGCGGCCAATGGGCCTGCTTTCCAACCAATTATTGAAAGCAGAGCTGTAAATTAATTAAGTATATTGGTACATGGTACCAATTTGGTAATGTTAGAAAAAACAATTTTTTAAATTATAAACAGCCTCATATGTAAGAGAATGTTTATTGCACTATTTTCTTTCATTATTAATTTTATAATTTAATAATTTGTTTTTTCAAACATTACCAATATGAATTACAATAAGTTCTATACTTAAAAAGAATAGAAAATACTAAAGGAATTATAAGTACTTTTGGAATTAAAAAGGAATTGAAAAGTATTTAAGTACAAGTAATAAGTACAAAAGTAATCAATACAAAAATTTCAAGTATTTTTGAGGTACTAAATGCCAGTACAAGTACATGTACTGGTAATTGGAATTTTGAAGTACAAGTACCAAGGAATTGTACTGGTACTTACAAAATTTCAAGTACAAGGTAATTGCACTGGTACTTGTACTTATGCTTTAAGTACCCAGGTCTGATTGAAAGGTTACCCATTATTTACAGGAAACTATGTACCTATATGAAATAAATACGAGTGCATATTATTATGTACGAACATTTATTTTGCTTTTTATTAATGATTACATATTTAAGTAAAAGTTTAGCATTAAATTATTCTGTCTTAAATCTTGGTGTTGATAAAGGTAGTAAAACATTTAAGAAATGAAAGAAAAAAGAGAATCCAAATGAATTTTGTTTAGAAAATATAAGATTTAAGGAAATAGATTAAATAAAAAGAGTAAATAATTGAATATGGTCACTAGCCGACATTCAATAAGGACATCCGAAATGCTAGTTCAACAAGATTTTGAGAGTAATTAGGTCCAAAACAAACAAAGATTTCTTTTAAAGGAAATGCAAATAAGCGACCAATAATGAAAATCGTTTCATTTTCTTCGGAATCATTTTTTTTCAAATTAATTGAAATACCATGTTCTCGCAGGACAACATTTCTATTCCAGCTTGTACTTGTTGGGTCCCTTATTTTTTTTTTAGAATTTGAATTGCTGTTGATTAAGTTATGAATATTGAGAATATTTTCTTTAATTACACTTAAATGTGTTTCCGAGCACATTGACTTTAATGGACTCATAAGTATAGCATCGGCACAATTCCAATGAAGAAAGAACTTTAAATCGTTCGACCAGCCTGCAGTCCAATTCATAGGCATTATATTTTTGACTTCATTCAACAGAGGTCCAATGTGTTCACAATCTTTATTAAATTCTTTGAAATCATTAAAGCCATCAGAAACACTTTCTAATTCAAAATTTCGCCGAATTCCATCCTCAGGTTGACTACTCATCAGTAGACTATGAGGTGGAGACTCTTGAGACAACACATTATTACTTTCAATATAATCTAATGAAATATCTTTTTGAATGGTAAACTTACGTACTGAAGAAGATTGACTGATTTTTTTCATAGATGGACGCTTCGCGGAATCAATCCAAAATTGCGATACACAATCAATGCCTGATGACAGAAGATAATCAATTGTATTAGCTATTTCTTCTATATACGGAATGCAAGATATATTTGAAATTGTTTGCTGTTGCTGAGGGCTTTTCAAAACTGTTATAAACATAAGATCTTTACGAAAGCACATTGCCAAATAATGTTTGTTTGCATTGCTTTCTAGTTTAGTTTTTATTTCCTCCCAAATATACATTTCCTTGATGTTTTGAAACGAGCTCATACCTTTTACACGAAGAAAGCATTCAATTGCTGTTCTTAAATCTACTGGCAAATTTGAAGAAAGCAGAAATTTATCGTAATATAACGCAGTACCACAAACAATAAGATCAGAAGACGTCTTGTGGGTTTCATTCCACTTTTTGTGATCCATTGATTCAAATTCACTCAAAGCATCACAGATTCTAAGCTGTGCTTCTTTAGGTAAAGATATACCCAAGGATGAACTTGGAAAAAAGCCACAACTGAAATTCGGATCTGTGTTCTGTTTGATGATATTGTTTTTGAAAACATCACAAACATAACCCAAGTATTGGCGGGATTGCAAACTTTGATAGTCTGAGGTACTGAACCTTAAAAAGTTCATGAAGTCATCAGAATTTGACTTTGTCTGCTGTCTGTTTTGGTGAGTTGATGCAAAAGCGCAAACAACCAACGTATCATTTAAGTGGCCATAAGTAATGAAATATTTAATATGATTGACTTTGATAGTACTTTGGATGGCCTTTGACCTAAGGTCGTTAGTAATAAGAGAGTCTAGTGTTAGAAAGCTGCCCTTAGCCGTATAGAGAAAGTTATTCGATAGAAATGGATAGTAGAATAAACATTCACTGTTTTCCTCTTGAAAGTAATCCCGACCGATTATTAAAGTTAAGAATATATGGTCCTGATTATCGGGAGAGTTTTTATTTTCAAATAATTGCTTATGGTAGAAGGCGAAGTCTTCAAAGCTTTGAATATCACCAATTTCGAAGTTGTCCTCCTCTTCGCAGTCTTTGGGCGCTACATGTGAGCTTTTAAAAGTAAGCTTGACTTTGGTAGCTCTGGTGTATTGCAGAAGAAGTTTATCGACATTTTCTGTCCGTACTTCAATGTTATCCATCGATTTAAACCAATCGCCTTCTTGGATGTAAGGATACTGAAGTTTTAGAGAGTTATCGATGATATTGGCGATCATAAGACATTCAAAATTATCACTGAATGGAACGACACCAAATCCTAGCATAGATTCAATAATTGAAGATCTCCGACCAAACCTATAGCGATCCATTGAATTTACTATTAGGAAGAGTTCTTTGTTGATATCTGCATTTTTTATTGTTGATAATTTCAACAAATTTAATGGGAGGCTTTTGCTTTGATTCGAAGACGTCGAACTGTTGTTAGTTCGAGAAACGGAGAGGCCTTGGGATTTTTTTGATCGTTTAATAAAAAACAATTCACCGTCTTGGGCTATAGCTTGCTTCCAATTTTTCTTGTTGCTTGTATTGTACGAGTCAGAAAACGAAGAATCTGATATTGATTTGTTTTCAACTTTTTTTATCTTTTTCATTTTATTATTAAGATCGGTTTATGTTGATGGTAAACGAGAATAATGCAAAATTATTTACGATTACAAGTTACAAAACAATGAAAAAACTACAAATAAACAAAAAAAAACTGACCGCAAGTCATCAGGCGCGTTCGGTATGTGTTGAGGTCAATGGCCACGTTCCGATTGTCGGTATTTACATGACCCAACTTTTCCATTAGTGCCCTATTACACGACGACTTTAGAGTCATGACTTTTTTCGAAATTAGAGTCATGACTTTTTTCGAAATTCAATGAGTGCGAACGAGAAAAAACATCTGATCTCACCTTCACACTCATTTAATTTCGAAAAAAGTCATGACTCTAAAGTCATCGTGTAATAGGGCACACACTGAGCACCCACGCACTGCATAGTACGCAAAAATTAATTTCGAAATAAATTTGGATTTTTGGCGAAAATTTTGACTGATCAGTTGAAAAATGGAACAAAACTCATACAAATTTGTTTCAACTTTCATCGTTTCTCGACTGGTTTTGTCGATGCGAGAGTTACAGAACGTAAGCACTGGATGCAGCTTAAAATATAAAATGCGAAATTGTACAATTTAAACAAACTTAAAGCCATGTTTCTTTTTAAAATTGTAGAATTGGTATATGCTTTTAGAATTGCTTGGACAAATTTATTTGCATTGCAGATCGTAGGCAATGTTTTATTATGTATTGGCATTTAACTATCAGTTATTAATATATTAATTTTGTACAAATACAAACTTGAAAATGCTTATCCACTGCAAAATGTAATCTACCTGCATCATTTTTTTTTTTAATCTACTTAGAAAAATTTTCCAATTGGTGGCAACGCTGGTTAACACCAAACACACAGACGAAACTGGAAAAATTGTGAAAGAGAACGCAAACATCTATAAAAATCGTATGAGTTTACCTTCACCAATGATGAATGTAAGTATGTATTTTTATTGAGACATTTCAATTTCTTTTATACTTCGACAGTCGTATTTATAAACTTTGTCTAACTTAAAATAGCTGTCTAATTCCAAAAAGTAATTAATAAACTTTGCTTTCTGTTGTCCTAAGGTCGCCTTACTTGGACAACGGCATCAGCTGCATAAGATTTGTCTAAATTGACATTTTAGTTAATTAAATAATTTATATTTTTAACTACTTAGGATTTTTAAAAAGCTGTATAACTAGTTAACCACTTAAAAAATCTAATAAATTCGGCTGCGAGTGCTTAGATCTATTTCTTTTTTGTACATTTATATCGGAGGCTGTAAAGTATGGCCATCCTATTCAGTTAGATTATTTATTTGTTAAATGCCAACATATAGCTAAACTGTTTCTTTTTCTTTGTCTAGAAGCTCTTGCTCTCGGAGTTATAAAAACGTTGGTTTAGACGGTTGTCTCTATTCACATATGTGCAGGTTCCTACAAATACCTTAAAACTAAAAGTAAAAATAGGCCTGAAAATACATTTACATATATACATATACGTTGTAAATCACGTGTTTTGGAGCGAGCACGTTTGATTGTTATTATGAAATATTACTGTCACTAGTTTAAATCGAATTATTTCATGAAAAAGAAGAAGTGTAATTTTTAGAGCGAGAGCGCTCTATAAAATTAGTTTAAGTTTACACGATTTTTCTGTTTTTGTAGGGGGACAAAGACATTGAATTACATTTTACATAAATTCACTAATTTTCTGAATAATTGCGATAATGAAATTTTATTACAGGCATTGAAAATAAAATTAATGATAAGTTATCAAATTATGCAAAATAGGAACAATATAGTGGGTACAAACATAAGAACTTTACGTTAAAGATAACACTGATTTTAAGGTTTATTTTAGAGCACTTTTTGTGTCGAATTTTAGGATCCTAGTTAATTTCTTGGGACACAATTTGTTTCCTATATATACATATAGATGTTGATGTTGATCATTCCATCTAGGGTGCATGGTTGTGGGTTTTTTAAGCAGGTTGATCTTCTTTGTCTGTGCTGGATTTTTATAAATTACCATAGGTGTATCGTGCGATGTCTCCTGAATTTCGTGGAATTCACTTGGCTAAGCCGAGCACATCCTACTATCGGTTGCTGGAGCTTGTTATTGACTATTGATTAGTGACTAATTATTGAAATAATTATACTTTTTTAGTTATTTTAATTTTAATAAGAACTGTGGATGCTGGCTGAGAGCTATGCCTGGCACAACCGGCCTCGTGGTTGATCTCCCTTCTCCAATGAACAAAAGATCGTCCGTGGAAAAATCGGGTCATGTAAATGCCGACTTACTAAACACACCTATTTCCAGGAATGATGGCGTTCCAACATTCCGTGCGTTCAAAGATCCAGAAATCTGAATTTTTGAGGCTTCTGATTGGTCAGCTGTCAAAAAATATCTGAAAATTCAGATGACTTTTCGTTACGTTTGCTTACGTTTTTTAGCTAAAGCCTAGTACGCAGGTCGAGCTAAAATTTCGCTCCCACTTTTCTCTCCAAACACCAGCTAAACTCCTAGCTAAATTTTGACATAAGCTTTTTGTGGAGATTACAATTCAAAAAACAGCTGTTCGCTAAAAGGAAATAATATTCAGCAAATTTCAAAGAATTTTATTTCAATATTTCAAGAGAATGTAACCAAATAAAATAGATTTGTTCCTTTGGCTTTAATATATCGTTTGTCTTTGAATATTTCTCATTCTCAATTTTCATTTCACAATGTAAAGCTCACATAAATCTAACAAATAAAAAAACCTGCCACAATTTAGCTCAGGAATTAATGTACCTAACAATTATTTCATGCTCTAAATTCTGACAGATGGCACCGTACAGTAAGAAATGAAAATTTGATTTTTTAGCTGGAGCTGCGTACCTCTCGGCTAAAATGCTTGGCTGAATTTTAGCTCGGCTTAATTTTGGAGAGAATTTCGTATGGGGGCGAAATTTTAGCTCGATCTGCGTACTAGGCTTAAGAAACAAGACAAAAAATAAGAATCTGCACATAGAAGCTCAACTTAATAGTAGATGCAGCTATTTTGTGTTCTGTTGTCGGTTTCGTACGGCTTGTTGGTTTTTTTTTAAGTTTTGTTTTCTTGTAAGTGAGTAAAATAAAAAATAAGATTGAGAAGTAGTTTTTTCATGGCATTTTGGCTTTAGTTTTTCCTTAACAAAAAGTGAAGTTTTCCCCATTTTTATTTAAAATAATTACATTTGGTGGAAAATCGCGAATTAGACGTGCATTTTGGAGTAATAACTGTTAAGATTTTTTGGTTGCCAGTGAAAAGTGTGGCTTCAACTATTTTCTTAAGTATTATAATCCAAGTAAAAACAACGAACAAGCTTTTTCCAGTCAATTTACATTGTAACTATTTCGTCAGTCACTTATTATGCGACAAAAAAAGTTCTTCCTTATATTAATTTCAGTAAAATCAGCAAGTAAACACAAGATTTTGGCAGAAAAAAAATATATGACATTTGGCTGAAAATTCAGATTTTTTGTGCGTTCAACGTTACGTTTCAGTACTGAATTTTCAGATTTCTGTCGATGAACGCACCCATTTTACTAGCCTAGAGCCTTTAGTTTGACATTACAATCTTTGAATTGTCAAAAAATCCATCGTGAAGAAATAAATATCGAACGTTTATAATTTGTTAAATATTTAATTTGTGGAAAACTAATTAAAAAATGGAAACTATCTTAGAACAGCAACGTCGTTATCACGAGGAACGTGAACGCCTTATTAAATTAATGGTAGATGAATATGCGAACAGAAAACCCGGTGTAAGTACTAAGAATATTTCATGTGTTTATTAAATGTTTAACAATAATTAACTAATAAATTATTTATAAATAGGAAAAGGAAAAGATCTATTCTGAACATCGTTTGAAGTATTTGTTGGATGTGAGTTCAATAATATTTATACATCTTTTTTTAAAAAAAACTAATGGCTTGCTTCTAGCTTCATCATAATGCAACACACAAGCTGAAGGAATTGTACGAAGACAAGGACAATGAACGCAAAGCCGAAGTACAAGCCTTGTCGGGTCCAAATGAATTCAACGAATTCTATGCGCGCCTGAAACAAATAAAAGAATTCTACAAAAAGCATCCCAACGAGATAAGTGTTCCGCTTTCAATTGAATTCGATGAACTTACTAAGTCGTACAGTAACAACGAGGAAATGAGTGGTCTGGTTGAGTTCACTGATGAGGAAGGTGGCGGTCGTTATTTAGATCTTAACGAATGTTATGAAACCTATTTAAATATACGCGGGATCGAGAAAGTCGACTACATTACATATCTGATGACATTCGATCATGTCTTTGACATCCCCAAGGAACGCAAGAACATGGAGTACAAAAAGTACTTGGAGAGCTTGAACGATTATCTGTACGGTTATATTGTGCGCATCAAACCGTTGCTGGACATAGATGCAGAGCTGGCGAAACTTGATGCTGACTTTCAGAAACAATGGACCAATGGAACGTTTCCGGGTTGGCCAAAAGAAACTGAATCGGTTTTGGCTAACACTGGTGCCCATTTGGACCTTTCTGCTTTCTCCAGCTGGGAGGAGCTAGCTTCGTTGGGCCTTGATCGTCTTAAGTCAGCTCTGATGGCTCTTGATCTGAAGTGTGGAGGTACCCTAGAGGAACGGGCGCAGAGGTTATTTTCGACAAAAGGTAAGACAAATCTTGATTCATCACTTATTGCCAAGAAGACAAGCGGAAAGTTTAGTGTACGAGAGCAGTCGCGGCAAAAAGAAATTGCTCTGCTTGAGGCGATGCTGTATCGGTGTGTAGAGTTTGTGTCTGAGCAGCGTAGTGCCACCAAGGAGAATGTGCAACGGAAGCAAGCGCGGACTGGTGGTGAGAGAGACGATAGTGACGCTGAAGCAAGCGAAAGCGAGAACGAAGAAGAAGACGCTGATGATGTTCCTTATAATCCGAAGAATTTGCCTTTGGGATGGGATGGTAAACCGATTCCTTATTGGCTCTATAAACTTCATGGCTTAAACATAAATTACAATTGCGAGATTTGTGGTAATTTTACATACAAGGGACCGAAAGCATTCCAGAGACATTTTGCCGAATGGAGACACGCTCATGGTATGCGATGTTTGGGAATACCAAATACAGCTCATTTTGCTAATGTAACACAAATTGAAGATGCTATTACTTGTAAGTTATTTTTTTTAGATTTTTTGTTTACACTCATGCAAATGTTTTTTTTCTAAACCTTATAGTGTGGGAGAAACTTAAATCCCAAAAACAAAGTGAAAGGTGGATTGCTGACCAAGAAGAGGAATTCGAAGATTCTTTGGGAAATGTCGTGAATCGAAAGACTTATGAGGACTTGAAACGCCAAGGATTGCTATAAAATGTAATTGATTTTAAAATAAAGTAAATAATTAATTGAATGAAAAATACTTTACACGCTGGGATTATAATATTATTAAATGGACGATTGCTAATGCCTGTTCAGTTTTCGTATTTGTTTTTTTTTTTTGGAAAAACAAATTTTTTGGTATTTTACTTTTAAACTGACAGTTTTGGCTAAAACAATTTGCAATAAACTACTTCCCTACTTTGTGACAGCAAATTTCTTCAATCAATTTTTTTAAATACCTTCGTATTATAACCATTCTTTACTATGTGTTTCTCTAGATATCAGAAGTGTTATTTTTAAGACATCTTATATATAAATAAATATTTTCGGCAACATTTTATGATTAAATATAGTAAAAATCTAATTAATTGTGTATGTATTCTTATTCTTCTCTTACATATTTTTTAAAATAACGACTCTCTATCTTTCCCTCGTATTGAAGGCCCTCACCGTGAAGATTCGACCATTAGCAATCAAGTTAAATACTTTGAACTGAAACCATATCGATTTTATTAAGTATTTATTTATTTTCGGTATACGTAGTAACGGACTTTTTAGAAGCATAATAAATTTTCAATTGTTTGAATGTAGGAAAATCTTTATGCAACACTAAAATACAACTCTATTAGACCGAGTACCCACAGCAGATTTTGAGTGTGAGTAATAGCAAACAAAAGTAAAGGCTTTGAAAGCTTGAGTAAAGGCTACTCAAAAAACCCCCAAGTCTTGCAGTCTCCAATCGGGGCTTTATTGACTGAACAGTGAATCGAAAAAAAAATATTAATGGAACCTCGAGGGTAGTCACGTTTGGTTTTTTCCTCCCTAGATAAGCTCCTCGGATTACATATCACGGAATCCGAGACCATTTGTGTGTATAGCAGTCCTGCCAAAACCATTTAAAAAATTCGAATTTCAAAGCGAAAAACGATTTGTTTAACAGTCTGGCAGAGCGAACTATAAAGAATTAAAATTTCATTCAGTTATTCATGATTATTTTATTCAGGAATAAGTATTTTGAATTGCTATTTTGTCAAACAGGTATTGCAATCAAACTTCCTTAAGAACAAATTTTCTATTCAATCAAATAATTTATTACAAAATAATAGATTAATTGAAAAAAAAGGAAACGGATATTCGACGGTACTGACATTTTTACTACACTTTTCCAAAGCATCTGGAATAAGTAGCAAATAATATTATGAATGTAAATAATTATTTAGCCAATTCAAACCAGAAATGAAAGAAATTTAGAAAGTGGTACAGTAAATAAAAAAAAGCACTGGACACAAAGAAACACAGTTGGGATAGAATCACCCGTATATACAAATGTTAAAAAGTTAACTTCTCTGTTTCAATTTAAAGTTTTGCGACAAGCCACAAAAACAAAAATAATAAATTTTCTATTATTTAAGTTTTTATTCTTTATTCTTGTTAACTCTTCTACACATTCCAGACACATTAGCGTATGTTATAATTAAGTGAATTGCATTATTTATTATAATATGTTGTGTACATCACATATCTTTAAAATGCTTAGTTGAAAATACTAGCTAATGTAAGCTAAATAACTTTTATGATGTACTTTTTGTGTTCAATAAGCAAAGAAAGTTCCTTACTCTCTTTACGTAAAATATATTATGTTTTCAACGACACCACCTTTACTTACTTTGACGAGCGAAGCTTTTTCAAATGTACATAATTAACGTACAAAAGCATGGTTGCCAACTTTTCAAAAAGACTGAACCTCAGACAAAAACTGTGCCTGTTTTTTCAAGAAAGTTTCTTTTCAGAAACAGAAAATGGTCTATTTAAATCGTACAAGTCTTGCTAACAAATATCGCGACCGACTGCACTATGTCACGTTTTTATATTTATCGGCTAATTGGTTGCCTCTTTTTTTCAAAATGATCCTTCCATTTAGGATATATAAATTTACTTCGTCATATATTATTCATAGATGTTGGTTAAGGTGTTGCTAGGAAAATCTAGAGCTTATCTTATAGAAGCTTCATCAGTTAAATTCCTGTTTTGTCTAGCAACAGGTTAAACAACATCTATGATTATGCATACTTCTATGTACACTCCGGTTCATTTAAATAGGTACAAAATAAATTTTCGATTGCGATTAACCGTTATAGCTTCGAATTGAGCTGACTAAAAACATTTTTGTAAATAGCATTAGATAAAGCATCCAATTTAGGAGAGAATAATAAAACACAATCTTGAACCTACCGCCAGTACACGTTTTATTTTCATTTCTTTAAAGCTTGTTTAACGGACAAACTAGACGAAACCCTCAGAATGTTTTGTCTGTAACTTGCGAAAGTAGCAGGTTTTTTGCATCTTTGAATATTTGAATCATCTTTTTGTTTATTTCTCAGATAATTATAGATCAATGAAAAGATTCAGGGCCCGTATTACGAACTACGATTATGGTTTAAAATCCATCGTAATCGTTATATTGCAATTACGTTTTACGATAGTAGTTTTTTTTTTACGATACTCGTTTTATTTTACGACTGCTTTTGGCACATGCCTTTATGTAGTTGTCACACATCTATGTTTGTTGTTCGTGCTTACAATATTGCTACAGCAATATTTTCAAGTATCCATTCTCGTAAATAATAATCGGTAAATGTCATGACTATCGTTTTCTTGAGCATCGTGTTTTTTGCCTCCGGTTTCGTAATTCATAATACGGGGCCTGTTAACTTTTTCTGAAATTTGATGTCCCGTTAGTAGTTGATCATTAATTCACGCGTGCAAAGAGCTTTTCCTCCAACCGTTATCCACTTTTTCCAAATATTTTTGTGTCATACGAGTATTAAGGAATCCATGATATAAAATCCAAAATTAGATTAAAAAGCTCTGGCCTTCAACTAGTTGAAAGCCAAAGTGAAGATAAATGTGGTGTACCTATTCAAATGAAAGAAAAAAGGGCAAAGATTTAGAGAATATCAATTATTAAGAAGCCAATCTTTAGTACGTTTCACCCTCAAAAACCCATTTGTTTGCATTGTTGTATTTGTAATTTCGATTCGTGTCGGTAAATATGTAGATGTGAATTGAAACAACAAAAAGACCTGTGCTGAATGATGTGGTGAAGTGCCGAGTGCCGAGTTGATTCTATGTGTGTGTTTTTCACTGTTTTTTAATATACTTTACAAATCTAATACATCAGCTATTCGCTTCCAGCTTGTAGGCAAAGCAAATTGACAGCTGAGGATTGCCATCTTTTTTTGTTTATCTATGATTTTAACATGAAATTAAAGAAATGAAAACAAAACGTGTAATGAAGGTAGGTTTAAGATTGTGTATTTTCTTATTCTCTCTTAAATTGGATGCTTTATCTAATGCCATTTACAAAAATGTTTTTAGTCAGCTTATTTTGGAGCTTAATCAGTTAATCTCATTTAAAATTGGTTTACCTATTCAAACGAACGAGGGTGTATATGTATGTTCGCGTACTTTTCAAACCTAGGAATATTACGAATTAAGCTTGTTTTACATGCAGCAATCATTTTACTTGCTGCAAGTACTTTTCTTGCACAGTGTGACGGCACAAAGATATTTTCATCTTTCTATATCTTTTGAAGTTCAGATCTTAAGCGAATTGGAGAAAATTTGAGAAAAAGTATTGTTTTTTTTATTGTTTTTACTAGGAAATGTTTTGGTTAGTAAGCCTGTTAATAGCTAAAAAAGATATGCAGCACGCATGCACACAACGTTCCGTATAACGCCGCAATCTAATCTCATGTGCATACACTTAAATATTTATCATACAAAGGACAATCACCCTTTAAACCTAGTTTACAGTTCCCACGCGAAAAAAATCAAAATTTTCAAAATAATCTGAAAGTATGAACTTTGTCGGTATTCTTCAATAATTTGTATACCCAAATGAATAGAGTTTAGTATTTTGAATTTATTCAAGTATCTTAACTTTGTTGATCCGAGCATTTGAAGTAGTTAAACCATCGTATTATCGTATTTAAAAGATTTTTGAAAAATTATAATCAATTTTAAGGTTGAAAATTTAGATAAGCGCCCTGCTGTTTATCCCGTTAATTTTACTATAAAAAACCACTTATAATTTATAGAGAAAGGACAATTACTTTTTAAACATTAAATTTTTCATATTTTTTAATTTTTCTATTCAATAATTTGACCATTCTCAAAAAAATTATATAGGAATGTAGCCTGACATTTATCTTTTCCTTAAAGACCTTAACTTTAAAGGTCAGACGATCTTAAACTGAAGGCTTAAGCTTTCCAATCGGTCAATCCAAGCGGAACTTTTCTTCACTGAACCTGGTGAGTGGCTGACGAACAATCACTCGTTGCTCAATGACGTTGCGTAGCAAATTTAGAAATAGAGACATTGTGTAGCTCTTGGCTGCATGCAGCTCTTGAGTTTGTCTGCTTGCATAAGAACCTGTGTTATTCAATTTCATTGCATGGAAAAAGCTGCACGTGTGTTTTAGCCATAAGTTTATATATTTAATTGACTAATTCAATTATTATGTTTTAAACCAATCCTTGAAAACATCTGAACAAATATTTCTAAGAATAGAAAAAACCGAGTGGTAACCACCAAACTAAAAGCTTTATTCATTCAGTACTTTAAAGCCAAACAGAATTGACGATAAAATTTTAGAAAGAAGTTAAGCGATAAAACAACATCCAAAGCGTAAATTAAAAAGTAAGTCAAATCATCCCTCCCCCATTCAATCCAGAGGAATAAATGATATCAGTTAAATTAAAATGTATAACAGTACTGACTGACAAAGTGAGGCATTTTTTTTCGTTTAAATAAGTTAATGTCGTGGGTACTATCAAACATCACAATCGGAACTGTTGTGCTCCATTCCATTCAATTATTAAAAATGTTATAATTTGGTTTGAATCTGTTCGTTTTGTTATCAAGAGTGTTGTTTATAAATATTTTGTTTCCTTATCCTTTAGTGAAAAGTTAAAGTGACTGACTTTAATGACGTGCCATTTAAAAGCATCTCTTAATGGTAATTTGAAATAATACAAAAAATCGCCTACATTCCTCTTTTCCACGAAAAATAAGCAATGTTACTTGTATGTACAATCATGTAATGTATCGATTGGGCGACTGTAGGCAGCAAAAAAATAAAACAAGATACCTAAATTTTTAGTAATAAATATATGCAAATTGTTCGGCAAGAAGTGTCCTTTTTTTTACAAACAACAAGTGGTACGGTGCCATCTGATACTTGATAGTAAAGAATTAATACCAATTATACGCAACACGCAACCGTAAGAAAAAGGATATATTAAAGCGTTGGTTATGCGTTTTTTAACGATGACTAGTTAGACCAAAAACAAAACAAGGAACAAGTGCTAGGGAAGAGACAGAAAAAGCGTGTGTGCCACAACCCACAAATACGAATTTCTCATCGATTTTTCGTCGACGACAAGTCGGTGACTCTGTGGGGGTTTCTTTATTGCGGCGGTCGGTGTTACAGAAAACAAACTTATATCTACAAGTGTACCGCATAAGTAGTTCACAAAAAAAATCAGTGCATTCCGAAATATTGACCCATATTGTAATGCCATCGCCGTCGTAGGGGATGACTACTGTCCAACAAATTGTTGTCAGATGTTTGTGCACGCATGCATTAGCTTTTTCTTTGTGTGAAAAATATACCTTAGATATCTATGTGAAAATAAATTATGTGATGTGAATTTAAAATTTATTTTCATTTTATTTCATTGTTCGGATAAGTTTCTTTGGTTAAAAATTAGTATCCGTGGTAAAAGATAGTTAGTGTGAAGGTGAAGTAATTTTTTTGATTTCCGGATCTGTACCAAAATTTTGAAAAAAAAATCTAGGTCGATGTAGGTTACTTTCCCCTATGTATATCGGCGACAATTTATCTGGCATAAGCATAACACAAAAGGTCTTGTTCTACGTGGCAAAACAAAATACTGTACACGAAGAACTGAAGACACTTTGATTCGTATTTAACTAAAAAAAGAAGCAGAGATTGAAGGTATGTTCTCTTTACCTGTTTGTTTGATAAGTTGATAAGGTATACTCGTAATTTACTCAGAAAAAAAAAATATTTTCAAATCAAGAAAAACACCTCAGATATCTATTATAGTATTAGAGCAATATCTGCTGGTTATTTTAAACATAAGCTATTCAAAAATAAATAGTTAGTTCAAAGATCATAGACATGAGTATGAATCCCATGAAGTTGCTTTTTTAATGTAAGTAACATAGCTTAATAATGGATTTACATGTTCTTTCTTTTTCTACATCTACAAACAATTTTAAGAAAAGTCTTGATTATGATTGTTCCTATAACACTGGTCAATACAAACTTTGTGCCTAGGCTCTGCATATGATTTTATTTCCTTACATATTACTTATAATATGCTTTCAAAACACTGCGAGTCAAAATTCTGGTTGTTCATAATCCTGTATGACCAAAATTCTGTTTTTCAAAATTCTGTATTCAAAAATTCTGTTTGTTCAAAATTCTGTTTTTTCAAATTGTATTTAAAAATTCTATAAATACATGTGTTGTAAAAAAAATCGTTTTGGTAATGTAAAAAATTGACACTTTTTTACAACATAAATATGTTGAAGAATTTTGAAAAACAGATTTCTTGTAATGGAACTAAATTAAACGTGGTAAGAACATACATATACATATAGTGGCGTAGATAGAGGGGGTGAAGGAGGCAGTCATTCCATTCATAGGGGTGGCAATAATATCTTCGTTTTGCTTTGAAAGTATTAAACGAATTACAAAAGTTTTTTTATTAAAAATTTAATTGATACATTTTATTAGAAAATACAATTTTTTTAGTATTCAAATTTGTAGCGGTGCCAAAATCAAAACAATAGTTTAGTTTTGGTTTAACTAATAATGAATTTAATATTTTATTATTATATTTTATTTAGGAGCGCAGAATCACCATCGTTGTTAATTACAGAAGTTGGATATGAACGAAAAAGTATTTTCTTTTTTAAATTAAAAATTCCATAAAATTCCCTAATTTTTTGTTGTATTCAAATCATCAGGGGCGACAAAGTCATCACCGTTGTTCATGTTGAAAATAAAAAAATATATATTTTTCTAAAATTAAAATTTCAGCTTGAAGTCAATTTTTTAGGGCGCGAAAAATCATTGTTGTTTGAAACTAGATGTAAAAAATAAGCTCAATAGTAAATTTTTTTTTATTTTTATTTGGAAGGAAAATCAGCATAAAAATAAATTTGTTAGTTATTTACTGGTGAAGGCTTGAAGGTTGAGTTTTTTGGTAAATTCAAATGCGGTAGATTTTATTCAACATTCGCTTCAAAAATCAATGCTGTTAAAAATATTGCGAAAATAACCCATAAGCACATTTTAAATGTCAAACAATGGCTAGCTGGGAATTCGCAAAATCATTCGCTTTAAAGAGAACGTTCGATTCACTATTATAATGCGGACCATAATTAAATAACTGCATTTTATCATTTGCATTTTATCATTTAACTTAACAAAAACATACTTCAGGGAGGATGTGGGTATTTGCCATCATTTTGGAGTATAACGAATAAAAAAATTCATAAAATAAAAAACCCAGGAAATATTTTTTTATTTTGTTGAGAATTAAGTAATATACGTATGGAATGGCCAGTGTTGGCCAGTGTTATGTTAGTGTCATTCAAAGTCGTAGCTAGGTAAGCACCAAAGGGTACTGAGTACCCGAAAATGGTTCTAACGGATTTGGAGGGTGCGATTATTTCTTAAGATAATATGCTAGAAAAATCATAAATATACATGTGTTATAGTGGTCAATAAGGTTCCAATGAGTAGCAATACCTACTATTGTTAATACAACAATACTAGGCATTGCTCAGTTATTTAAAATTATAAAATTACACCTCTAAGTAGCAGGCGTACAAAACATAAACAAAAATAAAATTTAAATAAATAAAAAGTACGCATAGGCCATAGTGTACACTAAGGGTTTTAGAATTTTTATTTTTACCTAAAACATCCGTTGTCCCCAGGAAAAAAATATTCCTTTTTAAATCCTTCACAAGATATACCATACCCATTTTGAATATATAAAATATTCTAACGCCCCTAATGTACACTGTGGCGTATGCGTACTATTTATTTATTTAAATTGAATTTTTTTTTCTTTTTTCACACCTGCTACTTGGGTTACTCAAAATTTAATTTTGGAAAATGTCCCAGAACATAAATTAAAATTTAAATAACTAAAAAGTTCGCATGCTCCATAGTGTACACAAGGTGGTAATTTTTGTTTTTTTTTCTTACCTAAAAACGTGCGTTGCCCCAAAGTAAAAATTATTACTTTGTTAATCCTTTACCCATTTTGAATATTAAAAAAAAATTCCGATACACCCCTAGTTGTACATTTAGAGTTATTGTAATTGTTCTTATTTGTCAAAATGAACATTTTGACATATTTTCACGTTTTGAGCTTTCTAGAATAATTGGAGTCCATCATTTTTAGAGAGATGTGAGTGTTTGTACTTACGTTAGTACGTTTTTCGCTTTTTTCGTTCACCATTTCTCAAGAACGAATGAAGATATTGACTTCGGATGAATTTCATTTTATAGATAGTAGTTTTAACTAACTAACAATGAATAATTTCTTACTTAACAAACTATTTAAAAAACCTATTTGGCAATTCAAAGAATACATTTAAAGCTTTTCTCAATTTTTCTTCAACTATTTTTTACTTTTTTAACTACTATACGTTATACATATCATATATACAAAAAAAAAAAAAAAAAAAAAAAAATTGCCCAACGGTTCCATTTGGTTTAATGTCAATTGCATTTAAAGAACGCCATACTGAGAAAAAAATTGAAAATTGAAAATTGAAATTTAATTCAAACTCAAACACATATGATTTGGCATGAAATCGATTTCTATTTAATTTAAATAGAATCGTTGAAACGGTTTGAACATGATTTTGTTCAAATTAACCATGTTTTCTATTTAACATTAATATATTTCTGTTTGTTTTAATTAGCTTTATTTGATGTTGTTTCAAACAGAATCATACTAATCTTTTTAAATATTTTCGTGTTTGGGTAAAAGATGTTTTCTGTTTGAATCAAATGATTTCAATGTTAGTTTTTCTAAATAGATGCTAGCTCCTTTTAACTAAATACAAATGTTTTCTATTTGTTATGATGGTAACGTTTCCTACAGTAAGTACATGCAACATACACTTTCACCACTTTTTCCTTAATTTTTAAAATTAAGTTTCCGTGCATACCTTTTAATGTTTTATAAAAACGGGCAAAGTGATACTTTTAAGATCTAAAATGCATTTCATTCTCACTTGCTTGAAATTTTTTTTTCACACTTAGCGAGTTTTACTTTTGGACCGACGATATAACGGTGGCATTAATTTTTGAACTATTTGAATAACTTTTCCGACCGATGGAAGAGACGGACTTATTTGCAAATATCTTAGATACTAAACGCCTTTATTACTTTGAGTTTAATTCAAATTGATTCGAGTTTAAATTTAACATTTCTGTTCAATCTCTTTTTTTTTTCTTAATATTTTAAGTGCATTCATATTTGAAACAAACACGTGCAAGTTGATTTATGTTAAAAATTTGTGAGTAAAATAATTTAACAGATCCTTCAAAAATCAAACTCAAATGGGCTTGAATTCACTTAAAAAATTGCGTGTAGCTTCCAATGTAATAATTAAACATGAATGTATTTGATTTAAACAGATTTAACAGATTCCATTTGGTTTAATGTCAATTGCATTTAAAGAACGCCATACTGAGAAAAAAATTGAAAATTGAAAATTGAAATTTAATTCAAACTCAAACACATATGATTTGGCATGAAATCGATTTCTATTTAATTTAAATAGAATCGTTGAAACGGTTTGAACATGATTTTGTTCAAATTAGCCATGTTTTCTATTTAACATTAATATATTTCTGTTTGTTTTAATTAGCTTTATTTGATGTTGTTTCAAACAGAATCATACTAATCTTTTTAAATATTTTCGTGTTTGGGTAAAAGATGTTTTCTGTTTGAATCAAATGATTTCAATGTTAGTTTTTCTAAATAGATGCTAGCTCCTTTTAACTAAATACAAATGTTTTCTATTTGTTATGATGGTAACGTTTCCTACAGTAAGTACATGCAACATACACTTTCACCACTTTTTCCTTAATTTTTAAAATTAAGTTTCCGTGCATACCTTTTAATGTTTTATAAAAACGGGCAAAGTGATACTTTTAAGATCTAAAATGCATTTCATTCTCACTTGCTTGAAATTTTTTTTTCACACTTAGCGAGTTTTACTTTTGGACCGACGATATAACGGTGGCATTAATTTTTGAACTATTTGAATAACTTTTCCGACCGATGGAAGAGACGGACTTATTTGCAAATATCTTAGATACTAAACGCCTTTATAACTTTGAGTTTAATTCAAATTGATTCGAGTTTAAATTTAACATTTCTGTTCAATCTCTTTTTTTTTTCTTAATATTTTAAGTGCATTCATATTTGAAACAAACACGTGCAAGTTGATTTATGTTAAAAATTTGTGAGTAAAATAATTTAACAGATCCTTCAAAAATCAAACTCAAATTGGCTTGAATTCACTTAAAAAATTGCGTGTAGCTTCCAATGTAATAATTAAACATGAATGTATTTGATTTAAACAGATTTAACCCAAAATAATAGTTTTTTTGAATCTGAATAGGTAAGAGTTAGATTTAAATCGAGTTCTATTTGAACTGATTTAAACATACACTTAAACATGCTTCTGTTAAAATAATTCATAGTTCAGTTTTTTTCAGTACATATAAAACTATTTGCAAGGTCCATATTCATGTGTTTATAATCACACGTGTTTTTTTCACGAACAATTCAATTACCCGCGTGTTAATTATGCATGTGCCCACGTGAACGCAGTCTTCACATGTACTGGAGGGTTCGATTTAAATTTTGAAGAAGCACTTTTCTTCCCGTGCGAGAGAAGTATTTAGCATTGTTTGCAAATGAAGTCTAGGAGTAGCTTTTCACAAGGGATAATTCATTGAAAGAGAAAATGATGGTTTATTATTTTATTGAAATGACTGCTGGTGTCTATTTCACTAATATATTGAGCAATATTGTTTTTAGGTGTTTGAATCGTCTGTGAGTTGTAAGCACACCATTTATCTTTAATAAAACCTCGCAAAAAAGTCCAACGGTGATAAATTGAAGGGGTGTACTGGCCAAATAACATATCCAAAACGACTGATAACACGAACTATTGAACTAAGTGTTCAATAATCGAAATCGAACAATTGCTCACATAAGTTAAAATTCTCAAAAAAAAAAAAAAAATGGGGCAGTAAGTAAGTAAAGGACTGTCATGCCAAAGGTCTGGGTTCGATTCCCGCCAACTGTCACCTAAAAACAGAAATGCATTTTGCCGAGGTACTGCCTCAAAATCTTCCAAGAGTATACAAATCTTCGCAGAGTATACTTGTCATGAATAAGTGCTTCTCATCTAGCTGTTCGGACTCGGCAAAAAATTGTAGGTCCACTCCATTCCTGCCAACAACACACACACAGGAATGGTTGAGAGTTGTTAGTCACTAGGCTCTGGTTCTTCATGAGCTGTTGTGCCACTAAATTTATTTTTTAAGTAAATATACTCTAAAAGCCTTCGATTAACGGTTTTGAGTAATGTTTTTGAAGTTTTCTCTTCACTTCAAAGTGAAGTGAAATAAAATTTGAAATGAAACATAAATAGTTTATGCACCACACGGTTTTCAAAAAAAAAAGATAGTTTTCGTAGGAAAATTTGTGTTGGAAAAGCCCATTGAGATGCATTTGTTTCGTGACAAATTTGTGCCCAAAATAATTGCATTTAGTTTTTGACCGTTTTTCACACCTAGAAAAAATAGAATTTTTTATATGAAAACAAAGTTTAAGCAATAAACAACAAGCTGACTTCTTAAGTAGCTTTCAAAAGAATTTAATTAGTCCCACATTTTTCTAAATGAATTGAATTTTTCTGCAATATTCAGCTTCGCTTCAAATACCTAACTAATCAGTAGTAACTTCAAAGAATCAAACCCCTGAAGGAAATAATTTGTGAGAAAATGTACATCAGTTCGCCAGATCTAAGATAATTTGTTCTTGCTGTTTGGCTATAAGCTACAAACATACTCCTTAAAATTGGGATACCAACGTAGATGTATTAAAATCGCATTATTATCGCATCCGCTCAATTCCGCCGGCCGTTGCATAAGTGTAGTAAACAATAGACAATGATTGCTTATAAGTGGGAACAATTACACGGCTCAGTGGATTCCCACCTTTTTTTAAAATTATTGTGATAGTTTTTTTTAATTATGTATTATATACATAAATACATACATATATGTGTGTATATAACTATGCATAAATACAATGATATTGTTCTTCCTCAAGTACCTATCTGATTATCTCAACTATAGGTTCAATAGTTTATTTGGATTCAAAACAAATTCAATAGATGACAAATGACAAACGGAAAGCAATTTTTAAAAAAAGGAATGATTAAGACACTTTTATAGATTGCTTTATAGCTGCATATATAGTGATGTAGAATGTTTATTTGATCAATTGAATCAATCAATGTAGGTACTTGTTATTTGAACATTATACAGAACACGTGCGGATCTGGAATTTCAATTTGAAGTGGGGGGTCATGTCACTCGGAAGCAGTCAACCAACATATACAGAAAACAAATTAAATCATTAAACTTTTTATAAAAGCCTGTGTTGTATGTATAGTAAATATATCTATATATGTACATACACAAATAAGCTGAAATAGTCAAAATTACTATTGAAAATAGTTTATATAGCGTATTACTGAATTACTGATACGATAATAATAATCTGCAATTTTTTGACTTTTTAGTTTATCCACCATCTTTAAATTATTTTTAATCTTATAATCTCAATTTGTAAGATCCATTTTTCTTACGAAAATACTCTATATCCAATTGAGGTGATGAGAACCATGTCAGAAAAACTCTTTATAACCAAATTAAATTGTTAAACAACTGTTAAATGAGAGTTCTAAGAAAACTATTAGTTGTATTAATTCATATATTTTAAAATTTGCTTGTCAAAAAGTTATTATGCAATTTCATTTGTCTTTGATGAGTTTTTCAGACATGAATATGGCGAGTTTCAGATCACATCGCCTTAATTTTATATACGAAATACATTTATGTAGGTACATATTTATAACACTGATCTAACCAGGTTTATATACATAAGCCAAGTTAGGTGTCTTGAACTCAAATTGAATCTCAGAATTATTATTAAATTGACACTAGTTTTCGATTTTTGTAGACCAGTTCAATTCTTGCAAAGAAAAAATATGCATGGAGATCCAGAGCCTAGTGACTAACAACTCTCAACCATTCCTGTGTGCGTGTTGTGGGCAGGAATGGAGGGGACCTACTTTTTTTGGCGAGTCCGAATGGCTAGATGAGAAGCACTTATTCATGACAAGTATACTCTTGTAGGATTTTTCAGTCCCTCGCAAGAGGCAGTACCTCGGAAAAAAAACATTTTTGTTTTTAGGTGGTAGTGGCCGGGAATCGAACCGGCACCTTTGGCATAACATTCCTACGCACTAACCATTATGCCACGAGGTACTACAACTTTTTAGTAATACTTGATAAAATTTTTTGTAACGAAATTAGTGCAACCATTAATGAGTTTTTATATAGTAATAACGCAAAAATAAGTCAACTTAATTAATCAAAATGCCACTCAACCTTCTCCAAAATCCAAAAATGTGGACCTACAAGCTAATTATTATTTATTATCGTTTTCGTTCGCCGTTAAATCAACACTGTGCCATTTTTGGGAAAATTGAAAAATTTCAAATTATTTGGTAGAGTAGTAAATTTTAAACAAATCGTTCCACCCACCTTGATTCTAGCTTGGTGTACATATACAGAGGGCACAGAGTATACAGATTACCTGCAAAATGATACAAAATAGATGAAAAAATAGAAGCTATGTCATACCTTCTTGATCCTTAAATGTAACGTATTATAAAATTAAAGATTACGTAAAGTTCTTGCTTACTTGTGTAGCTTTACTTGAAAATATTTTGCAGCCATAAGTTAATACTGGCCTAGTTAAGGTCTTAAGGATCATAACTCAGGTAGCAAGAGTAGTAAAAAATTGAGTGTTCTACAATGCACGAATCCATGAAGCATACCGTAAGATTTTCCAACAGCAAAATTTATAAGGTTGGCACAGGATAGATAGATAGATAGAAAGATAGACAGATAGATAGATAGATATTTATTTAGTAGATATTTTAAGTTGA
Organism: Dasysyrphus albostriatus; assembly: GCA_946251815.1. Classification (NCBI taxonomy): domain Eukaryota; kingdom Metazoa; phylum Arthropoda; class Insecta; order Diptera; family Syrphidae; genus Dasysyrphus; species Dasysyrphus albostriatus. The sequence continues at coordinate 94,436,379 of OX276336.1, forward strand.
GGTTGGAGATTGCAATCCCGAATATCAGGATCCTGGGATCCGGATACATTTTGTGATCTCTTAAATTCCATGATTATAATTACAATGCTCCAATCCCTACATTTGTGGGATTGGTTGCATTAAGATTTGGACACAATATTTTTGTTCTTGCTTCCATTTATACTTTCTTGAATCCAGAAATACAATATTGGGGGTTCATTTTAACAATGACTTTTCTACCAACTTATCAGTGGTGATATGTATGCCACTGACTTGTTAGCCTGTATAGGTATTAACTACCACAGAAGATCCCACCATCTACGAAGATTTGAACTTTTTCACGTTCCTTTTATAGAACCAATTATGGTATATACGAACCTCTTAATCGTATGTGCAGACTTTTTAATTTAATACATTTTTTTTTAATTTAATTTTTTAAGTTGGATTAAAAACATTGTTGCGCACCAGTGCTCCACTCTCGTGAATTTTTAACGTCTTGATTTTATATTATCTTATTTAAAAGTTTTATATTTTATTTCTAATTTTGTATATTGTTTAATTTTTGTTATGTTTATTTATTTATTTATGTGCTTGTGTTTGCTTACTTAAAATCTATTAACCACTAACACATGCACCATCATGAGCCTCTGATTGTAGAATGCAGCTTGCTTTAAGGTGACTACAACAAAGAATTCTGAGGTGTAAAAATGATGTGCAAGCACGCAAAACTAACCTAAGTTTTATCTATACCACCGATATGAACGCGGTTGATAGTTTTGTAAAGTTTTCTAAAATTGGGGCTGATGATAAATATTTGTTTGATCATCTTTTTATTAGGACTGTCATGCCAAAGGTCTGGGTTCGATTCCCGGCTACTGCCACCTAAAAACAAATGTTTTTTTCCGAGGTACTGCCTCCTGCGAGGGACTGACAAATCCTCCAAGAGTATACTTGTCATGAATAAGTGCTTCTCATCTAGCCGTTCGGACTCGGCAAAAAATTGTAACAACACACACACATGAATGGTTGAGAGTTGTTAGTCACTAGGCCCTGGTTCTCCATGAGCTGTTGCGCCACTAAATTTATTTATTTTTTATTTTATTAAGCATGAATTTTTCGAATGCATGAATGAAAAATGAATATGATATTTACTTTTAAAAAGATTCAATACAAACAAAACTGGCGTAAAATTATTTTGAAATTTGTTTGTTTTTTTTCATATTTAATACCTTTTTTTCAATTTTTCCTACCAGGCAGGGTTTAAAAATCCAATAATTTACCGTAGTTCTTGCAGTTCTTAAAAAATCGTCTCCACGATCAATTTTTTCAAGTATACTTTGGGTTAAATTCCCATTTCATTTGATTGGGTTGCTTAAATTAATTTTTGGTTGAAAAAATTTATTGCGAAATAGTTTTTTTTGTATTTCAGAATTAAAATCCAATGCAAAAATTTACATTTTCTTGGTTTTATAGAAAAAATACGGCAAGGTATACTACTTTGTTTTGCCGCCATTTTAGTAAACATTAGTCTTGACAGTTCATATTTGGCAGTCGTGAAGTAGACTCATGGTCGATCAAAATCAATAATCGATAACTGTGACAATGAGAAAGTTACGTGAAACAAAGTGCCAACAAATGGCACTATTTATCTTGTAGTGAATGATTTCGAAGAAAGAGGGTCTGTAGGTGATAGGCCACAAGGACCACAACCTTTGAATCCATTAAAAGTTAAAGTCTGGTGTGCAATTTGGTCAGGAGGAATCATTGGACCTTACTTTTTTGAAAATGAAAACGGCGTTACGGTAACTGTGAATGGGGAGCGATATCGTGATATGATTGAAAACTTTTTAATGCCACAACTGCATGCTTTGGGCTTGATTAACATGTGGTATCAACAAGACGCTGCCACATCGCATACAGCCAGGATTACAATGGAATTACTGTGCGACATCTTTCCAAGTTATTTTAAGAAATGGTGATGTTGATTGGCCTCCGCGGTCACCTGATTGGACTGCTCTGGACTTCTTTTTGTGGGGATATCTGAAAAGCAAGGTTTATGCAAACAAATCAGAAACGCTTGAGCAACTCAAACAAAATATTCGTGAAAGGTGTGAGAATGTTATGAAAAATGTGCTTAAAAGGGCTCGCATTTGTGAGACTTACAGAGGCGAACATTTTTCTGATATTGTATTCCATACATAATTGCCGATATTAAATAAAATATTTATCAATATAAGATCCATTCTCTTTCATTTAATCAAAAATTAGAAACAAACAAATTAGTATACCTTCCCGGCGGACACCCTGTATAAATTGCTAGTCTATACCTCCCTTACTCTTCTGCTGAAATAAATCAGTTAAGTAGAAGAATTAATACTTTTTCTGATATTCTTATTGTACTCGTTGAATTACTGATTCAACATACACTTTTACAGCCTTTGAACAAATTTTGCGTTTCATCAAGGGCTTTGTCAAACGCAATTTTTAGTGAAATCAAGAATTTATTTTGTATCCCCGGGTTGAAAAAAACATCTCTGGACTGCAATCTCTAGTTGTGGTTTACATAATGTGTTTCTACCAGAGCGTGAACCGAGATAGGATTTATATATAGTATCTTACTACTCGAAAACATTTTAATAATAAATTTTCAATATAATAGAACAAAATTAAATTGATTTGAAGAAAAATTATTATTATAAATCTTCATGCAAATAGCGAAAAAAATTGGATAAAAGCTAATATACTAGTATCGCAGGATTTTAGATATAAGCAAATGTGTAATAAATAACAAAACAATATATTGAGAAAAATAAAATAACAAAGTAAATAAATTTATGATATAACAAATAAATAAATGGAAAACAAATGAATAATCAATGAAATAAGTAAACAAGCTAATAAATAAATACAAAAATTTATAAATAAATTAATAAATAGAAACAAAAAATAATAAATAAATAAATAAATAAATACATATATACATAAATAAATGAATAAATTAATAAATATTAAATAAATACATGGATAAATATTATATAAATAAATGCATGAATACATAAATAAATAGTTTATTAAGAAAATTACAGATAAGAATTGACAGTTTTATGCTAAAAGAGACCTTGTTTACGGGTTTTCTGAAGAATAAAATTTTTCGAAGAATTGTTAATTAAGAATTTCAACTTTGATTTTTGGAAATACGACAAATTTTGTGCTTTTCTGGGGATCCCTTACCATTTAAATTTTTGAAGGTTTATAAGCAGACTATTTTTGAAGATCCACAAGCAATTTCAGCCAGGGGGTCATTCCGTAATTTTTAAAACGATAATCGTTTAAACTATTGTATTTAACGATTCTTCACGTAACTCAATCACTATCGTCTCGTCTATCGTTTTTTTTATTTTATGAATTTTGAAAATGAATGTGAAAATTAGAAGTTCTTGTCGTTTTATTTGAAATGTCACGTTATTTTAAAAATTTAATTGCAATATCATCTATTAAAGTGTTTAATTGTGGATAAATGGCTTCTTTACGCAGTGCAATAATAAAACAATATAGGTATAAGTTCGAAAGCAGCTGATCAATCAAAGTGCCCACTTAAAAATATGTTTTTGGCCTACAAGCGGCCCAGTGTTGAATATGAACCTGAAGATACAAACAAATATCCGATCGAATATACGAGTACATTGAGGTATGATTTTGCAGCAAGAAAATGCCCTTAAACATGGTGCGGGCTTATAGCGGTTACCATAACATCTCTCAACCCCTGCAATTTCCAGTTCTGTAGTTGTTTGAAAAGTTCAAGGTTGTCAAAAAAATTATGATGTCCATCAAAATTATTAAATATTGCATAAATATTTGCATCAGTTTTAGCAAAAATATGCTTTTTTGTTCCTTAATAAATTTCTTTTTTTCTCAAAAACCACATAGGGTAGGCAATCTGCTGTTTAATATTAAAGTTTACTGCCTTTGAAAAACCTACCAAATATATGCCTTTTAATTATTTGATTGGTTTGTAGAATATTTTTATTGAAAGCTCAAACTATGAACTAATATAAATATATGACGTAATTATTCAATTATTATTTTATTATTTTCGTATTAAAGCCTAGTACGCTGTAAAGTGAAATAAACATTTTCTGGGGTCTCCACAACGACAGGGAAATAAAACACGAAAAGATTGCTGAAAAACATGTATGTATGGAGAATTTAACCAGATATATCAAAATAACTTAAAAAAAAATAAACAAATAAAATATTTGTTTTGTTTTTGTCTTCGTTTCGCCCCTTTTGGTATTAAGGGTTCCAAACAATGGTGTGGTCTGTGTTCTTCATTTGCTTCTTGGTCCCTTTTCCATTTTAAAATAAAGTTCAACTGCAAGATATGACAAACTGTCAAATTTTCGTTAAGAATATTGTGTCAGGCAGTTAATTGCGTGTGAAAAATAAGTGGAGACTAGGATATAATAATCTATCACCGTTTTCTGTTTTATTGACATTTCACTATCGAACTGCGTAATACGAGTACATACGAAAAATCACAACGAAATTTTTCGTTTATGATTTCGTTGTTTCAATTTCTGTATTGAAATTTTCGTTTCGCTTCAGCTGCGAACTACGCTTAATTAAAAAACTGTGGTAAGAACTCTTAAGCCTTTCTGCAACATTATGATCGGCACGTACTAGTGTGGATTCAGGTCAGGTAGATCAACGATAGACCAAATCTTCACATTGAGGGAAATCCTGGAAAAGACCAACGAATTTCAAGTAGAGACCCACCATCTTTTCATCGACTTCAAAGCTACATATGATAGCAAAAGTCGCCAAGAGCTTCTATTGGCGATGTCGGAACTCGGGATTCCGAAAAAACTGATCCAGATATGCCGCATGACGTTACAAAATACGCGGTGCAACGTGCAAATGAGTAACAGCTCATCCGAGCTATTCCAGACATGTACAGGGTTCAGACAAGGAGATGTCCTATCATGTGACTTCTTCAACCTAGTCCTAGAGCAGATAGTTCGCAAGAGTGGTGTTAACCTGGAAGGCACTATCTTCAACAGGTCTTCGCAACTGCTTGGCTATGCGGACGACATCGACATCATCGGCCTCTCCAAGCGATCTGTACTAGTAGCATTCGCAGCCATTGAAGAACAGGCGAAACGCGTTGGTCTTGAATGAGGACAATACAAAGTATATGCTATCAACAAACAAAGCTTCATCTGTCCATCGCCTAGGACAAAACGTCACTGTTGGTAGCAGTAATTTCGAGGTAGTCAAGGAGTTCAACTACCTCGGAACAAACATCAACCCCATGAATGACACCTTAGTGGAAATCCGACGAAGAATTACATTAGCGAACCGCTGCTACTTCGGTTTGGCCAAACAAATGGGTTCAAAACTCCTCTCCCCAAAGACAAAGTGCACGCTATACAAAACGCTAATTTTACCAGTTCTACTCTACGGCGCCGAGTGCTGGACGATAAGTAAAATTTTGATTGATACTGGGCACTTTCTAGAGAAAAATTCTTCGGCGGATATTTGGTCCAATATGCGAGGAGGGCGAATGGAGGAGAAGATTTAATCGTGAATTCTACGAGTTGTACGAAGATGTGGATGTAGTCCAAAAAGCCAAAACACGTCGACTACACTGGCTAGGCCACATCCAGCGAATGGACAACAACGCTCCAGCCAAAAAAATCTTCGAATCCCAGCCCTCAGGTTCGAGACGAGCAGGAAGACCGAACCTCCGCTACAGGATACCTCATCAGCTATCGTCTAACCTCTATCGTTCTGACGATAGCGTTTCGATGATTATTGACCAACGTAAATCAAATATTTAATTGTCAAAACGTGATCTTCAAGACGATATTGTTACGTGAAGCAAGATTATCGTCTAAACGATATCGCCTAGGGATAATGGAAATACGGAATGACCCCACAGGTCATAGTTTAAATAACTTATGGTGTGTTTGATTAGGCCTAATAGACAGGTGAATTTTTCAAATGCTTTCGATAAGAACAGGAGAATAGTGACAGGTCTAAAATCATGTCTTTTTGAACTTTTTGGAGCAGGAATAACCTAAGTTTTTTTTCACAAAGGAACAAATAACACTCTTTTCAGAAGTATGGTGTTAAATATGTGTGTGTGTTAGGTAACGCAGTAATATGGAAAGATAAGTTTGATAATTTTTTTTTTTGTAAATCAGGTAAAAATATACATTTTAATAAACCCTAAAAATTGGCATATACCAACATTTTTTTAATTTTAACATTTTTACTAATACAAAATATTTTTTTTTTAAAACTGGTCCAAAGATTTTAAAATTCTCTATATTTATGTTTATATATTTCCTCATCAAGTAATCAAGTCGTATTCTTGCTATTACTGAGTATTTGAACCTATTTTACGTTACATTTTTCTATAATGACTTAAAAGTTCTTATGTTCCAAGAAATATGAATAGTAAGAACAAGTACGTGCGATCTAGTCGTGCATTTTATTTAATCATAAGTATGTAGGCATATGATTATTCTAATTCGAGGCTTTGTTCAAATATGACAATATGATAACAAAAAATACGGAAAGGTCTGCTTCGTAATGCTGTGTGCTTAAGCGTACATTCCCTCTACAAGCAGCTACACACTTAAAGGTTTTGTTTTGGCTTATTTATCTATAAAACAAACTGAAAGGTATATCAAATTAAAATTTTAAAATTATTACTATCTAGAATATTTCACAAAATCTAAATACCAATTGGTTGAGGCAAACCAAAGAAAATTGGTTGAGCATTTTATCTTATGAATAATTCATGTATGCACATAGGTATGTACCAAGCAAATACACACATAAAATAAATTAAGGTAACAACCATAAGAGCTTAGACTTGTTTATTTACATAATTAAATTGGAGTGAATCGGATAGGTGGATTAGCAATAGAATGGGAACATTTGGTTTCATATTATATCAAAAGATTTTTTTTTGAAAAAGGAAATAATACAAAATTTTCCATGGACCAGAAAATACTATTTTGTAGAAGGTTAGAAGGGTCTAGTAGGTTCCTTCAAAAATACAATATTTAGCCAACAATTAATTTGGTAATCCTTCTGTCATGTGAGGACCTTCATCTAACCAGCCATTTATTTTCGCTAATCCAGTAGTCTTACTATCTTAAAACTAAAATTTAAAAGTAGTTACACTGTCCGTGATGTTATTTAATACAGGAATCATGAGCACTTACAAAAATATTCAAAATAGTCTCAAGGGAAATTTGACGTGAATAAATAAATAAATCTAAATTCCATAAAATTAATTTTCGTGCTCAGTTTGGAATTATTTTTATAGACTTAATTAATTGCATGTTGTCATTCCGAATAACTAATGTAAGAGCAACCAAATTCTTTCTATTCACAAAACTCATTCTGTTTGCTTTGTATCGCTCTACAACAAAGCTATACCGTTGTCTCGCGGCACATCGTAATCACTCAAAGGACATTCATGTCATGCATAGAAATATGCATGGCTGGAATAAGTTCTTAACAAGCCTATGGGCAATTTAACTTTGCACACTAAAGAATATGAAATTATGGTTCATACACTGCTAGTCAATATGTACATACATAAGTAACAGAATCATAAAGTTTTGCTTAATTACTGGCCCCATTCTTTTTTAATTATTATAAGGGTTATTTTGATATTATAAAAGCATTAAAATGTTGTTACTTTTTCCTTCAAAATAATTTTTATTCAATATATAAAACCACAAAATTGTGTGGTTCACAAGTGTACATAGGTTCATTTTTATGATTCAATTCATAATAATAAAATCTATTAATCAACAAAATATTGGTTATTATCAAGATTCGAAAACGCACGCTCATGAGCGTGCCTTTCAAATGAGCACTTACCAGAAATACGCTCGCCAATGACCCATGAGCCATAAAGTGTGAGCACTTTTAGTTTGGCTCGTGCTCGCTCTCCTCAAGAGCGCACTCATTGTGTGCGATATCAAAACGCTCTTATCAAGAGTGCCTTCATTCTGTGTGATAGCCAAATGCTTACGTGAAGACAGCTCTCATTATGTGCGACAACAAAACTGCCCTCCAATGAGCGTAAGACGAGTGCAAGCCAATTTAGAGCTCGCGAGCCTTTAAGAATTTAGATAAGAAGATATTTTTAAATTTTAAGTTTCATGCTAATTAATTAAAATTAATAGATTCATTTAGTGAAAAGTGTCTTACATTCGTGACATTTATAGGGCTCATTAGTTCATAAGTGCAAGCTGTATTCGAAAAACCCGTTATCTTTTTTGCGTCGTCTTTTTCACTTAAGTGATGCTTACCTAAGATTTTTTATTTTCAATGAAGTTCACTTAAGTGAAGTGCACTTGAGAGCCATTTATTACGTCATTACCCGAAGCAAGAGTTAATTTGACTAGACTAAACGTAACAAACAAAAAACAATGTCTTTTGTTTTTAGTTTCACACAGTATGCTACAATTAAATTTCCAAAGTCTTCCAATAACAGGTTGTCTACCTACATTAACACATGTCGAACAGGTGTACAATTTGATGTAAAATTTTAATATCGATTTATTTCAATGCCTGTTGGCAGCAAATATTGAGCTTGTAACAGCTGTTGTCTTAGCTTAAACTCTCCATAGTTAGTCCCTTAGAAGATAGAGAACAATGAAGTTTCCAAAAATCATTCAGGTAAATACATATACGTGAGTGGATTTTTGAAATTTCATTGCCCTCTATCTTCCTAGGGACTAACCATAGAGAGTTTGACTTATGACAACAATTGTTCAAAATTACTAGCTGAATATTTGTTGTACGCACACTTTTTCCCTTGAAACAATAGGTATTGAAATAAATTGATGCAAAAAATTTACGTAAAATCTTACCACTGTTCGACACGTGTTAAGGTAGGCAAGCAAACTGTTATCGGTTCAACCCCTCAAAGTCTATTACTGGTGTGAATTACAAAAGTATGCAAATGACTTGACTTTATTTATCCTTGGCTCTCAGTCTAGTAGTATATACTAGGATTAATTTTCTTGAGTTTAAAAATTATATCGAAACTTATCTTTGCTGGTCGTCAACTAAAAGTCATCATTTGGGAAAAGGTTTCAGACTGTTATACTGTTTAATCAATTATCTATCTAATACTATCTATTGGGGGCCAATCGTGGATAAAATTTCCCAAGGAATTTCTCCCATCTTCTAAAATTGGAAAAGCCAACAATTTTACACTGTCCCTTCCAGGTTCAAATTCGGTCGATAAAAATGGTAGCCCAATGGCCATTGAATATTCATTTTTGATGTCAATAAATTCTGAGAGAAACTACGACCACAATTCATGTTCCCAGTTCTCGACGCTCGGAAAAAGCCCGAATAAGTTCTCACAAAACAAAAGTTCGTGAGTTTGAAATATTTTCAGAAATCGTCTTCAAAAATGCACAATTTTTCGTACTTTAACTCAATTTCATATATAAAGTAAACAAATAAATAGAATAAAACGAAACTGGAGCAAATACTTTCCTGTCACATTGTTTTTTGCTTTGATCCTATTAAGATTGGAACAATGAATTCCCGGCTGGTGAGTCTCATCGTGTTTACACATTATAAGCTTTGAAGACCTCAAAACACATTGAAATTAGACCTGTAAGCTTTCATGTACCAGTACTAGTCATGAAACCAGTACCTTGTACTTGTAATATTAAGAGTTACTTGTACTTGGTTCTTGAAAAAAAAACACAAAGTAATAGGGTTTTTTCTAGTACGTTTTTTCTAGATACATGAACTAGTTACCGTAATACTTCCAAGTATATTTTCAATTAATTTTTAAGTAGAAAGTCTTGCAGTATTATAGTACCCAGAGCTTAGAATAAAATAATTGAAAAAGTGTTTTTAAGTTCCAAGAACCAAGTACATTTTAATTTTTATTTCAAGTGCAAGTAAAAGAACAAGATACTAGGTATTTACAAAGTACTGCTGTACAAATATACTCAAGTATCTTACAATTATGTTTACACATTTCAAACTAACGTAATTTTAAAGAAATATTCGAGTGTCTTACAAGTTAGTCATTATAATAAGATATAATAACAATGATTGGCATATGCAAGCTGCGAGGAATAATCTAATTTTTTTAATTTAATTATTTTATATTGAAAAAGAATAAGTAAGTTCAAGTAATTTGGTTTTATATTTTGTGAATTAGTTTTAAGTAAGTTCAATTGCATCATGTCGGAATATTACCATCAGAGAAAAGATTCTTTTGATTTGAATTTTCTCGAGCATAAAATAAAAGTATACTGCCTGATTGTTTGTGTACCTATATCTTGACTTACAGCCTTACAGCTGAGGAGATTTTATTGAATCGTTAAACTTTAGTCGAAGAAGTTAAGCTCTTAGAAAAGTAATACCAGGCTTGACATATAACTCTTGAAAAAAATGTTTCATCTTGAGAACGGCCCTAGGGAGTCTTTATTAAAACAAACCAATGCAACTTAGTCTATGGACATAACTATACAAATTCAATTTATTTATTTTTTTTGAGTGAAGCGCCTATTAGAAAATGTTCTATTTTGTCTTTGAGTAATCCAGCACCGGCAAAAAGAAGGAAATTGTGTTTATTGAGTAGTGAAATCTATAGTTTGTCCTCAATTTTTTTGATTTGATCAATCCCAATGGCTGTTCAATAATACAATTTATCAAAATATAAGCAAGGATAAAAGGATTGATTGAATTGCATTTGTTTTGTTAATTTTCCTTAGTTGAATTGGAACGTGCGGATAGCTAAAAGAAACTACATCTTGCAACAGTAATTTTATTTTGATTCAGTTGTAATTTGGCTATAAGTGAAATGATGGTATTTTTGAAGGTAGTTGGTGAAAATATTTTTCCAATGGATAATTTTAAATATAATCCAAAGCAGCCTTCAAGAAAAGTTTTTAATTCAAACTGGGGTAAGGTTAGTGATTATCAACATGAGATTGCAAATCATTTTCGTGACTACCAAAATCGCAGAAAGCTCAATCGCTATTACAAAAGACGACGACAGCCTCTCAAAATAGTCTTTGAGGAGCAAGCATGTGTTTATCGTGATGTCTTACCATTAAATCGAATAAATTTTCCACAGTAAGTTAAAATTTACATAAAATTTTACAGTCATTATACAATCGACAGATATTCGTAGCGCTTAACCACCCACTGTACAATGTACCCTATATTTTACATTAATGTTTAATTATTGTCATACTCAAGTGATTATAAGAATATTAAGATAAAAAGTTTTATTCTTTTATATGTTCTATATTTCTACATACATAAATTAATGATGTTGATATCAGTTTAATGCAAGTATGCAATAGATTTTGGAGCATTGTTTTTTTGGAATATAAAATACACCACAAAATTGCAACAACCTGCTCTTGTGATTCTTAGATTTCATAATATTTAATAATATAGGTTGGAACAATTTAAATTCTTAGAAATATAATTTTTAAAATTTGAAACGAAATCGGTTGAGCCATTATAGATATATGGGAAAATGTAACTTGAACATAACATAAAGCCTTATAAAAAACCATCGTTCTTTCTCTGATATGGCTATTAGCTTACGATGATTTCGAATCCCTGAGCTCTGTCAAATAGCACATAAAACTATTCCTTTTTGATGAACCTGAAAATTGTAGGAGTGTGTGCTCATATTTTGAAAAGTGGCTTTAATGCAGATTACAGTCAGATGATCTTTTTTTATCGTCTTACAGTCAAGCATGTGAATATCACATTAATTTAATGTAGAAAAAAATTAAAAATCCAAAAACAAAAGTTATTAAACTAGACCAGTAGTTTTTTATAGGATACCATTAAAAGTAGTCTGGTCTTTCAAATTTTTTAGATCGTGTCAGCTTATTGTAAAAATATCTAACTCCTTTTTCGTATATAAGAGAAGTGACTGAGGGTTTGAAAAAATTGAATTATGAATTATGAGAGAAAAATATTTAAAAGCATAAAATATGATATTTAAATTAGCTAAAACAACTCAATTGAAAGTTTGAGGTGAAAAAAGAACACAGTCTTTATTCTTGGTTAAATATGATTGTAGGGAAAATAAATTTAAAATAGTTGGAGCAGTTTTTAATTAAATTATTTTCTTATTATATCAATTCTCAAAACATTTTTAAAGGCAAATTCTGGTACATAAATCTTAAGTATTTATTTACGTGCATAAGATAACATATAATTCCAAAAAAAAAATTGTCAGCCCCTTTTTGCGATATTGAATTTTCAAAAAAAAATATGTTGAAACTGTTTTTAAAAATTCAAGAATTTCGTTTTTGAAAATTCTGTCATGAAATATTATTTAAGCTTATTAAATATACAAAAATTAATGTTATACCTAACTGATAATGAGAAAAATTAAAAAGGCTATGAGAGGTAGGTAGGTATTGATAATTGCTAAGTGTACATTTTGAATTCTTTGTAGTATATTGTACCTATTTCAGTCAACGGAAAAAGTTTTATCAAAATTGTTAGAGCCGTTCTTAAGAAAAAATTTTTTAAAAAAGCAAATTTTTTTTATAAAAAATGATCTTATCGTTTTCAAAATATTTTATTTTCAAACAAACATTTTTTAAAAATCCAAAATATATATTTTTTTTTCAATTTTGGTACCCAATCTTTTTTTCATTATTTAGAAGCTTCTGTGTGAAAAAATTTATTGAAATCAGTCAAACTGTTTCTAAGTAAATCGAAAATAACAAAAAAATGGTTCTTTGAGAGGTATACCATTAATAACATTGAAAAATGGTTTCATAACCAAAGTTCTTTACTAAATGTAATTTATTGAATATTTTTAAAGAAAACTTGAGGTGCTTGAGGAGGAAAAAAATACGATTAGGTATATGTGTGTGTAAAATCCTAGGACTCCAAAAAAATGTATTGCAGGAAGTACCTACCGTTATTTTTTATTCTAAGAAATTAAAAAAAAATGTCTGGGAAGAATGACCAAAACACGCCATGTACCAAGTTTCCATCCGTTTAGGCTGTGGCGACACTGAAGTGGTTATAGCTTCCAAGCCAAAAGCTGATTTTTCGCCCCTTTTGGAGGGCGTCTGGTTGGGTGTGACGACAATGAAATCGTCTGGGACCCCAAAATTCTTAATCACAGCGTAATTTTGTTGAGTTTGAATATATTTAAAAGTGGTTATACCCTCCAAACCAAAATCTGGAAAATCACCGTTTTCAACTCCCCTCCTCTAGTCCTGGCGAAAAAAAACTGAACAAAACGAGACCCTTATTTCTCAACATACATATTCACGAATTTTGGTTATACCTCCAAACCAAAAATCGGCTGTCGGCTCTCGGTCTTTAAATTAATTTGAATAAAAAATAAAAAATTCATAAAGCTTATTTACACACTCATAAGTTGTTTTTTTTTCAATGCTCAAAAAAGATGAAGATGAACTTTAAAAAAAATAACCCATCAATTTAGTAAATTACACAATTTGTATGAAATAAAAGCTTTTCGCGACATTTTACCTGTTTATACACAAGTAAATCGTTTACAAAATAGCTAAATACATTTACACAAGCAAATATTTGTATAGTATATAAAATGTTAAATGTAATCAACTGATATATTTGTTTCAATTAAAAGTTCATATTTAAATAAAAATTGTTTTTAAAAATTAGTTTGTTTTCCATTCAATAATTAAGAATAAGAGCAAGAATCAGTTTGGCCACTATTTTGCTCATGTCTTCGTATTCTTTTATTGATAAACATAAATATTTTGATAAATATAATAAAAAATAGGCATTTAAAATAAAAAAAATAGTTGTAACCAGCATATTTCTTACAATCATATCCTTCAGCGCTTTGGTGAACTTACTAAGCAAATTTGTATTTTATATTCTTATCAAGTAAAATTGCACAAAGAAACTAATGCAGAAGGTACAGTTATGTTTATTAGTTTATAAAAAGACAAAATTTTTTTATGCGCCACTTGCATATTATTATACATACACTTAGAAAAAAGAGAAGAAAATGCATACACTAATTTTTTCCCAATGTGTGAGTTTTTATTAGTATTTACTTCTTTTTTTTTAACAACTTTATAAACTCAATTGAAAAGGGAGTTGTTAAGATGTTTTAAATAATTCAATGAAATGTCAATTAATATGCATCTCTTAATGCAGTATGTATTGCCTTAAAAGTTCAAAATGGTGCAATTGATTTTTTTTTTTTGATTTGTTACTAATTATGGTACTCACTGTTTTTGACAAAAAAAATACGAAAACAAATATTCAAAGAATAAGATCATCCTTAATGATTTTATGTACTAAAAGAGACAAAAAAAAAAGTTATTAAAAAATAACAAACATTTTTTCTCACTTTTCATAGGGAAAAATGCATTTTTTCGTGAGGGAAACTAAAAGAAAATGTTGATCTTGATATCTTTTCGTAAGTGAATAGGAGGTCACTTTCTGCTTCGGATATACAAATAGAATATTTTAAGGGTTATCTGGGTAAGGGTTATATCGTTTGGTCAAGTCTCCGCTACCCCTAAACTAGACCATCATTGTATTTGTAAAAGTTAAAAAAAATTCAATTTTATAACAGGATAGTGTTATTGATTAGGTATAGCATTATTAGCTCTATATATAAACTTTCTAAAAATAAAAGGTGCTGTTGATGTCACAAATAAGTACTTTACCCATAGAACCGAACAATTTTATGCCTACTCATTTCAAATAAGTTTCCCTTCAGTCGGATAAAACCAACATTTCACGTTTAACTGGACACGATAATTTTTTTAAAATTTAATCTCATTAAAATTATTATGAACTCAAGTTTATCGATATTTATTTATATTTGCAGGTCCAATCCGAGCGTTTATCATAATTTATTCAGAAATTGCTATGGCAATACTCTTCGGAAGATATCGTCTACAAATTCAATAAGTGAACTGAGATTCTTAACAAATCGTCAAGAACGTCTGTTCAAACACAACAAAGTGCCAAGTTTAACTCAAGGATCGTCTAATCATTGCTCTAATAACCTAGATTCTACTCGAAAGAGAAGCAAAACTGTAAAACGCAAATTAAAACACATAAGGTCTACCCAAACAAATTGTATACGATTGGAACATAATCACTGTGTAGATGATAGAGGTAGCAATAAGGTCATTTGGGAAGGTGTGTCTGTGGATAAATGCACCAAAGAAGAAGAGTCAAGTGATGAAATCGAGAACTGTTTCTTTCGTTTGGCTTCGGAATGCTACGATGAAGGGTTTCTCTCTCATATAAAGTATTTGGAATCGATTGTCGACCGTAATGCGATAAATAATACAGCAAACAAACGAAAAAAACTACGCAACAATACTGAAAATACAAAATCAAACAGTCAACCACCATCAGCCGTATCTAGTGTTTCGTCAAGTAATTCTGTTGAAAACCTATCGAATAGAGTTTGTGTTGGAAGATTTGCATCAGCAGTTAAGCGATTATTAAAGAATCATAATTTTAAACTAAATCTTTACAACAACGATCAACAAGATTTAAAGATTTGTGTCAATATTACCCGTTCGGTATCTCTGGAAAGTTTGAACTCCAATCGCAGTTCGGGTCAGAAACCTCAAGACTTTACTAGAGTTAACCATTGTATTATGAGTGACTATTTTAACCCAGACGAAGCAGTAGTGTCCAGGGAAATTGGTAATACTGATTGTAGCACAGATTGTAGTAGAACGGTAAAACAACAACACTTTCACGAATTAATAGAAAATCTAAATAGATTGGAAGTTAGCGATTCAGGTTTATTGCCAAAAATTACAATTTCTGCAGCTGATGATAACGTCAAATCATCACTAATTAGTAATGAATCAAATGAAAGAAATTTTGTTAAACAAGATAGTTTAGAAATAGACATACCATTTTGTAACGACTATTATTGCAGTGAAGCAAGACCACCGTAATAAAACTATTTACAAAACATAAAGTAAAACAAATATTGAATATATATACATATATATATGAAATATATTGTTAAACAAACAGCTGCATCTTTAGTCTTTAGGTCATCGCTAAAACATGGTTACTGTAGAACACCACCATCAAAATAGCTCTGCTTCACCACCGCATGAACAACAAACGACAGCAGAACAACCAATTGAAATGTCTCATAGTCAAATAGCAGTTCAACAGGAAGTTGGTAGTGCTGAGATAGAGAGAAACTCTGGAAAAATAGATCATGAAACAGTTAAAAGTGCTGTAAGTCAACGGTCTATTGATTTGAAAATTTCAAAAAAGAAAAACGCAACTGAAGTCATCACACGAAAAATTATGAAATTGGATTTAATATCATCAAAAGATGGCGATGAACTGGATATTACGTCACCAAAGTCACCAGTAGCAGGTGGTATGTGTTTAAGAATAATAATTATTGAATTCAATTAAGCTCTCATTACTCTTGGTAGATTAAACTTGATGTTAAGTAATTTCCTCCATGACAGAAGCATAGTTCATCACTTACATATGGTGGTCCTTAAATTAGGTTTTTTTGAAATTCCAAGCTGGATAAGGATGAAATGGCTCTAAATAGAAAAAAAGTTAATAATTTTTTTAAAGATTTTTATTTCATCCCCTTGGTCCTCCCTCTTTAAACTTTTAGTTACTAATAAAAGGGCTTAGACTAAGAGTGATTCTTATAATACACGAACCAGATCAGAGCGTATAGATTAAACACACGAAAAAAAAAATCGTATAAGAGGGTGGAGGATCTACATATTTCCCCGTTCATGTGAGAGGGGTAATTTTTTAAAAAGTTGATTCAAAACAGTAAAAAATCATTTATAAAAAATGGAAACACCTACCATGCAATAGTATGGCTTTTTTATATAGCCACATGTCCATTCTCTAAATTTAAGAAAAGTAGCTTAAAAAAAATTTGTTTTCGTGAAGTGTTAAAAAATTTGTTTTTTTAATCATGGACAAATTTTTATTAGGTCCTTAAGTATACTTTGATGAACCAATAAATCCTTTTCTTGGTACGCTGAATTCGAATCTTGTATCAGAATTGCTCTAGAGCAGTGTTTTTCAAACATTTTGAGTACGTGACCCCTTTATAAGTAAAAATACTCTGACAACCCCCAGATTAGTAATAGTAATTTTCCAGTTAAAAAGTGACATAAATTGAACTCCTTTCATACCCTGTCCTATTAGGTATACGAGATTTCACATACTCGCCATAAAGTTTTCCCAGGTTGCAAAATATTTAAAAACCGTAGCCTTGCAATAATTTAAATTTTTGGAATTCTTATACCCCGTCTTCACTACCCCGAGGCCACACGACCAAATACATTTGCCTTAAACTGGCTTTCCACTAGTATTCCACTTGCTTGTCTTTAAAAAATTCCATGCCAGTTGATGAGCAAGTTGATTGGGTTTGTATTTGTAAGTGAACAAATGTGTATGTATTGCAACTTGCTTGCCAGTACTTGACCGTGTGGTCTCGGGGTTAGAGTTGAAATGGGGTGATTTCGAAAATCACAAAAAAAGTGTTTTTAACTAAAATTTTGTAGTTTCGTTTGACAGCTCATTTCATTTTTGAATTTCAATTGGCCCTTAGTTGCTTGTTGTCTGTTGTTATTTGGTCAGTTTATATTTCTGAGATCTCAGAGGACTAAGAGCGCTCAAAAATATAAACGGGATTCTTCTCAAAAATTCCTCACTTTTCTCCTTTAAAATTGAGAGTGAAATGTTTTGGGTTCGCTTGCTGGTGGAAAGTATTTCATTTCGAAATAGTTTTTTTAATAAAAGCCTGAATGCACAGGACTTAAGACCTTTGCCTTTTTATTTAACCGGTTTGCGACCGCGACCCCCCGAGTAAATCTTGGTGACCCCCCGCCTAGGGGACCACAACCCAAAGTCTGAAAAATACTGCTCTAGTAGTCTAGAACGTAATTTTTTTGACATTTTCTAAAATATCTCTAAAAGCTACAAAAACAAGTTTTTTTTTTAAATTGAGGTTATGTTATATCACAAGATCATCTCTTTTCACAAAGAAAAATAAATTTAAAATCAAGTAACCTTCTTTTATAACATGCAGTTAGAATTTAGTCATTATTGTTCCTCAATTAAAAATTATGAGCTAAGCATATTTTGGAGTAAGGTAGTTTAAGGCGAAGACTGACAGCAAACACTGGGCAAATTCTTACTTTGAAACGATATTGTTCATGCAAAGTAATTTTTCTTATCGTTTTTGATGCGATGAGTTAGAAAATCAACGTGAAAAATTTAATAATTAACGTTTTTGAAAAAATTATTTCTTAAGTTTTTTTTTCAAAAAATAATATAAAGTTAAAAAAAATTGTTTCTCAAATTTGTTTTTGGTAGAATTTTTGAATATGCGGGTTAACTTTGTGAGGCGGAGCTACACTTATTGACTTATGACTAATATAATGAAAAAATATTAACAAAAAAAATATCAAAGATAAATATATTTTCTTTCAACTGACGATACAAATTTATTTAAAAAAAATTACTTCGAGGAATAATATGTCTGTTCGCGTACCTCCCAAAACATTAATTACTTGTTAGACGTATTCTAATTATGAATTGTATGTATGTATGTACATTAATAGGGTTTTAAATGGTCGAATAAGTTCCAAGTTGTTTAATTGAGACTCTAGTCAAACAATGCGGAACAAACCTTGAATGTAATATTTTGTCATTTTGCATTTCAGGGTTAAATAGGTATATTCAGGAAAATCAGATATTAGAGCCCTCACCAATATCAGTTTCGTAAACAGGATTCCTCAATTAAATTTCTCAGTGTTGGTGTCTCACTTTTTGAAGTAGCAAAATTAGCTTAAGTCTATGCATGTATCGACACAACTAGTATGAGGACTACTCCGACTGCAGTCCTAGAAACATTTTTTTCACTAGTCCCACTTGATTTACTTACGAAATAGATGGCGGCCAAAAGAGCTTTCAAACGTAGAGAGTGTACAAATTGGAAACTGGGCCACTGGGGTCACAGAACCATAACGATGATCTACATTGACATAAACGATAAAACTGACTATATTTCACCGTACTTAGATTTAAGCCCAGTCACACTAACAGACTTCCAACAAGGGAATTCTGGAGGGAAAATATAAAATTTAAATTGCATTTTCGATGGACAAAATTTTTTTAAGGGATCTGTTTGTGTAGACCTCCTCATTATAAAAACGAGTTTTTGGGATTTTTGGGCCACCATTTGAAAAGAGATTGGTTTCGTTTTTATTTAACAACTCTTTGATATTTCATTTGACAGCAAAATGTCCGTAAATAAAGAAGATAGAGGATAAAATTATCTACAAAATCAGCTATTGTTGACTTCTGTAAGTTTTTCCGTCTTTATGCTATAGTGGGTCAAAGTTTTAATTAACTGTTTTTTCGAACAACAATTCGGTACAAAAAATTGAAAATAACAACCTATTTTTCGAGTCAAAAAAAAGTTTGTACTTTGATTTTGAAGGTCACGATGTAGATCGCTATTTCTTATATACCAAGGGGCATTTATTACTCCACGAAGGACCTTGCTTTAGAATTTTTGGATGGGGTTCAACATTTGTTTTCTTTGTACAGCCCCATAGTTGGATGCCATAAGTCCAAACGGGCTTCAGTCCTTGCTTATATAACATTAGTTTGTTCTGGATAGATAAGTCAGAGTTCTTTCCTAGTAACCAGTACATTTTTCTGTACTTCAAGTTTAGTTTGTCTCTTTTCTTTTTGATGTGCTCTTTTCATTTAAGCTTTGCTTCCAAAGGTATTTGGCAGTATTGGAGTAAGGTACTACTGTAGGTACTGTTTATAAGAATTAGAAATTTTTTTTTTTTTTTGTAAAGTTTAAATGCGTCGATTTTGTTTCATTTAGTTTGATTCGCTATTTTTGCGTCCAATCACTAACTTTATCGACTGCATCTTGCAGTTTTTGTGTAGCCTTCGTAACGGATTTATCTGGCACCAATATTGCAGTATCATCAGCAAAGGTGGCCATGATAGCGTTGATGTCCACTGGAGTATCCCTTGTATATAACAGATACAGGGTTGGTCCTAGGACACTTCCTTGTGGTACACCGGCTTCAATTTTCTTTAGTTCCGAGTAATTTTGGTTGTACCGTACTCTAAAGAGTCGGTTCGTAACGTAGTATTTCAGTATTTCGTAGTACTGCCTGGGAAGTTCCCTATGCAGTTTGTACTGAAGTCCCAAGTGCCAGCCCTTGTCAAAGGCTTGAGCAACATCTAGGAATATAGCCGAGCATACTTATTTTTCTTCATGTACCTTTTCCACAACATCCGTAATCCGATGCACTTGGTCTATCGTGAAATGTTGATTTCTAAATCCAAACTGATGGCTCGGAATTAGTCTTCTTTCTTCTATTATTTTGCTTAGTCTTTTTAGAAGCAGTTTTTTGAAAACTTTTGCCATGATTGCTATAAGCGATATAGGTCTGTAAGATGTTACTTCTTTTGGTGGCTTACCTATTTTAGGTATAACAATGACTTCTGCAATTTTCCAATGATGTGGCACATATCTTAGTTTAAGGCATGCATTTATTATAAATTGGAGTTTTTTGAAGGCTATTGAAGGCATTTCTTTCAAAACCTGAGCAGTTATTAGATCGTACCCTGGTGATTTTTTGTTAGACAACTTATGTTGACACATACTTCTTACTTCTTTAAGCGTGACAAAAGGAATTTCACATTCGTCGTTTCTATCAACATACTGTAAGGGATCTGTAGCTGTGCTTGATGGAAATGGCTTAAA
Source organism: Dasysyrphus albostriatus (assembly GCA_946251815.1). Lineage (NCBI taxonomy): Eukaryota > Metazoa > Arthropoda > Insecta > Diptera > Syrphidae > Dasysyrphus > Dasysyrphus albostriatus. Next base: position 94,457,182 of record OX276336.1, read on the forward strand.
AACATTCGCGAGATGTTAAGCGAAGAGATCAGCCTTTTGTTTTGGGTTTCCGATCCATTTACCATCTTGAGATTTTACTGGCGGGTTTTGTGCCTGTGGTCTTTTTTGGCGCTTAGCTGCTTTCCATAAGGAGTATTCCGTAGAAGCATCCGCCGTCAGACTATTCAGGAATCTACTAAGTGAATCAGTTTTAAATTCACAGATTCTTTTCTTTAGTTCATTGTTAAGACGGTTAAAAACTGCCTTATCACCTGGAAATCTCGTAGCTTGCCATTTTCCTCGAGCTCTTCTTTTCTTCAAGATCAGCTCCTTTATTTCGACAGGATATTTTATTTCTTTTTCTCTTGAGTTCGAAATTGTTGGAGTACTTTCTTCTGCAGCCTGTTGCACATCAGCAATAAATTGTTCTGCTTCATGATCAATCTGTTCAATTGTTTGCATAGGGGGTCTTAATTAGAATCCTTTCTGATTAGATAAAAATGGTTATAGCTTTCGATTTAAGACTGCTTGTGGTAAGTTTTATACCTTTTAAGAAACTGAAAAAATAGGGCAAGTCTTTAAGAGACCTAACAAATATTGCGTAATGGAATTTTTGTTAATTATCCAGCTCCAAAAATGTAAGTTAAAAATTAGATTTGATTTGATAATTGCAGTTTATTTAGGTATTCCTAGTAACTGGTTGGGATTTAGTATGGACAAGTTATGGAACTAACAGGTCATGGCCTGGCCTTTACCAATCAAAGTTTGAAGCATGAGCTTTGCACATTCAGCATGTAATTAATGTGTACAAGAGAGTAGCGCATAATCTTAGATAAGTGCATAAATCTGGTCGGCCAGAGAAAGTGATCAAGCTTTTGATGAGTGGTAGCACCCCTAGAAAGTGACCACTTATTTTGGTCGGCCAGCCGGTCTGACCAGGATACACGGTGGACCACCAAGTTTTTCTATATCACCTAGTGGCAGCCTTATATAATATAACCAAATTTTTCTTTACCTCGATGGGTGGGAATTTTGTTTTGCCGCCTCCCGCTCTAATACTTTTGTGCGTTTCTTTTTTAATTCAAAGTTAAAGGTTAACTTAGAAAAAAATGTTGTTTTCTTAAACTCCTTGTGCAGAATCATAGCTCATAAAATTCATTGAACCAATTAATACTGAGAAAATCAATATTTTCCAAAATACTCTACCAAAGTTAGTATTTTTTAATGGGCGTGTCAGTGGGCGCAAATTATTTTAAATTAATTTCTTACCCTATTTGTGAACTGAAATTGAAATTTCATCAAAGTCGGTTAAGTAAAAATTTTCAAAAAAACCACAAAATGTTGGCGCGGCCAGAAAACATTGAATGGGGAAGGTTATTTAAAAGAATATTATCATTCAAATATTCTGAGAACGTTACCCAAATTTCTGCCAATTTTAGGATTATATTTGATTTTTGTAATGTGGGCGTGTCAGTGGATGACAATTTCTTGTGAAGATGTGTTATGGCATTTTTTATTATATCTGAAAGATTCGTCAAAATTGGTTGAGTTGTTAAGATTTTATTTAATTATGACCGCCTTACCATACAAATGGAACCACTGTAGATTGATGCTTGTAGCCTCATCGGACTAGGGCTACCATCAAATAAATTTTAAAAGTCGGACCATAAAGAGATAAAAGCCTGGTTAGTGAAAAAAAAGCCTAACCAAGACATGGATTTTTATTTTCAAAATAAAAGAACATTGGTCATTGCTATACAGTTAATTAGGAAGGCGTGTGGGTACTACCATAACAAAAACGTACATTGTAGCTATGTGACTGGGTTTCTCAAAACATATAATTTTACTTCACTTTATATTTGTTGGGACTTAATATTAGACATTCTGTTATAGCTTTTAAATTTAATCGTCTTTTATCTGTGAAAAGGAGTTCGTTTATTTCAGTGGAAGCCTTTGAAATATGTTTGTAGAAAAATTTAAGAATTTCATGAGATGAAGGATTTTAAAGGATTTTTCTATCATAGTTTTTGAATGACAAACAAGTTATAACTACAATTAACAATCAATAATTTTGTTTTTGAATTTCTTTTAATTTATAATTTTAGTACGATTATCACAGCAGTCATCTCTAACATCCTCAGTAGATGTTGAAGACCGTAAAACCCTCCGTGAGGCCTTATACCAAGGAATATTTCATCGTCATCGCAGAACTATATTTGCTGTTGGTAGCTTTTTGCGTATGTTACGAAGTCGCAATTCTCAATACAACACAATTCGAAGTTCATCTGAGGGTGAAGACATCAACGAAGCTAGATAAAATTATTTTATAATATGGTTTATAAGTGGCTCATGTTAATTAAAAATAAAAACAATATATACGTCAAAAAGTTATAACAAAAAGTTAAACAACAAAGAAATATATATTAACATTTAAATAAAAGTTACTTATTCTATATTAAAATTAAGTTGATTTAGTAATTTATTAAAATAATAAGAAATTTTTAAATTTGTGTATGTTTCGTAAAAATTGCAACTAAACAATTATATTTCTAAGTAGATAATTATTAAAAAATAAAATTAAAGTGGGCACTGCTTTAAATTTTTTGTTATTTTATTAATTTAAGGCACGATTAAATGCTTGGCTCGAAACAGGCTTTTTAAAATTATAAGCTAATAACAAAAAAGGATCTAAATGATGAACACATAATAATGCATAATATCTAATAATAACTAACCTAAAAGCAAGAAGTATTCAGAGTGTTTCAGATCTAACGTTTTTACTTTTCTGGGGATGATTCTTGGGTACCATCTTAGACATTGATAATTTTCCCAAGTTTACGAAGTCATAAAGGTTTTACGGGAATTGGAAATCCTAACCAAGAGGTTTACGAAATGATTGGCGTTACCAGTACCTACATAATGAATCATAAAACTTCATTTTTTAGAATTATTAAATGAAAACCGTTTTGTTAATTCAGATAAGATTATTTAGATAACAAAGATTTCCACCTTCTAAGAAATCTGAACATAATTTCTTTGCAAAAAACCTCACTTTTGCTATAAAAAAAAACTGAGACTGAAATTTTTTGAATTCGCTTGCTCAATTATTTTCCGTTGAGGAAACCAAATTTATGCAAAAGAGATGGAGAGTTCTTTTGACTCCTTGCTTAGTAATCGTATTCAGGTTTCACGAGGGAAAATTTGTGGAAAATACGAAATATGACTAAATACATTTGTACATACATAAACAAATATATGTACATACATACATACATATGGCAAATTTTGTTTCTTAGGACTTTTGGAGACACGATTGTAAAAAGTTAAGTTAACGAACAAATAAAGAGTGTATTCATTGAAGAAAGTTGAAGACAAGAAAAGAAATGCTTAAATTCAAATTTTAAATAAATTGTTGGTTCGGGAGAAACCATCCACAACTTAAGCTTAATTTTTCAACTAAACAAAAAGTACTATTAAGAACTTTGAATTTCTGTATTTATTTTTTCCAATATAAAAAGATACAATTATTTGTAAATTCCAAATACTGGACTAAAGCCTTGTAAGTTTTTAGTGGATATTTTTTTCTTGTCAACTTAAAATAATAATTCCCTGGTCAAAGATATGTTTTTTGCCTCTTTGGGTAAGTTAAAAGTTTCAAAGAATTTAAAAAAAATTTAAACACGAATTCTAAATGGTTATATTGAATATTGAGACATAACTGGACAATTTTATTTTTCCCAGAATCAAGAATCATTCCCTTAAAGATGAAATGCAATTTGAATTGCATAGCAAAAATAAAAATAATCGAAGGCGATTTTGAAGAAGCAAGGTTAAAAGCCCATAGGCCAAAAGTCCATTAATGCTTTATGAATATTTATTTATGGTATAACTCACCTAAGAGAGTCGAAAGTCCAGAAACTTAGACGAGCAAAAAGTCCATAATCATATGAAATGATACAGTCAATATTGTTGATGGATATGCAAAAGAAACTTTCCATAAACCCAACCTCGCACTTGTCCCAGATCCTATAGTGGGCCCAAGAGGGTGGGTATTGCTTGCATACCTCACTGTTTATTAGCGTGAGTTATTCAATTTCACAAACCAGATAAATCCTCTCTTTGGCAAAAAGTATAAGAACAACAAAATTACCACGCATCTTACCATTTGCTTAAAAAAAGACTGGTTTTTCGAGATCTTATTTAAATTTACCTCGCTTTACATAAATAAAAGGTACGTTTTGGAGGGCTTGCTGACCCTATAGGTTTATCCTTTACACTTCTTGCTTATGAGTAAAGCCATATGTCCTAAAAAGCATATACTCACCCTTTTCAATATATTGAAGCTTATTTGTTAGAAGTTCGTCCTCCTTCATTCAAGCATTGAGGAAAAGCTTGACGAATGTGAACAAGTTATTTTTTTGTAAATATTTTTGACCCTATAACAATGAATTCACAAATTTTCTTCTTTCTTTTTTTTATTGATATTCATTAATTTTTTTTCTTCAAATATTGAAATAAATTGTTTGTTTGACAAAAGCATAGACTTTTGACCCACTTTCTAAGAAAAAATGTGAACTTACCTTCTGGTGTTTTGGCTCACTTGGGGGAGTTATAAGTTCATAATGCATTATGGACTTTTAACCCATCCAGGTGAGCCTTAAGTCCATTATGGACTTTTGGCTTATGGATTTTTGACCCTGTGCCGATTCGGACATTTGCTTGGCAGCAGAGAAGAATTAACAAAACCGAAAAACGAGATCCTAGAAGATTTTTCCCTCTAGATTAGAAATGTTTGAGTCAATGGTTTACCTTTGAGCTTTTACGAGCTGCATCCAGTTGATGCATTTTGTATTTTTTTTTCCCAAACTGAAAATTTGTCGAATATAAAATCAGATCCTAACGCTATTCTTACAGCAGCCTTAAAATGAGTTGTTGATGGTATAAGGCCAAGTTAAAAAAAAAAACACTTGTTGTCATATTGATGCTCTTAAGAAACTTAATTTTAAGGTTTATTTATACATTTTAAACGCAAAAATCTACAAACATATATATGCATTTAAGTATGTTATGTAAAAACAAAAATAAATATGCAATTTGGGATATAGGTTGTTATTTATTATAAAACAAAATAATTAAATTGAAGAACTAATTTTTTACACACACTCAATATTAATATATACCTAAAACAAAAAATGCAAACAAATGCGTTCGCAAAGACAAAAGTATGAGCTAAATTAATTTTATTTAATCAAATTGAAATCATGTACTGAAACAAATAATATATAAAATGACCTATTAACTAACGTTTATACCTAATATTGTACCAATAAAAAGAAAATATTTAAATATATACAACAAAAAGCCATGCTTAAATTTGGCTTTAATTATTCCCTTCTTTAATTATTAATTTTTTTTCTAAGCCAAATACGGAATGGACTACCCGCTAATGCTGAATATCTTTTCTTCAATTTGCCGATCATAGACCGTTTAGTTCCTGGTTGAGGTGCATTGGTTTGTTGCTCTTTTACTGCGGGTATTTGTTCAGGCTCAGGTGACAATTCCGGCTCAGGTACAGGTTCGTTCGTAGGAATGGTCTCAACTTCGAGTTGTGGCGCAGGTTCTCCCAACTCTTCAGGGGGAGTTTCTTCATCGGCTTGAGTTTCATCCTTTAGAAAAAATACATAAGTAGTTATAAAGTGTAATCAGCGTAAATTTTGTACAGCTTTTGTAAATCATTAAAAAAGTATCAAGATACTTTGAGTTTTGCTGTGTAGGTGGTTTTTGTTAGGGGTTTTCTAGAAGATGAATTTTGTATACCGTCGTCGTTCTATGAAGCCTACTTAACTCTTTTTTATTTTTAACAAAAATTTATTTAACAAAAATGAATATGTACATACATATTTTGAAAAAATCACAGAAATCTCGAAATGAAAGAGAAACAACGAACAAAGTAAGAAACAAATTGGTTCCGTTCAACGGCGTATACAAGGGGGGGAGGGGGTCACGGGGTCATGACCTACCTACCTATTTTGGTATTTTGGTTACTAGTTCATAAAATTTTAAGCTTCGAACCTAGACAAAAAGTCAGCAGCCTAAAAAGAAAGTCGAGAAAAGGATTGACTTTTGTCGAATTTTCTATATTTCTTCCCAATATTTAGTACATAGAAAAAGTTGATATAAATTGATTTTTTAACCTGTCGACATTTTTATTTTTAGTTCGATATTTTTTCTATCGTTAATTTCATTCCAACGCAACGTTACTTAAAATACATCGCTCTGCTTGGAATGTTTGAATTAAATCAACAAAAACTCTAATCATACATTCTTGTCTGACTTTTAAACACGAATTTAACAGTTACTATTAATTTTGGATTATGTTTAAAATACATTTTCTTTTGATCGTATCGATCGTATATTCGATTGATGATATTCCCTAAACTATGAATTGATCATAATATCAGTCAATCAAAGTCAATTTGTTCGTGAAATTATCGTCGTTTTTTTGACGCAGAAAGCGTCATGAAAAATAATATGTAACCGTCCTGTGTGTTGAAAATTTGTTTTCATCAACGCCAGTCAATTTACTTGCTAAAGCTTTTGACGTTTACAAACATGCTCTCTGTCTGCTCGTGACTTAAGCGAACTTGACTATTGAACACAATACTAACGCAGTAAAATTTGTATTTGCTTTTTTTATGAGAAGACTTTTGCAGTTTGCGTTAACGAATATTCCGCAAAGACAGGGCACCATTCATGGAACGTGGAGAGCCATTCGCAGTACGGCATGGCCCCCTTCATAGGAAGGCACCTGGGGCATTTGCTCCAGTGCCCCACCCTTAGACACAGCCCTGTCATACACCCTAAAAACATTTTTAATTGAGATCTGAATTTATTAAAGGATTTTTGGCTTATCTACGAATTCACTTTTAGGGATTCCAAAAATGTTATCAATTTTTTTGTATGCAGATTTCTAAAAATAGTCAATAAATGCATCAATTTTATTCAAATAAATATTTATATATATACATACATTGGTAGGTAATGGATTTTCAGAATTATTTTGTATGTTTCAATTATCATGGAAAGCCCATTGAGAAGGTAATTTTAAATTTACACATATTTTAAGCATTTTTGAAAGTTCGAAGACCATATTGGGTCTGCATTCAATTTTTTGATCTGCGGCCAATACTTCACATGTTCATTTTCAGGCTTCAATAAAAACAAAATTTTGTCTTCAATAAAAGAGTGGTTCTAACTACCACAATTTTTGATTGATAAATGAGAAAATTATCCCCTCATTATTATCACCTTATCAGATTAAAAAAAAAATTAATGCAAACTGTCGCTTAAAACTGTCTTCTAACGTAAGTTATTAAGAAAACTATTAAAAAATATTAATATTAAGATTAACATCTCCAAAACCAATATATTTTTTAAGCGTGCAGCAAAAATACGAAATATTTTTGGAACACAACCTCAAGATCATATTAAAATTCGGGAGTGGATCAAAATTTTGTTTCCAAAACTCAGCTCTACAAAATTTGTGTTTTACACAGAAAAAAAATAAGGGTATTCATGCAAGGTCGCTTACAAATTGTGTAAAAAGTTTGCATGAGCGACCTTTGTTATACATTTGATTAAATGCTAGGTAATTCAATCAGAGTAAGAGTCACAATGACGATTGGATAAGTTTAACCAGTTTGTTAATTTTACGAACAAAATCCCTTGATAACTTTAACAAAATTGTGTGAATCATTTCCCATACAAAATTTGACAGTTCATTAACCAAAAGATAAATTTAACAAACTTGTATCCTTATCTACGGTTTTACGAAGTTGCATGAATACCCTTAATATATAAATGTTTAAGCTTTGTCAGCAAATAATAATACAGTAGACGCTCGATTTAGTAAATCTAAAAAAATTAACTATATTGAATACACAAAATTATATATAAAAACATATTTTTTGTTTTACAATGAATTTAACATTGCTTAAGGACACTAAACAAGTGTTTCTTTTTTTTAAACCTCATTGAAAGCTTGCGAAAAAGTAAACAATCTCAAAAGTGTGAACAGGCTGGTTTTATTACCTCACTATATCGAGCGTCTTTATAATAAAAAAAAAAATGGTAACATTTGTGGGACCATACATTTTTCAAAAAAAAGTACAAAAAGCGAAAAAAATGGAAACCGTGGATCAGTCTTTTATTTTATAAATTTATAAGAACTGAATTGGGTTTTTGTTTTGGTATGACCCCCCCCCCCCCCCAAGAAATGGAGCTGTATACGCCGCTGGTTCCGTTCAGCATAGACTTTCAGATGCAAACATTCAGTTACAGTTGGTTGGAAAATTAAATAATAAAGTTTTGTCATTTAATTTCATGTGGTTTGGATTGATTTTTAAGTTTGGAGAAAAGGAGTAGACTCAAAAAGGTGGAGTGGTGGCCCAGATTTTTTCTTCCTCGAATTAGTAGTAAATTTTCTCCGATTAGAGTAAGATTCGAACGCTGTGGCTAGTTTCTACGGTGTCGTAAAGTGCTGGAAAATATTGGTGATCTGCCAGTGCGTGAGTAAGTCATCAGTTGGACAGTCCTACGGTCTGAGCGATTTTTGATGTCCTTTATTTCAGGAATTACTAATTCTATGGAAATAAAAATAAATGAGCTGACTGTGTTTGACTAACTCTGACAACTTTTAAAATATTTGACATAAATGGAGGAAGAGGGGGATTGAAAATCGCCTGAGCTTTTACTGGTTAAAAGGGTGTTGTGCCGCGAACTTGGCTGAGCACTTACGTGCGCATCTATTATTTATTTAAAAAATTAAATTAAATTTAGTGAGAACTAGGACCTAGTGACTAACAACTCTCAACCATTCCTGTGTGCGTGTTGTTGGCAGGAATGGAATTGCAATTTTTTGCCGAGTCCGAACGGCTAGGTGAGAAGCACTTATTCATGACAAGTATACTCTTGGAGGATTTGTCAGTTCCTCGCAAGAGGCAGTACCTCGGAAAAAAAACATTTCTGTTTTTAGGTGGCAGTGGCCGGGAATCGAACCCTTATTTATTTTTTATTATCAAATTTAATAAAATAAAAACTTTCTAGTTCTGTAAAAGATCTCTTGATTTTATGTTCACCTATTCCCAAATGCAGTACAGTATAGATGTTTCAACAAAATAATGGGCTTTGATAGTTTTCGTTGAACGACAACGATTATGTAACATTTAAAAAAAAATGTTGGTACGCCAGTTTTGAGTATTTATTAATATAAAACTAAGAACAAAGCTTGTTATTGAAATACATCAAATTTAGATACATTAAAGGTTGTCAATTCAAAATATCTTTTTTTTTTATAATTTTGAGGAAAATGAATTAAATTGGAAATAAATATGTACATAAACTTCAAATTACTATTTGATTAAATAGTTAATTTAAAAAATTCTCTTATATGTGCTTATTAAAAATAAATACTCACTTCTTCAAAATCTCCTTCATCTAGTTCAACAACGTAGGTATCATTATCAACTGTTTCCTGTATGTAATCCCTTATAGCTTCAGTTTCTTCAAGTTTTTCATCTGTAACTCTTACATTGTAATCTTCAAATAGGCTTCCTCCTGATTCGAGAGACCATGTTGGTTGAACAACCTAAAAAATAACTTGTTTTTTATGAAACAGGTACCATAATGTGAACATTAGACCTTTGAACACAAGCACTTTTTGTTGGTTACTGTATATTGGTCAATATTGAAAAACATAAATGAGAAAATAATTGGGACCCTAGTTGAAAACAACTTATATTGCTATTTAAGGTATAACCGATTTATTTATGTTTTTTCTGGAGTATAAAGGAGTACCTACTAACAAGAACAATTAAGTGCAAAAATGATCACGTGAGTTTGTTATTGTGGTTTAAGTATTTAATATTGCTAACTAATCAAAGTTAATCAGCATAATTGTGAGTTTCAACCGAAAAAATTTTGTTTGCCCAGAATTTTAAAAAATATTATAAGTTTCGCCCAATCTTCTCTTGGCCTAAAAGAGACAAAAAACTTGCGCAAAGTAAACTAGTACCCCGTTTTAAGTTCTTAATTGAAATAAATTTCATCTGAAATACATAAGTTCTCACAATAAGGGTCATTTTCGAATTTTAAACATTTTTCGGGTAAAACCTTTAATAAGTCAAAAAAGTCAAATGCCAATCTTCCGGGCGAAACTCACATTAATGGCCTTTTCAAGTGACAATCCAGAACCCTGATTCAGTACGTGTGAACGCCTCTGGTTTCGATTCTGAAATCAAATCCAGAAGCATTTTCCATATTCGATAGCAATAGAAACAATTCCAAAACCAAATCGAAAACGACATAAAAAAGTCTCTTAACTATCCTCCATTGAATGTTTGTTTTAACCTGTCCAGAAGGTTTTTTTGTTGTTAAAGACTAAGATATATATTTTTTAATTACTCCAGGGTACATACTTCGGTTATGACCCAACATAATTTTTTTTATTTAAAATATTTAAAACAGTCTTATAAAAGGCAGATTGGATACCAACATTTTTAAGACATTAAAAAAGTGAAAAATATCTACATACAATGTGAATGTATATTAGCATAGTCCTTATATTGGACGTAATCTTGGATAGCCCTCATTCGATTCAAAACATTGAAAAACAATTTCCCTAATTTTTTCAGAATTTTATTTCACCCCCCCTAAGGTACTAGTTATGTGTAAAATATGATTATTCTTATAAAACCCGTAAATAAATCAGAATGTATAGATTCAATTCAGACGAGAAAAAAGTTGTATAGGAAGGGGGGTCTATTTCAACCTGTTCAGGCGGGAGGGGTAATTTTCTAGAAATTTGGCCAAAAACAGAAAAAAAATTGAAAAAAAAACGGGAACATTTACAATGTCACGCTTTAGCTTTATTAAAGCCACAATTCCATTGTATAATATGCTTCCTAAATAAAGTTTTTATTTTTTCAAAAACTTTATGAAACTTTTGAAATAAAAACTTTATTTAGGAAGCATATTATACAATGGAATCGTGGCTTGAAAAAAACGTTTTTTTTTTAAATATTTTTTTTCTGTTTTGATCCAAATTTTGAGAAAATTACCCCTTCCGTCTATATGGGGGAAAATAGACGCCCATCCAATACCCTTTTTGTCTCGTCTAAATCTAATCTATACCCTCATATTGTTTCTTCATTCACGTTTTATAAGAAGCACGCTAACCCCATAGCTAGTACCTTAAAGTGATAGTAAGTAGACCAGGGGGGTGAAATAAAAATATGAAAAAATCGGCAATATTTTTTTCTATGTAGAACCATTTGATGCCTATCCATCTCAGAATTTCAAAAAACCCAATATGAGGGCCACCCTAATGTATATGTATTTTGACTTTTTTTTTTAATTTTTCTACTTCACTATGTCATCGTATAAAAAAAAACATATTTAATGCTTAGCCCCTACTTAAAAGCTTTGAACCAAAACTCAAGTTCGCAATGCTGTTATGCATTTTATAAAGTTTGTTTTAATTCATTCTTTTCGACAGTTTTCGTAAAATGATTAAAGAGTCACAATTAGTTATGAACAAGTGGTGGGATTGAGGCTTAAGAAACTTCTTTGGAAATGTAAAACATATGTGTAGAAGTTACGAATACTTCTTATGAAAACAAAAATGTAATACTTTTAACCCTCTCTCTAGGTTTCATTTTATTTATTATCTATAAATTATTTAATTGTTGTTTAATTAATATAAGAAAAAACAAACATAAAGTGTTGTTCCATGAAAAATATAACTTTTAAAAATAATAAATATTATTGGTCTTTATTTTTACGTCCTTATGAACTTTATGAAAAAGTTAAAAACAACTGACCTGTCTGCGCACTCTGTGAATTGAAGCTCCTCTCGAGGATGATAAAATATCAAGATCCTGTCGTAACACAGCTAAGGACTACATATGTACAAATATTTTCACTTTAAAAATATTCAAATGTTATTAATCTTTAAAATCTTACTAAAATATTTCCAAAAATTGTGATAAAAAGAAAGCACATGGGTAACTTTACTAACAAAAACATTTTGCTTACAAAAAATCTATGACTGCAATGGAATTAAATTGATTTCATTTTAAACTTTGACAAATGGACAGCGAAATGATAGTAGGTACATAATGTACCAAATAAAGTCCCGTTTTTTAAAAGATGTGATTAAGTGCAGCCAAGTCCAAGGACGTACGTTGGGGAGGGGGCTTAGTCGGAATTTTAGACTTTAAGCTAGCACTATAATACTCAGAGGGTCACTTAAGTACAGTCGGAATAAAACGAGCGAGTACCTACATGGAAAGCATATGACGCGGCTATAATTGTAGAGTGGAATGTTTTCAACTATGTAAGAAGGAACTCGTAAGTAGGTAAGCCTTCAAAAATATGAAGAAGTAAGTAAGCAACTTTCCCTCTGTTCATAAGGTCACTTAAAGTGTCCAGTACTACCAGTTTTATTGTAAAATACTGTACAAGTTCATATAAAGTAAAATGTATGACTGAGTCACTTGCTCTTATAATTTAAGTTGCCTGAAACTTTTGAACTTCTAAATAATATGAATGTAATTTACAGAAAAATGTAAATCAACATGAAATTCGTCCTTTCAAGACGAAACCAAAGGTAAAAAATGATTCGGAAGTAAACGAAAGTCACGACATCAACCGATTATGTTTTACGAGGATGGATGCTAGAAAATATTGCTCTGATAAAATTAAAACGCAAACAATAAATGCGTGCGTAAAAGCTACATAAATAAAGTAATGTCAAAACTATAAAAAACGACTGCCAAAAGCAGTAGTACAACAAAACGAGTAGAGATATTAGGATGGATTTGGAACGATAATTTGTAATACGTAAACTTGCTTTAAACTTGCTTTAATACTACATTCGTTAGAGTGGCTTTCTTAAATTTTTTGATCATAAAAAATTAATAATATTAAATTTCATCACCCGTTCTGGAAATTCTAATGTTATTTTAATAATCCAACATTTTTTTTTTCAATTTTGATATGAAATATTATATATTTTTACTTGCGATGTATACATATGTATGTATGTACATAGGTATGCAGTTATGAATTCGTAAAAAAAATCGAACTCTAGGTTTTAATCAAATCTGTTATTACGACGATGGGGAAGACGAAAAAAAGTTAGTCCATCGGTCTGCCTGTCCGTTGACGTTAAGCTACAGCCCAACTGGTCGATTTTCTACAAAATTGGTACATAGCTTTTTTAGTAACTGTACAACAACAATACAAAATATAATTAAACAGGTTACCTGACCATTACGTTTGATTGACTCAGAAAAACCTATCCTCAAAAATAAGAACTTAAAAAAAAAATAATTTTTTGTCTTCAAAAATTTGCATTCAGCCCAAAAATAAGAATTTCAGTAATTAATACTGACATATTTAGAAAAAGGTTGGCCATTGTGATACCAAATTAATCTAGAAAACTTCTTCCTTACTCAGTCAACCACTTTGTTGGATATAGTTTACAGTGGCTTTCTGTTAGAAAATCAATGAAAGAAGAACTAAATATAACTTAATTTGCGTTTGCCAAAACGCAAATAGATATAACTTTTGAATTTTCAAATTAGAGCTACTGTTTGGTTCGTTGAAAAAAAAAACATCTTGAACAACTAGTTGCTGAAAAAGCATCTAATGAAAATCTCGTGATTTCGCAATTGAATATTTATTACATTTTTCATCGAAAATATTGAACTGATGAATAAGGCAAGTATTTACATGTATGTAGTGAAATCACAGATTATGCAATCACCATGTTTTTCGTCACCTGGGTCGGTGAATAAACATCTTTCAACGAAGTAGTGATTTTGTTTCAGATTTTCATCAAGAAAGTGGCATGTGCTTCCCGCCAATGACACGCCCATGTTAAATTCATCAAAGTAATAAGCTGAAAAGTCGCTGATGCAGCTTCCATTCCTCATGGAAAAAGCAGGTTTTTCCTCAATGAATTTTTAAATTTTTCCCGCTGGGCTTTAGGAAAGAGCATGGCATGTATAGGTACAGAGAAGGTGAGGAAACGTTTATTCCTCCTCCTCGTCCATACAACTTCTGCAAAAATCGTTTGAAAGTATGCCAAGCCACTTTTACGGGCCTGTCAAATTAACAGTGTCCTATTATAACACATACTTACAACAGAGCTGATATGCAGTCGGAGATATTAAAGAAACACATGGAGCGCTTTTAATCAAGGTTTGTCCAAACCAGTTTTGTCGCCACATAAGTAGTGATGTTGTTCCACCTAATGTTTGTGCAACCATTGAAGATAACCACCAAAATCGGCAGAATGACTTCTGAATTCATCTGCAGTTCAGCTGAAATGATGCTTACTGGTCCTGCCGACATGTAGGGTTTGAAGCTCCTGAGTACTCATTGTAATTTTTAATTTTTCTTTATATTGATGCATCTATTCTTTCTTATACAATTTCAGCGATTCCTTATAGGAATCCCAACTCCACACTTTTTAGCGCTTTTGGCTCTAATGAAAAGTTTCCTATGAGTACACCAATGCGGCTTCCTTTTACCCCTTATTTGAATATGAGGAAGAAGGTTTCAATAAAATGATTGGTTTAGGCCTAAGGTTAGATCGTTGACTTTGCTGTCAAGATCGTTTTTGTTGGATGGGGCACTTTACAGATCAGGATTGATTAATCCATTAAGTGTTTCTGTATCTTTTGGCCATTCAGTTCTCCTATGATTTCGAAAAACTAATTAGCGAGGAGGTTCACCGTTCAAACTGAATTGAATGTATCTATGATCAGATAACGAGTGACCACTAGATACTTTCCAATTACAAATGATTTGATAGATTTTAGCGTAAACAAGAATTATATCTAAAACCTCTTGTCTGTTTCTGGTAACGAAAGTTGGTTAAATGTCTAATTTACTTACTACAAAATTAGTGCATAAGATGAAATCAAAAAGGGAATTACATCTATCGTTAATATCAGTACTAGCCCATACTGTATGATGTGCATAAGCATCACTCCCTATAATGAGGCTGATATTTTGCGCTCATTCTTCAGCGATAAGTTTCTCCAGGGGTTTTCCTAGGAGAGTGCCAAGCTGGTAATGGCAGAGATACGCCGCGCCGTGCCGACGCTAGCCAAATAGTGCCTTTGTCCATCTCCAGTCTTGCAGCCGTAATATATCGATCGCTGAATTAAGTACTAAATATACATTTATTTTATTTTTTTACTAGTAAGCAGGATCTAGATTCACACTTCAGACACATACAGTATAGGTAGTATCCAAGAGCCCTGTTTTTTTTAATGTTTTCTCAACTAATGAGTAACTAAGGCCGTCATTCACTATAAATCAGTGGAATTTAAAAATAAAATTATGCAAAATATAACTACGTGGGTATATTAGTACAAGTGTCATGGTATCGGGGTTCAAATTACCAATTTTTTCAATTATTGTGTCATAGGTATAACAACTTGAATTGATATTTTCAGCC
This sequence comes from Dasysyrphus albostriatus, assembly GCA_946251815.1. Lineage (NCBI taxonomy): Eukaryota > Metazoa > Arthropoda > Insecta > Diptera > Syrphidae > Dasysyrphus > Dasysyrphus albostriatus. The sequence goes on from OX276336.1 coordinate 94,472,693, forward strand.
CTATCACGAATTTCATCGTAATCTGAAAAATGTTACGAATCCCGAAAAACATATCACATCCATTAAAGCAAAAAATCTCATACAAATTGCCATTACGAACGGATTTCGTGATAGATTTTTTCGGGATTCGTAAAAATTTCCGATTACGATGGAATTCATAAAAAAAAAAGAAGAAAATAGTCCACTGTTGTTTTTCGCCAACCGTTATAATCTTATGAAGGTTCATAGTATAATACAAAAATAAAATGTATTGGATATTAACACATTTATATATTTGGTTTAACTTATTTACACGGAATGAAGGACACATAGCAGCACACATAGAAATCGTGATGTGTTGGTTATTTAATTTATATTTCTTTCTTCGTCATCTTCTTTTTGCCTTTCACTGTATTCTTTTCGTTTTTGCTCTATCCATTTTTCAATTTCCGCTTTTAACTCTAAATTCGGCTTTACTTGGTCCATTGTAAGTGGTGATCTATTGAAAGGATCTGTTTGATCACTTAATATATGCCTGGCAATTGTAGATCGATCTACGGTTACCCGAGAGCTGGGTAATATCACAGGATCCATCATTATACTCGACATAATTGGATCCAAGTATTCATCTGGAACATTTGTTAGAGCCTCTTGATCTGCTTTGTATTTTTGTTCTATATTTTTTACTTTAACAGCAAACTCTTCCATTTCACCAATTAGCTGCCCACCACATATTCGAACTGAAATTAAATTTAAAAAATAACTATTGTAAATAAACATGTTTAGAGATTTTTTTTGCAGAAACAAAACTGAAACAAAGAGTAAAGGCAACAGAAAACTACCGTGCGTGAACGTGGGGAGCTTTAAAAGTACAATATCAAACATAGTATACATAATTGAAAATATAAGGCATACTATAAATTCTTCTTAGAGAAGGTTGCATCGAAATCAAGACTAGCCGTAAAAATCGGTAGGAAAATTTCAAATTTGAATATTGAGAAGTGAAATTCTAATTAGAATAGACAAATAACAGTTGTTATGATGCAAAACAAAATGTGTATTATGTTTAGGTCTTCAAACTCAGACCTTTAACCGCTCCCCATCATTTATAAAAATAACTAATAAAAACATTTTTTCTTTGCCACAAAATTCTGTTCTTACTTAACACTGTTTCAGCATATTCAAATAAACTGCTGCTATAGGAACGTCCATCTTGGGATACAGCCAAGCAGAAACTATCACAATCACTTAAGTTAATATATATCCGACATATTTCCATCACTGTATGTGCTGGGTCAAATTTAAGCTCATTTTTATCTTTGACCTATAAAAATAAAGAACCAATTGAATTCCCTTAAAATACAAGTGATTTAAGCATTTTTTCACCTTAAATTTGCCTTTGTTAGGCCCAACCAAATTCAAAAGAAAGTAGTTCAGCATTGATGCTATCCGGTCTACCATACTTTCATGTGAAAATATTACTTTAATTTCGGTTGTTATTAATTTTAAAATATTAATTGTATCCCGTCCCACAGTATTGTATATCTTCGCCAACATTCTAAGTAGCTCCAGATTTGATACATTTTGTTGCCTCTCATTGGCAGGTAGAGCTTCCCATTCTCCTTTGTCTTGGGCTGCTTGCTGTTGGCGGATTTGTTGCATATTTGATAGGGACTCATCTAATAGGAAAATTGCATCGTTGATCAAAAGATTTATAAAACGAAGAAAAAGGGGTGGTTCAACAGCTTCCATATTTTTTTCAGCTTCAAGTGCAAGATTTCTTAAAAAAACATTAGTAAATAAATATTAAATGAAATGGAAACATTACGATAATAAGTAAATTTACTTAAAGCACTGTCTTTGTTCTTCTAGAGTCCACAAGAATTCCATGATGGCATACATTGGTCGACGGTAGTTGAATTTTTGTTCGAATTGAACAGACTGCCCAGTCATTTCAATGCTAACAAAAACTTCTAAAAGGTTGGGAACAATTTGTAGACGATCTGGATGACTAGTGAAGAGATCTGCTATTGATCTATTTTCACCTTCTTTCGGTAAAAGACTTTCTAGACCTTCAGCAAGCTTGGCTCGTAAGTGTGGATTCTTAACACGTTGCGCGCTTCCCATAAATGCAAGTACCATCTTAAAAAATGAATGAGGCCTTTCAGTGGAGGAAAAAAAACGCCGATTGAAATTAAAGTAAACAACAGTATTTTCTAAAACGGTTTCCGGAATCGATCTGAAATATATGAAAATTATTAATTGCATATAATAAACAAGTTTACAGAAGTATAGACAGTTCAATTTTTAAGAAATTTAATTAAAGCTTTTTATATGCAATGGGCCCTATCAATAATCAAATTTAGTGAAAACTTAAATATTTCATAACGAAATGGACTCTAAATAATAAAATAATAAACCGTAAATGGTATGACCTTAATATTTAATTTGGCTCTAAATAATGAACCATATGTGGTATGGACTCCAAAAAAAATTAGCATTCCATGTATGGTTCATTATTTGGGATCCATAACATTATGGTTTATTTTACATATATATTTAGCTCGTTGCTAAAATTAATTATTAGTAAGGCCCGATGTCTTTAAGTAGATAAAAGAATTATAAATTTAATTTAAAATCACAACGAAACCCTTGATTTGATGATAATGTTAACTTCACTACATAAAAATAATAATTTGATAAGTCCAAAACTGTCAATCTTACATTAAGAAATAAATTTTTACTAACTTTAAGTAAGGTGGAACATATGCAGGAAGTGGAAGTATTACGGCAACCTGATCCTTTGGAGCAAAACATTTAGCAGACACAAAAGTATCGTACTGCTCTTTTGATTTTGCATTTATCTGCAATAACCAAATAGCTGTCGATTCACAAAATCCAAATAAATGTTTGTCATTTTCTGGATTTTGCAAATAATTTTTCATGCACAAGAACTTTTGGGTTTGCGATGTCACCATACGCATAATGGTATCGGCTGCTCCAGTATTTCCTTGATTCATGGCATCTTGGTATGCCGCTGACATATTTTGGTTTTCACGTGTTATGCGAATGCATTTCTCATATCCAACTCGGTAGCCTGAAAATTAATTACATATTATCAAACCAATAAAATAAAGTATATTTCAACTTACTTAGCTCAATCGCTTTATGTGTCATAAAAAATAGCTCAGTTACGAAGTTATAGGTCTCTGCCGTTGCTCTTTCTTCGTTATCTTCTACTGGCAACAGACACGTCTCATCCCATGCCTTTTTAAGTCTTACTTCTTTGGCAGAACATTTGCTTTCTGGAGTTGCACAATAAGTGGGATCAACAAGAAGCACCTTTAACGATGGTTTACACAATGGAGCACAAAGTCGTAGGAGCACTGAACATAACCCAAACATAAAGGCATCACTTGCCCCCGAATTTGGCATTGGTGCCATATTATGCATTGTCCATAACTGAGAGCGTTGTGCGTTGGCGTGCAGACAATTCGCAATCCAAGATAATGTCTTGTTTTTAACCTGCGGTCCAAGTACGAGTAACATTTTAAAGATGGAAAATATGTTGTTTTGGTGATTGGTGAGACAACTATTTAGATGATCGGTATTGGTTGAGTTTTCAGATAAAGATCCAAAAAAGTCATATGGGCCATTGTCGTTTTTAGGTAACATCGACATAGTTAGTAATTGACCTACAAGAGTTTCCATATATGCTCGGCCATTTGTATCAGGATTAGGTGTGGAATAATCAATAAGTATTTCTCCCAGTTGCGGAACTGTTTTATTTCTAACAAAATATGTCAACAGTGGATGAACCCATTTGGGTAGCAAAATTAAATTTGTTTTTGTTAGAGTTTTTTGGATTTCGTTGAACATCGGGTAAAAGATAGCTTTAAGACAACCCATTGATGCCAGTTCATCATCTGTATACATCTCCTTGGCAGTACCTTTTAAAAATAAATCATTGATATTATTATTTTATTTTAAAATAACTTATAGATGTTCATTCAATTAAAAAAAAACTTCTGAGTTTGAATATATACAGTTTGGTATAATGCTTAACAAATTAGCGAAACTTAAAATTATATCTATTCGCTTAACGTACGAAAGTAATAACATCCTGAGAACTAAAACATATCGACCATCCTCAACCCTTGATAGAAATACAAAATAAAAAAAACTACTTTCAAGAAGGTGCCACAAAAGAAGGTTGTACACCCAGGGCCATTCTTAGCGCTTAGAACACCTGGGACAAACTGAAAGAAGCCGCCTTTAGCCGCCTAGTACAGAATTAATAAAAAAATCGAATTGAAAAAACAATAAATAAATACAACGTACATCTCAGCGTTGTTTCTATGATCGCAACTGACATGGTGCATTTCAATTGTAATTTCCTCCTTACATCACTTGAATCCTTTCTCTGCGCAACTGACCTTTGCCCAAGTGATTTGGTTCGTATCGAACTACTGTGAGCGTCAACAAAAGTGTACACTTTTGAACTGCATTTTAAAACATTTTACTATCCATAAAGACGAGGTTTCTAACTCTAGAAGACGCCATTACCAAACCTCCTCCGAGCTTTTTGCAGGAAACATACTAAATAATGTATTTTTCAGTTACCATATTTTTGGTGGCTGTCTTGCACCAAAAATTTCAAATTTGCTCTCATCGACTGACAAGATCGTTTCCCAGAGTGATTAATGCTAATTTAATATTTCTTAGCATTAAGAAGTTTTCACTTTTGATTTTTTCGAAAATGTATGGATAGATGTCTTTCAACAAGACAACGCAACTCAAGCATACATCGACATTTCTTAAGGAACGGTTACTCTATGGTACTTCTAAGCTTTTAAAAGATCTTTCACTATCACCAGACTTAATCTTCATCGAGCATTTGTGAGATTATTTGGTTAGGCATATTTAAAAGAAGAACATATTCAGCAAAGAGGCACAATATTCAATTTAAAGTGAAGAGTGGCAAAAAACCCCAGCCGAATTGACAAGGAAGCTAGTAGAGTCCATCCCCGTATGTACAGATATGCTGTCCTAAGGGCAAAAGGGAAGCAGACGAAGTATTCGTTTTAAGTTTTTCGCTTTAATTGAATTAAGTATTTTTTTGCTATTGTTTAATTGAATTTCTTCCACAGTAATTTTTGCTATGGTTTGTATGGCAATTAATTGTAGATAAACCGTTTTAAAAAATAAGATGAGTCTTTTACTAAAAGATCGAATATATTTGCTTGAACAGAGTTACAAAAATGCATTTCAAAGCTGAACACTTTTTTTTTGACGCTCACTGTATATCCGTTCCTCGTGGAATAAAATCCAGGTGAATTTTTTTTATATTTTATTAGGTAGCTATTAAACAATTTGCTAACGATTTTAAAATATATAGTACATACCTACATCTGAATAACAAGGCAATATAATGCGTGTTAAATTTTTATCAAATTTGAACACAATTAAAATTATTATTATTATTTAAAAATACTTTTACGAAAACACCAAGTTTCAAAATAAACAATGAAAAATAAACATTATGCAAGCTGGTTTAGGGAATCCCACCAACGGCGGTATATACAAAACATCCCCGTCTGTAAATCTAAATCAATAAAGAGATCATAAATGAGAAGCGCTTTCGTCATCTTTTTATCAGATTATAATATTTTGCTATAAAAAAAAAAACTATAAAGAATGCGATTTGAATTTGATATTAGAATGTAACAATTACATTCTACAGATGTTTAAATATTGTTTGCTTGTTTTTTTTTTTTTTGAAATATTTTTATAGACTCTTTTGATTCTTTATTCTCATGGTACATGAAACGTTGTAGATCATGGGGTTCGAGAGATATTTTGCATACAAAAAGGCGAAGAGAACTATATTGCAATTTTGCATTGGGCGCTGCTCTGTCAGCTCAACAGCAATGTGATCTAATTCATTGCAAAGGTTCTTACATGTACTTCATTTTCGTGTGTGGTTGTCAAGGTGTAGGTAGTGGGATTCGATAGATATTGGGCAAAAACGGATTATAGAAAAATAATGCAATTCCGCATTCGGAGCTAGTCTATTAAGTCAACAGTAATGTGCCGTACATCGTTGGAAAGGTTACTGCATGTACTTAATTTTGTTATATAACCGCCAAACTGAAGACAATAGGACCCGAGAGATATTTATCACAAAAAAAAGCAAATAGAAAAAAAGCAATTCTGCATTGGGCGCTGGCCTACTATCTCAGCACGAATGTGTTATACATCTTTGAAAAGGTTATCATGAGAATTACCATCAAAAGAAGCAATTTTTGTTCTGGGACATTTTTCAAAATTGAATTTTAAGACCCCGCGGCCATTTTTAGGTAAAAAACCACAATTCGAAAAAGCGGTAAAAAATATGAGTCGATATGTGGAGTTACTTTAAATTATTTTTAAATTTTTTTTTTTTTAAATATAGAATTAGTTTTTCTTTTCAAAATTTTGAGATGCAATTTTACTAACATTTTAAGGATATAAATGATAAAAATTTTGATTGAAATTGGTTGAGCAGTTAATGAGAAAATCGAAGATAAAAAAACTGTTATATTGGGAGGTACCGTAAATAACAGTTTTTGGAAAAAAATGTATTAAAATGTGCAACATAGCGACAATAATGCACTGATTTTTTTTATCAAAATCGTTGGAGCCGTTTTTTAAATGAACAAACCTTTCCTTAGGGTTGTATGATAAGTACTCTTATTTTTGGAGCCAAACAAAATTTCAATTTCTCCTCTGGAGAGTCACCAAAAAGCTTTAAGTTCGAAATTTGAAGAAGATAGCTACATTGGCTTGGACTGTAGATCCAGATACAAACAGACAGACAGAATTGTGCCATCCACTTTTTTCGTGTTCTCTATCATCGTAATGTCATTATTAATTGTTATCTTCAATTTTTTTTATATATGCCCTATAGTACCTATCGCAAGTAAAAAAATTTTTAGAAATATCTGTTTTTCTATATTTTCTAAAAAGTAATGCTTACATAAGTAAGGTGAGCAGGTACAAAACAAAAAAAATAACATGCTAACAAGTAATTTCAAAGGAAAGTTAGCAATTAAGGTTAATTCTGTATGCCACGAAATAGGACTCCGTTATGGCTTATGATATTTACCACTTTTCAGATTAGTTTTTATTATTATTTACTAAGCATTTGTACACGAAAGTAACTAATGACCTCGATCTTCATATGTTCATGCTTCTCGATTTGCAGGATGGTATCCGCTGCTCGTCGAATAAAAATCAAGGTGCTACACAATAAGAATTTACCTTCTTTTCTCTTTTTTTGGGTAGCCGCAACAGTTTCACTACGAATTAAAAACATAGTACATACCTATACCTTTGTATATCGAAATTATAATGCATATAATGTATGTTCGTTTTAATTAAATTTGCAAACATATCAATAAAAAATACTTTTATGAAATAACACCTACACGAAAATCATTCAAATATCATCATTAAAATAAACAAAAATTATAGAAGATACGGTCTGGGGAATCCCACCAGTGGCGGGTATATAAAAACATCCCCGTTAGTAAACAATTAAAGAGATGATAAATGAGAGCGCTATCGTCTTCTTCTTATCAGTTTATACTATTTGGCTATAAAAACTAGAGTGAGTGCGTTTTTGCATTTAGTAAGAACTTATTGTTTATTTGAATATAACAATCTCATCCTACAAAAGTTTAAAAAATGTTTGCTTCGAAGATCATTTTTGTATTTTGCCTCTTGGCAGTGGCACTCACTCAAATAGTTAACGGTGCAGATTTTGGAGGAAGAGGCAACGGGTTAAGACCACAACGGCCACAAACTTTGCCACCAAATCGACCAGTAATGCCAGACTTTAATAAAAGAAATCGATTCCAATAACTTGCAAGCAATTTCTGACAGTAAAAAAGTAAATTATGTATTTAAAAAATAAAAATACGACAGAGAGTAAGGATTTGTAACTTTAACCCTATATAGAAACCTTATATGTTTTTGTTTGAATGGAATAAATTTAAATTAAATATAAATTTTTGTACATATTGTTTTGTTTGTTCTTTAAAAAAAAATTCTAGAATTGAGACAGTAAAATGAAGTATACATTTAGGTAATTTTGGTTGATCTCTGTTGACAAAATTATGCAACTTAACAATTGTGAACATTATCCGATCGCGGAGTGCATAAATTAACAACCCATTATCAATTTAATCGATCGAAAACAGTGTCAATTCCTTCGGAGAAAAATAAGAAAAAACACATATATGCCCAAATAGAGGCCAAAAATAAACCCGTAAATAATGACACTGAAACAGCATAAACCTAATTTTTGGTTTAAATAATTTGTCTCTAGTTTTTAATTACTAAAAAAATTAACAAACTTTGTGGTCAGATGTATTTATTTAAGGCTTTTGGCACGTCCTTATTGACCGCAATAAAGCAAAAATAAAAGATAAACACATTAATTAAATTTTAAAACGTCAAATTTTTGTTAATTGTTGGTGGTGACTTTAATGCAAAGCACACCTTCTGAGTCTCAAGATGCACATCTCAAAAGGGTCGAATGCTATATATATGAAGCAGGAATGGAAAGTAATTGTGACTTTCATTCGATTGGCAAACCAACTTATAACTAATCCGTCAAAAATACCTGACCTAATCGATTTATTTATGGTAAAAGGAATACCTTCTTACCGTGTAGTAATTTCAGAGAGCTATGATCTCTTCTCAGATCATTCTGCTGTCATACTCACTATGAGCGAAAGCCTTGTTAAAATTGAAAAACCACCCAGATTAACAAACGGTAAAACCAACTGGGATGGATTTAAGAAAGTCATGTTGTCCACTATTTTTCAAAATAAATTTCTCTGACCAGTTTAAAAATTTTCCCTGACCAAGATATTAAAAAAAATATTTTTTTAAAAATCAAATCAAGGCTTAAAGTTACGTTTTTTGGCACCTCACGTGTGGGAAAAAAATTCGCAAGAAATATACCATCCTACGAACATAGTGTCTAAGGTCTGTTTTCAATAATTAATTTTTTGTATGTTTTTAGACTCGTTTGCTGATACGAATCTTAAGGATTTATGTTCTACTTAAAAGCTTATATTCTACCTTTTCTTCTGCGTAAACTGTCACATAAGCGCTCATGTTCTACTTAAATATTTAAGTTTCGTATCAGCAAATGGCCCATAATGTTTCTTTTCAGGGTGACAGAAAATATTTTTGGCTCCTTATTTGGGTAATTTTTTTAACGAAAAAAGTAGGCCATGTAATTGATCATAAGAGATCGCAACCTAGCGATTTTTCGGATGGCAAGCATTTTTTGCGAATACCCCTTAAATGAGATGCCAAAAATCACCTTAATCTTACATGACCTTGAGAAACTTCAAGCCTTGATTACAAGTTTTCTAAGACTGATCAACTTCTAAATTTTTGACCAACTGGACGGCATAATTTTTTTTTTTATAAATATCTCACGAATGAGGTACCAAAATTCCGTGAAAGTTGAAAATTACCTTTTCCTGATGGCAGAAAAAGAGTTTCGAACTACTACTTTGTAAAGCTATAACAGTAGCAAAAAAACCAAAGCTTCCACGACCTCCAGTTAAGAAAGGCCAAAATAAATGGTCTAAAAGTGACAAAGAAAAAATGGTGGTTTTCGCCGATAACTTGAAGGAAATATTTATCGGAAAAAATTCAATAAAAATAGTAATATGAATTTTACCTCAAATGAAAGCAACATCACAAGAAATGCTACCCTTTTCGAATTGAAAAAAGAAATAAGAAAGCTTAGGTAAAATAAACCTCCATGATATGGCTTAATCTTAATAATGATTTATTAACTTCCCTTACATAATAAATGCCGCTCTTAGGTAAGAATATGTTCCGAGACAAAGAAAAGTTGCGCAAGTCACAATGATTTTGAAACCACTATGACGAAAAGAAGTCGTGCAGACCGATTTTGCTTCTTGCTATAATTGAGAGAGTTCTTGAAGAAAAGAAAACCAGCTTGACAATCTTTTTGGATGTGTCGTAAGCGTTTAAAAAGGTGTGAAACTTGGGTCTAAAATTCAAATTACGACAAATTCTGTCTGAAAGACTTTATAAATTCTAAACGAATATCTGGATAGCAGACTTTTTCGTGTAAGGCACGGAAATTAATATTAAAATTTCAATGAAATAGTGGCTGGGGTACCACAAGGAAGTGTATTGGGTCCAGTTCTGTATCTTTTATTTAAACGCGATATACCTCAAACAGAAAACACTATGGTAGCCAGGTTTGTTGATGATACTGCAAAACTAGCAGTAGGCAACACGGTTATCGAAGCTACAATTAAATTACAAAATGCTCTTAATAATGTTAATGAGTGCACAAAAACATGGCGAATAGCGCTCAATGAACAAAATTCAGTCCACGTGGACTTTACGCATACAAAGATAAAAATAAAAAGATAGCCCGTTTTTCTTAATACCGTTCGTGTTCCATTTGCAAATGAGGCAAAGTATTTGGTTATGACTCTAGACGCGAAATTAAAACGAAAGCCTCACGTAAAAAGAAATGTGAAGAACTAAAAAGTAAATTAAGAGATATGAACTGGTTACTCGGTAAATATTCAAAGCTTAGTATTGAAAATAAATTGATTTTATACAAACAGGTACTTAAACCTGTTTGGACTTATGGTATACAACTTTAGGGTTGTACCTGTTTGAAAATAAACTGCTTAGGTCATTTGTAAATGCTCCGTGGCATATTAGAAACGAAGATCTTCACAGGGATCTCGGGATTCCTACGGTTTTGGACGAAATAAAAAGTTTCGCGCGAAAACATAGAAATCGACTATTAGAAGACGCTAATTCAACGATTATTGACATTCTTGGCGAGTCGAATTTAGTACGCCTCCGTCTTCAAAGAACAAAACCTTCCGACTTGGTTCGGTAAACCGAAAACCGCTTTAAAATCGCGGATTAAGAAGGAACTTTCACCGGAAAGTAACCTGCAGCATGTTATTTAACTTTGTGACAAATAAATTGCTAGATAAGTTCAACTTAGTTGCAACCGGGAAGTGGGTGGTTTTAGTGTAGTAAGAATCTCACACACCTATGAGCACGATCCTCATAGAGCCTTTTGCAGGTTTTGCACCAACCGATGGGACAATAAATACAAAAAAAAAAAAAAAAACGATTTGAATATAAAATTTCTAACGCCCAGTTTATCATAGAAAATAAATTAAAGGGCTGACTACTAGTGCCACCACTAAATAAAAGACAAAAATGTATCGGACAAACTTGTTACTGGGTTCAAGGCTATAACGTGGCTAGATCTTATGTAGGTAATATTTGAACAGTGTAGTGAGAAAGTGACATCTCAAGTTTATGAATTCCTATAATTTGTAAGTATAATTACCAGGCAGCAGAAACCCATGCTTCAAAACTGCAGCATATTTGCCACTGACCTTGGAAAGCTGATGCCAAAAAAAACTTTAAACACAGATATACACGGCATTGTTCTGACATTCGGTCGAATTGAATTCTTAAGGATTAAAAACGGAAATATAAAAATACACCACTTGAAAGCGTCAAAAAGGCAGATTGTGAATCCGTTGGCTTTGCCGAATCTATGAATGAAGTCTTTGTTGGCCGTATTCAGTTCGTACGTATAAAATCAATTCGACCGAATATCAGAACAGCCACCATAATAAGTATTTGAGGTGGATTTGTGAAATAATTCGAAATAGGGAATGCAAAACTTGACTGACATAGTTTGTGTTTTTCCTACTTTTTTGCTTAAAATAAAAGTACACACAAAAAACCCCAATACTGTTTACTTTATGTATAATAAATAGTTGTAGATATATTTTTTTCATATTTGATTTCGCTTATTAGGGGAATTTGTGGTTTATTTAATATGCAAACCCACCCAGAATTAAATTAGGATAAACAAAATTCCATATTAGAACAAAATCCTTTAAGGGAACAAAATTGCACATTTATTTTTATTTTAATAAGTTGAATAAACGAATGGATAACAAACCTTCAAGAAATGCTTGTTTATATTCCACGTCATTGTCATCCTGAAGCAAACTTAACCATTGAGTGTGCAAAGATTGTCCTTCGTACAGCGAAGGTTGATTCATTGATGTACTGGAGTTCCTCAGAATTAAGTTTTTAATTTGATGAAATACATCAGATAAACTTGTGTCATCATTCATAGCCATTAGTTGTTCTAATTTAATGAACGCTTTGCACAAATAAATAATGACTTGCGTTTCTGCCACATAACTCGTCTCACTTTCTGAGATAACGCCCTTTGGTAGCAGATAATCTTTAGGATTCGGCAAGAGAAGCCTTTCGAAAAGTGCTTGTTCCAAGAGATCCATGTTAAAGATAGTTCCATCAGCCTGGGAGGCAAATTCTTCCATGTAAACAAATTGCTTCGAGTTCGAAGGAATGTTTTTGTTGATTGTGAATAAGAAGACACTTTCTATAAGCTGATTTAATTTTTCGTTTTCAAGAATCATTTTGCTTTGTTGATTTTGTTGCATAAGCCCTGAGAATGGATTATGATCATTGTCCATGACGAGAGTTATAATATTAATTTCTTTTAGATGCTTTAATTGAAATAAATGCTTTGTAAATTTATATTTTTTAAAATTAAATTTCTTATGTAAAAATAAAATACACACTAGATGACATTTGCAGAATTGACACAACGACAGGTTGGCCAACCATGAGATACATAAGCTACAATAAAAAAGTGCTTGACATGAGGTGTTTAAAGCCCTTAACAGAATGGCGTTAGTTTTTCGATAAGGACGAGTAAACAGACGAAGAGAAACAAAAACTGGTTACCCTGGAACCACACGGCCAAGTAAGTACTGGCAAGCAGGTTGGCTACATACATTGCCTATCAAATTCGCAGTTTGAGTTTCACTTGCCTTCCACTTGCTTGTCACACAACTTGCTACTCAACTTGCTTCACTACTGGCTTCGAAAATTCCATGCCAGTTGATGAGCAAGTAGTTGGTATGTGGTAGTAAACATTGCTCATTAACTGGCATGTAATTTTTGAACCCAGTAGAGAAGAAAGTTAAGAAAGAAGAAAGTGGAATGCAAGTGGGGAGCAAGTGGAAGGCAAGTGGAGTGCAAATTATGAATTTGACAGGCAGTCCGTGTGGCTTCGGGTAAAAAAAGCTGTGAATGTGGAATTCTTCAGGAAAATTTCACTAATTTCTAAGAAATAGATATGCAAAACCAATAAGAAAAACATAAAGTAAATTATATAACCCTTAAGACTTTTGTGCTTGTTAATTGAAACAAAAAATAGTTATTTTTCGGGGCTCAGTAAAAAATGCACTTTTTTAATTTTGATAAAGGTCTGACTACATTCATTTCACTTACAAAAGTGGAAAAATGGTTTGCCTTTTTTCAATAAACTACTCAATTCTTTCTTTCATCACAAGTTTTACAAAAGCAAAAGTTGGAGTGTCCCTATCTTTTACTTTTGAAGAAAAGTGAAACACAACTACATCCAAATAAACAGTAAAAAAGCTAATTTATAGAAATTGACGACTAGAAAAGTCAAAATGCGATACCTGGTGCCAAATAAAAAGAACTGTCAAACTACATGACATATTTGCCACCATAAGAAAGGTATGTACCATGATACAACTAAACAGATAACGCCATCCTGTTTTTTTTTTCTTTTCGTTCTGCGCATCTACGTCATCGACGCACAGTTTTCCCTGATATTTTTGTTCTTTTTTTAATAAAAATGTGTATTCAGAATCCTAAAAACAACAAAGAAATGATATTTCATATTTAATTGATACATTTTAGTCAAAAAATCTTTGTTTTATTAATCTTGGAAAAAATATTTGTGTGCGTCGATGACGTCATTTTATGTGAATGATGCGCAATGCGCTATCTTATTTAGTTGTATCATGGGTATGTACTTACATTCAGGTAAAATAATTATTTATAAATGAAAATAAATTGTACTTTAAAGAAAACATACTTAAATGACTTTATTAACAATATTTCTTTCTATTAAATTTTAGTTCTATAAAGAAATAAACCCCCAGGTGAACAAAAAGAACAAATCAAGAACAGACAACGAAAAGCCATCTTTACTAGCCGCCGCCAGCCATAAGTACCTACCTACAATATTTTATTCAGAAAATGTTGACAAATACTTTTTAAATAAAATAAAGTAAGCAAATCATTTTTTTAACATGATTTCAGATTTTTGTTTAAATTGATCTGCCTTTTGCTTCTACCCGGTGCTCAGCCCACTGAAAATACTGTTTTGGTATGGTGTTGACTTGCTTCACATTGTTTCGTGAATCCCTGGCCAATTAAACATTATCTGAAGCCTTATCAGCTCTGTCCTGGCGATCATTCATGGACCTAAAGGTACAGACAAATATTGTTTTATAAATCCATTTTCTTGACTAAACATGCAAATTAAAATAAAGCGAGCTTTTAAAAGAATCGGTGGAGTTTTTGATTTTTGAAATACACTGTAATTTCAGCTTCCAAAATGAAAAAAAAGCCAAGTAATGTTTCCGGTTGGATGTTTGGAGTACTTCCATATGCCATAGGAACAGAACACAAAACCAATCAAAAACGACATAAATAAATAAATAAATTTGGTGGCACAACAGCTCGTGAAGAACCAAGGCCTAGTGACTTACAACTCTCAACCATTCCTCCGTGCGTATTTTTGGCAGGAATAGAGGGACCTACAATTTTTTTGCCGAATCCGAACGGCTAGATGGGAAGCACTTATTCATGACAAGTATACTCTTGGAGGATTTGTCAGTTCCTCGCAAGAGGCAGTACCTCGCGAAAAAAAACATTTCTGTTTTTAGGTGGCAGTGGCTGGGAATCGAAACCCAGACCTTTGGCATGACAGTCCTACAAAATAACCAACATGCCACGAGGTACTGCCATCAAAAACAACGGAAGTTGAGAGAATTATGTATTCCAGTATTTGAAACACGAGCGTAACAAGCGAGAAGAAGAACTTTTATGATTTAACGACCAAACTACATGAACACAAAAGAAGTGTCTCAACTTGAATTATTTAACTTTTAGCTCTTCATTAAATTATGAAAAGTATTTATGGATTAATAAAATGCATAATCTTTCTGGACTCGATTTTTTAAATTTAATAAAGTAATTTGTATTTTATTTATTTCCAGTAGTGCTTATTAGTAAGCCCGCTAGAGCTGAAACTGCAATTAAAACTCACGTACGCAACTTTTCTTCGTTTATTTTTTTTTTATGATGTACAATCTCCGTGAAATAAAAGGACGTTAACTTAAATTCTTGAAATGCATTTTCATTTCTCGAATTCAGAATCACCGTCTGACGAAGACGCCAATAATATGCTAAAATACCACTAAGTACAGAGCTCAATAATCAGCTCCGCAATGATTTGCAAGAAGCAAAAGATGACATCGAATACCTCAAGAAATTAAAACTTGCCCAAACTAGTGCTGTTCCTCCAACAGGAACTGTCCTTCCCGAAACTGTTGCACGACAAGCACCAAACTACTCGAACAACGCAAAACCAAAATTCACAAATCGCTTATGCCAACACCAACCTAACCTCTTGTGCAACGCGTTCCTCTATCAAAATTCAATCCTCAGTATCCACAACCTCTTGTGCAACGCGTTTCTCTACCGTAATTCAATCCTCAGTATCCACAACTTTGGCTGGATTTGGGTAGAAATGTCATTTCAACTCGCTGGCATCAACAACGACGACGAACGCTATGCTATTTTGTTTGTTAGTCTAGAGGGTGATGTCTTAAAAGTTGTAACTTTTACTTTTGTAAAACTTGAGATAAAAGATAGGATTGAGTAGTATAGTGAAAAAAGAAAAAAACATTTTAACTTGAAATTAATGTAGTTAGACCTTAACCCCGAGTCCACACGGATAAGTACTGGAAAGCAAGTCGCAATGTACACAGCACACGCATTTGCTCACTACCACATATACAAACCCAAGAGCAACTTGCTCATCGCCTGACATAGATTTTTGAAGCCAGTAGTAAAGCAAGTTAAAAGATAAGCAACTTGCTTGGCAATTTACGAATTTGACAAGCAGTTTAAATATGTAGCTCATTTAGTGTATATTATAGACACTAAATGAGTTTTATATCGGGTTTTTCAATAAGAGCGCTACAAAAGTTTTTTTTAGATAAGACAAAAATGATTTTGCATATCAATAAAATTCTTCATTCCTGTGAAAGTACGTTCGATGCCATTATGTATGGAACTCGATTTCTTTTGCATCGCCACTACGGGCACGCTTGCAAAAGTCCAGACGCTGAACCCAATTTTCAAAGGTTTTCAAGCATAAATCGGCCGATACTGCTGCAATTTTACGTTCGATATTCGTACGAAGTTCATCAATCGTCGCTGGCTTGTTGGCATAGACCATAGACTTGACGCAGCCCCACAGGAAATAATCTAACGGCGTCAAATCGCACAACCGAGGCGCCAAGCGACTGGACCATTTCGTGAGATAACACGTTCTCCAAACTTGGTTTCCAATAAATTGATTGTGATATTCGCTGTGTGGCTTGTGGCGCCGTCCTGTGGGAGCCACATGTCCTCCAAGTTCATATCATCCAATTGGGGCCAAAAATATTCGGTTATCATTGAACGGTAGCGATCCCCATTCACAGTTACGTGCCGGTCTTGATCATTACGGAAGAAGTACTGCCAAATGGCAGTACTTTTTTTGGGATGCAATGATGACTCATGGAGTACGTGTGGATTGCTGCCAGACCAATACCGCATATTTTGTTTATTGATGAAGCCATTCAGCCAGAAATGAGCCTCATCGCTGAAGATGATTTTTCGATGAAAATCCGAATCATTTTCAAGTTGTTGCTCAGCCCGATTCACGAACATACGACGCTTCTGGTGGTCAAGCGGCTTCAGTTCTTGCGTCAATTTAATCTTGTAAGGATGTAGGCCAAGATCTTTTCGCAAAATTCGCCACAACTAAGTCACAGAGATGCCCAACGCTTGAGAACGACGTGTGAGAGACACATTTGTGCTTTCTGCAACTAAAGCCTCAGCGGCAGCAATATTCTCGACACTATGGGCACTTGTTTGTCTCACTGGCACGGGAACATTTTGTACTGTTCCTGTGGATTCAAATTGTTCACTAGACGCTCAATTGTTGATCTGCTAGGACGATTTTGACGACCATAAATTGGACGTAGCGCTCTTAACGTTGAGGCCACTGACTCCGAATTTCGGTAGTAAATTTTAATAATGTCGGCTCGTTGTTGGCTCGTATATCTTTCCATCATGAAATGGAAAATCTTACTGAAGAGAAATGTCAAAAGAACGGCAAGAAATATAGCGTCGTTTGCTGTCCCTGTCGCTCTACTTTTGTAGCGTCCCTGTTGAAAAACCCTTTATATCAAAATTTAAAACTAGAAAAAATACCTGGCAGTGCTTCAGGCAAAAGAGAAATCAAAATTTTACAATTGTCAGTGCTATAAGGTTCAATGTTAAGTAAAGAACCTTTAAGGTATACTTTTTGTAATGCTAAAACTTAACATACATTTAAGTTACATAGAACTTAATTGCACAACATCGTTCTACAAGGAATCTTATTTCATTGAATACGTTTCTGAAAAGCAAAAAGTCCTATTTCCATACAAAAACTATTTATTTCATATAATTTCTTCAATGCTGTAAGGTTCTATTTTGTACATAGAACTTTTTTTCGAAATTTACGGCTCTCGAATGAACTATAACGACTCTCGCATGAAGAAGCACCATCTGGAAAGCTCTCGAAACAGATACTTGAAAATTCCCGAAATATCCAGAGCTTATCAAACATATAGGTTTTAAATTCGTAAAAGGGGATAAGAAGGTGTGGGATTATTAATATTATCGTTATTATCACACAAGGGTTGATTTGATCAACTCGACATTCAATTGATAACGAAGTTGAATCGTGTACGGAGTGCTTTTGAAAACATAAAAAACTGATTCAAAAAGTAGTAAAACATGGAATTCTTGGATCGACACACACCACACATTTGAGAGCACCGACACAACTGTGCATAGGTGGAATTATTGCTTACAGATCCCCAATGGCAATTGATTCCTTTGCAATTGATGATATAAATTCACTTAAAAAAATTTAATCAATATCGATAAAAGTGAATTTAAGAACACCAAATTTCATCTTAGATCGATTTATTTCAAGTAAAAGTGAATTGTAGAAGCTAGCTGTATACATTCGAGATTCAAGTTTTAAAAATTTGTGTGGTTCAAAGTTTTTATTCTCGATATTATGTCTTTCAAGATTTAGAATTTTGAAATATTGGGGTAGATCCTTATGTATGAATTTCAAACATTTTTTTTTTATTTTGTGAAAATTGTTGAAGAAATATTTTTTTAAAATTAAAATAAATACGCCAAAAGTAAAAATAGAACAAAATAGAAATATTAATCAAATGAAATAAATGAAAATGAAAGAAAACATGCATTTACTGAGTCACACTTTTTTGAAAAGTTGCCATAACTGAGTCATTGGGCCTCGTGAATAAAAAAGAAGTCAAAGCAATTTTTGAAAGCGCCTTAAGCTAGCTAGTCACAGCTATTACTAGTAGTGGAAGCTAGATAGTTCTAGCTTAAGCTTTGTTTTATGTGAATAAAAAAAATAGATTACGCTAAACAGCTCTAGCTAGAAAATTCCAACTTAAGCTTAACATTTTTAGCTTTTTTTTGTTTATTCACATGTTTTGGCTTATAATCTTTAGATAAAACCATTTTTTTTTGGAACAAAAAACAAGGCAAATAGATTTGGGATTTTGATTAACCAAAACTATTTATCCTCTTGCTCGCTATGGCAAGTATTATTTTCATGTAAAAAGAACATTTTGACATTTTAATCAAACTTAACATTACGTACTGATGTTTAAGTCCAAAAAATATTTTGTATCATATCATCTGTATCTGTACGTTCACTGTACATCGATATCGAGCCTAATCGGATAGAACGATTTTTTTAAATGCGGTACAAAGCATTTTTATGTCAGTTCTTTGAGGAAAAGTTCGAAACTGTGTGCTAGCCCATATAGGACAGGTTGATCCAATACAACCATTTCTATATTTCCAAAACTGTCTGTGAGGATTTTTATTAAACTTTGTACCTGTAGGTTATGGGTAAAAAAATTACATAACAGAAATGGAGCGTTTAAATTTGAGAGTGTTTGGGTTGTTTTGATCCAATTTTTACACAAATATTTCTAAAAATTATAAAATAATTTTGGATTCCAAAGTTTTACAAACATTTTTTTGTATTTATAAGAAAAATACACTTTTATCTTTACCCCCATATTAGTAAATGGCGGATAACAACTTGCTAGCTTTTATACATTTATTAACTTGTAATTCTTATTAACAAATGTATTGTCATCCCTTATTGCCGTATCTACTTCCCCCAATCTAGATTATGTATCTATTAAGATAACACTTCCCCTTAAGTCGCTTTACGTTGTTTGTTGTTACATCTTACCATCACAACCAATCGAATCATATGAACTTGCTATTAGAGCAATTGACCACATAATGGATTCGTGTGATCCCCATGATGAGATCCTTCTTTTCGGCGACTTCAATCTTCCTTATTTAAAATGGAGTCCTTCAGACGATCTTTCGTTCTTTATTGCTTCTAATCCCACATCTGCCAAAGAATATGTCTTTCTAGATAGCCTTGCTGATTCAAGCCTTTGCCAAGTCAGCGGGATCACAAATTTCATGGACAGACAACTTGACCTTATTTTCACAACCGATCCCAATAACTCTTCTGTCTCAGCTAGCCCCCTTTCTCTTTCAACCATCGATAACTACCACCCTCCCCTTCTTCTCTCATTTTTTCACGACTCCCAATTACAATCCACTCCCACTACCGATCTTTATTCTCATGACTTCCATAAAGCAAACTTTCGTCTAATAAACGAATACCTTAAAAAAAATCTCTTTTAAATTTGATAACTTAACTGTAAATGATGCCACTACTTTATTGTACACTGAAATATTTAATTCTATTGCCCTTTTTGTTCCTTTTTCTCGCCACAAAACTTTGTCTTCTTCTCCACCTTGGTATAATCGTAAACTTCGTTGTCTGCGAAATAAGAGAAATAAGTTGTGGGAAATTTTCCTCCGCTCTCGTTCTCCTACTAATTATTCTAACTATCTTGGTTCTTATTTACATTTTAACGAGCTATACAACTCCCTTTACCAACGCTATCTAATTACCACGCAATCCAACCTAATCAATGATCCTAAGTCATTTTTTTCAGTTTGTCAACTATAAACGAAAATCCGATGGCTACCCCAACACTCTCTCTTTCAATAACGAAACCTCAAACGATCCTAGGACTATCGCCGACCTTTTTGCTAAATTTTTTAAACAATCTTTTGCAGATGACTCCTTTGCACCTGATTCTGCATATTTCAATTATCTACAAAACTTTTCTCTTGGACCGATTCTCCCTCGCACTGTGGATCCGTATCTCATCGAAACTAAATTAAATCAACTAAACGATGAATTTAGTCCCGGTCCCGATGGTCTCCCTGCCATACTTCTAAAAAAATGTTCTTCCACCCTTTCTCTTCCTCTCTCAAAACTTTTTAGCCTTTCCCTAAATCTTGGTGAATTTCCTCAGATATGGAAATCATCTTTCATTATCCCTATACACAAAAAAGGTTCGAAGGGTGATGTTAACAATTATCGCCCAATTGCCAAGCTTTCTCACATACCCAAACTCTTTGAAAGTATTTTGTACGAAACACTTAGCTTCCACTGCAAATCTCTCATCTCCCCCAGACAACATGGCTTTCTCAAATGCAGATCCACAACCACTAACCTTGTTGAATTTGTGTCTTTCACGCTATCAGCCATGGAAAAAGGTTACGAAGTCGATGTTATATCAACCGATTTTAGTAAGGCCTTTGATAAAATCTCCCATAAGCTAATACTTTTCAAATTGTCCTCTCTCGGCTTCGAACCTTCTTTGTTAAAATGGATCTCCTCTTACCTAGATAATCGTTATTATAGCGTTCGTTTTAGAACCGCCACCTCTTGCTCTTTCCTAGCTACCTCCGGTGTTCCCCAAGGCAGCCACCTAGGCCCTCTTTTGTTCATTCTTGCTATTAACGATATTGAAAAGGTCATCAAACACTCTTGTATTTCACTGTACGCTGATGACACCAAGTTTTTCAAGATTATTTCGTCGACACATGACTCTTCCCTTATTCAACAGGACCTTGACAGTTTTTCAATTTGGTGTCTTAAAAATTGCTTGGAGCTCAACGTTGGCAAATGCCAATCAATCACTTTTACGCGTAAGCGTATTAAATCTCCTCCCCGTCTTTACCTCCTTCATGATCAACCCATACCCACCGTTGAATTTATTCGTGATCTTGGCTTAATACTTGACCCGGAACTTAATTTTCTCTCCCATGTAGATGATATCATTCTCAAGGCAAATTCAGCCCTCGGCTTCGTCAAAAGATGGTCAAAGGAATTCTCTAACCCTTATGTGACTCGATCCCTATACATATCATTCGTTCGCCCACTCCTCGAATACGCTTCTCAAGTTTGGTCCCCTTATCAACTTATACACATTTCCAGAATCGAGAGCGTCCAGCGTCGCTTCCTTCGCTTTGCTCTTCGAGGCCTTGAATGGACCAATCCCCTGATCCTGCCTCCCTATCTAGACCGCCTTAAACTAATCAACTTGAATTCTTTGAAAGAACGTAGAGAAATATCAGACATTCTCTTCATTCATCGATTATTCTCTGGTTCCGTTGACTGCATTTCACTCTACAACTCTATCTCCTTTAACATTAACCCTCGTTCTCGAAATCCTCGTCTTTTTTATCTTCCAACCCACAGGACCTCCTATGGCTCCAACGAACCTATCTCCCGAATGCTGCGAAATGTTAATCTGAACATGAACTCCTTTGACTTTCACCTTAGTACTCCATCCCTAAAACTCCGTCTTCTCAATCGCCCTCCCCCTCACTAACGTTAGCTTAAGTTCTTAGTTTTAAGTTAGATTAAGAATTAGCTTGTATTAAGCCGAATAAATGGGGGTTTTGCCCCCACCAAAATTAGTCTGTGATGTGTGTTTACGTACGGATAACTTTAACTCGCCAAGTTCCGCGAGAACAGATAACTTCTTAACACGTAAACGCAAATGTGTGATAGGACCGTTTACTACTACCACAATACTACTACAGTTTACGTAAAGCAGTGCATGCATGTGATACATGTATTAGAAAAATATCACAATTCGATGAAGTGGTTAATTTAGTGAATTGATAAATATTGGAAAGATATATCTTTTTTTAATAAGAAAAGATATCAAACGGAAGAAACGGAAAAAATATGTATCCGTGTGCCAGTTAACACATGTTTTTTATTAATACTGCTGTAACATTTTAATAGTATTCAATTCATATATCTTTGATTCCTAACCACATGACGGCCTTAAACGCACTACAACTGAAGAAAATATATAACAAAAAATATAAGAACTAGTCAAAGCTTTCTAGTCAGGAGTTCAAAAATCTTGATATTTTTGTAGCTTTAACTATAATTCTAGCTTAAGCTATTTTTAATCAACAAATGGGAGATTAAGCTGGAAAAAGAAGCTTAAGCTACATGAATTTGGCTTTGGCTATTTTGAAATATCTATTACTAGAACACATCTCTTATTTGCTAGCTTAAGCTTGATTTTATTCACACAAAACCTAGCTTAAGCTTAAAAATACAAGTTTTGGCTTAAGCAGTTTCTTCATTCACAAGACCCAATGGTAAACGTTTTGGTGATGCTTCAACAGAGGTATTTACCTATTGTGTTTATCGAGAGTTTCAGGAATGGTTGCGAGTTGTTAGTCACTAGGCTCTAGTTCTCCACGAGCCGTTGCGATTTCAAATTGAGTTTTATTATTTATTACGTACTTATTTTTTAAATTTATATTATAATACAAAATAGGATATGTATAATTGCAAACATTACATATAGGAACTACTCGTAGTACATATATTCATGTGTATTAAAAAAAAAACTAAATCCGCCAGTAAAACGAACTGAAAAATTTACCTTGCTAAAATTTAAGCACGTGACGTGACACTCTAGCTGGTTTAAACTCGTAATCAAAACCAGCATTTTAACCAAGTTTCATGAGGCTACTATTTTCGGCACATGTTTTTTTTTATAGTAATCCAACCAAATGAACAGTTTGACGCCAAGTTTTATCAACGAACCATATAATCAATAAATTTTCGGTAATATGTGTATTTCCCTTTCTCAATGTATTCAGCCTTACCTACATACAATACAAATACAAATTACTGTTAATTTTTGGTGTCATTTAATTAAGCATTAAAACCCCCCTCCAACGCATAGTGTTACCATGTTTAGTTTGTACCAAGATAAGTTTTCTGTCTTTAAATTTAAGATACAGAACAATCCTGTGAAATAATAAAATGTATAAGGAAATTCTTAAACCATTATGGCCAGAACCACACTATTGTGCCAATACCGATACACTCTCGCTACAGTAAAATATTTGTACTTAAGAATAAATGAGAGGATCGAAATCATATAAAATTTCAATACAATAGTATGGATCTGGGTTCAAACTTACTGAACTTTAAACCTCTCAAGTAACCTTTATTCAAAACACTGGATACAGATGAAATTGTTTTTTTTTTAATGGCAACCGTAACAAAGCTAATTGGGTTTCACAAATCAAGACCTATAAGCTTAGGCCCTAGTTAGGGCCAACAAGTAAAGCTAGTAGAATTTGTATTATTGTGTTATTTTAAATCTTTGCCAAATAAAAACATTCACATCACTTTATTTAAATAAGATTTGACGGTTTTAGTTGAAATTGCCTTCAATTAAGTAGTGTCATAAAGTTTTCTATTCATCGACTCTAAATATTTCACTTATATTGGTTCCATTGAATTAGAATAGAATGATTTTTTTAGGTTCAAATGAAGCGTTTTTATTTTATCCGCCTCAATCAGCTTTGACAGTTAACATTTGTTTGCTTATGATTTTTGCAATCTGAAAATGGGATAACAAAATCTCGTGAAATTCTTATCCTCGTCATACAACGTTTTTATTGAAATGGTTATTGCGCCAATCAGTGTTGCCGCTGAAAAAAATCAAAGGGGTCCCAAAAAAGGTCCCAGGACAAAAAAAGGGGCCCATTTAAAAAAGCCACAAGAGAGAGTAAACAATTTGCATCTAAATAGGAGGAAACATTTTTTTCAAAGCTACGGCAAAATGTATTCTAATAACAAAAAAAAGCATATTTTACTAAAATAACAAAACAAAAAAAAAAATGTAGATAACTCTTTTTATAAATGAATTCAAAATATAAATGCTATTATTATCCTTTTGTTCTGTCAGTTTGCCGAATTAAGTACATATAAGAAATCTGGTGAAGTTCAATTATTTTTATTAAAAACTCAATTTTGAAGGACAATCACATTGAATTTTTAAAAGTGGCCAATTAGATGCTTTTTAAAAAATAGGTGACCACGGGTCTTGGATCATTTGTATACAAAATCATTTCGGAGCTTTTCCAATTGTGTCCAATCGGGTATGTTCTTCGATTGTTCACTTGATTTTTAACATAATTTTTGGCAGATTTGGTTAAAATTATTTTATTTCGAAATGTGAATTTGTGTCAAAAATAATAACGGTATTCATGCAACGTCGGAAAACTATTGTAAACATCGTAATCGTCGGAAAGTTTACTACATCGTAAACGAACTGTCAACATTTGTATGAGAAATCTTTTCCAACAAATCGTAAACATTCCGATATGAATTTGTATCGTAACTAAAAATGGTAAACGTGGTAAACTTTTAAACTAATTCTGAACAAAAAAGAATCCAACAAAAAAATGAAAACATCAAAACGAGAAACATTTTAATCAAAATGGATGAGAAAGGATACAATTAAAAGGAAAATAATAAAAATTGAAAACAAAACTGGACGAAAGTATTATTTTATTTGACGTTAAACAAACAACGGATTAGTTTATGATGTTTACGCAAAAGGGTGTTCATGAAACGTGCATTGTAAACTAAAAAAAATGACTACGTCGAAAAGTTTATTTGAATACTCTTGATATGATTTCGTTTCGAATTTAGAAATTTGGAAATTTTCGACGAAATTACCTTATTTGTATTATATTTAACCTTAGTAAGGTTAAATTAAGTGCTTTTTTACTCGCTCTAAAGTTTCAATAAGCATTGACAGATAATTTTTTGTGTGGTTATTTTTCTTTGTATTATGGAAATGTGTTATGGATTAAAAAATCTTAACAAGTTTGAACCAATCTTAAGCATAACTCCATTCCGTAGGGCTTTCGAGATATGTATTTCATTAAAAAAAAATTACGAAACTACTTTTTCAAATTTTAAATTGAAATGTATGTATATCTCAAAAATCTTTAGTTAAAAAACAATAAATTTTGATGTTAAGTTTCGATTAAGTGCTAAGCAACATTCACAAAAGTACAGCCTATTTTTCCTCAAAAATTTATTGTACTTGCTGGTAGATTCGCCGAAATCGTTAAATTATTTTATTGCAAAGATCATCAGAATGCATCTGAATCAAAGTATCTATCTGGGCGTTGGCGGCCATTAATGAAATTAGTGTCAAATGAAAGGTATGTCACTCTGGAAGAACTTTCACTATGGGTGTTACATTGCATTTCATTTGAAAAATAAGATATTGCAATGTTAAAATAGTGCAATTGAAAAGAGCAACATCGCATTGGAAATACATAATTAGTCTGTGTAATACTTTATCCTAACTTCAAAACGTCTCCTTACACTGTTGTAATGTGTTTTGGGGAATTTCAAAACATCCCAAGGCCCCGCAACGGTTTTAAACAGACCCAGTACGGATTTCAGGAGCTTTTGTATTTTTTCTAAAGTATTATTCCAATCAGGCGCTTTCCAAATGCCTAAACATGATAGCTTAAATACAGTCACAATAATGTAGACATTAATAACTGACCATATTTAAACGACTAAATCCCTTGGAGGGCTAAGATTTTCATTATAATATGCAAAGACAAAAAGCAACCTTCCAGAGCTCAACTGGTAACTGGCTTATTTTTGACGAAAACCATCATAAAAACATTTAGTATTTGCAAGGGAATCAAGAGCAATTTAGAACTTGACCTTATGTACTTTTATTATACATAGGTACTCATAATGTTCGTGCTTTCAATTTTTTTTTGATATTACGAGTATGCAGATTGTAATTTACGGTATTAGGTAAACTAGTACGTCGAGCCTTCAAAACTCGAGAGCTGAAAATGTTTACATGGAGAATTGAATCAGGATTTACGCCCATGTAGCCCTGGATTGGATTGAATCCGGATTACTCGATTCAATGCAGCTCGTTGTCATAAATCTGGCTGAAATTTCGATCCGGATTGAATCCGATCCTTCGATCCACTCATGTAAACGTGCTATGAGCTACTTATTATTATATGAGCTTCTTATTACTTTTTTCTGCAGCCATCAGACATTCTAGTTATCTTTCAGTCAGTGTAGGAAAATTGGTTGATTAATTGGTGGAAAAAATCGAAACGTCACATTTCGGTTACGACAAATTGCTCGGTCTCGCTCTCGCTCTTACTCGCACTCATTACGCAATTTTATTTTATTGTTTTTTAATTTTTGTGGTGGAATTATTTAACAATTGTTTGTATAATTTATATATTTTCTTGTGAATTATTAAAATTTTTGTATTTAAGTAATCTTTATTTTCTCATCTTTCATTTGATACCTCATCTGTAAAGATCAAGAAAGAACTAAAATTTCGGAGACCTACATGATTTTTGAAATCTCGAAATTTAACGACTGTAACTCCTTTGACAAATGTTTAAAAATTAATATAAAATCAAAGAATCAACGTAGAAATATGATTGATATACCAAAACGAATGGTTGTTAGCCAAGATTTTAATAAATTTATTTTGATATTAAATTTGAGGACATAATTGTTAATATAGTTGAAAACGTGCTTTTAGCACTTCGAAGTCCTTAAGCTACTCAAATTGTTTGCAAATTTAGTTTTTGTAATTTATTAAATTTTAAGACAAATATATCTTTCAAAAGACACCTTAGTTTTGAAAATCAAGATAGTTTTTCTCGAGTGATAGCCAATTTAATGCTGCTGAATCGTATGTACATTTTTGATTTTATTGGGCTTCGAACTTGGAAATAATCAAATGTGAATTTTTCTGTTATTAATTAATTAATTGAAAATTAACTGTGAAGTTTTTAAGCAACGTTCAGAAATGTTTTTGAAAAATTAACACCACTTGATGAGCGTAGTGGAAAGATATAAGCCATATAGTTTGCCAAATGAAGAAGTTATTTAATGTAAGACTTTTTTAAAAACACATTTTTAATATTTTATTTTCAATTGAGCTTTATAATTTATTTCAGATTTTTTAAGAAATATACCAAATTATAATATAAAAGTATTTTAATTCCTCAATATTCTAGTTATATATACATTTTTGAGGTAAATGTCCTTGAAAAGTATATATGTATTTATATCTATATCTAATGCTTCTTTGCCTCTTAAACTTGTTGTGACTTTTAATAATCATCTTGAAATATTAAAATAGTATTACGAATGTTATAAGCCATTCTCTAAGCTTTTTCAGTTATTTTTATACGCAAAAAATACACAATTTTTTTTTTTTACATAATTTTCTTACCTTTTTCGTGATTTACAACCATATGTTGCATGTTACATGATGCATGAAAATATGAGTATTTTTAATTGTTGATCCAAAAAATGTTTATTTATTAAAATCCGTTAATAATTAAGAAAGTTATCAACGTTTTTTAATGAAAAAAAGCATGTTTTAAATTTATGCAATTCAAATATTATTTAATCGCTACTCTGGTGTTGGATATAGAACTTTGTGATTATCTACATATATTTAGGGTTTGTATACTCATTTATAATATTACATTCTAATTTTTGTCCTACCTTTAAAATGTGTACTATTTTTTTTTATTTATTAAGGCTATGAATAGGTAAGAAAAAACATTAACTCATATTGTTTTTACATTTTTTTCTAGGTTTCCATGTAAAAGTAGATAATTTTTACCACGCTGAAAGATGTTACACATCAAAACCAACAATAAATTAAAATTAAAATTCTAAGTAATAGGAAGTATAGCCATTTGCTAGAGAATTTGAAAATTAAGTAATTTATAATAAAGCTTCAATATACAGCTCATCAGTCAGTGCCATATAAATACTTATTATCGTTCAATTGATTTTGACTCATCGCTGAGATAATTTTTCAACCATTGGAGAACCGAGAAAGAAGTTTCTTTTGTATGTGAATACCAGGTATACATATACATATATGAAGTCATCACCTCATCAGTAACTGCACCAATTTATTTATAAAAGTATTAAAAGATAAGTGACTGATTTAACTGAGTTGTATTTACATTCAAAATATTTAACCAATATAATTTGATAATTTGTGTGAATTAACGGCAGTAAAAAAAAACACCTGATGGCGGGACATTTGGTATCGGCATGATCACAGCCGGAGTCGCACAAGGTTCAAAACTTGGCCCCTTTCTCTACAGCCTGATTACATCAGACCAACCCGTCCCAGCTGGCTGTGAAAACCTGCTTCTTGCTGATGACTCGCTTACATACGCGACTTCAATGACACCGCTAGTCGCAGTCCGGATAGTAGAAGCTCACATCAACAGACTATTCAATTTCTACAAGAAATGGGGCATCAAAATTAACTCGGCAAAATCGGAGCTTATCAGCTTCAGGAGACCCCGTGACGGCAGAAGTCGCTTAGCAGCCACTTATAGAAGCCTAGTCCTGAAGCTTCCCGACGGTTCAACTATTGCTGCCAAAAGGGACGTCAAATACCTGGGGATCAACTTCAACGAGTTGCTAAGGTTCAACCCGCACTCAAAAAGTGTACTCAGAAAAGCGAACTGGGCATTCCACCTACTACACCCCTTGATGAGGAGAAGATCAGGACTAAGCCAATAGACGAAGATACTTATGTACAAGCAACTTTTGCGGCCAGTCATCACCTACTATTTTCCGGTCTGGTTCACGATCACAAAAACAGCGATTAAGGAACTCCAAATTTTCGAGAGGAAGATGCTAACAATCTGCACCGGACTCCATTTCGATAGGCAGCGAAGAAAACATTACAGGAAAGAGGATCTGTACAGAAAAGCAAGGCTAATACCGCTGGACAAATACCTGCTAAATTCGGCAAAGAAGCTAGTGCAGAACACCGTTAATCACCCCAATCAGCTAATGAGAAGAATGGCCACCGAGCAACGACATCCCGAACCGAGGTACTTCAGTGTGATGGAAACCCTGGACGCCAATATTTTCACGGACAACGACGAAACAGCCGTTTCTTTCTACGCTGACACAGGGTCAGCATACTACCGCGGCTAAAAGCCTAGCCTTTTCACCAATCCGTACCCAAACCACTAATGGGCAACCATGACGGAACACCCCGAGAACATCAAAGTCAACCGACTTTCTTAATTTTAATTTTAAATATAAGCCAATGTATAACAATAGGCCCCCTTTGTGCCATAAGATTTATATTTTTCAATGTATTTAAAGTTAACTCAAATTGTATATATATGGTCAATCGTTAAAATAGTTAAAATCGTTAAGTATCGGCATGATTCATCTTAAGTAAATATATAGCAAAATGACCTACCCTAACTTAGAATATGAATTTCGTGGAATTTCAATATAAAACCGCTATGATTCAATATTTTAGTTTATCATAAATCAAATGTTTTTGAAAGAATACTTACCACTCCTGTGTCTGCAGCTGATAAAAGAAGAGAAACAATTAATACCTGGACATCAGTTCTGATTTAGAAGCAAGAATTCATTATTGACATTCTTGACGAGTCGAATTTAGTACGCCGTCTGCGAAGAACAAAATTTTCCGACTTGGTACGGTGAACAGTCTACAGGTTTGTAGACTTCAAAGTTTTTACTTTAAATGCTCTCCCTAACCAACACGAATGCGGAGCGACGATGAATTTTTTTTGATGTTAAGTGTTGTGTATTTGTCATATTTTGTACTATTGTGAATGAGTCACTGCAAATCGCTTGGCATTCGCGTTGGTTTGGGAGAGCCTTAAAGGATATAGCGTTATTGCGAATTCAAAATGGACAAACGTTGGAAATATAAAATTTTAACTTACTTATGCCCAATTTTAAATTCCCTTGTAGGGGGAAAACGAGAGAATTGACTATGCGGGAGGCCTGAGCCACTCACAATATTTCACTCAGATTGCTCTTAAATTCTTTATGAGTTTGTATATCCGAAGCAGAAAGTGACCTTCTATTTAATTACTTACAAAAAGGTTTCAGGATCAACATTTGCATTTGGTTCCTGGACGAATAAATGCATTTTTCGCTATGAAAAGTTGAATTTTTTTTTAATAACTTTTTTTTTTTACTATTCAATTACTAAGAATCAAGAATGATCTTATTCGATGAATAATTAATTTTGTAAATATCCCTGCAAAATAATGTAACAGTTTACTTAGCAGAATTTGTAATTATTTTGTCTCAAAAATTCGTGAAGGGGAGACTTGAACCACTTCCTGTAGGGAGACTTGATTATACGAAAATTAGGAGCAAACCAGACATTTTTTTTAACAGCCACAGAAGCGAAAATACAAAAATAACAACATTAAAATTATGCATAAGAAATCTTTAAATCATGTACCGGTATTTCCCATGGCCGGGTTTTTTTAGTAATGTATATATTTTAGTTTTTCACGTTTTTTTTTTATTTTTTTTAAGGGGTGTATAAACATTTTTGTGTATAGATTTTTAAAACATTTTTGTTGACAAATAACACAATAAATATATTAACAATTGACTTACATGAAAATAATATACGGCGACTTAATTTTTTTTATTGTCTACTCGTCGAATTTAGATATAAGTCAAGTCTTCCGAAGGGGTGATCAAGTCTTCCGCTCCACCGGGAAACTCGAGCCGAAAATCTTTCATCAAACAATTTAATGCGGGTTGAAACAAGTTGTGTGTATTTGAAGCACACAAAACTAAATAAATATGATAAATGGCTGAGATAAATAGAAACGCTTTTACCACCAATTTTACAAAAAGTGGCACAAGTCTCCCGCCTTCCCCCTACACTAAAACCTCGTTAAATTTCAAATCTCTTTTTTGTTCAGCCATTCCAGTCAAGAACAGCTGATATCTTGTTGTCAGAATAATTGTCCCTCTTTTTCTTTTACACTTTGCATATGTACGAGTGAAACAACCACTTTTTTTATATCCAGGGATGTGAGGCATCCTCGGGTTATTCAGTCCCGGTAGTCCAGTGGCAGTATAGTTATTTAAGATTAGTTGACACTGGGTCAGAGTAAAAGGGTACTGCTTCATATGCTCAGTTTGTAGAGGTTAACATGTATTTACTACCCTAAACCTAATGGAAAGTAACATTTTGTCCCATAAGACAGGTTAGTCCAAAAAATATTGCGATTTTAAAAAGTCAAATGTCAAAAATTTTTCACTGTAAACGTTACAACTCTTGAAGCTCTCCCAAACTAACGCGAATGCAGAGCGACGACGATTTTTTGTTGTTGTTTAGCGTTTTGTATTTTGTCATATTTTGTACGACATGTGAATGATTCGCTGCGAATCGCTCCGCATTATGATTGTATTATTAGTGAAAATTGTGAATAATAATTTTAATTTATATCCACTAAAAAAAATTGTCCAAAAAAACCGTTAGGTACAAAAAATTGACTGTCAAATATGCGTTCTTTTCAAAATTTACCAGCATTTCTATCTTGAACTATTAAAATTTTTATTAGGTACAAAATAAAAAATTTTCTTCAATAGTCCTAGTAAAAATAAAAAAATTTGTGTTGCTAAACACTTTTTTACAAAAAATGCTATAATGCTACATTTGCTTTTCAAAACAGCCATTTTCGCCATTTTATTGTCTTTTTATAAATAATAGAGCACAAAATTAAATTTTTTTCAATGATGTCCTAGAGCAGCCGTTAGCAAAATTTTTGAGCTGTGGAATCCTTAACAAAGTCAAAATATATTTTGGAACCCCAACACTTAATTGCCTTTCACATGGGCTGTGGATGCGAATAAATTTGGTCAGGTTATTCCAAGTACAAATATCGACAAATTCTTGTTTTAATTTTTCGATAAAATGAATTAACGTTTAAAAAAAAAATAACACGGCCTTAATTCAGTTAAATTATTAAATTTAGCATTTTTATTATTTCTACCCGACCAATTTTCTGCAAACTTGAAAAAAACACGTATTCGCAATCGCAACATCTTGAAACATTCCACTAATCCCCAAATGAAAAATTCGCTCGAATTTAACCCCACATATTCATGCACCCATTTTACTGGCTTCTTTTTTTATGACAGTTGGCGTCTATCGACGACTACTCATGTGAAAAAAATGTAAAAATTTGCGACAAATCAAGGTTGAGTTTTTATTATAAATGGATGCTGTACCCGTTCGATGTCACAATTAGTAACTGGAAAAATATATTGCCAAGATCTTGGTGAATATTAGTTGGGAGCTCTAGCGTGTTTCCTTCCAAAAATTCATAAGCTCGAAAACATTGAATCTTTTTCATAAAATCACCATTTTAGTCCGCAATGAGGCCTCCGGACAAAAATTCAAACTCAGATTCGAAGATTTTTGTCTTCGAATAGAAAACGAAAATGTTTATTTGTTTGATTTAATCATATTGCATGACGTTGATTTTTTGATTTTTTAGTTGCCATATTGTGGCAACTAAATTTACCAAAAATTCAAAATATTTGAAGATACCGAATTTTTATTGGAAACAAGACCTAATGTGGGGTTTCTAACAAAATTTTGGTTTTTGTGCTTGTTTTCCTAAATAAATAAGTTTATTAAATATTAACAGTTTTGAGACTATGAGAAAGTTACGGGTTATTTGGTTAACATTTCTTGTTAATTAAAAATACAATTGAAAAATATAATATTTGACAATTTCCGAAAAAAAATATTTCAAAAACCTCTAAAATGATATACAAATAATATTCTTACCAGCGTTACCGAATTTTTTTTTGAAAGTGCCATTGCCAACAACGGAAAGTGCCACCAAAGAATTTTTGATGCAAACTAAATTTTTGAAACAAAAACAAACGCGTAATGACAAACTTTGCAAATCGAAAACAAAATACGTACGGCTGGACTTAAGTGAATTATCCAACCATTATATCCGGATTTATTAGAGCAAAACATTTATATAAATGTCTATATTATTGGCTCCAAAAAAATACAATATATAGAAGGCTTTCTTTCTTTGATTGTTTACCAATATCATTAGGTAAATAATTTTATTTTATTTCTTTATTTTTGGAAGCAAAAAGAAATCATAAAAATTTCAAATAGAATTGGAATTGAGTTTAACTGATTTCTGCATTGAAGTTTAAATAAAACTGGGTTGATCGAGATTGGATTTAATTTTCAAATTTAAATTACTTAAAATCTAAATTTAATTTTTTGTCCTAATTAAACGGGTAATTAATATATATAAATTGGGGACATGTTATGTAAGTGTTGATTATTAACATTCTAAGCTAAATTTTTTGATTAAATATTTCATTTTACTACTCGAACATCAAAGTGCCAAAGTCTTTGAGTGCACATTGCCATATAAATGAAAAAGTTTCATAAAGGCACGATCGTGCCACATCGGCAACGCTGATTCCTACTCCTCTCCTCTTTTCCGGAATTTGGGAATCCACTTAGTAGTCTTAAGTAATTTTTACAAAACTTGTCACTGGATTTTTGAAATAAAATAAAACAAAAACCAAAATCAAAAATGTAACATTTTGATGCAAAATTGTTATGCAATTTAAATTTTTGGCTAGTTAAGAATGATAAGAAGTAAAAACTAAATAATAGGGGATTATTTTTGTTTTTGTTTTTGTGAACTATTGAATATTAATATTGAATAAAATATTCAATAGTCCACAGAACCAAGAATAATTCTCTACTATTTTCGATCTTACTTCTTATCATTCTTAACTAGCCAGACCACGGGCTTTACCATCATATAAATTCTGAATTTTAACAAATTCCCCTAGAAAATATAATTTACAGTGCTTTGGCACTGCGCTAGAAGGGTGGTATAACAGCATCTAACTGATGAGGCAAACTGTTGTACCAGGTCGAAACGCATTAGCAACTAAAGTTCGCAAAATCTTTACTTAAATTTTGGTTTCGTTAATGATTCTTGTGAATCCATTTGTTTTAATTTTCCATATTTTCAAAAATTCGTCCAGAAGCTTCATAGTTTTTCTTAATTATTTAAAGAATTTACAAAAAGTTAATAACACTGAATGACGAAGTTATCTAAAACTAATAAGCTGGTTTCTTAGACTATACAACTGTCTTGGATTTCTAGAAAACTGAGAAAAGATACATTTATTTTGAACAATTTCGTTATTTAAGAGTAACAATCAGAAAACCGTTATTTTTGGCTTTTGGTAGATTCTTTAAATAATTATATCTTTTTATCGGTAAATTTTAGAACAAATTTTTATATATTTTCTTGTAAAGAGTCAAAGGGTCTACAAGCACTTGTCGATAACATTTATCGTTAAAAAAAAAACAATATTTTTGTCAATTTAGCTTATTTGAAATAGTTATATTTCTTTTACAATTGATCTTACGAGGAAAAGGTTTCAATTAATTTTTTTTGTGAAAAATTGCCTTATATGTATGTTTAGTTCACTGATACTACTTCTCGATACAATTCACCGTTTGAAGTTTATGGGCAAAACACCAACTTTTTAGACACTTCACCTTTTATGCTCATGTGGAATTGCTAAGGACATTTCATAGTTGATTTTTTAGTGCAAATAGAAGGTCTATACTAATTTTCAGTCTTATCGGAATTTTGGGTAGGTTCGCACATTTGTATGTCTATTTTTCACTGGACTATTATTGATCACCCCGAAAGCCATTATGGAAAACTTTCTGAAGCTAACAATGACTGATTTATCTTCCAACAAAAATGTAGATATAAGAGCTGCTAAAAAGATGTGCGAACTCAATTGACCACATCGAATTAGAATAAACAATCATAGGAGAAGAATTAAAGTTTCAGTAAAAAATACCCCATTTACCAAGATAAGATAATGCTCTCAGGGCAAGGTACAAACCAGTCCTACATTTCAATTCTATTCTTCTGCTTGAAAATTTTACTATTTTCGGCCACATAATATTAATATGCCCCGGGTCCGGGTCAGAAAAAATCATGTTGTTTGAACTTATTTTTAAGATTAAAATATACTCGTACGCGTGTATTTGAAATTTCAGTATGAATTTACCGCTTTAAAAAAAAACTACAATTCCCTAGAAAAGATAAGATCAGCCACAAAAAAAATTGTTTCTGAAGCTTATATCGGATTTGAAACACAAGTATTTATATCAATATTTGAACGTAATATAAAGGGTGATTTTTTAGCATGTTTGGTTTTGGCAACACTGGTTTTGACAGCTGACGTGTGTTTAGTACCTTGTGTCACTGTCAAACAGCTTCAGTTTGGTTTGCAATTTAACCATGGATCGTCTACAAATGAACAACGCTTGCAAATTATTGAATTTTACTATCAAAATTCGTGCTCGGTTCGAAATGTTCAAAATGTTGGAAATTGTGTTCAGCGATGAGGCTCATTTTTGGTTGAATGGGTACGTAAATAAGCATAATTGCCGCATTTGGAGTGAAGATCAGCCAGAAGCATTGCAACAGCTACCAATGCATCCCGAAAAAGCCACTGTTTGGTGCGGTTTATGGGCCGGCGGCATTATTGGGCCATATTTCTTCAAAGATGATGCGAATCGCAGCGTTACTGTCAATGGTGAACGCTACCGAGCGATGATAACAAACTTTTTTTTGCCCGAAATGGAAGTTTTTGACTTGCATGATATGTTGTTTCAACAAGACGGTGCCACATGCCACACAGCACGCGAAACAATGGCGCAATTGCGAGGCGAGTTTGGTGAACAGTTAATTTCACGTTTCGGGCCGGTCAATTGGCCGCCTAGATCGTGCGATTTGACACCATTAGATTATTTTTTGTGGGGGTATGTCAATAGGGACAAGCCCGCTTCGATTGACGCACTGGAAGCCAACATCAATGCATTCATTCGTGAGATACCGGCCGATATGTGTGAAAGAGTATGCCAAAATTGGACTCAGCGGATGGGCTACCTGAGACACAGCCGCGGTCAACATTTGCTTGAAATTATCTTTAAACATTAAATTGCAAGGTTCAAACTATCGATTCAAATAAATATTTCATTCATTTTTTTCGAATTTTTTGTGTTTTTTTTTTTAAAAGTTCTAAGCCTCTTAAAAAATCACCCGTTACTTAAAAAAAAAAGCGCGTGCAACTCAATACATGTGACAGAACTGAAAGTAGTAAAACCTTAATTACTTAGTACATTAGTAAGGGCATGTGTTACCCTCAAATATGTGTTATATGAAATAGTAATAAGATAAAAACAAATGCTGATTTGCGTTATTGTCCTTTTCGTCGTTTTAAGGCCGAGTATCTTTCGGATCCCATGGCTTGGAGCCTTACGGCTGTAGAATGAAATTTTTTGTCGCAGTAAAATACATAAGACAAAAAAAAGAGAGTTGTTCTGACTTCTATGTGAGGAATCTTACTTTTATTTTGCTCTCCTGCTCTGCCAAAAAACTGAGGAAAAATACTGAACGCTCAAGAAATATAAACAGTTTAAATGAATTCATTCGAGGCACTATTTGTTAGTCCAGTTTATATTTCATGTGGCGCAACAGAACAGCTCGTGGAGAACCAGGGCCTAGTGACTTACAAATCTCAACCATTCCTGTGGGCGTGTTGTAGGCAGGAATGGAGGGGACCTACAATTTTTTGCCGAGTCCGAACGGCTAGATGAGAAGTACTTATTCATGACAAGTATACTCTTGGAGGATTTGTCAGTTCCTCGCAAGAGGCAGTACCTCGGAAAAAACATTTCTTTTTTTAGGTGGCTGCGCTGGGAATCGAACCCAGACCTTGGACATGACAGTCCAACGCTGTAACTATCATGCCATGAGGTACTACTATGTTGTCTGATATCATTCTCTTTATTGTCCTTTATAAAGTCAGAACATTTAATGCCAGTAAGGTAACGTGGCGTTACCCACGGGTGGATCACTAGTGTGAAGCAGATAAGTGGGGGGGGGGGGGGGGGGCAGTAGGGCAGATTATTTGTGTTAGTTTTTTATCTCGCCAATTATCATGCTTTAAAATGAAATCGAAGTTGTGTAAGTTTTTATTGAGTTATTTGCGTTCTCTCAAACTGCCCTATGTCCCAAACATTGGAAAATGGCGTCTAAACACCCGGTCATGCTTTGAGGTAAATACAAAAAGAAGTGAAAAAGAAAAATGAATCTTAAAAAGAAATAATTTAATGCATTTTATTATTTTTTATACTTCTTTTGTATTTTTATATTTTTCAAGTATATGTTGCTTCTTTTTGGCAACAAAAAAACATATTTGTGTTTTTGGGATTTGATACTTATCACTTAAATAATACTGAATTAAAGTCCTACCTACACTAAAATGCTCTTCGAATCATAGATAACGACCTCAATTTCGCACTCAATATACAATTTTAATTTAAAAAAAATACATCACAGAAAACAACATGAAATATGTATGTATTTTAGTTCAACTAAATTGATTTCTTATTTAATTAACGAGTACTGTAGCGTTTTCAAAAGCTTTTGCTAGATTTTAATTAAATATTTAAATTCTAAATATTTAACATTGCATATTGAAATTTGCTATTTAAGGATTTTCTGTGTCGAATTGACTCTATTCGCATAAATTAAACAAATCACAAATGCTTTTTTTGTATGAAGATTTTTGAACGACTCATAAGAAAACATTAATTTAATCAAAAATTTTGGTTTTTAACGCGATAACCTGAAGCCCATAGAAAGCTTCATAATTCTTTTAATCAAGGCCTGGTATAAGAGAAGTCATGAAATTTAGAATTCTTATCAATACCCGAATTATCTGCCCGGTTTCCGCAAGTTTATTTTAAAAAACTGATGAACTCTTCACCTACAAAAGATTGTTCTCATCCACGTTGGCACTTGGAATTTCACAATATTCAATTTTAGCAACGATTTCATAGGTCATGATAGCTGAGTAGTAAACAATGCATGTACAAACATACATAATGTACTTGAACTAAGAATCGAGCATGCGTTGTGCCACCATCCAATCAGTAGAAAGTTTATCTACCCAATTCACTATGTCACTCCACACTTGAACTCATGGATTGTTAATTTTTTTTGTAACTTTATGTGGCGAAACAAGGATTGGGTGTTTGAAGTTTTTGATGTTTTGTAAGAAGCGCATGATTTGACTGAGTATATTTTTAAAAAATAAATCTATGAACAAAATATTACAAACGTCACTGAAAACACAAATCTCACATTCCAAAAACGGCTCATGTGTGAAAAAAATTCAGACGGCACCAAATTGGTATCAATTTTGATAACCTTCCTTCTAAGAAGCTATCGCAACCAAATTTAAATTTTGTGGCAGTTTTTTTTTCTGTCAGAATTGAGAACATGCTTTTGCTGAACTTAGATAGACTGATTTGTTTGATTGATCTGATTTCCAAATTGGGATTTGGGAGATTCATTAAAAAAAAATAAATAATAAAAATATAATACAGATACGCATATAATTCAGCCACATGTGCATATAAATATTAAACACATACATAAATATTTATAAGTATACATTCAATGCTAAGATGGACAATTTTTTTAATGAGTTATTTAATGACAGAAAGATTTTGCTCTACACAAATTTTAAGATAAAGAAAGGTCACTACTTTTTTCCTCAGGCATCTTGCATACACAAACCTTAATATTTGATATTTAATTTTGGACTTTGGGCTAGGATTCTAAAAAAAAAAAATATTTTGAGGAACAAAATTTTTTTGTTGTGTTCCATACTCTAATTATTTATCAAAAACCAAAATTAAGTTAGCAGTAATGAGTCTGTGAACTCGTACCCTTTTGTCAGGATAAGAGTATTGAGCCCTTTGGGCAATAGTGTGTTAATCCAGCGTTTATATAGCTAATCATTACATTTTGAAGATGAAATTTCAAAGACCAATTTGTTAAGCTTTTGTTAGTAGGTATGTGGAGTTATTTAATATTTTGCACCATTTTTGAATTGTCATGACGTTATTGAGAGGTTGATAATGAAGAATCGATACACCTTTTCTTACATCTTGCTGATTGGATGCTGAAATTGAATTAATAAGAACATGAATTACTAGATACATTTACTGTGAGTGGTGAGGCTATACGTTTGAGTACATACAAAACTCCCACATCTGGTACTCCAAAGCCCTTCGCTAAAATAGTGTTCTCCGCTACTTCTCTCTATCCACAACAAGTGACACAACGATGTTGACTGACTTCGTTTATCTGCAATTGTTGCTATGGACGTGGATCATGAATCGAAGAATACGAGATTACGCTACTTCAGTTTTTTTTTTTTAAATTGTTATTGTCTATATGACAAGTAGGTATGTCGTGACGTAATTGTAGACAGAAATACATAAGTTCGCGAAGATCCAAAGCTACTTGATTTTGAGTGAATAATTTTCCAAACTTCTTTTAAAACTAGCTGGTAACTAGTGCACAATAATGGCTAAGCTCGCTTCGGGTTAACTGGGGTGGCATCCCAGGGTCCCGGGGGTTTGGGGGCCTGGGACTGATGGAAACAAGTGCTTTAGTTGTTGTTTCTTGTAAATGTGAAATTCTTCTTTCTACTAGAAACAAATGATTACGAACGAGTAATGAGGAGTGATTTCTATGCGAACGAAAAAAATATTTGAGGTCAACGAATCTTCAGAATCTTTGATTGCTCAAAAACTGTTGAGTGAAGTTCACAAAAATATATAAGTTATATAAGCAAATTTTTTGCTATTTTGGTAAATTTGCATATTAATCTTAAAAAAATTAAAAAAATTGAACCTTAATATATTTTTATCAAAAACGAAAATAATTCTGTTAAGGGACGATGAATTTAATCCTTGTTCCGTTGGTCTCTTCTCTCAGATATGGAAACCATCTTTCATAATCCCAATGCACAAAAAGGGTTCAAAGGGTGATGTTGACAATTATCGTCCAATTGCCAAGTTTTCTGACATACCCAAACTCTTTGAAAGTATTTTGTTTGAAATGTTAAGTTTCCACTACAAATCCATCATCTCCTCCAGACAACATGGCTTTCTCAAATGCAGGTCTTCAACTTAAATTTGCTGAACTTGTGTGTTTCACGCTATCAGCCACAGAGAAAGGTTACGAAGTCAATGTTATCTCAACCGATTTTAGTAACGCCTCTGACAAAATTTCCCATTGTTATTACAGCGTTCGTTTTTGATCCACCACCTCTTGTTCTTTCCTAGCTAGATCCGGTGTCCACCAAAGCAACCACCTAGGCCCACTTTTGTTCATTCTTGATATTAACGATATTGAAATGGTCATCAAACATTCTTCTTTTCCACCGTACGCTGATGATGCCAAGTTTTTCAAGACCATTTCACCCATATCCACCGTTGATAATATTGGTGGCCTTGGTATAATATTTGACCCGTAACTTAATTTTCTATCCCATATAGATGATATCATTCTCAAGGCGAATTCAGCTTTCGGCTTCGTCAAGAGATGGTCAAAGGAATTCTCCAACCCTTAAGTGACTGAATCCCTATACATATCCATTATTCGTCCACTCCTTGAATCACTTCTCATATTTGGTCCCCTTATCAACTTATTCACATTTCTTGAATCGAGAGCGTTCAGCATCGCTTCCTTCACTTTGCTCTTCAAGGGCTCCTCTGATTCTGCCAGACCACCATAAACTAATCAACTTGAATTCTTAGGAAAAACGAAGAGAAATATCAGACATTCTCTTCATTCACCGATTACTTTCTGGTTACGTTTAATTCCATTCCATTCTACCACTCTTTTTTCTTTTAAAATAAAACCTCTCCCACGAAAACCTCGTCTTTTTTATCTTTCCACCCACGGGACCTCCTAAGGCTCAAAAACCCCCACAAAATTAAAAAAAAAAATACTTTATTTTCTACCTTCTGGGTGGGCGCACGCTCATCTAGCTATGCTACTATGTAATATGACAGATAGTATTTTTTCAATTCAAAACTTCGTCATATGTTGCTTGTGATGTTGTATATATGTATCTTGTTTTTGTTATTCAGACATTCTTTTTCTTCAAACAAAAAGATTTGTATTCCAAATTAAAATCAAATCAACTTCAAACAGTTTTGTGAAACAAACGATTTCTTGCATCTGTCATTCACTTTGAATGTCAAAAAAAAAAAACTGCCCTTGCCAGATTTTCTAACAACGCATACGATGGAAGAATTCAGTTTTGTTGAGAACTAGGACTGCCCTTTCTCTATGATTGAAGAAAACCTAGGTCCACAGTACACGAATAGAAGGTATTGTATTCCGGAGATTATCAAAGTTGGAATTGTCAGAAATTTAAAAATGGATGTGAACGTGAGGACGAAAACACATGTAAACACAACAACAAATTAAAATTATCAGAAATAAAAAATTGCAGCCCATTATTTTAAAATTATTGAGCATACTTGATACAAGTGCCATGTAGTTGTCAGCTCTATTGTTGTCAAGAAAATTTTGAACAACAGATTTAAAGCTGCCAACACTGCCGTTCTAGGGTATTGAGTAGCTCTGAAAATTCGTTGCGGGTCATAATTTTCTTTATTTGTGGGCCTACGAAAATGTCAGCTTTCACTTTGACCTCAACTTCGGAAAAAATTTCATTTAATATTTAAAGGCTTCATGGTCTTGCCGAAGAGCTTTAACGAGCTGTTTCATAAGTCCTAATTTTATATGTAATGGAGGCATCAATACATTCTTAGTCTCAACTATTGGGTCCCATTTCACATTTTGTTTTCCTAACTGGAACTCGGTTCGTCTAGGCTAAGAATAGTTTTGGAAATGCTTCACATTGGCCCTACTGTCCCTTAAGCAAAGGGAACAAGGCAGTTATACGCTTTGAATTCCCACTAGACAACCAATAATTTTGAAATCTCCTATCACTTGCCAGTTGTACTCCTTATATACTTTATCTTCTCAAATACCATTTCACACTATCGTAATTTTCCTTAAGAATTACGGAATGAGCTAGTGGAAGAGATTGAAATGTATTTTCATTGTGAAGAAGGACAGCTTTCTAGCTTTTTGTTGAGTTATCTATGAAAAGACGGCATTCAGAATGTATGTATGCAAGGTATTCCGATTTCTTTGAACAAGCCCTGCACATTTATACAAGAGCAAAGTCCATCTTCTTTATTGAAAAAGCAAAAAACTGCTTTCTGACGCTTTCTCTGTGCAGTTATATTTACATTACTTTCAAGTAAATTCCATTGCTTCAACCTAGAAGCTAGGATTTCTGCTCTACTTTTAGGTAAATAAAGATCTCTAGCTAAATCGTTTGAATCGTTTGAGTCAATGAGACGTTCTGTACTTACGGTTAGAAAATCAGAGTCACCATCACCATCACCATTATCTTGCCTGGAACTTTGTGATGGCAGAACATCATTGTTATTCAGCGCTGGAGGAGAAGGCTCAGGATGGTTTTCATTATGTGGGTACTGGAGATGATGATGTTACAATATCTTCTTCGTATTTTTGGCAGCGGGACGCTTCTTTGGATTCACAACACAAAAATAACAATCTAGAACATGGTCAGTGGGTTCCCTCCATATTCTTGTTTTAGCAAACCTCATAGCTCTCATCCCTCCCCGATACCAGCCTAAAAATTAGTTTAAACATTGTCATTAACAATTACAATTATTAATTCCGTCCTTTACCATCGAGAATGACTATTCTGTGTGAATCTTTCTAATATCTCTTTTTTCTTCAAGGAATCCTCAAATATTTGTTAGCCATCAACCCATAAAATAAAAAAAGTCAATCAACATGATTTTTGCTATTCGTAATACTACATTTTCATTAGAGTTAAAATTAGGTAATTTTGCAAATCACAGAAGTGTTTTTATCTGTAATTTATTTATTTCGGTTGACAGCTCATTTAATTTTTAAATTTTAACTGGCTGTTAATTAATTGCTTTTTTTGTGTTTCTGGTTTGACATTTTTATACAAAATCTTTTCAGATGACTTCAACTGTGCCCATTTGGGTGTGTTCGTTACATTTGGACTTAATTGTCTACCTAATTTCATCATCTCATTTCTCATTTTTATGGAAAATGAGATGACTTCGTATTGAATTTGGATATTTTCAACCTCATTTGGTCCAAAGAAAACGTAGTATAAGGGGTTTAAGTTTTATCTTTACCTATATTTCAATGTTAAGAACAGCTAACTTTTTTGTTCCATAACCATCAGCTTTGTTTTGTTAAACTGAATGCCAGCCACATCATGCATCATGCAGTGAATTTTACTCTGTTTAGATTGGGAAGATTGAATCCGGATCCGGACTTAATCTTCACGTTTTTTTCATGCACTTTGTATGAAAAACAGAAACTTACGATGTTTGAACTCTAAATAACATTATTTCTTACCCAAATT
This sequence comes from Dasysyrphus albostriatus, assembly GCA_946251815.1. Lineage (NCBI taxonomy): Eukaryota > Metazoa > Arthropoda > Insecta > Diptera > Syrphidae > Dasysyrphus > Dasysyrphus albostriatus. Next base: position 94,516,527 of record OX276336.1, read on the forward strand.
GTGAGACTAATCATTAGAAAATAACATTTTGGTAATTTGACAGCCTAATGTATATAGTAAACGATTTACACAGTTTTAGATTTGATTTATCAGACCTTTTCAACAATTTGTATCATTCCAATTTTGATAGCATATATAAAGTACATACATACATATGTACTTTATGCAAATTCATATAGTTTTGATAGATTTGAAATGAAATCTAAATAAAATTATTGGGTATTGGTCTTCTAGTTGTAGTACCTCGTGGCATGATGGTTAGTGGTTTGGGTTCGATTCCCAGCCGCTGCCATCTAAAAAAACAGAACTGCGTTTCCTGAGCTACTGCCTCTTGCAAGGAATTGACAAATCCTCCAAGAGTATACTTGTCATTAATAAGTGCTTCTTATCTAGTCGTTCGGACTCGGCAAAAAATTGTAGGTCCCCTCCATTCCTGCAAACACTAAACTTATTTATTTATTTTTCTTCTATTTATAGCAATTTAACAGCTTTATAGTTTCGAGAAATAGTACCTACGCATACGCCCTAGTGTACAATTTTAATAAAAACCGAGTAGTTTTTTTATTGGTAAAAAAGAACACTGTAGTTCAACTTTCAATTGCAGTTGATCGTTATTATTACCTATTAATACATATTAAATTAATTCTTAAAGCAATTATGACGCTACATTTTACTTTCATTTTTAACAATCTAAAAATGAAATTAAAGCTGAATTTTTGATTATGTAAATGTTAAAAAGTCACAAAAAATTTATAAGAAAAGGTGATTTTAAAATAATTTTTGCCAGAATTATTAATGAAAACTCATTCCAAGGTACACTCTGTCATAATTATAAGTATGCACTGGACCCTAGAGAAAGATAAATTCGAGTTACATTATTGCTAGGCCTTAGTACATCTGGGAAGAAATCACTTAAATCATTATTAATTTAATTATTTAATAACAAGCAATTGGTATAATAATCAAGTACTAGTCGATTTTAAGGAGCTTGCTAGTATCAAGTCCCAACTAGTACTCAGTTTTAGTAAGTACTCTATGAAGAAATTGGCTGTAAATCTACAAGCTTAGCATAATAGCATAATATTTGAGAATGATGTATAAAGAAGTACGACTATCAATTATCTTACGATTTCTCAAAGAATAAAGAGGACTAAAGATATTGCAAATGAGTTTTGAAGGGGCCAATTAGAAAAATCAGATGTTGTAGTGAGCAAAACTATTTTTTTGCATTTTATTCCATTTTTTTAATGAAACAGAACCAAATATGCAAACAAAATATTTTTAGTATTTTACCTCAATAAAATTTAACATAAGATGTTGTACATTTATATATTTTTTCCAGCAAAGAAACTATTAAGAAGGCTTTAATGACGGAATATGTATGTACGTACTTGTCGAAATGTACACATGTGCAGTACATAGATTATTTTTGAGACTATTGTAGACATTTGAGTATCCAACCTTTTCAACATTTAATATCATCGGACAACATATACAATATATGTTTGGATCATGTTGTACATATATATTAGATTAATTTGAAATTAAATAATAAAATCAATAACTAAAAATGAGTATTGCTCTTATATTTACAGCGATTTACCTGCTTTATTATTTAGACTTTAGAGCAATAGTACGCATACGTCTTGGTTTACCATTTTAATAAAAGCCTTATAGCTTCATTAATGCAGGTAACGGGTGATTTTTTAGCTGGTTTGGTTTTGGCAACACTGGTTTTGACAGCTGACGTGTGTTTAGTACCTTGTGTCACTGTCAAACAGCTTCAGTTTGGTTTGCAATTTAACCATGGATCGTCTTACAAATGAACAACGCTTGCAAATTATTGAATTTTACTATCAAAATTCGTGCTCGGTTCGAAATGTTCATCGCGCGCTGCTTCCATTTTATGGTCGGCATTCTGAGCAGTCTATTCGGAAGATTGTGACCAAATTTCGCACCAAATTTACTTTGTTGGACATTAAACCACCAACACGTTTACGTACTGTGCGTAGTGAAGAAAATATTGCGGCCGTATCAGCTAGTGTGACAGAAGACCGCGAAATGTCGATTCGGCGCCGTTCCCAGCAGTTAGGCCTTTGTTACAGCACTACGTGGAAAATGTTGCGGAAGGATTTGGGCGTAAAGCCTTTTAAGATACAGCTGGTGCAAGAACTAAAGCCAGCCGACCTACCACAACGCCGAATTTTTGGTGAATGGGCTCTTGGAAAGCTGGCCGAGGATCCGCTTTTTTATCGAAAAATTGTGTTCAGCGATGAGGCTCATTTTTGGTTGAATGGGTACGTAAATAAGCATAATTGCCGCATTTGGAGTGAAGATCAGCCAGAAGCATTGCAACAGCTACCAATGCATCCCGAAAAAACCACTGTTTGGTGCGGTTTATGGGCCGGCGGCATTATTGGGCCATATTTCTTCAAAGATGATGCGAATCGCAGCGTTACTGTCAATGGTGAACGCTACCGAGCGATGATAACAAACTTTTTTTTGCCCGAAATGGAAGTTCTTGACTTGCATGATATGTGGTTTCAACAAGATGGTGCCACATGCCACACAGCACGCGAAACAATGGCGCAATTGCGAGGCGAGTTTGGTGAACTGTTAATTTCACGTTTCGGGCCGGTCAATTGGCCGCCTAGATCGTGCGATTTGACACCATTAGATTATTTTTTGTGGAGGTATGTCAAGGCTAATGTCTATAGGGACAAGCCCGCTTCGATTGACTTTTATCTTTAAACATTAAATTGCAAGGTTCAAACCATCGATTCAAATAAATATTTCATTCATTTTTTCGAATTTTATGTGTTTTTTTTTTTTAAAGTTCTAAACCTCTTAAAAAATCACCCGTTAGTTCTCAATTGTTAATAAAAATTACGGCAAATGCTTAACAAATAAATTGGGTTTTCATACTAAAGAAAAATTATACTCATCATACCATTTTGAATGAAATGATACAAAGTAACCGCTCATAACTGGTGCTGATCAGGTTATAAATTTTTGTTTGAATGCAAAAAGGAATTTTTAAATCCGTTGTAGATTGGCAAAGCTTAAGCCATTTAAATGAAATGAGACCCAAAATCATCAAATCTTTTTAAGTCCAAAATAAAGTAAAAACAAGAAAAATACCTCAAATGTTTTTCGACTAAAATAATCTCAGGAACTCATAAAAAAAAAGTTTTAAGAAGACAATACAAAAAAATCACAACTTCTTTTGTAAAATGCAACCAAATTTTGGTTGAAAAAAGTTTTCCTCTCAATTTATCTCATTATTTGGTATTACTACCAGAAGTATCTGAAACATTGTTTATTTCGGTTGTAACAACCACAAGCAACTTTAAATAGTTAGCGTAAGAAGTTGCAACATTAGCATTTTAGCTTCCATCCAACACCGACGTTTGAAAGGTGTGGGACTTCGAACTCAAAACATTATATGCCGATGCCGGCCGGCAAGGCGCTTCTGTGGCATGGCGGCAGGCTCGTTGCTCCGTTGTCAAAGTACAAAAGATGATGATGAATGACGAGGCAAGTGGGTGGTATAAAATACAAAAAAAAAAAACTGGAAATGTAAACGGAGCCACACAAGTCCGGTATTGTAGGTATTTTTGTATCTAAAAAAGTCCAAAATGGGTACTTTTGGTATTATGAAGTTCGCTTTGAGGGCATTCGAGCTAACTGGTTGCTTTACCTAAAGAAAAGATACTGAAATCGTGATGATGATAGTGGATTGCGCGAATTTAACAGCCAACATGTGGCGTCGTCGTATGTTTCGTGTGTATGTGTGTGAGTGTGCTGTGGGGTTTGGTGGTTATGATTATGATTCGGGCTAGTTGGAAGATACTTTTTTACTTAGATACTTTTTTGCTTTGTTGGTTTAATTTTTCGTCGGGAATATCTCGTCGTCTTCGTTGTCGTTTTTGTTGTTTTCGCCACGCGCTGCCGTGGTGTAGAAGTCATCTTCGGATGATTCGTGTGTGATTGTCAGGTTCTCTTTCCTATTCGTTTCGTTTACATACGGTTTTTGTTTGTGTTTTAATGTTTTTGTTCGTTTTTCTGTAGGGAACCGATACGATTTCAGTTAAGAATTTCATTCAGTTGCGCGCCGTCAAACAGCACCAACGCAGATCATCCGTTGTGCATTTTCGGTATTAATATTTTTATATAAATTTTTTTTTGAGAAAAAGAATAAAGTGAAAGTAAATGAAACGTTGATTGGGTTGACACAAGGTTCAATCTTTGATCCTTTTTTGTTTTTTTTTCTGTATACTGCCAAGACGTTTCTTTTACTTTTTCTTTACTTTTTTCACGGTTTTCTGCGATCATGTGTGTGTGTTTTTGAATATTTTTTTTTTGAATAAAATCAATTCGCACATTCGCAGGATAAGGACAAAAGAATAACAAAGATTAAAAAGAATAAATAATTTTATGCAGTTTTGTTTTACATCGTTTAAGCTATTCTGATATTATCGTCCGAGCCGGAGCTGGTCGATCGTAGTTCGGTTCGATAGATCTTTCGATCCTACCTCTGTTTATGTAGTCTTAACGTGATCGTGTAGTTTTATTTTTTTTTTGAAAAATATACGTATACCAACATAACTGGTGGATTTTATAAATAACATTATTTTGAATTTTCTTTTTTATTTTTTGCACTTCTAGCCGACTTTTTAGTTTTTTTTGTGACAAGAAAAATATTTTGTTTTAAAGACCTCTCATCAGAGTTAAAAAAAGTGTATAAAATTTTTGTTGTTCGCAATCATTTGGAGAGCAACAATGGGGATCAATCCCCGTTTGGATAAATCTCCAATGCAGATGTCGTTGTTGTTGTGGAAACTATTAGTGCTGTGCATTATTGTGCAATCCGTGGGAGTATGTGCTAAGGTAAGACATTTTTTAAGGGCCCACCTTTTTACCTATATGAATTTAATTAATTTTTTTATACTCGTATGACCATAAAAGTCTATCAACAATCAAGTTATCGCATAGATCAATATCGGTATGCATATGTAGTTATAAACAAAAATGTTAGCAATAATTCCCGAAATAGTTATGTGTAGACATACATATAAATATTTGAAGGTCTTTCGATCGATTTACAAAGATAATGCCCATTGGATTATATACAACTGGGCTAACCACGTTTTATTTTTATTTTGCTGATACAGAATATGGTGATGGAGAGTCATATTTAAAAAATGTAAAACGGACAGTGACTCACATAGATATACATTATTCGGGACTTGTAATAGAAGGAAGGGAAATTGTTTGGAGTTTAAGGAACTTTTGAGTATTAGGTATCTATACATACATATGTGTATGTTCGTAAATACTTACCTACACTGAATATAATTATTAAACAAAAATTCTTTGCTAAATAATTAAAAGCAAACATTTAATCTAGCACCTACATATGCTTATTTATTATTATATGGAAAAAACTTTTTAGGTTCAGTTTAAGGTATATAATTAAGCTTCTATTTGTTCAATGATTAATTTTATTTATGCTTTTGGTAATTAATCGATGATATTAATGATTAGATTTTAATATCTATCATGTATGTTTGTACATACAATGTATGTATGTTGAACGATAATTTGGTATTGATAAATTAAAAAAAGTTATGTCTTGTATAAAATGACGAGTTTTTGCTAGGTTTACGCAGAGGCCCTTGCAAGTTTTAAGTGTAGATAATCGGGTGAGGAATACATGTCAAAATGGCGAGTTTTTGCCAAGTTGAAGCAAGGCCCCTGCAAGTTTTAAGATTACCTGAACCAGGAAAACATATCAGGCCACTACTGATTCTCATTTGGAAATTTGGGACATAACCTACTCGTGAGGCTCTCTCTGATAGTTACTTATCTTTTAGATTTTTAATAAATATTTTTCCTTCTACTTTAAAAGAATTACAGTACCTACCATCATAATATGATTGTTCCATACAAAATAAAGTATTATTATTTTACGATACTTAAAAAAAAGTTAGTCTGAAAAATTACGAAAATTTTACTAGCTCTTAAAAAAAATAAAATAATTAATAACGAAAGAGGAAGAATGGAATCTTTTATCTGGATAATATTTCTAAGTTATTTAACTAGTCATTCCCAAATATTTCAGGACCAAATATGAAAGAAATGACATATAGGTATGCTTTGAACTACTAAATGTCTAGAAAAAATTCGTCCTTCAAAGCGAAAGGTTACATAATCACGATTTTTTTTTGTTTAAAGCTTACATTTTTAAGGATCCTAAAATCTACACATCGAAATTTTTAATAGCACATAAGGATTTCGAATAGCCCAGTTGGCGATAAAAAGTACGTGATGGCAATAATAAATATTTTAATGATAATATTTTGGTGATGATTTTAACTTCTGAAAGAGTTTCAGGTCTATTTTGGTTATTTTTCTAGATGAGCTGCGATTCAAACAATAAATTCAGAAAAAGTTCGATAATCCATCGCTTAATAGCCGAGATTATTTTTTAAAAAAATCACAAATAAGGAAAAATTATCAATAATAATAGGGTTGTTAATGAAAACAAATTTAAATTGAAAGAGTGGTTTTAAGTTCTCTCCTTTACACTCGTAATTACATACGTTTTAACATTTAAACCTATTGTCAGTTTGAAAGAAAACCGACACAATAACAAAAAATTTCATTTTGAAGTTGTGGCAAAAGCACTTTGAAAAATTATTCTTTTAATATGTAAAAATATCAGAAGTATCGAAGAGACTTGAAAGTTTCTATTAGTTAACCAGAATCTTGTGTCTTTTCAATGAACGCCTTATCGGTTTTTCTTCACGTCTTCTTATTGTTGGCCCCGCTTTTGTTCAAGCTGAACGATATTTAGAATGGGCAATTCATTTTGAGGACTTATTGTTTTGTAGGGCTTAATGACAGTTCACGCGTGGGTTGTGTCAAATTGTCATGGAATTTTTGTTCTATATTGTTTGGCATTTCATCATGTGCAAACAATAAAGACATTCGTTGATATTAATCGTTTCCGTTTCAATGGTGGGCCCTTGAAAAACTCATCCAATATTTTTGACAAAAAGCGAAGTTAAATTTCCGTTTTTTGGCTGAAGATAAACCTAAAGAGGTTTAAAATGTTCCACGACATCCCAGAAAAAACAAAAGTTTCGTATTTTTGAGTGGTGAAATTAACAGTTGATACTCCTTCAAAAATGATCTTGCATATAACTGTTAATGGAATCTTATAATGGCTTGATCATTATAATGGATTTTGTCTACCTCAAATGCAGGCCTGTTATCCCCACAACATTTTGTTTCAAAAGAGCGGCCCTACTTACCATACAGCGCAGAAAACCATGGCTTTATTCAATAGCCTTTTGCGTAATAATAAAGATTACCTGTCCGATAATTTAGTTTTGATTTGTATTTTTAAGTTAATTGATTTTTTTTTTCAAAAATAACGATTGTCAATAATCAAAAGTAAGTAACTAGCACTTGAAAACAAAACTTAAAAGTTTTGAGTTTTATTTATTTGGAAAACACCTAAGTCATTCATAAAAAAGTTGGAAATACTTTCTGCTGATAACGTTAAGCCAATATCATAGAAGTAGTTTTTGAGAAACGTGGGTAATCCTTCAACCGGTATCACCGGTTGGTATATTAAGTTGGTGTTCTTAATATGTCAGGTTTGATGTATGAACGAAAATTCCCTTATTTGAGGAGTAAACATGACAGTTGTGTTAAATTATATGTTAAGGGCCACTTTGTTCACACATCTGAAATATAAGATAGGGTTTTTACAACTCCAGTAAATTCTGTTTGAAAAAAAAACGACAGCAAAACAAAGCAATTAACATGTCAAATATAACAACAACAATGTCCATATAGAGTAAGCTATGCCCAGATAATTAAGTGGATTTAATTTTTGTCCCGATAAAAACGGCACTGCCAGACTACTATTGTCTTTTTGTTATCGATAATTTGAATAGAAATGTCAAATGTTTGTTGGTAAAATTATTCAATACGAAATGGCAGACCAAGGCAAATGTTGAAATGTTCTGATGTCGTTTTTTTCACCAATGTCCATGCTATAATTTTGATTTAACTGGCTTTTAACGGCCTTTTGACAAAACAGCGTTGTTAAAATATTTGTCAAGGTCTTAGCCTGACATGCAAAAAGCCTGGCGTTTGATAGTCCTAGCCAACAACGACAAAAAAATGACGGATTGGGGATCCATTCGTTTTGCCGAACATCTATGATTCATAGGCGTTCAGAAAAACGAACGGAATAAAGTTTCCAATTGGGGTTTCTTTTTATTTTCTGTTTTCAATCCGAACAGATTCAATTCGATTGAATATCAGAACAGCCGTGTATTTTAGTTTTGCCTAGTATTTTTGTTTACATTCTAACAACAATTGACTTGTTAATATGTCAAACTTTTAGAATGTACATATGCCCGTTAATACCCTGTTGGCAGTTATGATGAATGTTGAATCAGAAAATGTTTCTAATGACGACAAGGGGCTATTCAACTAAATAAATCAATTGAATGATCGATCCCACAGTATACATATAAAAGGTATTTTATTCCGGAGGTTGTCAAAATTGGAATGGTCAGAAATATAAAATTGCTGTGAACGTGAGAGCAAAAACACACGTAAACCCAACAACAAATTGAAATCTAATTTGTCAGAAATAAAAATGGCTGTGAACGTAAGGAAAAAATATACGTAAGCACAATAACAAATATTGACTGACTTAAAGTCAAAATTCTAATAATATTACCTTTAATATGTGTACTGTGGATCGGTCCTGCTTTTTTGACAACTTATTCCTGGCACTGTAACATGAAAAAATTGAATATTACTTATTTCAATTGTTTACTTTAACTAGAAGAAAATTTGGACGAGTTTTTATGAAAATTACATCAAATGCACAGTACACAAATCTAAGGTAATATACAGTACATGTTGTCAAAATATAAAGCGTTGGAAGTAAATAATGGCTGTGCTCGCGAGGAAGTAAACACACATAAACACAACGACAAGCTTAAATTAAAATTGTTAGAAATCCAAAATGGATGTGCTCATGAAGCTGAAAAAACACAACAAGAAATATTCAAATTTGACACTTGTTTAGATATAAAATGGCGCAGAACTGAAAAAAAGTCAAAATGTACCTAAAAGGGAAATTTACTATATGTACTGTGCTTTAAATGGAATACAAATAGGCAAAGTCTGCATTTTTGGACGATGAAGATCTGATATTTTTCATATAACACAGCGTTTCGGAAATTTTGGCACAGCCTACCCCACAATTGTATGGTTTCCATTTTCATAAAAAAAACTTACTTAATAACTATAACAAAACTATTTCAATAATATTTAAACCGTGTAATAGTAAAAATAAACCTTTTGTTTCTTCTAAGCTGTGTTCCCAGATTAAAATTAAGTTGATCTACCCCTTGCTCATTGTTGTTGTCTTTATTTAAAAGTCAAAATCAATTTTAAAACGTTTTAATTAGGTTGCTAATGAAATGTTTAAATTTTAAAAGCGTTAAATTAACGCATTTAATTAAAAGCCAAAAGTTTATAAGACAAGTAGATATACATAAATGTATGTATATGCATGTTAATTTATTTAGGTACATATGTATGATTATGTATATATATTTATAAATATTATATTCACATCACACCCTAAAGAAGAACCTTCATTCATACTGTTCCGGAAGCTTCTATGCTACTTATTAATGAATATCGAAATTATATGTTCTGTTTGACAAATTAATAAGAATCTAAAATTGTTATTTATTTCATGAAAGCGTGTTTATTGTTTTAAGTTATTCATTTAAAATAAATAAAATTTAAATAGTTTGTTAAAAGCTGTTGAATATGGAAATAAAAATAAAAATAAAAATAAAAACAAAAACAAAAAAACTTCTTAATAAATTAAAAACTAACAAGCCTCTTTAATAAATGTTTTTTGGTGGTAGGTACCTACTAATTATGCTAAGATCTTAAATCCAAAACATATTTCACCCAAATAAAGCTCTGATAGTCCAAGGGTATAATATTTTTTTATTTTGTTTTTTCCATTTTCGATAAATCTTTATGAAAAAAAGATTAACATCTACACTTTGAGAAAAAAAACTAGTAATTTTACGCTTCTCACGAGCTTAAGCCTCAACGGGTATTAGAGTTCTTCCTAATTTCAGTGAGAAAATCAGTAGTATTTGTTCTTGATTAGCATTTTATACTGTTAAGATTCTTTCAATTTTTTATAATTTTGAATAAGATAATTGGCGTTTTTCTTTTTTGGCTCCGAGCAGAGGCTGAGTGATCAGATCAGAGTTCTAAGCAGATTATGATATAATTATGAAACACACTTGAGTACTAAACTGTCATAGTAAATGCATTTTTGCATCATTTTTTGCATTTTTTCCACGATGCGTCACGAAATTTTGGTCGCAAACCTCAGATTAGGATTCTGCACCCCGGAAAACATAAAAAGTAATAGGTGTGTTTGGTAACGTGCAACTGTAATCAATACCTATACGATTTAATGGATTTTCATATGATCGTTTACCTTTATTTATATGATCAGTAATTATTACAGCTTTATTACTTCTTTTATCATTACCAGAATTCGCTGGAGCTATCAAAATACGTGAGAAAATGAAGAAAGTTTTATTCACTCAGCGTTTAGCTCGATTTGCTCAGTCATTTTATTCTGAGCTAATTGAGCAAGCTCTGAGCTAACTCCGATGGAAAAAAGAAAAACACACTTTCTATGCCCTGATATGTCTGAGCTAAAAAAAACATAGAATTGTTTTTTTGACAGTTCTGTGATCTACTCTGAGTTAAAAAAGAAAAACGCCACATGATAGTTTGTAACGGGTGATTTTTTAAGAGGTTTAGAACTTTAAAAAAAAAAGAACACAAAAAATTCGAAAAAATGAATGAAATATTTATTTGAATCGATAGTTTGAACCTTGCAATTTAATGTTTAAAGATAATTTCATGCAAATGTTGACCGCGGCTGCGTCTCAGGTAGCCCATCCGCTGAGTCCAATTTTGGCATACTCTTTCACACATATCGGCCGGTATCTCACGAATGAATGCATGGATGTTGGCTTCCAGTGCGTCAATCGAAGCGGGCTTGTCCCTATAGACATTAGCCTTGACATTCCCCCACAAAAAATAATCGAATGGTGTCAAATCGCACGATCTAGGCGGCCAATTGACCGGCCCGAAACGTGAAATTAACTGTTCACCAAACTCGCCTCGCAATTGCGCCATTGTTTCGCGTGCTGTGTGGCATGTGGCACCGTCTTGTTGAAACCACATATCATGCAAGTCAAGAACTTCCATTTCGGGCAAAAAAAAGTTTGTTATCATCGCTCGGTAGCGTTCACCATTGACAGTAACGCTGCGATTCGCATCATCTTTGAAGAAATATGGCCCAATAATGCCGCCGGCCCATAAACCGCACCAAACAGTGGCTTTTTCGGGATGCATCGGTAGCTGTTGCAATGCTTCTGGCTGATCTTCACTCCAAATGCGGCAATTATGCTTATTTACGTACCCATTCAACCAAAAATGAGCCTCATCGCTGAACACAATTTCCAAAATTTTCAACATTTCGAACCGAGCACGAATTTTGATAGTAAAATTCAATAATTTGCAAGCGTTGTTCATTTGTAAGACGATCCATGGTTAAATTGCAAACCAAACTGAAGCTGTTTGACAGTGACACAAGGTACTTAACACACGTCAGCTGTCAAAACCAGTGTTGCCAAAACCAAACCAGCTAAAAAATCACCCGTTATAAAAAAACTAAACAAACTCACTTTTTATGATAATTTCAATTGTCAAAGTTAGTTCGATACTAAAAAGTTAGAAGAGGCATGTGATCAATTTAACTGGAATGACATTTTTTCGACAGTAGAAAACATAGCAAATTTCTTAGCACTAAGCATTGGTCGATGTGTAAGTGAAATATTGTAAATTTAAAAAGAAATAAGTGTCAAGTTTAAGCAGAGTTCTTTTGTAAATAAAATTCCTATTAAACAAGTGACAGAGATTATTGCGGTGTAGATTTTCTCTGTGTGTAGTGTGAAGTGTGTGGTCGATGGTGTGTGGTGTGTTCCGTACCTAAGTATACCTATTCATAATTAATTTATTCATTGTCACTAACTTTTGATGTTGGTGGATATTGAGTAGGTACTGATCATTTTCATAATAATCTTGGGAGATCATAAAAGTACCTACCTTTTGATTGGGGGTGGGGGGTATTTTCATAAACTAAACAACGAACATTGCCAGGTCAAAAACGTTTAAAATTATATTTTCCATTGTATGTACAAAATAAATAAAATATGTTTGCATATGTATATGTACCTACTGTTTAATGCAAGTATATTCACCAAATAAAGCAGTTCACCTTAAGTTATTTGACATTCAGCATCAGCATATTTACTGACGCACTTCAGATAGCACTTAAGGTTTTAAACAACATAACCTGGTCTGGACTGGACACTGGACCAAGAAAAATGAAATAAAAACAACTATATATGTAGCTAAGTTCAACTGCATCATGATCGAAAAACCAAGCCGACAACGACGGATGTCTGCGACTCTTAAATATGATGTGAAATAATTTATATCTGATATCTTTAAATGAATTAATGTGAAAATGAAGATACATATGTATATTTATATGCATGTACAATGCATATGCAGGTAGATAAAATTTAAGCTTTCCGTTTTGAGGAATCTATGTAAATAATGATAAATATTTTTGATGATGTCTGCTATTTCTGCCAGCCATTCTGACTCTGTAATCAGAAACCAGTTCGGTTGTATTTTATGTGAAGAAGAAGATCGGACTCCCTTGAACAAACACAGTTTGTGAAGTCGGAAGTTTTTTTTTTGTCCAATAACTGATGAATTGTTGAGTTTGTTTTTTTTTTCTATGATCTTCATCTTTTTGGATTTGTTTGTTTGGTAACATACATTCCAGAGACGATAGTATTTTTTTTCTATTTCCTATATGACGACATAGAAATTCGTTAATGTTCATCAGTTATGAAGTTGCTAAATGGCGAAAACGTTTTCTTCGAAACTGTGTACTTCTTATAGGTGCTTTTCTCCTTTCTTCTCGAAAAAGGCTCTAATAATTTCATTTGAATTGTTTATTGTATTGCGGTAGGTCAGACTAATACGAGTATATGTTTTTATTTTTTGTTTAAATCCCTCTTGTACATAACTCAAGCTTATTCTTATAGTAAGAGCGTTAACTCTGAATTGAACCTGGAGTGCATTAATCTTGGATAGCTTTTTTTTTTGTATTATAAGTGTCATTTTTTCAGTTCAGCATTATATAAAGGATGTTTTGACAAGAGATTCTATTTTAAAGTTCGCATTATTTTGAATTGTCAATCTTTAACTTTTAATTATTGCGATGACTTTTGATTGATAAAAACTAAATAATTAATCATAAATCCATATCGGTGGCTTTCTGTCAAAACCTAATATAGAAAATTAAATATCACAGGGGTAGAGACTGAAAATTTCGCTAACTAAATTGATTACTTTTATTTAAATATAAAAGATCCAAGCGGACCACTTTACTCCAAGAAGACGTGCATTTTTGTGCTTGAGAAAAATAGCTAATTTTTGTGGGAAATTTTTCTAGCTTTTTTTTTTAAATTCCCTTACTCGTAGAGATACTAAGCCTATGTCAGCTCCTACTATTTTTGTATGGAAAAAACATATAGCTGATGATATAGAAGTACTGGTCACGTTTTCGTGGTCGATTTGTTTTACATTTGTAACCCCGGAGCTTCCAAAATTACTTAGACTTTGGATTTGGAATTCCCATTCCCTGCTCAGCAAGTTTAATAGAATGCCTTCACTTAATATAACTGAAATACCGTTAGTCTGCCAACCACTGGCCCTTAGATTATAATGCGACATTAAAAGCCTGAAAAACTGGGAAAAAAACGTTTTTTTTTTAAATTTTCTAACGGAAATATCCTATGCAATATCTCAGAATCAAGTTTAAGAAACTTAAAGCTTAAAGCCTTTAGAAAATCATGTTATGATAGTCAGTGTTATTAAATAAAATTCAAATGTTCAGCTTAGTTCATTTTAAAAGGTACTGAAATCTCAATAACTTTGATTTTAGCACTGAATATCTTTAAAACGGTAACTCCTATCTGATTTTTGAAATAGACTTTTATTTAGAGCATATAATTGTCTATTCAAAAATGTCAGCGAATTTCTTCCAGCTTCAGTGGTTAGGAAGTTTTTTTTTCCATACCATTTGTATGGAGAGAAACAAAAGGACGATGAGGGACCTCTAAACGTTAAAATTTTGAGCTCGTTTTTTTAGAATTTTGTTTGTTGAGCCCCAAGCTAGTAACTTTTCGTGGTACCAAGAAAATCAAAGCAAGTTCGTTAAGTTTGACCCACCCTTATGTGTATGTTTAATTGTATTTGCAACGCATTTACGAATAATTTTCGCTATTCTTTCTTTCTTGTCGTTGTTGATGAAAATTATTTTTAAAATGTACATATCTATTCCCAAACGAGTTGTAATAATATACCTGTGCAACTGAGCACTGTTTTAGGATATCTCTCATTGTTAAATGATGATGACTCTTCTGGTCCAGATGGGATTCCCCAAATAGTATTAAAAAGGTGCAGACATATATTACTTCAGCCCCTTCAATCTTTATTTCAGCTTTCTTTAAAATCAGGGAAGTTTCCTTGCCTATGGAAAAAATCATTTTTAACTCCAGTTTTCAAAAAGGGTGATAGGAACGATATTAAAAACTATAGGCCTATATCAAAACTGTCTTGTATACCGAAGCTTTTCGAAATAATTATTTGTGAAAGCTTGGCATTTCATAGTAAAAATTTAATATGTGCAAAACAGCATGGATTTATGCAAAGAAGATCAACGGTAACAAATCTCCTTACCTTCTTACACAAATGCTCCAATGCTTTAGGAAATGGTAGTGAAGTTGACTGCATTTACACTGACTTTTCTAAAGCGTTTGATCAACTTAGTCACAATATTATTTTATTCAAACTTAAAGCTTTCGGCTTTCCACCTTTCTTTATAGATTGGATAAAATCGTACCTGGAAAATAGATCCTACCAGGTAAAATTTCGACACTCTCTCTCAAACCCATTTAACGCTCTCTCGGGTGTAGCTCAGGGAAGTCATTTGGGCCCTTTTCTATTCATTCTAGCTATAAATGATGTTGTCTCATGTATACGTTCTAGTGAAATTCTTATATTTGCGGATGATATGAAGATTTTCAAGACAATAAGAGCTGATCATGACCACAGTCTCTTGCAGGATGATATTGACAGCTTTACTCTATGGTGTGATAAAAACGATCTTAACCTAAACCCTGTTAAATGCCAAACAATTACTTTCTCAAGAAAACGAGTTGGAAGTGCTTTTAATTATTCTATTTCGCAGCACAAAGTATGGCGTGTCTTTAGTTTCAAGGATTTGGGTGTTCAGTTTAGTTCTAATTTAGAATTCACAGAACACATAAATTACATTGTAAAAAAAGCGAGCTCTATGCTTGGATTTATAAAACGTTGGGCAAAAGAATTTAACGACCCGTATATTACCCTTTCTCTATATAACTGTTATGTAAGACCTCATCTTGAGTATGTCTCTCAAGTTTGGTCACCCTTCTATGAAATTCATAAAAGTCGTATTGAATCAATACCGCATAAATTCATTCGCTTTGGTCTGAAAGGTCTCCCTTGGGCTGATCCTTATAACCTTCCACCATATGAACATCGGATCCAACTGCTGCAGGTCCAAACTTTATATCAAAGGCGGGTTAATAATGACTTAATATTTCTTCAGCAACTTTTAAATGGGGAAATTGATGCTCCTGACTTGTTAGCCTGTATTGGCATAAATTATCGCAGAGGATCTCACCACCTGCGAAGATTTGAACTTTTACATGTCGATTTTCATCGTACTAACTACGGAATTCATGAACCTTTAAGTCGAATGTGTAAGCTTTTCAATTTAAATGCTTCCTCCGTTGATTTTAATATAGGTAAAATGGGATTGAAAACATTGTTTCCAACCAGTGCTCCACAATCGTGACCGTCTTATATATCTATTAAGATACTTTCAATGTTTTTTTTTTTATTGTATAATTTTGTGTATTAGTTATTTGATTTTTGTAATTTTGTACACTAGATCTTTTTGTAGTTATTTGTAAGCATGTGTTAGTTTGCATTATTTTACTAACCACTAACACATGCACTTATGACAAGCCCTTGTTTGTAGGTTGCAGCTTGATCTAAGCTCTCTACACTCATAGAATCTGAAGTATAAAAAAAAATATAATATTGAATTCAAGCTGCATACACAAAAACGGAAGGATATAGTTAAAAAATAACTAAATCAAAAAACTGATTTCGTTTGCAAAGAATAACCCATGTTCCGGTTTTTCTGTTTGGCCATACAAGAAAAAGCTTCAAAAAACATAAATACTATACTTCTAAAGAAATCTGGGCTGGGCTTGTAAGATTATAATAACTCAAACTCTGTGTCTGTATGCAGGACAGATCAGCCAAAAAAAAATCGTCTACCCGATGAACGATCCTCGTATTCTCTATATATGACATCAGCTTCGCATGTGATGATTCTTAAGTAACAAAAAAAAAAAATAAAGAAAATGTGTTCCTTTCATTAAACCACAAATAAAAGAACTAAAATAATTCTCCGAAGCTGCAACACTGAGTGTGTTTTCTTAAATTTCAACAACAATGACCCAAATATTTTTAATGAAGTTCCCAAATTGTTTGGTTAATATAATTATGTAGATTTTCAATTCATAATGGTTCATAGCTTAAAAAAAACATTACGATCGAAGCATCTCTTTAATATCTTTTGAGAATCAAAAGGAACAAACAATTTTTTTTAAATTCATTCATTATTATGAAAATCTGGTGGTTTTTGTTTGTTTCTACAAATTCCTTGGTAATAGTTGATGTTGATGTACATATTTGAAGAACATCCAAAATAAAAAATTATACAATTTTTTGTTTGTAAAAGACGCGTGTAGACGCAATAAGGTCCCTTTTCCTTAAAAAGACGTCTTTTTTTAAAAAGCAATTTTTTGTTCGACAATTTGTATTACATTCTTTTTCCTTATTTATCTTTCTAAACATAACAAGACACAAATGATTCAAAACAATTTTAAAAGTAAAATTGTTATTTATAATTATAAAATAAATATGCTAATGCTCTACAAGCGAATAATCTCGCGGAAGTGTCTTGAATTTCCAAAAATAAATTAAAATATTATTTTGTTTCCCATTCCCGCTTATATATGTATATAGTGAAAGAAGAATCCGGGGGGTGCACAATGATAGTGCTAAGTAGTAAACTTCATTTAGGGCGATGTACTCATTTTGTTGTTTCTGGCTTAAATCACATGTGGTGTGCTCGGGATGGGATATGGGACTGGGATGCTTCAGTTTCAGATTCAGTATTGCACTTCAAAAGGCGTGTCTGCATGCGTGGTTGATTCAAAAATAGATTTCTTAGTCATATTTTCTTTCCCCAATTGAAGAAACTGAAGAAGAATGTCTGCGAAAAGTGGTCGAAGTTTTTGTTTCAAGTGGGACCTTTCAAATAAATCAATTACATGTAATGTAGGTATTTAAAAAATAAATAAAAATGCATAAACAAAATCATTAAAAGTTTACAACAACAGGTCAAATCAATTTGTATTATTATTGTTAAATAGAATTAAGATATGTATCTCTTCATATGCATATGTACTTCTACTTCTTTATACCTTAAATGTTGAATATAAGTTTGGTGGAAGGGAATAATTTCAAATAAATAAATAGATATTAGGAATACCCAAAATGTCGAATATTTTTTTTTTTTTTTTAAGAAGAGTTGATAAAGAATATAATCTAGTTGAACCATTTATTGACACTCTTGCATAGAATTGGACCGTTAAGTTCATTTAAGTGAGCGATCAATTAAGTTTAATTTACACTACTGAACTAGTTCATTCATTTTAGTTCAATAGTCCAGTTTGTGAATAAGCAAGAGGGATATATATTGCAATTCGTAAATTAGAACATGAGCGCAATATTGAGTTTAAAATCAAAACGTTGTTCAAACTTCAAACTCACTTCAGCAATCAACTAAAGTTTTATGCTCTATTAAAAAACTCGAAAGAAAATTTTAAAAAAAGATGAGCTTTTCTCTTTCTTTGAGCAAAATTTAACGAACTAAATGAAGTAAGTCTGCGAACTAAGTTCGATTCAACTAGTTCGTTCGTGAACTACACAAGCCTTCTCTTGTAGAGCCAATTAATGAGTAGAATGTGTATGCAACTGAAATTCGTATGAATAAAATGATCAATTGGATTAAATATTCGTATTCCTACATAAAATTAAGATTTATGTAAGTTTTAATCTGGAATAAACGAGTGTTATAGCCACAAGGGTCAATCTTATTATTACTTTCTCAATTCAGGAAATAAACAGATTCTTCAGAACATTTTCTTTATAAATATGGTATTTTAATTCTGTATGCTAAGAAAGTATATACTTGTATATAAAAGTATACAATGGAGATGAATTATTGTAAATTTATAAAGTTTTTCGGAACTAACCGGGTTAATATCAAGAAATTTATATTAATTTCTTCTTTCCTTGAGTTTTTTTCATTAAAATTTCGAACAATAGAAATTTTATTTATTGAATTTTCAAACGCTAAGTTTATGTCCATAAAATTGCAAAAAATGATTAAAAAATTGAGGTATCTTAAGTAGACACACCTTTGAGTTATTTTTTTCCCTCTTTATATGAATGGAAATAAATCAAGGTCCATATAAATTTTGCGAACAAAACTAAAATGTTTTATGGAATTATTTCACTAACTCCACCCAACATGACTGTGAAAATTCAAGGAATTTGGATTTAAAAATAAAAAATATAAAATAAAAAAAGAACATGTGAAATGGTTTTAAATGGCAATTAATAATAATATCCTGCATTCAACGATGTACAGTTGTTTTTTTACCTTTAAAAAAGCTATGTATGCATGTATAATGTTTTTAATTCACCAACATTTGAACACATATATATTTTTGTACAATTTAACAAATTTTATTAATGTCATCTTTTAAAAGAAAACAACGCAGCTGTTTCTGTGCACAAACAATTATTATCTTAGATGTGTTGATAATTTTCATCATAGTTATTCCACATGAAATAAATTATTATTGTTATGTAGACAATTTGTATAAATAAAAACACACAAGTACTATACGCACAGAATTTCGAAATATTATGACAGTGAATATTTTTATTGTTGTTTTTTTTTTACAATACCATCTAACACAAACACCTATATCTAAAAATAATTATTGATTTATAGTTGCTAAAAATAAGGTGTTAATTAAATTTGGCAGAGATTATTGATCAAATACCTATTCAGTCATTATTTACATTTTATATTTCATGCTTCCTCGTTTATGTGAAACTTTTAAAAGTGATCTTTACATAATTTCTTCTCAGGCGGAAAAAGTTTGTTTAGAGAAATGTTTTCTTCTATTTTCTGAAAGGTATTAATGTTGAAGCTATTTTCCACCAGCTGGGTAAATAACCGGTAGTTATTTTCGGTAAAATTATATAAACATAACATTATCTGTTTGAACTTTGGATGTAAAAGTAAAGATTAATTAAAAAAATAATAAAAAAACAACCGGTTACCGGAGAAAAGTTAGATGAAGACCCATTTTTGTAGAAAATGGTTTAGGGCTGTAGTTCATATATGAACTTTGAGAAGTTAGATTTAAGTGCAGAGCTTTTTTTTTGAGGTTTATCGTTTATCAAAATTTAAGCTACTGTGCTGCTTTGATTTTGTGGCTTGAAAAACTATCAATCACTAATAGTCCGGGAGCCGACCGTGAGATTACTTATCTCATCGCAGCCACACAAAAACAAGATTGCCATCCGATAGCTTTATTGAAAACATTTACAAAACTACTGGTCGGACAGGCTTTATCTGATTGTAATGGTAGAAAATTCACTTTTCAGGTTGTATTTTTGGCTAAGTATACCAGCAAGCATAAGCAACTTACATTAATGGGGTATCCAATGAAAACTAAGACTGTTTTTTACAAGATTCCAATGGTCGGACAAACTTTTTTGGGTTGTTCCTACGAGTCAAACCATTTTTTTTTTAAATATGGTCTTTTCTTAATACTGCGTTTCGCATTAAGAAAAACGAGTAAAATTATAAATAGATTTGAAAAAAGCCTTTAACACTTTTTTCAATTTCATCAAAATGTTAACGAAATTCCTAGTTTTATAAAAGTGGTCAGACTTGTGGACACAAGCAAAAAAAGTTCTGTCCAACAATTGGTATCATGTAGACTGTAGACTGTAGAGGTGGTTTTGTAAATATTTCCAATAAAGCTATCGGTTGTCATTCTGTTTTTCATGGCCGTTTTTTTTGGACAGGCAACTAAAAAGTTAAAAAAAAATAATCTACTTCTATCGTCCAGGTACGTTATTAGTTGTTGGCCGTACGCGGGACAACAAAGGATTTCATTTATCTGAAAATCACCTTGAATAGCTGTTTTTTTAATTATTATAATCTTGACGATCTGATAGCGAGATTTAAATGCAGAAAAATCAAATATTTTATTTTGGAAACTCATATATTCAACAAGTTCCAATTATTATTATGATCTGATGAAATTTGAATTGTAAGCTATCTGTTCATATTTTTTCACCAGCTTGCAGTAGCATAAACTATAGATGTTGACGAACTACTTCACTATCATGACGCATTCAACTGAATGCAATTTTCAATCAATTCAAGCTCGAAGGTGTTCTTGTTTTTCAGTCGTGCCTTTACCAGTTATGTTTAAAAACGTTGATTTGCGGGAGTATTCGATTTTTTGTTTATTTGTTATGATGTTATTTGTACAGATGCAAAAAATAAGAACAAAATATATCTATTTTTTATAATTTGACTTAAATTTTAATGTTTTTCGATTTGAAAATTAATATTTGTGATGAGAACAGTTTTTCTTTTCTTTTATTTTTTTACAATCTTCAAAATTTGGCTCCCCCCATAAAATATGCCGCCCTGGCTCCGATGGCCCCTATGGCTAGTTCTTCACTGGCTTTACATCAAATAAGTCGTTGCATATCGCCGAAAATATCGTACTTCTTGTTATATTAATTTGTTAACTATTTTTGATTTGTTTATTTTTGTGCAATCATTAATTCACTGATTAATGTATGATAAAGACTTCTTCTAGTCTTTAAACTTTTTGACACAGTTTGACAGATCACGATTTGACCTTATTTGGCCTTTTAACGACAAAACTGCCCTTTTATTTTCACTTGTATTGTCTGTTTTCAAAGACAAATGAATTTTAACAAAATGTCATTTCATTGACAGCTTTTTCTATTTTGTTGGTCTAGAGTGAAAAGCAGCTAACTCTTATTTTGCATTTTTAACAAACAAATATTTAAAAAACAAGCATTCACAGAATAAAACGAAAATTACATTAAACATTTTTGAACACTAGTGTTTGCTTGAGTCAGTGAAATTTGTTCGTCAATTAGTGAGGTCTTCCTACTTGTCTTTCAAATTTAATGCATTTCATTGCCAAAACAGTGTTTGTCAGTTCAAAGACAACCAATTTTGGAGCATTTCCATACTTGCCGTTATGTGAAACTACCAAAATTGCATTCTAAGTTGGTTCTTAAATGACAAGTGGAAACCTTGTATTACACAGTTTTGGACACGAAGAAGTAAAAGTCATTCTAAGGTTAATTTTTGAGGCCAAATTCTAATCAATCAACCGTTTCTGCCAGCAGTTTGGGTTTTTGAGATATCCTCGTTAAAAAAATAACTTGTTCTTACACTTTTTGAGTTTATGTAACAACTCAAGGTTATTTACTGTCAACGAAATTTGCAATAATTTACTTCTTCAAAATTCAGTTAAATTTTTTTTTAATCTCTTTTAGTCTCCGAGAAAATTTCGAAACTAAAAGTCCAATCATATTTTGCTTTTATCATGCATATTGCGGAGTAGTTTAGATTTTTTTTTGGGGATGCTGAATCCGAATCTGAAATGCAAAAATAGATGCAAAAATGCATTTTTTGGAACTTCTTCACATATGTCTCGTAAACTATAAATTATTCTTCAATTTCATAAAAGTGCAACTAAAAGTATACACAATTTCCAACAAATCTTTGTTTAAGGATTTTTTCTGTCACAACCAATTTGAATTCAATTGCTAGTTGAAAATTGACATATTTTTACTGTTTTCGAAAATCCACTCGAAAACACCAACATGAAATAAAATATACTTTCTTCATTGGTTTTAATTTGCTGATTTCGAAATCCACCTCAGAATTGCAAAAGCTGGTCATGTTTTTGAAATAATGGTTTCTAAAGTTTTGAAAAAAAAAAAATGAGTCAAACTGGGTCGTCGAATAAATACCCTTGTTTAAAATTGTGTATACGAGTACTTTCAGCTATGGCTAAACACGTAAATTTTAAAAAGGGATGTCTCGGAAGGTAATAGTAGAGCTAAATTGAAACTAAGTTTAAAAAAAAATAAAAATATCTTTTAAGGCCGTTTCTAATCTTGTAAAAAACATTTCCTCTTGTTGTTACATATCCTTAAAAATTGTAAAAAAAAAGGTGATAACATTTAGCTAAGGACTTCTCGGAGAATTATGATTTAAATTTAATTTTATAGAAGAAAACTAGTATAGTCACAGGAATTGTTGCCACTTGGCTACATAACCTCTAAAATAGTAAAAAATCCAAAAGTTAATCGATATTTGTAAACCTATGTTATTATTTCATATTTTTGTTTGTCAAACGACATCGTGGTACAAATTGGATTAATTAGAAGAGGTAAATAGTGAAATATCTATCTCAGATCTACCACGGTTCCCGAAGGTCCAATATGCAATGAGTTTTCGGCATAGATCGAGTGATGGCCTGAGTTATGTTGACTTTGAGAGGGCATTGGTCTATTGCGGTTTACTGAAACAAACCTACGACATCAATGTCTGAATGATTTACAACAGATTTGAAAGACTTTATCAAAACAACATTGCCAGCACAGACTGTCAATAGGTTTGTTCGATGTTCCCTCCCCCAGGGCGCACTGGGAAAGGTCATTCAGATGCAAAAAGACTGGTGGCTGCTCGGGTTTTGATTTAACATCGAACACTTTAGTCCAAGTGTAGGACAAACAAGTTAATTTGCTTGTTTACTTTCTTGTGCACCTTCAAAATCTTCATGAAAGCACTAGATTTCCATAACTTCTTTTAAGCATTTTGCTTATAAGTTTATAAATTAATAAATAGTAACAAAATCGTCTACAAAACATAGTACATTTACCATTTATATCGCGTCATAAAGGTACATGCTTTTACTTTGAAATTCAACTCTTGGCAATAGCTGATTTTAATTTTGTAGCTCTGAATTCATTCCCTGAGAAAAAACCTGGGGTGTGTCAGAGCGATTTCAGTGCACGCCCCGAACACACACCGAACACAGTGGACGTAAATTGGGTGGAAAACGTGTCGCATAAAACACCTGAATGCGATTTCAGGGCAACCCAGTCCGCGCCAGTGCCGGCATCGAACAGACTCAATATTATCCCTTTCCCATTTCAAAATCCTGTAGAAGGCTCGTTGGTTGGTATAATATAACTCCCATGCCAAAGTTCTCTCTAGCTCCTGGTCTTTGGATAAAATCCTTGAACAAGGGAACCTAAATTTTCAAGGAGTCGGTTAAACTTTTTTTATCACAAACAACCGCAAAGTTAATTATGAAAGTCCGCGCTAAATATGACTAAGTAGCTAAGAAATTGTTTACCACATTAAATAGTTCAATTTTAACTCATGACGCCACCCTTCAATCTGTCTAGACAGTTCATCAGTTATACCCTCTTGTACCAGAGCAAAATTGCTCTGAGTTATCACATGTCTTTTCCCCTCTCTTTTACTTGCTGCTGTCACTTTTATCTGCGGGGCTTGAGTATGAATACCTCAACTGAAGTCAGATACTAATAAACTAGAGAACAAACTAGTGATCAGCAGTGAAGGTGAGAGAAGGAGTTGTTAAACAAAGGTATTTGATCACCTGCCTGTCATGCGTCGTCTTCTTCATATTTAAAAAAATAAGGCTGATGGTATATGTAGTAGTTTTTATTGAGTTCATTTTCAAGTCTTTACTAAAATTATTTGGAACGAAATCGATTTAGAGTTTTATCTTATTTTTATGCCTTACAAACACATATTTCCAATCAGTTTTCTCATATATATATTTATTTATAATTATTTCTGCTTTTCATTGGAAAACTAGGAAAAAAACTAAAGCATAAACCTACAACAACACACATATCAGTTGTGAGCTGATAAAATATTTTCAATTTTTTTTTAAACGTAAAAATTATCTTGTGACACCATTTTTGAGCTGATAGCTTACGAGTATGTCTCCATGATCTCACCTAGTTTCGCATCATATTTTTGAATTTACTATAGGTATATGCCTTTTTATTGTGTTCATTGATAAGACTCATTTTGGCCGATAACAAGTAGTACGCAGATATAGTATAGATATATATATATACATTACATATAGATAATTATAATAGCAGGCAATGCGGCTAAGTTCTGTTTGCTAAGCAAATTTAAAAATTATGAAGAATGCGAGTCAATAAACTTGCGTTTGTTCTCTCATTGCGGTATGTTTTGGATACAAATCTGTTTAATGCTTAGAAGTTGAATGACACTGATTTTGTATAATATGAAGAAAAAAGATACAAAATTCAGCTGCCGTTTCTTCACTTTGCGTATAATAGTTTTATTGTTTTGTTGAATTTAATGTTCTGGTAGCTTGTGATAAGTTTAACTCTAATCATTTTCGTGTTATCAAATGTTTAGACAACAAGTTAAAAAAAAAGCTAAGCCATTCAGACTTTTACATACAAAATTTTGAGGCATTTTGTTTTATGTATTTCAATTTCCTAGGTAGGTACACTTAGTTCTGTGTTTTAGGTTTTAATAATGAATTCATTGATGTACTTATCTATGTTTGTTCATTATGTATGATGTATGTCATACAAAAAAAAATCTGTAGAAATCTATCACTTGTTTGATTTTCGGAATAAAAGTTTTTTTGACCACTGAGTGGTCCGTATTTTTGATACAAGCTTTTCTTGGTTCAACCGTTTTTTAAGGGGTATACAATACAAGATGTAGAAGTTTGAAATATTATCCGCCATTATTTTGGCACAGGATCATGATGAGTACTTACTTGGTCAACTAAATCTACAAATTTCTGGTTATTTAAGACATTGGCATCATACAATTTCTAAAAAAATTTTACTGCACCTAAAAAGTGTTTTTTTTAAGACGTGTGGTTTTAAACCTGACAATACTTTTTTCGGAGTTGAATTTTTTGACAGCTATCACTTGATGTATGCTCAGTTTGGTTTGCCATTTCATGATTACTTCTAAACAACGTTTGCAAATCGTGCAAATTTATTACCAAATAAATGGTTCGGTTCGCGCGACGCGTGGCAGAACAATAAATTTAGTGAAGGAAACTTTTGGTGAGTGCATTGTCTTGCGTCGTGGGGTTATTTTTTGTGGGGTTATGTGAAGTCACTTGTCTACGTAGATAAACCTGAGACGATTGACACCTTGGAAGAAAATATTAGGCGACTCACCAAAAGTTTCTCTCAATGAATTGATTATTTCGCGATGCGTCGCGCGAAACAGAACCATTATTTGGTAATAAATTTGAACGATTTGCAAACGCTGTTCATAGCATAAATCAAGTGACAGCTGTCACAAATACAAACTCTGAAAAAAGTATTGCCAGATTGTAAGCCACACGCATAAGAAGATCACTCTTTACATTCGCAACGACAGAAAATCGTTTGTGCACACTTTGGCTGGATATGCACAATGGTCGCATAATTGTTCAGTTACAAAACAAAAATACATGAGCTTAAATGAAAATTACCTGTGGCTGACGGTGTATGACACCAAAATATCATATCATATCAAATTTCAAATAGCAAATTTTCGGAATAATTGTTAATTCTGCGATCATTAATTTTTTTTTTTAGAAAATGGAATCTACTACTACTACTATGGAAACTTTTGATTTGTAGGAAAATCGAAACGGCTTAAAATGTTTATTTCGCAAAATTTGCAAGGTTGCGAGATTTGTGTATAATTTCTCCAACATGAAACACAAGAGTTTTATTGGTTAGAAGATGCTTAAAGAATTGAAGCTGGTTGCTTTAACTTGATGCTTCGCAAATATGTATTTGAAGTATTCTTCGGCATATAGCAGTCAAACTTGATCATATTGTTAAGGGTACTTTATTTTAAGGAAAATCAAAAAGGATCATTTGTGAATTATTGTAAAAATAATAAAACAGCAAAATAATCAACTTGTTTTTAAGAAAAATTTAAAAATACAAAACTTTGTGTGCTTGGGATTTTTTTTATTTTGAACATTTTTATAATCTTATAATTGAATTAACTGTCGCAGATTTGCCGTGAAAAAAAATGTCACACTTGTTTTTCTTAAAAATTAAACCCTGGTTATGCTAACTCGACAGCCAAGTTCGCACTACCACCCCTCAAAATAGGGTAAAATAAACTCAAAAAATAAAAAGGAGTATGTGAGAATTTGTGCTGAATATATCCTGAAAAAAGTCTATTCAAAATTCCTTTAACTTGACAAAAAGCCTCAAAATCGCTGTTTTTTTAGTTTTTTGTTCAATAAATCTAGCACTACCATATGAAAACTTTATATTTTTAGTATTTTTTTTTGGTATGGAGTTTGTTTAACCAAATGTTGTAATACGTCTTTAAATAAGTTGTGTCAACAAATTCCTTGAATTCTTTTGCTTTCACGATATAACTTGACTGACAAGTTATAGCATTAGTAGGGGTTTTTAAAAAAAAACACAGGTGGACCAATTTTGTTTTCATGAGAAATTTACGACAGATCTCTTTTTCTTCAAAATATAAGAATATCAGCTATTTATATTTTTGCGATTCGATTTTAATAATAAGGAACATTTCAATGTACATTATGCAGTTCATAAATGCGAATGACTTGCTAGCCAAATAACTAAAGTGTCATATGAGATATGAATAGTTAAAGCAAGAAAAAAAGTAATGTCTTGGCTAAGTTTAGGCATTTAAATTTCCAGTCACGTCTTCCATAGCATAAAACTATCATAAAAAGATTTTTAATTATTTTTTATAACTTAAAAAAGTAATTGCTTGAATGAATTAATTTTTCAACGTGTAGCTTAGCTTATGTCATGTTTGTCAAGGTTTGTGTATGCTGTTGCTGACAAATTAAAAACTTGATTATATCAAGCATATTTTTGAGTTGGATACTAAATTGAAGAGCTGCATCAATTGGATACGAAAAATCGAAGACCTGGATTGATTTTCAAAATTGAAATACTTTTTACGCATCAAATACTCGTTCTTATTTCTAATTTTAAATTCGATATGTTTTTACGAGTAATAGTCAAGAGGCCTAGGCATTAAAAAAAAAAACAATAAAAAAAAGAATAAGCTTAAAGTGATTTTCTGGTTTTGAGTAATAGCTCTATTATCATAAAAAATACTAAACTACTTCTGGAGAAGGCAATTTGCGTTGATTTTTTTTATTATGTTTCAACTATTGAGTTCAGTTGAAGATTTTTTGCAGAAAACCAATTCTAGAAAAATAATTGTTAGATCTATAAAAATGTGAAGTTGTAAAACAAGTTTTATTTTTAGCGTAACTTAGTCTTTGAAAAAATAATGTCTTAATCATGTTTAAAAAAAAAAGTTAAAGCCACTTAAAAATACTGTCGAAATAGAAGGGTTTGGATAATTAACTAAAACTAATAACACCCCATGGCAAACTGCTTACTGTATGATAATGCTTAATTGCAACCTTTGGGCCTCTGGCACTAAAAAACGAAATAATTCTTTTCAATGGTAGGAATCTATTGCCTCTTTGAAAGAAACCATTAGTATCTCTTGTCAAAAAATGGTTTTTCTAATTTAGATAAGCCATTGGAACTTGGCAGAAAAACTAAATTTCGTGTTTCTTTTGGTCGATTCTTTTAATACAGCTTGTCTTCCTAGGATAAGAACACACATAGAAAGTGGAGAATTCAGAGTGGTTATTGTTTTTTTTTTTTTTTTAATTTTTTTTTGTATTTTATAGTAGTACATATAAATAGGAACTGGTATTTTGGTTTTGGAGTACGCTGTTTGACAAGTGAAATTTTAAATTTTAGTTCATTATTTCCAAAAGTCTACACCCATTTTTCTTTAACTGACCAGGCCATTTATGGCGTGCGGAGAAATGATATTTGATTTTTTTTGGTGATTCTTTCAATACGGCTTGTCTTCCTTGAGTAGGAACGCACACGCGATAGTGATAGGAGTGGTTAGTCTTTAGGCCTTTTTTTTATTTTATAGTAATACATACAAAAAAAACTTTTTTTTTGGTTTTGAAGTGCGCTGCTCCACAAGTGAAATTTCCAATTTAGTTCATTATTTCAAGAGGTTTACACCCTTTTTTCTCATAAATTTAACTGCCCGGGACATTGATTACGTGCGGAAAAATGACATTTGAGTTATTTCTTGGTAGCTTTTGGTGTATTTTCATTACAGTACAGGATGCCTTCTCTGGATTGGAACGCATACATGATAGTGGAGAGTTCAGAGTTGTTGATCTCTAGGATTATTTTTTAATTATACATAACACATAAATTATGAATGAATAATTTCATTTTGCAGTATCCTGTTCTTAAAGGGAAATTGTAAATTAATGTAGATTATTTCGAGAAGTCTACACTCTTTTCCGCATAGAATTTTTTTACCAATCCATTGATTGTGTATGTAAAAATGACATTTGAATTTGTTTGTGCTTGTTTTTGTTGTTCCTTTCAATAAGCTGTCCGTCCTGGGATTAATTTTGCGTTTGCTTTTGTTTTCATTTTAGCAATTAGTGCATTTCTCCATGAATATTTATTCGATATGTTTCTGTGTGCATTTGGTTTTTATTGGAGACAACAGACTTATTTCGATTTAAATTTAGATTGAGGCTTACAGATCTTTTTAAAACAAGTTATTTCATCTATTTCCCAACGATGCCGACACAAGTTTTGTTGGATTTTTTCCAACTTCCTCAGACCAAACAAGAACCATAACTTTATCATTTACAAATTTCGTTTTGCATCAGCAGCGTACTAGGACTCAGTCTCCAAAAAATCAATATTCTAATTGGAATTCTTAAAAAAACTCTCTAAATCTCAACAGATCTCTTAAAAACCCAAAAATCCAAAACATATTTAAATTCTTATCAGTTATTTTTACAACCATTCTTTGTGGGTGAAGCATAGTTAACGGTTCCTATGGGAAAAAAAATTAAAAATTTCAAAACAATTTCCACTTGTTCTGTGCAATATACTGTAGGTACAAGCATAATATACAAAATTCTAGGCGAAAAATATTTGCCTTGAGTCTTAATTAATAAACTATAAGCCTAAGATTGGAAAACAATTATTTTTGGATGTAAAACCATTTGCATGCAAATAGCTAATGCCTTGAGGTAAATAAATTATTTATTTGGAGCTGTAAACCGACCATCTGAAAAATATATTATATTCACCACACTTTTTTTCGCATGCAAAGCATTGCCGGTCAATTTTTTTGCATGATATTCTGTGACAGCAATAGTTTTTGTGTGCTTGAAACTGTTAACCTCACTAATTTTTGACATGCGAAAATATTTGCATACATTTTTTTTCGCACGTAAATTGTAAATTTGGTTTGATGTCATAAATTAAATTGAAAGCATCCTTCTTAAAATCCCTCTCTCTTAGCAATATCATGTTTCTTCTCATTCATTTTAAAAACAATATTTCCTAATTTTCTATTTCACCTATATTCAAATTGCGTAGCCTTGATCTAGTTTTTTTTTGGATCAATTTTGTTTGGGAACTGGAAAAAAATTAAATTAAGAATTGATTAGGAAAAATATAAATCAAATGCTTGTAATTGTTATGTTATTTTTGACATAAAAAAAAACAAAAGTTACAACATTAATAATTAACTTAAACATATAATAAAATGAAAGAAAATCACACAATCTCAAGTGCGCCATATTTCTATAATGCCTATTTGTTTGATTTCAATAATTTTCAGGTCACCGCACATTAATGAGATAACATTTTGAACTCATCACCATTACCACACTTTGTATAATCAAAATCACTATGTTAAAGAAAAAAAAAAAATAATGTCGCAAGGAATGAACATCCGCTCGTTGCTGAATGTACTCTCTGTCTGCTATCATATTGTTGTTCTTATTATTTATAATTATTGTCAGTCAATTAAAAAACAACGAAAAAAACATGTATGTATGTTCATATTTCGAAAAACGGAAGCCTTGACCCAATAGCCTCCTCGCGCGCTGGCCGGCCATCATTGCCAATGTGCATATCTCTCTCGCCCATTTATAGATTCATCTTAGAAAAAATACTTCAGCTATAGCTGCCACTCAAGAATAAAATACAAATCTAAATAGCTTTGCCGGGGCTGCAACAGAACACTCATATCAAATTATATGGTTATTACATAAATATTTGGTAGTTGGGGTACTTCTTAATGAATACGAGGAAATGGCTTGGATGAGGAAGAGAATTTGCAAATAACTATGTGTACATATATCGGGAGGACGTTATCATGTTATTAGGGCAATTTCCCGATAAACTTTCTTTCTTTATACAAACATAATTTTGACGAATAATAAATCAATCACAATGCAGCACTTAATAATTTGCACAAATATTTTTCAAAATTGAATGGCTGCGAAGTTAAAACCAGTCCTCCTCCTTCGCTCATGAAAATTCGAAAAGAAGCATAGTGTAGGGTCTGGTTCACACGGCAACGCACTGCATCTTTTACACAACTTTTGTACGTCAGAAAATGGCAAACTTACTTACATCGTGTGAATGGTTTTATGGATAATACACTCCAAGTCTTAAGGATAGAAGCAGGCGCTTTTGAAAAGTTTAATTGATTTTATTGCCGTTACATGGTTGATTTTCCAAAATAAAATTTTTTGGAAGAAACACTAGTTTATTTACAACTTAATTCAGAATTTTTAAATTTTAAACGTGCTAGTTAATCATGACTTTCAATACTATTTGCAAATTATATTCAAAGTATATGCTTATAAGATATTATTAGCATCTAGATTACAAGCAGTCAAAATATCGATGGTTTTTGTGAAGTGGTAAGTGTTTTTTCTATATAAAAGGAAAAATATATTTAATTTGAACGTTTGCTGTTTGTGTTAATGAAAATGGGAAAGAAAAAATGTTTGAATTTATAGGAAAGGGCAAAAGTAGATGATTAATCTGAATGCCTTTCAAACCACGCTATAGCTAGAATAATCAACGATTCTGTTGTTGGCCATTATTTAAAGAATCCACCATCTTACGGGAAACTATACAAAGAAAACATTTGTTCCACTTTAACTCCCCGCGAAACCCGAAAAAACCAAAAACTTGCATCTAACTCAGCTTTCTCAGCGGCTAAAATGAGGCATCAGGCTAATGTTATGGCAAGTTTATCCACTGTTATCCGAGAAATTCAAAATGCTAAATGCCTTAAGCGACTAAAACTTAAAAAGAAACCACCACTAAATGATGGAAGAAGGAAGAAAGAAGCAAATCTTGTGTCTTGCGAAAGATCACATGACCTGAAATATTCATGACCTGAAATATTCAGCATGGATGAACCAGATGGCTACAATTACTATTTTCATGATCTGAGGAAAGAGGAGTGATTCTGAACCATCATCGCAGCAGAGAAGGAGAGGTTATGGTTTGGGGTACAATATCCTATTATGGCACGATAGACTTGGTAGTTCAAAGTACAAATGTGACTGGAAATAGCTACAAATCCTTGCTGAATTCAGTTCTTCTGAAAATTAACAATCTGTTTGGACCAACCTTATGGATTTTTCAGCAAGATAACGCGTCTATCCATATAGTTCGAATCGTTTTTCTATAGCACGTTAATCAATCTTTCTTATGGCTTACAAATTTTTGTTCTCTTTCCAACATAACCGGAGAAATTTCAGTTTAACTTCTAAAAAATGTGTGCTTCTAACCTTATGACTTGGAGTATATCTACGCCACTGCTCATTCACATGGATTTATATTGCGAAAAACGTGCGGTATATTGCCGTGTGAACCAGGCCTAATAGGGAACAAAAAAATCCTTAACCACTCTGGCCAAAATAATGAGGCATATATTTTGAAAATGTTCTAAATTTCACTTTAACAACATTACTCCAAAAATCAAGCAAATTACATATTAATTTTTTTCGAAATCTGGAAATACCGTTAAGTCGTTTAATTTATTTTATTATTATCTGAGTTTCTAGCATGTTTTAAGGATCTTAGATAACCAACACGTGTTGTGTCATTTTTAATTTAACGCGAACTTTCAACATTCAGTTGTTATTGCGATTACTTTTCATAAGTTATTCTGTAGCAGCTAGGGCTTGAACCCTTGACAGACGTCCTTGAAAGTGCAACCTTGAAATGTATCTGAAATGAAAGGTCTTGATTCCCTGAGCACGAATATATATGTGACAGACGTCTAAGTAGATCATAGTAAAAGAATAATACCCAAACGCGACTCGTATCGCGGTACAACAGCTCAAAATTAATATTTTCTAAGGAAAGATTTAACTATGTAAGCTCATCAAGAATCAATTTAAACAAAAAACAATAATGACTTCACGCTTGCGATGAACTTGCGGGCCACTTTCGTTACATTCTGCTTACATTTTTGCCTTCATTTTTGCTTACATTTTGATTTTTGTATGGACTTAAACCAATGCTATTTTGATTTAAAGTGTATTCCTGTAACATCCCAACAAAGCAAATCAAATCGCAAATTTTACCCCGGTTTCCAACAAATGCATAGAACTCAAATAGTGTTACTCGCTGCTTTTTTGAAGGATTTTAATTTCCCTGACTGTAATTCGCTGCCAGAATTGATTCCGGAAACATTTGTATAGGTACTGGTTTTTGAAATGTACTTTTAGTAAAGTAAATGCTTTCATGAAATGTTTGGGTGTGTGCTGATAAGTTACCCGTTCCTTGAAAGCTAAATTTGACGAGTAATGGCCATGCGTTCGCTGACGCATGTCTCAATCTAAATTATGCATATAATAGCCGTATTTTGTGGAAAACTATACACAGCTAATATATTATCAGGTGGATGTACACGGGAATAGTTAGACCGATACTAACTTATGGTAATTAAGTTTGGTGGAAGGCGACTGAGAAAGCAGCAAACCTGAAAACCTTGACAAAAGCTCAAAGATTAGCATGCATATTTATTACGGGGGCGTGGAAAATCACCCCCATAGTAGGACTGGAAACTATACTCAACTTGAGACCCCTAGATCTATTGGTGCAAGAGTCTGCAGTATACAGTGCCTTTCGGCTAAGCCAGACTAAATGCTGGAAACAAAGCACAATGGGCCATACTCAGATTCTGCAGAGATATGTTGGAAATAATGTTTGCACAGACTACACAACACCCCATTTAAACTTCAACAGACCCTTCACTACCTCTTTTCCTGATAGATAGGAGTGGAAGAACAACCAACCTTTCAGTAATGAATCTACGATAACTGTCTTCCCTGAAGGTTCTAAAATGGACACTGGAGATAGTGCAGGAATTTTCTCGGAAACTGTGGGACTTGCTAGCTCCTTCAGACTTCCGGACTTTTGTAGCACTTCCAAGCTGGGGCCTTGGCAGTGACAGAAGCAGCCACTTAAATATCAATGATGGCGATACCACGAGCTGATATCACCCTCTTTATTGATAGCCAAGCAGCAATAAAAGCAAAGTTATGGCGAAATTTCAATAAGCTGAGAACAGACAAAATCATGCAAATGAACATCTCCGTTCCCTTGTCAGAATAATCACCGGAAACAACCTACAGAGATACCACAAACAGAAAATGAGGCTCAGTACTGACGACCTTTGCAGAGGATGCAGCGACGAAGAAGCACATGAGGATACCTAACATTTCCTTTGACACTGCCCAGCACTCTGTCATTCAAGAAAGTAACACCAAAAAAATCATTTCTATCACTAGAGGAACTTTCTAGAACTTCGGCTAATAGCCTTCTAAACTTCATTAACGCCTCTAAATGGCTTGACTGTTAACAGAACACATAGGTTTTTACATTAAGTGGAATACAACTTCCTAGGGTATCACAACGGATCTACATAGATCTAAGTGTGGCGGTAACAAGATCAACTGTCAGCCCTCCTACCTAACCTAACCTATACTGCCGCACTAAAGCTTTTCAACAAAGTGGTGCGGAACAAATTTGTTAATGAAGCTTTTCTTGTACTTGAATTGCATAGTTCCAAAGCACTTTGCTAGGCACATTTTACTGCTGAAAAAAGGGAAAATTATTGGCAGCTGGTGATTTTTGTTGCACGGCACGGCGTATAAAATTTCAACTGGCTGGCTGGCAACTTATCAACAAAACACGGCTAATATTAATTAATTTTCCCAGTTACTAGATGAATAAGTGCCAACTAAGTTTTGTTCGTCTGTTATTAATAGAAGAATGTATTTCAAGGAAGAACATCACCAAATGTATACTAAATAGAAAAATTCAATCAGTTCTTTCAGATGATATTTCGAGTTCTGGACGAAAAATACATCTTGGTGTAACATAAGCTTATAAAACGTTAATTTTCGAAAATCTTGAAAACCAGAGTCAATTGGGAAATTCTTTTGATTAGATTCGAGTTCTGGACTACTCCATAAATAAAAACTTTTAATTTTGTAGACCATTATTCATATTTATTATTCAATCCACTGAAACAACAAGGCAGTAGGAAGATAGATTTAAATTTAAAGTAAATATTTCCCACAAGAATCTTTGTATGAGCAAATCATGTATAGGTATTTATTTTTACTATATTCGATGTATTAACACATGAAACAGAAACCGTTCAAATACACTGTCTATTCCGTGTATATTTCAGTTCGTCGATGACGTCGTATCCATGCATTGCAATTTACCTAAACCAAAGTTTTAAATTGAGAATAATTTGATATTTTTAAGGATTCCATCTCTCAAGGCAGCAGGTTGAAAGTAATTTTTTGTTTGTTATTTTCTCCAGAATATTCCGGAGAGAGATCTAAAACTATATAGACAAAAAGTTTTAACCCGGAAAAGTAAGTGGTTGTTTGCTGAAAGTAGATATACTCGTATATTGCTTTCTCATCGTTGAGGTTGTGGTTTCAAATGTTCACTCACTTTTCAACCTATTGAAAAGCAAAAAAGATGAGTCTAAAAATTTCAACCTCAAAATAGAAATCAGATGTGGGACATTTTAAACGGCAGCTACCGGCTATACGTATACGGTTCGTTTATACTAAAAGGTAAAATGCTTATGGCCAAAACAACTAAATCTTCGGATACTTTTCAGCAGAAATAATTGGTCATGGCAATATGATATATTCAGAGAAAGAAGGGGCAGTTTTGTTACTTAAATACAATGATGGTATTTTATGTTCGAAACAAGGTATTTTTTGAGAGCGATAATTAAGCCGAATTTGTATGAGTTTAATTAAATCAATAAGGCACTTGAATGAGTTTTTGGTGCTCTAGCAAAGTCTTATCGGCTTTAGTTTTGGCGTTATTTTTTCATATAAATCTTCTTCTATTGCTTGCTTTTTGAAGGGTTTATTGTGCCAACTGCACATTAAAGAATGATTAAGAATGAATTTTTTAACTTTTTTTTTGATTTTAACGTTCTTGCTTATTAACTATGGTGTATTAAGATTGGAAAATCAAAGACAAATTTACAAGGCCATTATTTTTACAAACGCTTGTTACTTAAAACAAAAAAAAATCTACTACGGAAGTAAACCGCTACGATTTCCTTTAAAACACCTAGAATCATGAAGTGTTTGTATTTTTATTGTAGTTAATTTTTGTTGTATAGAGACACAGTCACAACTGTTTGAATCCATGTTTATGCGTCTACTTTTGCCTACAAACGCTTATACAAAACTTAAAGAATACTTTTTTAGAACAATAGGCATTTAAAGCTATGAACCACATAAAAAGGAGAGGTAGTCGACATTCAGCCAGGAATATATACGTTCATAATATTCTTTTAAAGTTTCTTCATTTTGATAGAAGCATTCGCATAGAGATGAAAAATATAAACAAAATGCTATTTTAGACGAATTGGTCGCATGAAACTGATGCCGATGGATTTTTGAAAGTCTTGAAAACATACTCACATATTTGTTTTGCAAAATAGAAATAACAAAATCATATGTTTAACCGTTTTAATTGAAAATTTGGGAATGATTTCAAGCATTTTTAAGTACATTTGTGCTAAAGTTATTTGTAAGTACCGAATACCTTGTACTTGTACTTTTACTTAAAAAAACAAATATAATGTACTGGACACCTGAAAAATAACAAGTAGAAGTACTTTATGAAGTACTTTGTTCCAAGTACATATACTTGTACTTTAATATTGCCCAGTACATTTTCAAGTTCTTTTCAAGTAGAAGTCCATTGTAAGTACTTTTCAAGTTCAATTCGTTGAGTAGTCTGTTTGAGCTATCGAGTAATGATGACCATTGCGAGACTTAAGCTTGATGACGCCAAGGCAACGAGACACCATCAGCCGTCGTGATCTGTATTATTAAGTTAAAGTAGTTATTATTCGATATTTGAACCAGACTAGGTACTCAACGAATTGTACTTGAAAAGTACTTGAAATTGACTTGTACTTGAAATGGGCTTGCACTTAAAAAGTTCTTGCAATGGAATTGCACTTAAAAAGTGCTTAAAATGAACTTGTATTTGAATAGTACTTGAAATGAACTTGTACTTCAAAGGACTTGAAAATTGGGCAATATTAAGGTAACAAGTACATTTACTCGGAAAAAAGTACTTGACAGAGAACTTGTACTTGGTGTTTTTCAAGGACCAAATATATGGTACTTGTTTTTTTCAAGTACAAGATACTGGGTACTTGACTGGTGCTTGTATTTGAAAGTTTGTAGGTCTGCTTTATACCTCTTATATTCTGGTCTATTCAATAGCAAATTAGTTGTGTTTTTGAAATATTTATCTACTAAATTGTTAATTTGATTGGATTGATACGAAATGCTCAGATCCCCTGGAAACTTTAAGTAATTTAAAAATTAAAGTTCTAACTTGAAATTTTTAATGAATACAATACGTGTCTTTAGAAGACACAAAAACGGCGGGAAATTATGAGGAAGATTTTAATTCATAGAAAAATATAAACAAGCATAGCTAGCTACTTGGGTGTTTGCAAATGAAGTGAAAAAAAAAATCATAACAGAAAATATATCTACGATTCAACAGAAACACAATTAGTGAACATTGTGGCTGAAGTTTTGAATCCCTGGCATATGAAAAAAATAGAACTCTGTGTTTGCAATATAGCATTTACTATGACAACCTTTATGCAAAAATTGTTCTAGTTTATAGTTTAAGGTTCAATGCATTTCGTCTTAAACGGTTTAAAGAGCTAAGGCTCTTCCAAACCGACATAAAACATTCGTCGATGACAATTTTTTGCTAATGCTTGGCATATTTTCTGTTTTTGTATTTATTATTATTGATGTCGAAAAAATTTAAAAGAATCTTTTCAAGTTTAAAATAGGCCATTTCATCAGAAGAAAAAAATAAAATGTGCAAGGGAAACCATTGCTTATCACTCAGAGAAAAATATATGTATTAAGAAATTTAAACAAAATTTGAAAAACAACAAGTATGTAATCAAAGCAGGATAACCTTTTGTCATTTGCGTTAATAAACGTGAGGTTAATGACATGTGACACTAATGACAATTTGTATAAATTATAGAAAAACTTTATTAAAAAAAAATCTTCACAAATTTTTATAAATAAAACGAACACTTAACGAACTAACTGCGTTATTTGTTGAAATCAAAACTATTTTGATTATTTTTGCCTGATGTTTCCACCAGGTTATTCATTTATTATTTACGATGCCTCATTTTGTTTAAAAGGTTACAAATAACTATATATTTTGTTCGTTAAATTATTTTGAACAGTTTTTTATCTTATTAAACTTAAGGGCCATTTTTTCATTGCTGAATTAATTGTGAGTAAAATTGCAGTGAGCTTATCCTGCAAATAATTTTAGCCTAATCAAACCCAGTTGAATCATGAAAAATAGTCAACGGAAGATTAACTTTCACTTAAAAACTTGATATACCATAACTATGAATATCGAATTTTCCATTACTTTTGCATGTCTGTTTTCATTCTTTGCTTTTGTTGTTGTTAGTTTCAAGAATAAATTTGAGTTTACTCACTCAGGATTTCGGTTCGGGGCAGACCCATTAAAAAAATTGTTTTGTCTTGCTCTAAAATGTTTTCAAAAGAAGAAAAATTGCCAAATGTATGAAATATATAGTGTTTAGAGGTGGGGGCAAGCGCCCTTATCTGCCTCTCCTTGTGTACGCCGTTGAGTGGCTTAAAATGAGTATCATCATGATCGATTCGTTGCCTGAACACAATAAATTTATGCTGCGATCCCTGGCATGTCCATACAGAGATTAGCGAAAAGAACGACATCGGCACATTTCAACAGTACTTTGGCAGCACTTTGTATCTACTTTCATTTTCTTCGTCAGCTGTTTTATTTCTGCCATTTAGTATTGAATTATCTAACCAAAACTTTTGACATTTCTATATAAATTATTGATAATTGAACGATAATGGTAGTTTGGCATTACCATTTTTATCTAGACAAAAGTAAAATCCAGTTAACTATCTGAACATAAGTATCTTAACTCTATATAAACGTTGTTGTTGTTGTATTTGACATTTAAATTTCCTTTCTTCACTGCCGTTTTTTCACACAGTATTATTTTGACCTGCAAAAAATACAACTATAGTGTTTCAGTTGGAATAATTATGTCAATTTATTAAACAACAATTCACATAAAATGTAAAAGTGACTTTAAAGTTGGCTTTAACCCATTGTATAAGCTTGCTTCAAGTTGAAATGTACTTGGTTTGATATCTGAACCTTGACCTTGACCTATTCGTCAAGGTCTGGCCTCAGCTGCGGTGCGTTGTGCTTGTAGGTTAGGTAAGGTAAGGTTAGGTTAGGTAGGGGCTGACATTTGATCTTGTTACCGTCACACTTAGATCTACATATGTACGTAGATCCGTTGTGATACCCACGGAAGCTGTATCCCACTTAATGTAAGAACTTATGTCCGTTTTGTTAGCAGTCAAGCTATTAAGAGCCGTTGACGAAGCTCAAAGTTCTAGAAGGTTCCTCGTCGTCGAAGAAATGATTTACTACGTATTTCTTTTTCAAATGACAAAGTGCTGGTAAGTGACAAAGGTAGTGTAAGATATCCTCATGTGCTTCTTCATCGCTGCACTCTCTGCAAAGGTCGTCAGTACTGAGTGCCATTTTCTTCTTGTAATATCCTTTTAGGTTGTGTCCGGCAATTATGATAACAAGGGAACGAAAATGTTTCTTTTTATTTGCATAACTGTGTAAGTCCTCTGCTAGTTAAAATTTGGCCATAATATCCAATTTGTCCAATATCCTGTTTGATGCTACATATTAGTACTTTAATATATTTTTCGACTTGCTTGACTGTTCTCGCCAGCTAATAAGTTTTTTTATTTCCCTGAATATAACTGTGACCAGGAACCCAGCAATGTTTAATGCTATGCTATAAGTATGTCAAGAACCCTTAGCTTTTCTCGACAGCAGGTTACAAGCTTCGAATGTATCTCGGTGGCATAAATTGATTTCATTGCTACTTGGCTTCCATTAAAGCTTGTTAGCTCACGGTATTGCCATCATTGATATTTTCGTAGATACTTTGGTCACTGCCAAGACCTCAGCTTGGAAGACGCTGCAAAAATCCGGAAGTCTGAAGGAGTTAGCTAGTCTCAGAGTTTGTAAATAAAAACAAATCGGCCTTAGCTTTTGGGTTGGTCAACTTTTAAAACTTAAAAAAATATGATGTAGAAGCAAAGGAAGATTTTTGATGACAATTTAAAGGATTTTCGTACATTTAAAAAATTAAATTATCATATTCTGCTAGCTTTATATTTACATAGTTCGTGGTGAGGAGATTTGGAATAGAAACTTACAAAACATGATGTGAAATAAATAAATCATAAGTTACTCTCAAAGTTACTTTCATTTTAATTCAAATCGATTAAGCATAGAAATGACAGAAGTAGACAACTCAGACAATTAGAATAAGGAATCTATCTTAACTATGTTCAACCAGGGCCGGCATGCTATCAGGGAAAGCTGGCGAATATTTTTTGAATTTCTTTTAAAACTTCTTGTATCATTCAAAGGTTGGGACTTGGGGTTGCATTGATTGAATTTGTTAAATCTGGTAGGTAGTTTTTTACTATTTCATAAATATTTCTTTTTAAATCAATTTATTTCTTTTTATTAATTTCTCTACGAAATTTAATACAAAACCAAAATTGTTTAATCAGAGCCTTGAGGAATATTAACAAATATTAGTTTTATTATAAAAAAAAATAGTTAAAGTATTAGCTACTGGGGTTTTTCATTTCAGCTGTGAGCAGATGGTGAGTAATCAGAGCAGAGCTCTGAGCAGATTTTGATGAGGTCCTCAGATTTAATTATAGGCGTTTTTCTTTTTTAGTTCTGAGCAGAGTATGACCAGAGTTCTCCGATATACTCATAATTTAGTACTGACTTTTAATTTTTTTCAGTGCTATGTTCGGAACACCTTATGAAACAAAATTGATCACTGAACTGTCATATCATATCATTGATTATGTGTATTATTTTGTCTGTCAAATTACTTAAAAAAAAAGTGAAGTTGGCTTTGGTTTAGCGTTTCACTCGATTTGCTCCGTCATTTTATTCTGAGCTTATTGAGCAAACTCTGAGCTAACTCCGATGGAAAAAAGAAGCACACTTTTTATGCTCTGATATGTCTGAGCTAAGAAACAACAGTTTTTTTGACAATTTCGTGATCTGCTCTGTTAAAAAAGAAAAACGCTACATGTATGAGTAAAAAAAAGTGATCTGTTCCCAATCAATTTTGATTTGAATAACATAATTGAGTCTTTGGAAAATCAGTTATTTTGAGCTCATGAAAGTGCTTCTACTTCCCAGCTGGGCCTTTTTGTAGCACAGCCACTAGCCCAACCCCAACCTGGATATACGACTGCCAAACGGAAAGATGCTTCGACGTCTGTATATTTAAGTCTGAAATTCATATAATTTTTGTAGTTATTAACATAGTTTAGACGGCGAGTCACTTGAAACAAATCAAAATGTACTTTATATATCAAAGAGGTGCATAGTTCAGTAAGTAGATAAGCTACGCTTAAGTCAAGTGAAACAAATACACATATAGATGCAATTTCGTATGCAAACAGATATGTCTAAAGACAATGGGGAATCTTATTTTCCAATTGAATCGTCAAGAGGAAGACGGGAAAATAGTATGTGTGACATACCTATAATAGAAGATTGTCAAGTTAGTGTAGAAATGTCATTGTCAACGTTGTTTGTAGATTTTTTTTTGTCGCCTTGTCTTCCCCTCAAAAATAATATTCTGATCTTGATCTATAGTATCAAGTCCAAATATTAAAAAAAAACAAACAAATACTGTATTGCCATATGGAAGCAATTATGTTAAAAGAGGAGTGTTCTGTACCCGAATCAGAAGTAGGGTAGTTATGATCAAGACTTGACATCCAAACATTTTATTATTACTATAGTCGCTGACGTGCTTTATAATTGACGCAAAGACAAAATGCAATATCCCAAGTGTGTGAGCAAAAACGTCTCATCTATGGAGAAAAAAAAATCTATTAAGGTAGAAAATATATAGAACAGAGATGAGATTTTGTAATATTAATACAATTATAAGTTTTGCACACTTCCGCTCAAATTATGCAGTTTGCTTAAGTGGAAATGGCATCTTTTAAGTGGAGACAAAACAATTTAATGCATGTAGAATAAATAAATGGGTAGTGTAAGGTTATGTTTGAAGAATAGATTTTTACTGATTGTATTTATTTATTGAAAATTATACCAAAGAGTGTAAAATTTTACAAATAAGAAAATTTAGTTAAATAAACTCGAAGCTGCGAAGTTTTAACATTTATAAAGAGCAATGTTTCAAGTCAACAATCTATTAAATAAAATCAATAATTAATACCATATCTTTATAAACAATGAGGAGAAAATGGATGTCCAGATTTCTGCTCACATAATTTTTGAGCTGAGTACATGCTGAGATTACTTACTAAGCATTTTTATATCTAGCCATAAAATGATTCTATGGACTGATTGCAAATTATATAATAAAACTCACATAAACTGTTCTCATCACAATATGTTGTTTATAACTAAAGATATGTAATTTATGTAATTCGTAATAATTTGTATTCAGTACATATTTTTAATAAGTCTTTATCTTTATTTCAATGCTCATCGCGCAGATTAAATAAATACAGCTTCTTATGTATTTACATTTGCTTCAGCTCCATCTTTTTTTCAAGGCCTATCGCATAGATGTAACGAGTACAGCTTCTTGTACATACTACATATTTGCAGGTTTTTCTTATATCCTGATAATATTAATTTATCTAATTAGATTTTACTAAAAAAAATAACTTCTACTTGCATTTGAATCCAAATGACTCCAGTCTCTTAAGAGTACAATATTACTGGACTAATTAGCAATACTGGAAAAGAAGATTAAGAAAAAAATAAGTTGAAATTTTTTGGCTGAAAACATTAATTTTGTAGCTGTTGTTAAAACTGTAGTTGAAGGTATAGCACTATAGCAGGAAGTAGATTTTTTATTAACTTTATGCAACACCGTAAAATTCTTGTTTCAGCTACACCCAGCATTGCCAACCACTTTAGATGACAAAAATGCCCCACTCAAAAAAAAATATTTGTGTTGATAGAAATTTGTGTTTAGCTCAACAATAATAAATAACAATAAATCAAATATTAAACACAAATATAAAAATAAAAAAATAATTTTAATTTCCAAAAAAAAAATATCAAATAACAAAAAAATCTTTATAATGAACAAAATTCATGACATTTGAGTTTCATAAATAGGTACAAAGTATTCAAAACA
This sequence comes from Dasysyrphus albostriatus, assembly GCA_946251815.1. NCBI lineage: Eukaryota > Metazoa > Arthropoda > Insecta > Diptera > Syrphidae > Dasysyrphus > Dasysyrphus albostriatus. The sequence goes on from OX276336.1 coordinate 94,559,884, forward strand.
AAACAAACATAGTTTTAGTCCAACAGATCGTCTTGCTCCTTGAATTGAAATCAAAGACTGATTTTTGAAACAAAGGAAATGTATCTTAAAAAAAACTTTGTGTGCAGAACTCTACTTTTAGGTCTTAATTTCTTAAGAATGTTTTAAAAAATAAAATGTCAGTTTGTATGTTGAGTCAAAAAATAATTTAAATTTTTAAATAAAAAAAGGCGTGACAAAGCCTAAGTTGGCATCGTTGGCTACAATTTTTCATTTAAATGCTGCATACTATTCTTAAAATCTTTAACTAAAACAGTGATAAGATTTGCAGCTATACTGACTAAGCAGAATGGTGTAGCTGTAGTTGCGGCGTGTAGCACTGTTAAAGAAGAAAAATACAAAAATAGCTTACAGTTCCACAATGTTAAGTTGTAAATGTAGCAAAAAATGTATGGCGTAGCAGAAGTTAAACAAAATTCAACTTTTGCTACAAGCTGTAGCTACATTCATTCTGTTCAAGGGAATAATCACACTTTTATGTTCAGTCAGTTAGGGGTTTTGACCCTAGCTACTGTCAAAACAGTTTGTTTAAGTGAGCCGTGTACTCAATACAATTAAATATATTCATTGCTTGTACTCTTTCCATTTTTTGCTGTGACGAATACATTTTTCTATTTGAATTGAAGGTTTGAAATATTTATGTCATCATTATATATTCATTGCATTTAGAAAAAGTCCTGTCAGGTTGCATTTTGGATGTTAACTGAATTGTAACCAGCACACCAACCCTGCTCCCTGTACCTGTTTACTATATACAAACTGTACATGTGCATATATCTTATTGTAATTTCATGTAGACTTCAAAGCATATATATTACTTCGAAATTTCTATGCAGATTACATTACAGTACAGTTTTCCCCCATTGACCATGTTCCCTTAAAAATATAACAGCTGTGACCTTAATTCCAAAATGAATTTTTTATCTCCTAGAACCATTCACATAAGCATAAGAAGATGGAAGATTTCAGAAATATTTGCATTGAATGAAGACAAATATCGAAACAACGACAGCAATATTAGAAATATTCACTCCGATTACAGAATCCGCCGAATGAGCAGCGGAGGGTATCAGACTCAATTTTGACATTTGTATTATGAAGCAAATGTCAAAATGAGTCTGACTTTCTCCGCAGCTCATTTGTCGGATTCTGTAATCGGGATGATTTATTTTATACCCATTCGATCCCCTCAAGTGCGAATTTAGTGGTGCACTAGATTGTTAAGAAATTAAACCTTTCTAAAGATCTTAAATTGTGTTGTTATTGTAAGCTGATAAGAATGAAGGAACCTTTAAGTTTCTGCCCAATCCAAACGACTTTAAGATGAGAGGCTATGACAAGACATACTCTTGGAGGATTTGTCATTTCCTTACACTGCCAACTCCTTCTTACATGAATTATTTCATCACCTACACATACAAAGAGCGTCCTAGTTATTAATAGTTGTATTAGATTCAGCGCTAAGAAATACTTTTCAAACATTTACCATACGGTTTCCACTATTGGAAGTACCTATCTGCCTCAGTTGTGGGTCAAAACATAAACATTTCCCTTCCTTTTAAAAAACACACTTTCAACATAGTCATTTGTATGTAATTAAGGGTATAATCGAAAAGTAGGTATTTGATTATATGAAAGATGTTTCTACCCTCGTAGTTCAAAATTAAATTCTTGTTCTCAAAATTTGTTGACGATTAAAAACCACCGGATGTAAGTTGCCTATTGTTCCTTTAATTTTGTACCTACCTTAATCTAACCCAAATGCTCCAGCAGTAGAACCTTTCAGATGCTGTGTCTGCTTGTAGTTTTATCAATCCTCAAAATTTAATATTTTTATTTCAAGTCGATGGCGTTTTTAACTTCCAAACCATGTACCACAATGATTCGATTCTTTATCGATTTTACTAACGCAAATATATGAACTTCTATTATGCCCCTTTCCATTTCCCTCCCCGCTTTGTTTTTTTTTTAACCATTGGTGCTACTTAACTTTAAATCACTATAAGCAGCTTTTTACAGTTTGACACCGTATCATAAATGATGTCATTATTGTTATTGTCATTTAAATAACCATTGGAGGGGGGGGGGGGGGCAGAGTAGCAGCACTAGCAGCTAAAATAGAACACAAGATATTTGATGTTTTCATCCCTTAAGCTTTGGAAGGGAACAATCTGTTTTACAGAGCCCACACCATTCAACAAAAAAAAGTCGACGACGACGTCGATGCGATGATGACGACGTGCAATGCACAGGCACAGGCACGCCGACCGCATTTAACCAAAACATCCAACATCCTCCCATCCGGATCTCCGAACAAGTGTATCAGTATCATACAGTATACAGATACAGACGGTGAATAGCACCACTTGAAGATTTTATTCCGAGCACGCTTTGGCAATTTTTTATGCAACTTGCAGAGAACAAAGGAAAAAATCTTTTCAACAAAAAGAAGAAGTCCCACGCAAATCCTTTCCTTAATGGAGAATGAAACAAGGACTTTCTTAAGTTTCGTTCAGTTTTGGGGCTTTTTTCTCATATTTCTGCGGTTCCTGGTTTCTGATGCTGGTTGTTATAAGAGGGTGGTTTACCAATTTCGGCTACACGCTTCACACTTGTCTGCTGTCTTTCTGGAGGTAGGGGCTTTTAACACGATGACCAAGTTAAAAAGCAATTTATGGCGCAAAGTGTCCTGGTGTCCCATGCCCATGTATGTCGCGGGCACGGGCACACCACAACACGTGCTTTGCTTAGGCTTTGCACCTTTCAAATAACGAGGGAACATCATATGCTATCATTTTCCCCACACAACATTTAAGGGCGACAAAATTTAATGGCACCCTGTAAAAAGACTCTCTTGTAAATTAGACTTAATTAGCCTAGTCATTGTGCTGTGATTATGAAATTATATACTATACCTACTCTAACTGATGGTGAGTTATAAACGTGAATGCCTCAAGATTTATGCGTTTCCAGCGTTTATGGAAATTAGACTGATTCTATTTTTGTGTTGCTCGCGTAATTGACATTGTAGCAACTGTCGAACGTGGTCGAACTTTTAAAATAAATTGTATTTTTAGTTTAAGCTACTCATATTGCTGAGTAAGTATGTATATAGGTAGCAGGAAGTTTATGAAAATTCAATTGAAAGACTTTTCAAAGAAAGAGACAAAAATATTGAAATTAAAAAAAAATAAACTTTTTGTTTATAGAAGATAATCGGTGAGATTTCTCAGAGACCCTATGTTAATCTGGCTCTAGAATATCCCTTATAAATGTGGGATATTTGGAAGTAAGTAGGTACCTAGTAGGAAAATATCTATGGCAGACCAATTAAATCCCGAGATAAGATTATGAAGATCCAGTGGCCTAAAAATTGTAATTTTTTTGCGAGTATCCCACAAATGCGGAGTAAATAAAATGCACAACAACTGGGTTGGACCTACTTGCTCTTATGTTCAAGATGCTTAGAATTTTAAAAGTTGTATTCATAAAAGCATGGATATCCTGAGTTTGAAGTAAAAAAGAATGCGATATGAATACTTGAAGAAAGTATGAATCGATGCCAAAAAATTATTTTTTTAATATTTACCTAACATTTTCAAAACATTTTGAATGACAAATTTTGAAATGCAAATTAAAATCATATAATAAAATGGCAAACATCAATTTTGTGGTACAATTTACGTGGTATAAAAAAGTCGAAGGCATGTAAATTATATATTGTTGGAACGGTTTTTTTGCACAAAAGTGCAGAATGCAAACATTTAATAAATAATTACACCACAAAAACTAAAAACAATGAAATAAAATTGCATAACAAATGCGAGCAAGAGCGAGAAAGAGACCGAACAATTATTTATTTTTATTTGTCGTAACCTAAATGTGACGTTTCGATTTTTTCCACTCATCAAAGTCAACCAATTTTCCAGCACTGATTGGAATGTCTGTTGGCTGCGTTCAGTAAAATAATAATTTATATTATTAAATAAAACTTTGTTATATTTCTAAATGAAAAGGTTTTTGGGTGACTACATTTATGCATGCATGTAGCAGAATAACCGATTGACAATTCGAGAGTGTAAGAAGAATGGAATCAATGTTTTAGTTGGCGGTAAGAAATTAGAAAGAGCACCCACGAAAATAGGTAAACCCAAATTAATTTGGAAATAACGTCCGTTCTTTTATAAATTGAAAAAAAACAATACCCAAAATAATAAATTAAAAAAGTCATATGGAAAATAAATCCCAAAAGGGGAAACATAATAATTATTATTTCAAAAATGTACCAGCGTATTAAGATCCTATTTAAGTTATCATTCCGTTTATGTTTAACAAAAATTAATGCTAACAGTAAATAAAGCCGTAGGTTTCAAATAACGGCTTTGAAGTTTATAAGCTTGCTCCTTAAAATATATAACAATAAAGTCAGGACAATGACATGTTCTTAATACTACTCACTGTTTACCTACCTGTTCCTGTTAATAAATGGATGCATAATATCAACGATAAACAACATGATGATTTAGCTTGGGTGCATTACAAGAGAACATGTATTGTATTTTTTGTCTCTATTTGTATATGTGTATTCAAATGATGTATGTAATGCGTTTGTATGGGTTGCTACTTGCAAAAAGATTTTGTACCGTTGTTCTTGTAGAATTTAAATGTAGATATATCATGCTGCAGTTCAATGATCTGTACTATTAGAAGTATGTGCTTGTCTATTATGTTTAAATATGTTTTGAATGTTGAGTATAGTTGCAATGTGTTTTTGGCAGAAAAAGCACAAGCGTTGTAATATTAGCTAGATATGGAAGAGTTCAAGATAGGATTATTCTATACACAAAATGTAAAGAGAAAGAAAACTGCAATTATTTCTTTTGCCATATTAAAAAATTTAAATTGTTTAAATTACATGTAACTAAATTAAAGCTTATTAAAACTATTTTAAGCTACTTAAAAGTAATTTCAAACTAGTAACAACTATTTACAAACTAGAAAAGCAAGCATTTTCAGTTCATATATTTTTTTTTGTATTTTTGTTGGTTTTAATTTTGTTTGTGTTTTTTGTTGTTTCTCATTTGGTGCCCCCCTGACTACTCCTTGCTTAAAACTAACTAACTAAACCTATGTAAGTCGGCCATGACAGACAGTTTTTAGTTATCTGAAGGAACTAACTTTGTTTTCATGTTTCACCAAAATTGATGGTTCTGTTGTTGTACCCTATCTCTTCGGTCCCAATCGGACACAATCCTACTTAACCGAAGGTTCTCGGCTTCATCTTGTGCGATGACGTCTCAACTATATTAAGGAGTCGCCTATCTACAGTTCTATGGCCAACGTGGTAGTTAAGCTTAACCACGGCTTTAACCTGGATCAATTAATTCAGCAGAAAATTACCTATCCTGTTCATGTTGGAGCCGTTGAATAGGACCAGTTTGGAATAACAATGTTTGTACTTCGATTCTGGTGTTCTGTGTAATCCAAGGCAATGTCTAAGACACTGGCTCTCAAACACCCGAATCTTTTTCATTTGAGATGGGATAACGTTGAACCAAACCGGGCATCCATAGGCAATAATTGGCCGGATGAGGGGCATGTAGGAAATCACCTTCACAAAGCCGGCTGCTATAAAACAACAATTTCGTCAGAGCAAAAGTTCCCCTAGACCTGGTCAGAGCAGGTCAGTCTGTCAAAATAGAAATACTGATGGATCCAGATGCCAAAGAAACTTTACTACACATACTTACCAGTGGGGTGTCCATTTGGCCCTAAGTACGACTACCAGCTTACGTCAGTTCTTTCTCATATCCCTTGTGGCTCTAAGCAACGGAGTCTTAAACAAGATAGTTTCTAAATTCTGAAAGTTGATTTTCAACTTCCAGTCATCGTATTATTGCTGAAACTTCTCGAAGTAAAGCTGCAAAAGAATTCTGATGATTTCGACTTTTGGGGCTGTTTTGTACGCAATTAGATCATCGGCAAACGTAATTGCCTAAGTTAGACTACGTATCAGATCGCTGGTGTAAATGCTGAATAGAATCGGTGAGCTGACCTCTCCCCGCTGAAGACCATTTTCAATATTATAGGTTGTGGCAGATGTCACATTACCACTCTTGACAACAAACTTTCTACCATTGAGCATATCATAAGGCATATACAACAGTGGTTTTCTAATGCCAAGTCTGGTCAGCTTTAGATAAAGACCGTTTAACCATACGGTGTCCGAAGGACTTCTCCAAATCAACCAAAAAGATACCCGTACACTGCTTCTTAGATTTGTTCCATTGGACATCAGAAACTAGCTTAGACGCGGCATGAATTGTATCATGTCCCGCGTTAAAACCGAACTGATTATCCGGTATGATATTATTGTTTTCTGCCCACTTAGACAAAGCTCTATTGATAACTTTTTCCGAATACCTTGCTGATACTCGGAAGAAGACTTATTGACCGGACATTCACCAGATTAAAGTTGTCCTTTCCCTTTTCCGGGAGAGGATGCACCAAAGCTTTCTTCCACCGCAGTGGATAATATGCATTATTCAGAGCGTTGCTAAGCGGAGTTGTATAAATGTCTACTGCTTCTTGAGGTAAATGTAGAAGTACTTCGTTGGATATGCCATATCGACTCGACTGATTTCTTCTTCTTTAATGAATCGAAGATGAGCTGGAACTCCAACTTCGTAATTAACAGAGAACTGGGCCCATTTCGCTCGGCAATTATGGCGTTTGCCAAATGATTTTCATTCAACCCGGTTAAACCGAGGTTCCATGATCGCCATTGCGTTATGTCATTCCGAAGGTAGAAGTGGTAACTTCATACGTATGAGGGAAGTAGGTACCCCTATATAGACAATTTTCGAGACATAAAATGGAATATTTTAACTGCAGCTATCGTTTATTTATTGTGACGAATTCATTAATAAAAAAAGCTTTGCTTAAATTGCAGTCCTTTTGACCTTGAAACTTACACTAAAGTTACATTAATATGACAAACAAAATTAAAGCTGAATGTGACGTTACGATATCAAAATTGATATGTGCCGTTTTTCTTTAAGGCTTAACCTGAACGAACATAAATGTTCCAGGTAATTTTTTTCGAATAAGGATTAAAGTCCGATGCTCTAAGATGTGTACTTATCCTCGTTCACGTGGAAATGCATTTAATTGATTTTTGAAGAGTCGTCTATGGGCTACGACTTAAGTTCATAGATTTTTTCCTAGAACATTGCATTGTTTTTTGGTAATTTAAACTATGGAGTTTTATTTTTCTCTTTTAAATAAGCTCCGTCCCATCCTTTTTTCCTAAATAAAATGAATTGCAAATTGGTATAAGAAAAATTTAAGGTTTTAGAAGTGGGAACTAGAAAAGATAAAGTTTAAATTTTGAAGAAAGTATGTGTTGAAGTGAGCATAATGTTAAACATAAGTGCATGAAATGGGAATGGGAATTGGGTTTACCAGATTGAAAATGACAAGAAGGGGGGCATCGGGAGTTCTCTAGAAGTCTCCAGAAATGTCACTCAAACATGTTTTTGAAAAATATATTACTAGAGTAAAAAAAAGTTTTTCTATTAAAACAATCATTAAAATAAATAAAATGCACAGCTGGGTCGCACGTACTTGCTCTCGTACTCAAGGCGCTGATGGTTTGAGAAAATTATATGTAAAGACGGGAATTATGAGAGAAAAATGCTTAAAAACTATTTAAAGTAGTTAAAACAACTTCTATTGGAGTCTAAAATAAAAAAAGGAACGCCATCTTTGTGTTTGATTATATTCTTTTGATTAGATTTTTTAAATAGTTGGAGCGGTTTTCTTAAAAAATAATTTTTATCTGTATCAAACATTCTTCTTTTTTATACATACATATAAAAATTTAATTTCAAAAAAGTTTGTCAACTCGCTTTTGAGAAATTGAATTTTCAAAAAAAAGAAATTCAACATTTCTTAAAAATTCAAAAACTTTTGTTTGAAAATTTTTATTTGAAATAAGTATTATTAAATCCCATTTGAAGTTTGTTTGAAGAGGTACTATTCATAGATGCTACATATATGTAAATTTTTATAATTTTTGGTAATAAACTGTAATTATTTAAGCATATAGAAAAAGTTTAAAAATCGTGGGAGCTGTTTTTAGGAACCAATATATTTTCCCTAACGTTTTTTTAACATTTGTATGGAAGGTACAGTTCTTTTTTTTTAAGGGTCAAATTTTTTCTTAAAATACCTACTTTAAAAAGTGTTCTTTTAAAAATCGTAAATGGTAACTATCGAAATACATATTTGATTTTCAATTTTTTTTTAAATCCAAAAAATATTTTTTGGAAAATTTTGGTTACAAAAAAGTGTTTTTATCATTTAGGAGCTTTGAAGAAAATCGAAAATACAAAAAGTTTTTTTGGTAACCATGTTTTTGAAAAATTGAGAGGTCATTTTCGAGAAAAATTAGATTTTGTAAAATTGTTTAAAAAAAATTGTGTTGCTGGTAACGTTATTTTTAGTTAAAAAAATGTGTGGGCAGAATCACTAAAAACCACTAGGTACCAAGTTTTAGCAAAATTGGTCCAGCCAATTTAGGCTGTAGTTGAACGACAACAGACAGAATGGTGAGACTCACTTTTGATTTTGTGGTTGCTCCCATATCTCGCCTTGTAAATTTATTCTGATAAGCGAAAGTTTTGGTGTCGTTCCGAATGTTTCGAGATGGTGTGGCCTTGACATGTCAAAAAAAGGAAACTCAAAACTATTAAATGTTATCTGAATACCGAGGAAAGGGCTAATAGGGCAATTTAGAAATAAAAAAAAAAGCCTGGGTGCGACCCACACCGTTAACTACCCATTGGTACCCTTGGAAGCTAGAGACCTGATATTTGTTTATCATTAAAAAATCGCCAATTCAAGATATTCAAAACGCTTTCAGGTTTTTAATATGCAAATTAGTGAGTAGAATAAAACCAACCCAAAGCCAATATCTCAAGGATATTTGAGAAGAAACATTTTTTAAAACAATTTTTTGGTAAAGTTTCTTGTTGTTTTTTCACTTTAAAAAAATAATATTTGTTGAATTATTTTATAAAACCAATCAATTATGAACTAGTGTATAGAATTTAACTAACCCGAAGCCAATACCATTCTGTGTGATCTATGGATATTAGAGACAGAAAAAATTTCAAAAGTTTTTGGTAAAGTTTCTGTTTTTTTTTTTTTTTTAACTATATCTTGAATTTTTGTGCATATCCTATCAATTATTAATTATAAACTAATATTTTGTTTTGTTCTCAAGTTATTTGAGACGAACAAAATAATTTTGAAAATTTTTGGTGAAATTTCTTGTTGTTTTTTTCTGTTTGTTCAATGGTTTTACAAATTTTATAAATTATTTACTACAAACTAATGTATAGAATAAAATTTCAGCAGTTTTTTTTTATTAAAACAAACAGGAAGTTGACATGTTTTCATATTTTCATCAATTCTTTATTACCTTAATATGCCTTGAATAAAATTAAACTGAAGTCGATAACATCATTCATTCTTGAGATATTCGAGGCTAAAGATATTTAACAATAGTAATAGTGCTATAGTAAACAAACCGCCCATTGAATTTTTTTGAAAGTCCATTCTGCACGTATTGAAACTTCATCTATAAAAGTAAATCCATCCGAAGTCGATATCTTAATTCGTTCTTGAGATATGGTGAGCGAAAAAATGCGAAAAAACGTACGAACGCACAAACGCAACCATCTCTTTAAAAATGATCGATTTTGATTCTGGGGACTCGATACGTGAAGATATGTCAAAATTTTTGATTCGACAAGTTCGACCAATTAAAATAACTTCCAATAAGAAATTATGAGAAAATGTTTAAAAGCATGAAATTCGATAATAAAGATTAATAATATTTATTTAACAAAATGCATATAATAGAAGGGAGAAGGGATAGCTCTAATTTTTGGGATTCGAAATTGAAAACTAAGCCATTTTAAAGGGGGTGCACTTTACACAAAAGTATGTTGTTTTTTTTCAAAAGATACTTTTATGAACTACTTTACCAATGATCATTGAAATATTAAATGTTATTTTATGTGGAAAGTTGGGCCTATTTGAATTTTTTTTGAGAACAAATATTATTAAAGTCTTGAGCTTTAACTGCCTATCAAAATAATAAATTATTTAACTTCCATAAGTCTCAAAATCTATCCTTATGTTCAATGATGTGTTTCAATGATAGCTATAACTGGCACCTAAGTCAGTACCTGATCAGATATATCTATGTTTTCATGCATCGTTTTTCAATGTCAATGCCATTACATATAATAAATTGAATTTTTTAAGTTCATGATTTATATTTAAAAAGAAAAACTCATTGCAAGAAAGTTTGCAAAACTCTTATTATTTACCAAAATGAAGGTGAGAATTTTCAATTTCCTTTCATATTTATCACATTATTTGCTTTTATAGATATATTTTGACTTAAAATATTTATTTAGTTAAGTTAACCTATTGTCCTTGAAAGTGAAGGTGTCTCTAGGACTCCTGTAATAACCAACATATATGTCAACTATTTTATAGGTTACCTACTTACTATGCTAACACCACCATACACAGAATTTAATTATTTTGTATGGCAAAGTTCAAGGGAGATGAAAAATTATTTTATTCGATAAGAGCTTATGAGTTCAAGAGTCGAATATGGTTTACTGATGTTACTTTTGCATTTACTGGTTTCAGCATAAAAAGTTATGAAATTTGTTTACCACTAAAATTAATTTTTCCTTGATTTTTGGAAAGTTTAACCATTTTTTGTTAATATTTACATTTAAATAATAATAAATTCATCAATTTAATAATTTAAAGTAAATAACAAATAACTAATGATGAAGTATGTACAAATCAATCACAGAGCGTGTCGACTGAATTGGATGATTCTTGTATGGCCATCTTTTGAATCAGTTCATTTGTATTTTTGTAAAATTCGGCAAAAAATATTCTTACTGTTTTTCAACAAAGTGCAGTAACGAAAATAAATCAATTAACAAATCAATCAAATTTAAAATTTCATTTGAAAAATGAAATAGAAAATCCTATAGGAACAAGTTATATCCCCCGCTTGGACATAAAGAGCAATTTAAAAAAAAATGAACATTTATAGTTTTGTAGTTTTTTGAAAAGTAAGAAGTCTTTTCTTATGGCTTATTTTCAAATAAAGTTTATAAATAAAGTTTTTTTGATGTATCAAAACAGAACTCTCAGAAAAAGAGCAAACAAAATACATATCTTTATGCGGTTTTGAGAAAAATTGTTTTCAAACTCAAAATGTTGAAGAAAAAGCACACTTTTTTTTCACTGAGGCCTTAACTTTTGAACGCTCTTATAAATTTGTATTCGAATACTTAAACAATATGGTGTTATGTATTCAAGTTTCTCATAAAATTTTGAAATACAATTTATTTGCTTTTCAAAATTTTTTGTTTGAAAACATTTTTTTGTCAAAATTGTTTATCTTCTATATATGTATACATAAATAGCCTTAAATAAATTTTGTGGTACCGTTTTCTCGAAAAGTACTCAACCGATTTGGATAAATTGTATATAGCTGAAAGTCACAGCCGTGAAGGGTGTGCGAATGACAAAATTAAATATTGTGGGTTCATTTTAGTCAAGTTCTATTTTATACTGAAAACACTGTGCACATTCAGAAAATATTAAATTTATTAAATAAAAATTGTTTTTTTCTTCAAATTTTCAAATATTTTATAATAAGCTTTAATTTGCAGAGTAGTGTTGAATTTCGACACAAAGGGGGTGGGGGTAAGACTAGCTTAAATAACTTGTTTCGAAAATGAACTTCGTATAAGAATAAATTTCTGACTGTCCAAAAAGCCACAAAACAATAATATTAGTGTTGCCGTTATTTTTAATTTTAATTATTAACTACCCTTTAGAAGTTGGTCCGATTTGTTGAATCGACAATTTTAAAATATCTTCACGTTTCGAGCTCCCCAAAATTCACATCCATCATTTTTAGAGCGATGTATGTATGTGTTTGTACTCGTACGCTCGTACGTTTGTACGTTGATGAAACAGTTCTTGGAAACAATATCTTAAGAACAATTAACAAACAAAGATATTGGTTTATGGTTTAAATTAATTTTAAACACTAGTTCATAACTTCTATTCAATTGGTTTTAATCCAACAAATAACATTGAACACAGCAAACCGTTTTCAAAGACTTTGAATTGGCGCTTTTTAATAATAAAATAACATCAAGCCTTTAGCTTTCTAGGGTACCTTTTTTATATAATTGCTTTTTATGTCCAAGAGGGAGGAAATCTAACCCTCCACTCATACAAATTTTCTCTTGGCTGCCCTAAAAATTTTTGGGAGATTTAACACGAATCATCTAGCTTACCAGAAAAGGCAATTAAATAAACCCGCAGCGAGTACAAGGGATACAAATGAAAATCTAAAAAAATGGGAAATTTTGTTTTCTTTATTTCGAGCTGATTTTGACCCGTCAAAATATAAAAACTCAAAACAACCTTTGTAGCTTTAATTAAAATAATTTAAAAAAAAATACCTTAAAATAACTTCACTTGAGTCGGCACAAGTTTGTTTTTTTTTTTTTGTTTAAGAAACTACAATTTTCATTTAACAAAAAAACATAAAAACAAACTCGTAACTAACCTGAATGCATTTCGAAGCTATATGTACTCAGTCCGATATTTGAAAAATACAATGAAATCAGTTGCAGGTGAAACAAAGTTCACGGTGTCATCTAGCAATATAAAAATATTAAATATTATTACATTAATAGTTATTATATTATATATTATTATATATTATATATATTATTATTATCGAGTTATTTCATAAAAAAAACGCAACTATACTGCTATAATAAGCTCAAGGTAGGTGATTTGATTACGAATATTCTAAAATAAAATAAACTTTTTATCGCCCCCAACTTAGACACGAACCTTTCGTTCTTTTGTATTTTATAACTCAATGTGTATTGTTTTTGTATGAATAAGCTTTTATAAAAGCTCTTTCACATGTTCCATAAAATCATCGACTTCTAAATCTACCAGACTTTATTATAGGTGTCTATACATATTCTTTAAATTTTATAGGTAAAATTAATAAGCTTTCAACGAAATAAATTAACAAGAAAAAGCAAATTTAATGCAATAACTAAAGGTACTTAGTTATTTGAAAAAAAAAACTAGAATATCCTGATAAAAGTTGATTACAATATACATAAAAACATTATACATACTCGTATTAAACTCAATTTGAAAGTTATTTGAATAAACTAACGCAGTATTTGAACTTGCCATCATTTCTGAAATAAAGTGTTAGCAATCCTAACAAACAAACAACAGTTTGACAGCTGACAGTTTAGGGTAGGTACCAAAACGTATTTTAACGGTTGGATAATAGTCCTGTTCCCTATCAAGTTTCAAAGAGTTTCAGACCGTCGTTTTTGTCCGAAATGAATGTTTCAAAAATAATGAAAGTTTGGCGGCCACAGATCGAAGTCCAAAAAAGAAAACTGTTTAAAAGTAAAGTGAAAAGTGTTAAAGTAGCCTAAAAATGGCTGCCCAACGCTATTATTTCTTTACCTGCACAAGTTTCGACCCAAATTTTGTAACACATTTGGCATTTCTCCATTTTTACGAACTTTAAATAATCAGCTATCAAATTTTTTTGTGTCTAGGGTTCCAAACGCTTCAATATACAAATGAAGGAAAATTCAACTTGGGCTAGTTTTGGGGACTTGTTATAGAATCAAGATTTTAGGATGAAATAAAAGATCAGTTCGTGTAGTGATAAATTGACTTTATTAAGAACATGTTTGATTCTACACACCCCCGCAAGCTTTTTTTATTGTGGAAAATAAGATCTTTCTACCCAAATAAATAGAAACAGTATTTGATCAATTAACTCTACCAATTACTTTTTTGGCACAATTCAAATAAATGTATAATTTATTATGTTGAATGGCGTCTGATAATTATTAGAAAAATTCTAATAAGATAATTATTTTTTTTTGAAAAGTTATTTATGATATATTTTTTTTTGTATTATTTCAGCAACTGGATTGGGATTCAGATTTGGTTTTCGATGACATGATCAACGATGAGAAAAAAGAGATAACAGAACATCGGCGAAGCACGCGACAATTGGCGGATGACAGCAATGAATTTCAACGGGATCATTTCCTTGCATTTAAACGAAATCATTTTGTGATGAGGAATCAAAGAGAGATTGACACCGATGATCAAAGAGAGAGTTGGTCAATTAGTGGATTGGAGCAAGCTCATAGGATGAAACGGGCAACAAAGAAACGGACATCCTCACATAAGCACCAAAAAAGAGATAACAAAAGACATAGTAGATCAAAACTTCAGGATGACGACAATGGAGAGATCTCCGGAGACGGCGAAATTATTTATGACGATGAGGATAATGATGATGATGTGGATAATGACAACGATGTTTCCTACTGTAAGTATACTAGTATACAAAATTGTGTTACTCTTAATAAAGTGCCAAGCCTGAGACTGGGATATGTCCAAAGATGTACTACATAATTATAAATGCTTAGCGAAAGAAGAAAATTTGGTGTCTCAAGGTCTCCGATTGTGACATGTGATTTTTAACTTAATAAAAGCTTTTTTTTTAAATGATTGGTTTGATTTACCGATTAATTTTAGGATATATTTTAACGGGTAGAGTGTTTATAGTAAAGTTTACAATTTACATGCCTTCATAATATTGGGTTTCACTAATTTTTTCTTTTTTCAGATCAAGTGATGTTCATTGCAAATGAAATTTGGTCTGACAGCCTTCGCAGGAAAGATAGTAACGAGTTTATGGTAATTCATCGGCAACTAGAAATCGGCTTTAGAAACTTATTTAATGCTATGATTAGTGAGGAAGATCATGAGAATGATATTTATCCGAAACTTATTAACGTTGCGTAAGTAAAACAAATATATTTTAAGAATAAACAATAGTTGTCAGTTGATTAAATTTTTAGAATATTTACTTGATCTTTACCTTTCTATATTTAAAAAAAAAAAATACATTTTATAAATCATGTTTGTTTATGTTGGAGCTGTGATAAACTATTCAAGTATCGAATTGATTAAAGCTTTGCAGTCTAAACATTGTTTTTTTTTTTACTTAGGTCGTAAGTGTTTTGTGTTTCAAAATGGCCTTTAGTCCTACAAATTGGCCTACTCATTAGTGACATATTAGGGCCTTTGTCATACTCAATTTGTATTAAATTCAGTTCAAATGAGATGGAACTTGTAGGAGTAAATACCATACAAAGCTATTTGGAATCAATAACTCAACAAGTACTGTGTCTTCTACTTGACTGATTTATTTCAGTAGTAGTAGTATATAGAATTAATATTAAGCATGTTTTATTGGAAATTACTATAGCCAGCGCAGTAAGATTTCCTTGTGCAAACCATAAAAAATCGCAGAAACGGTCGATAAATAAGTCAGTAATAAAGTGGCTTCGTTGTTGTTTACCGAGAGAAATTTTACTGCGCTAGCTATAGATTTCCCAATAAAACACACCTATTATAAAAAACCTTTCTATGGTAAGTATCTATGTTGAAAAATATCGCAGGTGATGAACTAATTACCGTTTGTCTGTCTACTAAGTCACGTGTCGAACAAGTGTAAAATTTGACATAAATTTCTAACATGGATTTATTTCAACGCCTATTGGTCAGAGAGAAATATTTAGCTTCCAATTTTTAACTCATTGTCTTACGTCAAACTCTCTATAGCTAGTACCTCAGAACATAGAGAGTGATGGTTTTTGGAAAATTTAGTGCCTTTTATCTTCCTATGGACTAACTGCAGAAAGTTTGCCCATGACAAAAATTGTTCAAAAATTGCAAGTTTAATAATTTTTACATTTTTTTCATCTTACCAATAGGCATTGAAACGAATCAATTTACGTCACGTTACGATCAAATTTTAGTTTTCCCAGATTGATTGTTTTTCCAACCAAAATGGTTGGACAAAATCCCTTTGATGCTACAAATGGTTGTTAACTATTCATAGTGGCATTTATTGTGAGAAAATATTTCAATAGTCTCTTTTTGGAATGAAAAATTATTATTACCATAACCACCTATCTTCAAATTTTCTGATTATGATCTGTCACGAAAATCATTCCTGACGTTGTAAAAATATCAGAAATGATTTTCGTGACATGTTGTTGTACCCTTCTAAGACGCATAGTTTTAGTCGATGGTTACCGATAGGTATTAAATAAACAGCACAAATGCGTTGTAAATTATATTACCTAATGGAATTTGGTTACATTCAGACAACTAGAAATTGATGATGGTAAAGCCCGTGGTTGGCTGCCCTTTAGCAACTCTTAATTATAGTATCTGTCGTAAAACGTGTTTTTTTTGTTTTGAATTTTCTCATTATCAGCTAAATGGATTGAGATAAATTTCTTATATACAAATTTCAGATAATATTTAATAATATTGTTTATCAAAATTTTCAAACAAAAGTTATTGAATTTTTAAAAAAAGTTTCAATCTTTTTTTTGAAAATTCAATATCTCAAAAAACGGCTTGACGTTTTTTTTTAAATTTTGTTTCTTATTGCATATAAATATATACTTTAAATTTGCATTCCAAAATTTGTTCTTAGAAATATTTTAAGAATTTTATACTTATTAAACCCTCAGCGCCTTGAACATAAGAGCAATTACGTGCGACCCAGTCGTGCATTTAATTTTTATACCGTGGAAATAATTAAAGTAGAAAAAGTTATTGCGTTTTTCCTTTTAGTACTAAAATAGTGGGATTGTTTTTTGAATCCGGTGGGGATTCTAGAAATCTCAACTGTCTTCACTGCTTTTATTTCAAATTAAGTCAAACGGTCATCATTAAGTGTGTTCCACAAAGAGTTTCAAACAATTTAAAACCACCAGTTTTAGTAATTTTTGTGCGAACCCGTTCCACAAGTGAAAAATTGTACTGTTTTGGACCAAAGAGAGCGCTTATGAGAGAATATATATTTTTCCCTCCTTGCCAGATTTGGTCCGAGTAATTTCGTATGGCCATTTCGTACTGGATGTCAAATGCCAGGTGTTTGTATGTCAGATTTGAAAAAAATGTCAGTTTGAATTCAAGTAACAAAACAGAATTCAAATGGCTAGGGTTACCTAAGTGTTACTTTTTTTGTTTTGTTTTTTCGTAGATGTGCATAATTTATTAATTTATTTATCTTTTAGTAAATCATAGTAATTTTCTTAAAATTCTTGCGTCGCTAGGTAAATCTTTTTACGAAGAAAAAGATTTACTAATGAAAATTTGTGTGCTTCATGTTTATTGTAGTTTTATTTTCCATTTTTTTAACAAATTGAAGTTTCATGATTTAATATGTTATTAAAGAATATTTCTTTGCTTAAGTTTAATCATTTGCATACGTGTACGTTTCTTTTTTCTTAAAATTTAATTTCTTGTACATTGGTTTTATAAAAAAATTGACTGACTTATGACTGCCATAAGGCAGCTCTATTCAAATATTTCTTTTGACGTGGTGCAAATTAGTACCCAAACCGTTCCCAACGTTTAAACAGTGTTTCTTCTCTCTGAGAGGATTTCATCCCAAAACGTCACAATTTGACATTAAGTCCGTAATAGTGCGAACAATTTAGGGAACACACATAATTTCTTATGTTTACACGTCTTTTCTTCGCATCTTCAAACCCAAAATAATAGAACAAAAAAAAAATCATAACCAAATATATATTAATAGGACAAAATCCCTTTTTTTGTATTTATTTATTGTTGTTTTTATTAAAAATTCTATTTTTTTCATGAAAACAACAAATTCCATTTGACTTCTTAAATAGAATTTGCTGCAGATCTAACGTCTAAAAAGTCATATGCCTTTTGCTTTTGACAAAAACTTGTTTTTGGCTAAGACCGGATTTGCGTTGCGACTAAAAAATTTTATCGCAACCCAGTAGATTCCTTGATGTCATGTGCGTTCATTCTCATTTAAGGTCATGTGTTCTATTTTTTTGTGCGACAGAAAATCGGAAGTGCGTTCCTAGTCTTATTTCCGTGGGATTCCATGATTTCTTTCCCCTTCCATGGAAGGTTTTTCTCCCTGAGTATTTTAAACACGTAAAAGAAATCCATTTGTCATGACAAGATCTCGATTCGTAATTTTTTCTTTTTTTTTTCTTTTTACCGTAACAGAAAAGTTATGGTGAAAAAGTAAACAATGCGGAACAAAAACAATTTGAAAACTTTTGAGAGCCGTAAAAATAGTTCAAGTTTGAAAAATGTAACGGCAATCGATTATTTAATAAAAATGAGGTATCGAAATTTTTTCACTACAGACAGATTTCCATTACATTTTTCAAAAAAGAACTCTTTACTCTCCATATGGATATAGTTTTTCTATAGAAGTTAACATATGCCATATCTTAAAAACTATCTAACTATAGCTTATAGATGAAAATGGGTTTCATAGTCAGATACAGTATGCCGAATACCTATACAGAAAAGGTTATTATTTTCTAAAAATCTTGCTTTTTGTGTAAATAATTGACTGACAATTAAAAATTAAAAGTAGTTAATAATTGTATGAGATTATCACTTAAAAAATTCTTTTTTTGTATTTTCTTAGCCGTACGACTGATCCTTTCAAAATTCATGTCACAATGCAGTTTGAAATCCCTAGCAATAGTGGTGACGATTTTAACAACTATATCAGAAATCATATTCAACGATATTCAAAGATCGGTGATATCGGTGCTGAGATCGATGCCAACTACGCATATCATCAAATTAATGGTAAGTCATTTGTTTAAATACATAAAATATTGTGTATTTCATACAAAGCTCTTTTTAATGTTATAAAATCTTATAATGGTGCTGATATTCCTTGACAGATATTGAGAACCCTCCCGCATTGAATGATCATTTATACACAGTTAGGCCATCTGAAACTACTTCTGGTCCGCAAACAGATTCTTCCCTCTACGAGCCCAGTGAAACATATGGTGGGGAAGGAAATTATGACGAATTTCCTGTATCGGAAACAAATCCAAGTCTGAGTAGCTCTTATGATCCTCGAGTAGATACAGCTTCACAACCGGAAACACCCGACTCAAGCCCTGACAGCTATGATCAGGGCAATGGATCAGATACAAGGCCAGAGTTTCCAATTCATACTCCTCCTGATCCAAGCAAGCCTTCGAATGAGGGGATTGGTTCTGATGGTGATTGCAAAACCAATCCCAATGGCCAATTTAGATGTGAAAATGGTGAAGTAATAAGTTGCAGAGGTTGGTGCAATCAGAATCCTGAGTGTTCCGATAGTTCAGATGAACGTAATTGTGTAAATCAAGGTACTACTTTCAAAAACGATAAATATTCCTGCAAAACTCTTATGCCTATTGTATTGCAATGGGATTGTCTCTGCTTATCTTCTTTAACATTTACCTGCAAGCTTCATATCGATTGTGTTTCTTTGTACTAACTTTATCATATAAGACCATCTCACACATATTAAAGGCTTCAGAATTCAAGAGAATTTCGGGGTGTGGCTTACTAATACAACTCATACTTTCATTAGCACCAAAAATCATACTCGTATTATGTTGAATCTTGAATGTTAATGTAAATATGTATGATCGAATAAAATCCATTCGCAATAATCCTGAGAATACTAATTGTATTCTGTATAAAATGTTTAACATATAAAATTTACCATTTATCGATTTGAACTGGGTTGGTGTCAATATTTCGAAAATTCTGAGTATTTTTTCCAGGATGTAAAAATGCTCAACCTATTTTGTTATAGTATTGGATGGAGTTCTTACATTTTTGTTTTTAGAACAGGTATAATCTAAACTGAATTTTATGTCATCGATATACATAAGTGTGCTGCTAAAGTACTGTCATAATTTTGATGTTTGAATTTTGTATAAACAGTTATGTTTGAATCGTGAATGCACCTATAAAAAAAAAAACTGTTAAAAATACATTATATGTAGATACTTCTACTATTCTGTAATCTGTTTACCTATGGCACAATTTACAAAAAAGAACAATTCATTTTGAAAACGACTATATTGTAAGTATGTGCATGTATCTAATAGAAAAATAATGGGGAAAAATAATATTTACATAATAGTAAAATATTATCCTTCCTAAAATGTCATAATAGAGTTACAAGATGAGATAGCTTTCCTGGGATTTAGATAAGTTTTAACTGATTTCTACAAGCTGGTGGAGTTTTTTAAGCTAATTTGGTTTGTTGTCACTAAAATTAACTTTTTTTTTTGCAACATTAGAGTTTAGAATAGCCTCACCATGTTTTTTTATTTTGATTTTGCAATTGAACAAATTATATAAGTGTATTAAATTATTTTTAAATACTTCAAAAATGTTTGTATTATAACGGGTGATTTTTTAAGAGGTTTAGAACTTAAAAAAAAAAAAAACACAAAAAATTCGAAAAAATGAATGAAATATTTATTTGAATCGATAGTTTGAACCTTGCAATTTAATGTTTAAAGATAATTTCATGCAAATGTTGACCGCGGCTGCGTCTCAGGTAGCCCAACCGCTGAGTCCAATTTTGGCATACTCTTTCACACATATCGGCCAGTATCTCACGAATGAATGCATGGATGTTGGCTTCCAGTGCGTCAATCGAAGCGGGCTTGTCCCTATAGACATTAGCCTTGACATACCACCACAAAAAATAATCTAATGGTGTCAAATCGCACGATCTAGGCGGCCAATTGACCGGCCCCAAAACGTGAAATCAACTGTTCACCAAACTCGCCTCGCAATTGCGCCATTGTTTCGCGTGCTGTGTGGCATGTGGCACCGTCTTGTTGAAACCACATATCATGCAAGTCAAGAACTTCCATTTCGGGCAAAAAAAAGTTTGATATCATCGCTCGGTAGCGTTCACCATTGACAGTAACGCTGCGATTCGCATCATCTTTGAAGAAATATGGCCCAATAATGCCGCCGGCCCATAAACCGCACCAAACAGTGGCTTTTTCGGGATGCATTGGTAGCTGTTGCAATGCTTCTGGCTGATCTTCACTCCAAATGCGGCAATTATGCTTATTTACGTACCCATTCAACCAAAAATGAGCCTCATCGCTGAACACAATTTTTCGATAAAAAAGCGGATCCTCGGCCAGCTTTCCAAGAGCCCATTCACCAAAAATTCGGCGTTGTGGTAGGTCGGCTGGCTTTAGTTCTTGCACCAGCTGTATCTTAAAAGGCTTTACGCCCAAATCCTTCCGCAAAATTTTCCACGTAGTGCTGTAACAAAGGCCTAACTGCTGGGAACGGCGCCGAATCGACATTTCGCGGTCTTCTGTCACACTAGCTGATACGGCCGCAATATTTTCTTCACTACGCACAGTACGTAAACGTGTTGGTGGTTTAATGTCCAACAAAGTAAATTTGGTGCGAAATTTGGTCACAATCTTCCGAATAGACTGCTCAGAAGGTCGAGAATGCCGACCATAAAATGGAAGCAGCGCGCGATGAACATTTCGAACCGAGCACGAATTTTGATAGTAAAATTCAATAATTTGCAAGCGTTGTTCATTTGTAAGACGATCCATGGTTAAATTGCAAACCAAACTGAAGCTGTTTGACAGTGACACAAGGTACTAAACACACGTCAGCTGTCAAAACCAGTGTTGCCAAAACCAAACCAGCTAAAAAATCACCCGTTACAAGGACATTTACATTTTCTACGCCACAAGCAGGGCTGGAAATTATTCTAAGCCTTCTAGTCCTGGACGAGCACATAAGATGCACAGCAACCAAAAGCGCACTTCGACTCAAAGAACTGGGGTCTTAGATGCACAGCACCTTTGGTCATGGGTCTATCTTGCAAAGATATGACATCGTTGCCAGACTCAATGTGACGACTGACTACTTACCACTTCTAATAGATTTTAATACACAGAGATGGGACCCCAACTCACTAATCAGTGATCAAGGTATCCCTTTCTCTACTGATGGGTCAAAAATGGAAGAAGGAACAGGAGCTGGGGTATTTTGTGAAGGCTTTAATATCAGAGAATCATTTAAACTTCCAGATGAATGTAGTATCTTTCAGGCTGAGATTTACGATATTAAAAAAGTGGCAGAAATGGTACACAAGAAAAAACTGAGCTCATCGGAGATCACATTTTTTGTGGACAGCCAAAGTGCTATCAAAGGAATAGCCAGTGAGACTATAAGATCCAAGACAGTAACAAAATGCTGAGGCATTCTGAACAATATTTGCAACACTTACCAAATCAAACTCTGCTGGGTTCCTGGACATGGCAATATAGAAGGGAATGATAAAGCAGATGAACTGGCAAGGAAATGGTCAGTATCCAATACAAACAGTAGCAGCCAATTTGATAAGGGACCAAACATTTCCATTGGTGTGATTAAAAGGAAAATAGACCTACTAACGAAAGAGCAAATACTTCTGGACGACCAACAACGACGGCTTTATCTCTAGAATTTATGGCCAAGAATTAATGAAAAGAAAACTTAGTACATTTTATTGCTGGGTAAAAAGAATATTAAAATCTTGATAGGTGTACTAACGGGTCACTGCACCATTAGCACAATGCCACTAGAACGGGTGTATTCGCACCCGATTTCTGTAGGAGCAGTCAGGATGTCGAAGAAATAGAAACCATTAAATATCTGCTCTGTGACTATCCAAACCTCCAAATAAATCACCTCTATTATTTTGGAAACAGGTTTGTTGGAGAACTGCATGATCTAGCGCAGATGTCGATGGCAAACATGAGAATATTCATTGAAAGTACAGGATGGTTGGTAAACGAATCAGTCTATCTCAACCAGTAATTTGGGAGCATCTCTGCTTTTATTTCGTTAGGAGATCACATGGACCAATGGGCCCCCGTGCATGGAACGATCTCCAAACTCTGCACACCCCTCCTAACCTAACCTAACCGACTTGTGTACCTACTCGACGTCTACATAATAAGTTTTATGTTTTAGCCAACCCAATTTTTAATGAGCCTCAAATCCGGAGAGCAGGGTTGAAAGGAGAATTACTGTCTAGTTTTGCTTTCCAACCAAGTTTAACTTACAACTGCTGTATAAATTTGACCATTGTTCTGCTGGATAAAATTGGCAGTGGTCAAAAATATCCTTAAACTGCCCCAATGATGTTTGCATTAAGATTCTCGTTGTCATTCTACAGTTAAGGAAAACTGAACTAATTGTGCTATAAAAAGAGACTGCACTAAATACCAAAAATTGTCTCTGTTAGCTTTGATGAAATGTAAATTCAACTTTTTCTTTCTTAACTAGTCACAATAGTATTTTACTTGCCTTCTGCGTCCAAATGTTGAACTTTTGTTCACTTGAAAAGTATTTGTTGCAAATTGCTGAGTTAGATGCTGATGGTATCAGTATTTCATGCAAGTGATATATGTTGTATATTAGGTAGATATAGATGAAGAACGCTGTTAAATGGAAATTTTTTCGTTAAGTTAGGGTTCTTCAGGTGTTCAACGCTTTTGATGACCTAGCTTATAGTATTCAGCTCACTTCTAACCCAGTTTTCTTTCTTGGCTAGAGATTTTCCGCTTGTCTGGTATGATAGAATAACAAACGCGCAATCATTCCGTATGAAAACGGATCTTTTAATTTATTAATAACCAATTTTAGGATTTCAATAAATATTCTGAGCTTCAAAGGTATAAAAAAGGAATTTATCGTTGTTGATTCTCTATTTTATCAATTTTCATTTCAAAAAATAAAATTTAAAAACCAGAAATCATTATGGTCTTTCTACTCTTCAATATATTTTCGTTGATAAAATTGTCAAATGTCAAAAAAGAATTCTAATGTTACAAAAAAAGATTGATATCTTCAATGAAGCTTATGCACCATATTATTTGTTTCTGGCAGACGACAGATATTGTCATGCCTTAATTATTCAATTGATCTTTATTCTTAATGGTAACAAATGTACAACTTTATATTAAATAAAATCTATCTATCTATCTATCCGTCTACAAAAAAACGTTCATTTTATTATCAGCAAACTAAATAAGCTTAAAAAGCTCCACCAGTTTTTAGAAATCAGTTGAAACCTTAATCTCATGAAGGCTATCTCATCTCGTGACTCAATATTTAATTCCGTATGCTTCCATTAAAAAAAGTGCTTAAAGCAGTTGATTTTAATGAAAAATATAAGTGAGGCTATCCTAATTTTGCAGACTGTATGAGTAATTCTGCAAATGATGGAATTGATGGACGGTTTCTCTGATATTTTATTATCTGTTCAATTTTTTCATAACAGTATATCTAATTGATATCTGCACGGTGATCATTTTGAGGTGCATTGAGAAACTAGATCGACTATGTTGGGTTAAGAAAAGAAAAAATCATAAAGGATGAGGGTCTATTTCTCCCCGTTTAGGCGGGAGGGACAATTTTCTAAAAAATTGACTTAAAACAGAAAATAAAATTAAAAAAAAATTATACTTTTTTGGAAAGCCAGAAATCTCTTCTTTAGTTTTTTATTTTAAATTAAGTGGTATTAGTGAATAGTTTTTTAAATATTAATTTTCAAACTTGAATTTCTTTTTTAAATTTCAAACAATTTTTTTTACTAAATATTATGTAACTAAGTATGATTTAAAAAAAGGTGAAATCTCGTTAATCTAGTATATTTGTTTTATTGTTTTCTTAAAACCAAATAGTATACAATTAAAATTAAAACAGGGAAAATCCCCTAATTTAATCTTTGACCTGACCAGATCAAACTTGGGAAAACCAAAAACAAAGTGTTTTTCTTGAAAAAAATCTTTTAATTTTTTTTATTTCTCCAAACCTTAGATAAGAGCATTGAATTTTGAAATCAAACATTGCACTTAATTTCATTAAATTTTGATTTTTTTTTTAATTTAAAAAATAATTTTTTTTTTAAAATTTCGAGTTTAAAAATTAATTTTTCAAAAACTCAACAACTTTCGAAACGATATATAATGACATTATAAGTTTAACTTTTTTGAAAAATATTTTTTTTTCTGTTTTAAGTCAAGTTTTTAGAAAATTACCCCTCACATCTAAACGGGGAAAAATAGACCCCTCTCCCATACGATTTTTTTCTTGTCTTAACCCAACCTACTCACTTTAGCTTTTTGGTGCATCTTATATGAATCATACTCTATAAAATTTTCTAAGAAATGGGACAAAGGGTTTGCTGACGATCATTTAAACTACCTGCATGTCGAAGCGCATTAAAACAATTAAGTGGTTTTTAAGCTGGACATATTATTATAACAGCCTCCACCAAGTTTTTAGCTAATATTTAATTTATCTTTAATTCAAACTAGTAAACATTTTTTTTATAAAACTTAACATATTTTTTATGAAGTTATTTCTAACCAACAATTTTTCCACCCCAAAAAGATTCTTGTGTGTTTCAAATTAATTTGTTTTTGCTTACAATACAACTATTCTATCTTTAAATATTATAAGTCAACATTATCTAACTCTAGACGGCTGTCCAAAAAGTTATTAATAAACTTGGACAATAGCATTGGTTATCTGAGATTTGTCTAACTTGACATTTTATTTAATTAAATATGGCATATTTCTATCTATTAAGGAGTTTTAAAGAAACTGTCTAACTATTCAACTGCAAAAAAAAATCTGTTTATGTGTATTATGTGTTTGTTTACTTTTGTCAATTTATATTCAGTCTTTAATTTTGCTTTTGTGTTTGGGTTAATGGTTTGGATTCTATTGAGTTTGGGATTATTGGAACCAAGCTCCGATTTATGAGTTAAGTATTTTAAACATACTGTCGGCCTAGAGTGAAAAGCGGCTAACTCAACATTTTTTTTGATCATTGTAGACCACTTCAAAAGTAACTAACAAATACAAAATCTGTAAAATATTTTTAATTTCAATAAATTTGTTAAAACAAGCGTATTCAAGTCATGTGAATATTTTTTTTTTAAATATTTTTTTGTAAGAAACGCTTAAAGGAGTTAACTGATTTTCACTCTAAACCAACAATACATATTTTAAAGAACTTAGGGACTTAACAAAAATCATTCAGTGTCTATTGTCACCGGAACGTGTGGAACCGAAATAATTTATATATGAAAATATAGCGTTTTAATGTTTACCTTACAATGTTTGCTTTTTTAAATTAAAAGAAAATATGGCCCTTATACAACCAATGTATACATAGCTTAAATAAACTTTTTAGAAACTTAAAAAAAAAAAAATAAGTTGCATACAATCATAATATTCCTGCTGCATACAAATATTCCCTTATAAAGGGTGATTTTTTAGCTGGTTTGGTTTTGGCAACACTGGTTTTGACAGCTGACGTGTGTTTAGTACCTTGTGTCACTGTCAAACAGCTTCAGTTTGGTTTGCAATTTAACCATGGATCGTCTTACAAATGAACAACGCTTGCAAATTATTGAATTTTACTATCAAAATTCGTGCTCGGTTCGAAATGCTTTTTTTATCGAAAAATTGTGTTCAGCGATGAGGCTCATTTTTGGTTGAATGTACGTAAATAAGCATAATTGCCGCATTTGGAGTGAAGATCAGCCAGAAGCATTGCAACAGCTACCAATGCATCCCGAAAAAGCCACTGTTTGGTGCGGTTTATGGGCCGGCGGTATTATTGGGCCATATTTCTTCAAAGATGATGCGAATAGCAGCGTTACTGTCAATGGTGAATGCTACCGAGCGATGATAATAAACTTTTTTTTGCCCGAAATGGAAGTTCTTGACTTGCATGATATGTGGTTCTAACAAGACGGTGCCACATGCCACACAGCACGCGAAACAATGGCGCATTTGCGAGGCGGTTTGGTGAACAGTTAATTTCACGTTTCGGGCCGGTCAATTGGCCGCCTAGATCGTGCGATTTGACACCATTAGATTATTTTGTGTGTGTGGGGGTATGTCAAGGCTAATGTCTATAGGGACAAGCCCGCTTCGATTGACGCACTGGAAGCCAACATCCATGCATTCATTCGTGAGATACCGGCCGATATGTGTGAAAGAGTATGCCAAAATTGGACTCAGCGGATGGGCTACCTGAGACGCAGCCGCGGTCAACATTTGCATGAAATTATCTTTAAACATTAAATTGCAAGGTTCAAACTATCGATTCAAATAAATATTTCAATAATTTTTTGTGTTTTTTTTTTTTAAGTTCTAAACCTCTTAAAAAATCACCCGTTACTTACTACTTATTTGAAATATTTTTGCGGGTTTCTGATTTTCTTCTACGAATTTAAAATTCATAATATAACCTTAAAAGTTCCTTGCTACTCTTTTTCCAAAAGCATGAGCAAAAAACTTTTATTTTCAAACTAATATATGGGTTTCAAAGGACTTTTAATCAGTGAATTATTATGTTTGGGGATTTTTGTGTATTTGTCCCTTTAGCCAAAGAGCTGCTAACGTTTTAACAAAAATTAGTAATTAAAGTTGTGTCTAAAAGTTTGGCATTATGTGTAAAGTGATGCGAGACTCGATTCAAAATTATATGCACTTAAGAAAAAACTAGCCACAATAATTCTTAACTTCAATTTAGGTACTACGAAAAAAATGTCATCAGCTCTTAGACTAAATTAATATTTAATTTTTTGTATTTGGGCAATATATAGCTATTTGTGTTCTCATTTTTGAATCTAAAATACAAAAATCTGGGTTACCGCTTGAAAAACAAAACAAACAGAACAATCCGAAAATGTTCGATGTTTAAATATAATTAAATTTTATTTTCAAATAACCAGACGCTCAAGAAGAACGTAATCCCAATGAACTTGATAATTCTACACCAACCAATAATAATGATATAAATGAAAACGTACAACCTGAACCTTATGATCCTACAACAAATGAATACGACTACGCTACAAGGGATCCACCAATAGTACCCAATGAAGAAGATGCAACAAATGGTATAACTGAAAATGGTTCGGATGGCTCTAATAATGGAAACAGTGGCACAGATCATCCAGGTGGATATGATGAAAATACCGATTGCAGGGGTGATGCTAGGTTCTATTGTAATGAAAGTCAAACAAACGTTTGTGCTGAACTGGAATGTGATGGGAAAGAAGATTGTCCAAATGGAGAGGATGAGAGTGCCTGTCCTGATTATAACGGTAGTTAAAACATTTTTATATTTTATATGATTTTTTATTGTCCATGTTTGGAAAGATTTTTGAAAAAGTACAGCATCTGTAGAAAGTTTTACATGCAGTATCTACAAACCAATAGGTACCTTAACAAATTGTAATTGTATACTGAAGTAAAATTTACAAAAGGGAAAACAAAAATGTTTCAAAAGTAATTTTCGTATTTTTTATCATCCATGACAAGATTTTGCGAATTAGAAGTAGAAGTCCCAAAGTAAAGTCGTTCTTTTAAGATTACATTTACAGAAGATAACATTTCTTACAGCTTTCCCCCAGTTTCACATTCTCATTTTAACCTTGAACTGAGTTCAATTGTTCTGCTGAACTAAAGTTTTAGCCAAAAATGAAGTTTAAAATTCCACTGTGAAACTGGAGATTTAACTTTGGATTAACTTCTTGCTTAATTTGTGAATTAGAACAATATAATTATTTTTTAATGATACGAGTTTTAGTGTAATGCATACCAATTTTAAAATATAAGTAGGTACCTAGCCTATTTATTTTTATTTTTAAAAGTATATATATGTACATAATGTAAATAGATACAAATTCATATTTTTGTATATATAATATAATATTTCAGCAACATAAAAATCACCTTTCTTAAAAACACATTTATAACATCATTTCATACAAAAACAACAACAAAAATACTAACATCAAGTTTTGAACTTATACCTACATTATTATATAGTATATACTTTATACTAAAACACAACATATTATAAACACTTTTTCTCTAGCCGACACATGCTCTGAAGGTCAATTCAAATGTGATGGCATATGCTTAGATATAAGCTATAAATGCAATAATCAAGACGATTGCCGCGATGGGAACGATGAACGTGATTGCAAAGGTAAGTGCTTATAATTTGAAATTGTCTTTATTTTATATTTGTATTTGTTTATATTGTTTTATTTAACAGTAGAAAAACACATTTTGTTCTGTGCGTCTTTTGTTAACTTAAAACTTTTTATTGTATTTTAAGTCAGAATTTTTTCTTAAACATTGTCTGTAGTATATTTATTTTTAAACTTATAATTTTTTAAGAACTATGGTATAACTAAGTACCTACTACAGCACTCACGAGTATTGTACTTGTATCAATTATTTCCACATAAGTTATAGGATTTTTGTTAAGAAAATCTGACATATATTTGAGATGGGTAGCTATATACATACATCAGTATGCAGCCTCCATTTGTTTCAATTAGGAATTCTGCCCACGAAGCGTCTAATTAAAAATGCTTGTGACTATTGTGGAGCTTGCTTTTAGCCCAATAGACTAACTACACGAAGTGTAAGCTGTACGTACATATTTGTCACAACACCCCAATTAAACATTTTGCTCCTATATTCATACATTGATGCTTCTCGTTTTAATCCATTAAGGATTCCATAATGCTCTATAGAGTAAAACAGAAGATCTTTTTTAACTTCTATTGTACCTTTATGAAGTTGATTACAGGAGTTTTAAAGATTCACATGAAACACAAAATTCTTTTTTGCTCCAGGAATCGAACCCATGACCCCTTGCACCAGATCAGATATACAATTAATTGCACTAATTTGAAATCACTTTAATCTTGAATAATTACCTCCTATGAGACCAAAAATAAAAAAAATAAATAGATACAAACACATATTGTTAAGTAAATTAATAGATAGGTATAATAGATTAATTAATAAATATCTACCAAGCTATAACATTTTGGCTGACAGTAATAAAAAAATACATGTATATGTATATAAAATATAAATAATAAAATGGCTGATTATAGCTTTAAGCGTCACCATGTTCACTAATGCAAGCAATATAGAAACGAAATTACACAAACAATCATAAGGACAGTATAACAATTTTATTGGATGACTATTAAAGCGAAACCTCTTTTGTAATTTTATAAAAGCAGTATAGAGAGATTAAAAAAACATGGTACATAGCTCCTATCACACTGTCATAATTTGCACTACAAATATTAAAGGAATCAGTAATACTCCTATAACGTATTTACTTCCCGTCACAAAGGAGTAACAGGAGTGCTATAGAAACAAACAACACTTTAATGTCTGAAATGCGAAGCAATTTTGTTAGTTGAGAGAGGCAGTAAATCATCAGACATAGAATAGTTTTTGACTTTATTAGGTGCTTTAGATTTTATAGGAGTTTTTGGTGCAATATGGCTCAAAATGTAAGCAGTCGATCCGAAACTATTAGTCACGTTACGATTTTTGTACCTTTCTGTGACTAGACGCTTCATATTTAGAAAAACTCTCTGACATCTACACAAGAAGAGAGAGTTACAATTATTTGGGATGGTTCAGAGGAATCCCAAGGTTGACAGTGGTGTCAAATGTCAAATAAATCTAGTACTCCAAGCATATTTCAAGTTTGTATTACAAAATATTGCTAAGATTACTTTTGTTCTCGCCATGTCTCAAAATTCAAACGAAAATAGTTTTGACAAAACTTTGGACTTAAGTGCGCAGAAATGCACAGAAATTCAAAGTCAAGAAACAGACCTAAATAAACACTCGGTTTCGCTTTGGCTCTCACTCGCACTTATTATACAATTTTATTTTATTGTTTTTCAGTTTTTGTGGTGCAGTTATTGAAAAAAATTTTACATTCTGCATCACATTCTGCATTTAACATTTATATGTCTTCGGCTTTTTTAAAAAGCGTGAATTGTACCACAAAATTCATGTTTGACGTTTTATTATATGATATTTCAATGATCATTGGTAAGATAGTTCAATTCTTGAAGTAATAAAACTCATTTTATGTAAAAGACTGTTTTTGAATAAATAATAATTAAGACAAGATCTTTATTTTGATATAAAAATTATAACTAATTTTGCTTTCTAAACATCTCAAAAGCAAACATTAAAATTTTCAATGATTAGTTTCAATGATAGTTTTAAATTGTGCCTTAAGATCTCAAACATTTTCTGGTCAGTCCTCCATTTTTCTTTACTTTTTATTGAGAAAGTTCTGCCCACTTGGTATGAAATTAATAAAAATTCCACAAAATTTTGGGTGCAAGATTCCTCTCGTGGTGAGAATAAATTTTACTTTGAAAAGTGGAACAGATTCCCATTTAAGATGGGATTAATTTTCATGTAAAGCAGATACCTGTGGAATTATGTCCCTGCACCTCTCAGGGTGATGTTTGTGTGTGAATCTTCAAGCCTCTGTGCCTATGGTTTTCCAATCATATATTGAAAATTTATGCAACTTGTTGTTGAATACTTTTTGATAAAGTGGTACTAAAAATTTCGTTAAAATTCTGGATTAATTGCAAAAAAAATTATACACGAGGAATTGATTAATTTGTCTATGAAAAGACGCTTTGTGTTAAGATCGTTTTACTATTTAATGTCACCTCAATAAATTTCCTTAGAGAATTTATTTAACTAAGATTGCTAGATTTTGTTTATTTTCTGTGTAATTTTTGTTTTTTTTCTTAATTTTTGCCAAAAAGTTTTATTTAGTACAAAAATCAAATATCGAACTAGGTTTCCTGTTGTTTTAAAATTATATTTGATAAAGTTAGTCAAGGTAAGTAATTTTTTTACACTAATATAACTACATGTATTTATGTACATAAATATACATTTTATTTTCCGAACGTTTTTTTAAGTAAATTCATATTCGCATAACGTGCTATTTTAAATATTTGTAAAATGTGCAATGAAATATATTGCACGTTTAGAAAACGCTACATGAGTGATTTGATCTTTGAAATTGGTAAGCAAAATTATGGTGTTTGTATCTTATCTTTATGAGATATTTGAGAGAAGAACTGATATACAAAACCGTGTTCCGAGAGTTGCTAATTATTGATAAAGTTATTTGTAAAATAAATAAATTGGTAATAATTTAAACCACCGACAAATTTTTAATAAAAATAGACATGATCATTTCATAGTATACTTTTAGGCAGATTCCGGTTCTGTTAAAAAGTGTATCGATTAAATAGTTTTCACATTTGCTGGCGAGCATTGATTTCTTTTTTTCGATTCTGGTTCTGTGAATGAAAACTATATTATTGATGCTCTTACCTTAACAATTCTCCTGAAAAATGATTCTCTCAATGTTCTTGTATTTTTGAAGAAAATAGAAAAATGCATGAGAAAGAAACACTTTTTTCTTAATGCATTTGACAGAGAAAGAGATATGCTTGAATTTGTCATTATTTGTTCGTGTTCTCGTTTTTATTTTGGATATTCACTCCCAAATGATGGTGTAAAAGGAAATTGCTCACATGAAAGTTTTTAATGTTTGGTTTCACATTTTCACAAAACGTGAATCGGAATTAGTGGAAAGCAGGATAATTTGTCAGCAAACCAGATAAGCAGCAAGTGATGAAAATAATAAGTTTTTTTTTTTTTTAATTCGGTTTAAATCTTTTTAATGCATTTTTTTCTCATATTCAAATAAAATGAATATTCACACAGTTTGACTTTCAAATTAAGTAGCATTACAAACTGACTTGGAAATAGCTCCCAAAAAAATAACGAACAAATTGTTACTGTAATATTTTTTCAAATTTTGGGTGATATTTCCTTTTAAAGTGGAATTGGAACTAAAGCCCAAAATAGAAAATGTTGCCAAAAAGTGTATGGCAAGGCAAGAGAAAAACTAGTCATCCAGATTTACGGTGAATAAACAGTGAGGTAGGTATGGGGGCATGCTTTCCCCCTGCTTGGGCTCACTTTAGGATTTGGGGTGTATGCGAGATTGGGTGTATGCAAAGTTTTAAAGATTCTGTATTTAAAGCAATTGAAGTTATCATTACCACGGGCCTAATAGCGCTACATCTTCAAAAAAATTTCTAAAATTTTGGCGTACTTATATAAATAAAGTTTGAAAATATCATCCAAAATTGAGGAAATATGGCGAAATTTCTACAAAAAGAATTTACATGCCAAATATTTGGGGCGATATTTCCATTTTAATTTTTGGTCACAAAGAAGTTTTGGGCAATATTTCCATTTTCTTTTTTGCTTAAGGTGATACAATTTTATTTTGCAAAATATTTTCAATTCAATTTGGGTACTTTTTCCTTGGGCGTTAATTCATAATGTCGCATTACACTAAAAACAGCTTTTTTTTTTTAAGGTTAACAGCTTTCGGTAATCACTAAAAGCGCCTTAAAGAAGTAAAGCACCATTATATTTAAACAAAAACAAGTCAAACCGATGTAATACCCTAAACAACCATTTCTTTATCAATATCAGGAAGTTTGGAACTGACTTGGCAATTATTTATGGTATTTATGTATTTAATCAACAGTTTTGAGTCCCTTATTTACATTTAAAATGGTTGTTGGAAAATACTTTTTGTCCACTTTATATTTTTTCATGAAAATAAAAGTAATTATTCAGAGATTTTTCCGCAAAAAATGTCAGTCTGTTAAATTTTAATGAAGAAAGAAGAGGAAATTGCCGAAAAAGTGGTGAACGGTTTCTTGGAAATTTTTGGTAAGAGTTGTTTTTGTTTTGTTTTGGCCTTTGAGAGACCAAACATTTTCTGCACAAAATTATTTATTTGGCATAAAAAAGAAATGCTAAACTCTCTGGTTAGCACTCTTTTCTTCAAAAAAAAAACCATTTTTGAAATGTGGAACTGGAATCGGGCAAAAACTTAGGCATTTTTGTTTTGGTTTGTCTTCAATTTGGGTTATTCAATGATTTTTAACAAAATAAATATTTTATTGTTAAGCTAAGGTTTTGTTTTATTTTAATATAATTTTTTTTAATTTAAATTTAAATTTAAATTTAAATAAAGTAAAAATAAATAAATTTGGTGGCACAACAGCTCGTGCAGAACCAAGGCCTAGTGACTTAACACTCTCAACCATTCCTGTGTGCGTAGTTTTGGCAGGAATGGAGGGGACCTACAATTTTTTGCTGAGTCCGAACGGCTAGATGAGAAGCACTTATTCATGACAAGTATACTCTTGGAGGATTTGTCAGTTCCTCGCAAGAGGCAGTACCTCTGTTTTTAGGTGGCAGCGGCTGGGAATCGAACCCAGACCTTTGGCATGACAGTCCTACGTTCTAACCATCATGCCACGAGGTACTACGAAATTTAAATAAAGCCCAAACGAAATAAGACCCAGTCTCAAATTTGGCCGAATTTCAGTTTGAAAATGGAAATAAGGCCGAATTGGATTTATTTCCGTTTTAAAACCGAAATAAGGCCAAATTTCGTTTGGAAATAAAGCCAAATGGTTTCCTTTCAATATTTTCAAGGCTTTGCATACACCCAGCCTTGCACATGCCCCAAATCCTAAAGTGAGCCCAAGCAAGAGGGTTGCATACACACATACACACCTCACTGTTTATGCGCCATTATTGCAAAGCAAGGCAAGTGTAAATAAGATGAAAAACCAGTTTCTTTTGAGGCTATGGTAACATTTTTTTTTCTCAACAGTACCATCCGCCTGCAAATAAAACATGAAAACGAAATAAAGCCAAATTGGTCTTATTTCCATTTCAAAAGCGAAATAAAGCCGAATAGAAAATTTGGCATTATTTCCATATTGAAAACGAAATAAAGCGAATTTTTGTTTTTTTTGCTTTATTTCGTTTGGCATTTTTTTACGTCACCGTGAATTACTATGATTTCCATATAGTATAAAGGTTCTTCCAAACCAACGCGAATCGCTCCGCATTGGCAACAAATCTTTCACAATAGTACAAACTATGACAAATACACAACGCTAAACAACAACAAACAACAACAAAAACAATAACTTTTTCCGTGCTTATAACAATAATTTATTTACGATATGTAAATTAAATAAACAGTTTTAAAATTCACTGAAACTTTGATGTAAGATTTTTCTGAGAAATTTTATTAAAAAAGTACTCAAAGACTAGTATTTTACATTATATTCCTGTAGTTTGTACTGTACAGTGTTCATAAATTTAATGACTAAACAAATCAATAAGCAAGCTTAAGTTTAATTTTGTAATAACATATAAACTAATATTTTATGATGTGTATGCAAAGCGCTCCGAAATTTTCAAGCTGATTGAGTCCAAATTTTCAAAAAAATCTTTGATAATGATCCGAAAGAGTTACTTCAAAGTTTGGTTATAAGTCTGTTCACCAGCGGCATTTTCAGAAAAAAGAAGAAAAAAGTACGTATACGCCCGAGTGTACAATTGGTTTTACCAAATCACCTTCTTGGTAGGAAATTCCTTACTATATTGATCAGGGCTATTTATAATTCATATTTTTGTAGAGATTCTATTATTATGCCGTACATACACATTCTAATTATATTGATGGCAGCCTTGGTAAGGTATTAAAAAAGAATTCAAACGCTAGTTTTTGAGTACATTCTACTACTAATTTTCTTAAACCTTTAACTTAATTTCTTGTAAATGCTTAAATTAGATACCTACTTATATTTTTAATGCCTCAATACTCTTGAAGTTATGTAAGTGTTTTGTGACGTGGCATATAGCTTGACATTTTTTTTTCTTTTCTTTTTTTAATAATTTCAAACAACTGGTTTAGTCTAAGCTGTTTTGCATTTATGTATGTTCAAAGTACCTACTTTTTATCGCTGTGATTTTCGAAACACTCCCAATGGACCGACCCAACACAATATTGTTTAAGGACACAAACAAGGATGTGAGTTCCATATACACACCCCGTTTATACTCTAACGGTTTGTTTCTGGTGTAACGAATTACTACGTCAGTCTATTCTCTAACGAACTTTATTTTGATTAAATTTTAGTATGCATTTTTACATATGCAAATTTTATTCTATCTTCTTCCGCCTCTGCCTCATCTACGCCCGACCATGCCCTAGCTATATAAATGCATATATACATACATATGTAGCTTACTGGAAGTGAAAAAAAATGCCGCGAAATGAAAACCCCTCTCGAGAGATATGAATGTCTGATGAATAATCTCACCAATTGAGGATGTAAGCAACCGATGCGATGCAAGGAAAAGAGGAAGCATCTAAGTACCCACTGCTCAACAAGGACACACTTCCGAAGAACCGAAGACCATTTCGACGGAAGCACTTCTCTATGGGTAGCACTAGTAGCAGTGTAGTGTTCTGGAATCGTCATTACATCCAACCAACATCCTTTCCGAATCCTTGAATTCTAGAGAAAAATATACTTTCACTTGAACCATTTTTTGCTGAGCTCTGTGCAAAAGTCCTTCGTCCTCGTTGAATATGGTGTATATGAAGTCACTGGTTTTTTGGTTTTCCCAAAGAAGTGCGAGAGGTATTAAACGTCATCACTTTAACTTTTAACACTTTGACAATACGCTAAGGGGTGATTTTAATCTCGGTGTACAAATTGTTTTAACATTTTTCAGGGGCAAATCGTTTGCGTGGTGGGATTTGCGGTGTTAGGGTTTTTTGTTGTTTTGTTATGTCCAAATGCTAGTTAGGGGTTTTGAAATAAGATTTGGGGGTTAAATTGAGGGCGTGGAGGTTGAGGGATGAACACTGGTTTATGTTTGACTTATAAGTTGGGAAAATTAATTTAGTTGTTTGTGAGAATTGTGTATGTTTTTTTGTTGTTCAGTATGTTGCATTGAATGTTATCGTTTGCAATAAGTTAGAGTTCTCAGTGGGTGGTAGTTTTGTAGTTTTGTTGTATTTAGATGATTCGTTTGGAAAATACTAAAACGGAGAAAGTGCAAGAAAAGCATTGTGGGTTATTTTAAGTATTTAAAGTATACTATGTATTTTGTATTATATTTTACAAAAACTGTGACAGTTTATTCACAAATCAAAATTCAAATAACAAAATTATTTGAATAGATTATATTTTCGTTAAACTTTAAATTAATGAATTGGTTTGAATTTATTTCAAATAATATTAATAAGACTACTGCTTTTATCAGCTCAATTAAAGTAAGGGTTTTGCAAATCAAACTATAGAAATACATCTTTTGAAAATTTGATATTTTTAGCAACAGAGAGGCCTTAAACAATTAAATAAAATTAAATAAACTTTCTGCCACACCTTCTTTTCTTGAGTGTATAGTTTTTCATTATTAAGTGACTAAGGAGATCTGAATTTTTGTAACTTTTTAAAACCTAATAATAATTTTATTTTATTTTAAAAATCCACCTATAGAAACCCATACCCATTTTATTTGAAATATTTCGATATCAAAAGCCATTAGAAGGGTAAAATAGTGTATATACCTAGGCTATAGTATGGCTTATATACATATTTGTTTTATGTCTTATTTCATTTCGTTATAATTCACCTACTTCCACTACCAATTTTCTTTGTATTATCTCATTTATTATCTTATTTATTTTTTGCTTGGTTTATTTGCAGATATTTAAAAAAAAAAGATTTGAACTTTATTCTCTTCACTGTACGATTTTTTTTTTATTCATTTTATATCAAGGAACTAAAATAATCACTATTCGAAGAAATTTTACGTGGAAACAACGTTAAGTAGTGACAAATTTTTATGAATTTTCTTCATTAGGTATAATATGAAAACTTTCAAACACGTGAACAGGCATATGTTTGTTTGCCTCATAAGCATGCTTAAAACCTAAAATACTACTAGATAATCGTCTTCAGATTTTTTGTTCAATTTAATTTTTCTATCGAAATGCATGGTTAAACAATTTTTATAAGAATATATAAGCAGAAAAAGTTAGACAAAAACAGTATAAAATTAATCAAAAAAACAAAGACTATTTTCTAAATTGTACATAACTTTTTTTTGAGCAAAGATAGCCTCAGGGATATTTCATCAAAGAAAGGAGAAGCTTAAATCTTTAATATAAATAATAATAATACTTTTTAAAAAACAAGTTTTTATCTAAGACTGATAGAGATATAGCCATTACCACGTTACCATTATTTATCATTTAATTATATTATATTTATCATTTGTACATTTTTTGTCCAAAATACCAGTTTTTTTGTATTTCGTGATAAACTTAATAGTCCTGTCATTAAACACCAAGTTTTACATTAATCAGAGCAGCCGTTCAATTTGTAGTACTGAATCGAATAGTCAGAAAACTTTAAAATCTTGAGTTCGGATTTTTTTACGATTTTGAAATTTGCCATGTAGTACCGGAAACATTTTAGTATGGTAAAGTTCGAATGGCTATATTTCTGCCAATTTTGAATAAAAATGGCTTTTTAATCATCCTTGAACCTCTTCTTTATTTTGTCTAAGCATGTTTTGAGCCTTTTCTTGCTCCAAAAACGTTATGTGTCATTTAAAAAAAAATTTTGAATCTTTGATTTTTCATTTTTTGGTACTTATTTTGTATTATTTATTTTAATTTTATTTTATTTCATATAATATTATTTATTTAAATTTAATTCAAAAATACATATTGTACAACATATGGAGATGTAAATAATTTGTTCCATCCAAGAAGGCAAATCTTAAAAATTCAAGCAGGGCCCTAATTGAGCATTTGCAAACCAAAATTTTGATCCACTTCCATATTTTTTTATTCCAACATTTGAGGATTCGCTGTGGAATTTTATAAACAATGGGAAAAAAATTGTACTGCATATTTTTTTAATCCAAACTTTTAGTTTGAATTAGAAAAATTTTGTAAGGTTCAAAATATGAACATTTTTAAACTTCTGATGCTAAAATGTCTTCATAAAGGCTTCTCCATCAATACTCGGGAGCGAACTGCAGTTAAAAAAAAAATCCATATGAAAAGTCTTATTTCATTTTCGATTGGATTTTAGAATTGTTCCATTCCTATATCAAATATGAACAATATTCTACTCCAAATTTTCCACTTTTCATAGGAATAGAACTATTCCAAAATGCAACCATGTCACATTAGGTGACAGAGATTCTTACGCGTGAGAGTAAGAGCACAATCCGATTGCTAATCCGAGAAGCCTTCAAATTGACCGATATATTTAAGTGATTGAAGGTTATTTGTAAGTTATATGCAATAAAAATTATGTTTATATAAATGAACTCAGTCTTAAAAGTTAATACATACTAAAACCACTAACCACTAGATAATGGTGTGTATTAACTTTTCTCACACATTGTTTTTAAAGTGAAAACAAATTCAAACAGTTTTATACAAACTACAATCTGTCAAAACTGGTAAACTGGTGTTCTAATGAGTGTAGTTTCTAGTATATATGCTTACCTCTGACTAGGTGCATATATTTACGTTACTGGGCACTTTTTTGCTCTCGTTTTTATTTCAAATCTGCCTCGAATAAAAATAAAAGAAAAATGTTTTGTTTTTCACGCGCACTATTTATCGTCTTTTGGAAAGTTTTTATTCGC
The DNA here is from genome assembly GCA_946251815.1 of Dasysyrphus albostriatus. Classification (NCBI taxonomy): domain Eukaryota; kingdom Metazoa; phylum Arthropoda; class Insecta; order Diptera; family Syrphidae; genus Dasysyrphus; species Dasysyrphus albostriatus. Next base: position 94,599,505 of record OX276336.1, read on the forward strand.
TGCTTAGAACATCTGATAAGCAATGGCAACATTTTGTTATAAGAGGTGTTTACATAGATCAGCTTATAAGATAAAATCGCTTTATGGAAACGAATCTATTGTAAGAAAACTATTGTTCTTGAGTTGTAAAACTTGCACAACGGCATCAGTTGTCTAACTTGACCTTTCATTTAATTAAAATTGGCATAATTCCAACTAGCACGGACTTTTAAAGCTGTCTAACTAGTCAGCCACCTAAATATTTAATATATAAGGCTCCATATGTACTTGAACATATAAGATGATATTTCAAATGGTTGTTTCTTAGCATTCTTGGCTGGTCAAGCCATGTCGTCAAGCAATGATGACCAAATCCACTCCATTCGTGCAAAACTGTTTGAACTCGCCACATCACTTAAGTAAAAATCACTGCGAACTAAAGTTATGACTAACTGGGTAAAATAATTGACGACGATAATCCTGTGTTTACTTCCGTTTTTGAAGTTTGTCTGATTTATGCCGATTTGTCCTAGAATCAATCTAGTCTGTGTCTATATTCTGTAACTCTCGCATCGATAAAACCAGTCAAGAAACATTGAAAATGGAACAAAACTCATGTTTTTCTTTTCAATATTCATTGTTTCCCGACAATTTTTCGATGCAAACAGAACAAAGGTACAAATTTTATACCGGAAAATGTACACCAGGAAGGTACAAATTTTATTTCTTCCAGCTTTAATCATGCTTCCAAAAAACAATTAATAAGTGGTTTGTGACATTATTATAGTAAAAAAGAGTTTTGTTATAGAAAACTAAATTATTGAATTTTAATATTAAATTAAAAAAATAGGCTTAATAACTTAAACGAAAATTGTTGTAAATTGTATTTTTTTTTTGTGTTTCTAGTCCACTAAATATTTTTTTAATTACATTCCTTACCTCAAAGAAGGTACAAATCATTTTTTATACAAAAAACATTTAATATCACAAAATACATATCTGTTCACATGCTGTCTCATTAACGAGTTTCCAGAAATTACTTTCATAAATTTATTGTACCACGAAAGATGCAAGAAATCATTCTGCTTCTGCAATATTAACGAATAATCTGCCGCAACGTCTATATGAATGCTTCCGCCTTACGCAAAAGGATTTATTTGTCTCCATTGCACATGATAAATGTATACAAGCTACTTAACGGTATTTATGTTATTTATACGAAGACGCGCAATCAGATTTAATTAATCTAATATTTTGCACTCACCATTGATGATACTGAATAAAGATCTATGAACTTGTGTGATTATTAATTCTGCCCTCAAAAAAATCTTTTTTTTTTTTGTTCGAGATACTCGTATTATTTACTTTTCTTCAGAAGTTAGGAATTAAATAAAAAAGATTAAGCTTAAACGCGATGACAAAGTAAGTAGATAGGTGCTAATAGCCTAAATTTCTCAACCATTTGTTTCAGATTAATAATGCGGTAATGGGATAAATAAATGGCAGATATTTTTCTGGCTACACAACCAACAACCGAGACACCTCATAAAGCAATCAATTTTATTTTTTCAAAGTGTTTTATATTTAAATGAGGGCTGTTAAAAATAAACAGCTGCTTTGAGCAGCAGTAACTTTCGTTTTAATTCTGTTCAACTTAAATGGCAAAATTCAAATTGTCACAACATATTAGCAAATTAACGACTAATTAATGGAAAATTATGAAATATTATACAAAAATTTATTAATTTTTGATAACTTGATATCAAAGTTATTAAACAGCAAAATAAATATCGCAGAATGTCTCAGCTAATTAGCAAACAATGGCAATTTTTTTAAATATTCAAAAATTAAGTAAATGAAGTAGTTACCCCTTAGGAAATGCCTTGCTAACTTGATATCAATTCATCAAAGCAACAATAACAAAACAAAGTTGTACACCAAAATAAGAAAGCCCACATCTAATTAATAAATAATTAATGGCAAACGATCTGTCTTAATTTACTCTAAACGTTAGGTTGAAATACAAACTTTGCGTTGCTTCTGATTCAAATATGTACATAATACAGTTAACTAACTTGAATTTCTGGGAAAAAATTAATTATTTCACTAAAACTTAATGACTAATGATTAATAACTAATTAAATAAATAACCTACCTTTATTCTTCACGATAGATTAACTATTTCAGAGTTCTTACTTGACAATCAAATTTAAAGTAATAAGGACTCTCATATTTGTACTACAACGACTCTCGAACTAAGAAGCGCCATCTTCCGGCTTATACCTGATACAAACCAACTAACGGAGAGCTTTAGTGAGCTTTAGAACTTTTAGTACTAAATGTCAGAATGAAAGCTTTGGAAAGGGGCATTGATGGGAAATTTCCCCTATGGAAAGCTTTGGAAGCAAATACCAGAACCTTCAAGCTTTTTCGGGAACATATGTGATAGGTATAAAAAGACATTTACTTTAAGTATAGTTCAGTGGTGAATTATAAATTTGTTTGTTAGTAAGAAAGTAAAGTGTTTTGGTTTACGAAATAAATAATTGGAAGTTTAAATAAAGCAATTATGTTTTACTAACGAACCTAAGAAAATAGTACAATATCAAACGGAGTTTCCTAGTGGGATCATTTTTAAGTTAATATGTGACCGCACGGTTTTGTTTATTAACCTCCAGTTTCCTAGTGGGAGTTAAACCTCCACTTTCAGTTTAAACTTTAGTTCAGCAGAACAATTGAACTCGGTTCAAGGCTTAGACGGGACTGTGAACCTGGGGGTAAGAAATTCATTAATGATTGAATTCATCCATTTTTTGCACTACAAATTGTCCAACGACTTGATTGATTAATTTTAGCTTCAAAGCATGTATCTACTGCCACGCCCACTTTTCTAATATTTATATTGTGCTTGAGTCAATGGTTGCAAGTTTTCAAGGGTAGACATTTTCAATTAATAGCTAGAATTTTTTTCCATAACTAAGAGAATATATTATAAATCATGGCTGATATTCACGTTTGATCGAGGGGTCTGTCCGTCTAAGGGAGCTATTTAACTGTTTTTCATGTTTAATGTTTATCGAAATTGAAAAAAAAAACTTATTATTACCTGCATCCCACACAGCGAGTGTCAGAATAATCGTGTTCTCCCATTTGAGGAAATATGGAAATCATGTCAAATGTTTGATATTTTTTTTCTAAAAAGATCTTCAGGACATTTAGACAGGGCACCCTGTGTAACCATATGTTTTAAATCGATTTGAAGTCAAATCAAATCATAAAAAAATTGGTTATTGTCATTTTATTTAAACCGGTCTGCCTGTTTCAAACTTCTGAATAATAGTACGCATACGCCACAGTGTACTTTTTAAAAACCGAATAGATTTTTGTTGTTACTAAAAACGACTTGCCCTTTATGTTGAAATTGCATTTGCAGTTACAATTAGACAAAAATGTATTCTTTGAAAAATATAACTATTTTTAAGTTTAGCGAGCACCATCAGGGTTCCTGCTATATTCTTTCTTACCTTACTCCCAATTTTGAACTTTTTGAAATTCCCCGAGTTCAAATAGCACAACAAAACAAATTTCAAAAACCAATTTTTTTTTACAGTTCAAATATTTTTTAAGCTGTTTTTGTAAAATTCCTACAAATAAGTCCATAATTAGTATTTAACAATTTTTTATTCGTGTAAAAACTTACAAGGTAACCCTGGTGAAGTTACTTCCAAGAGAACACCCACCAAAATACACGCTACAGGTTTCAATCCAAGTTCACCACCACCACGCTGACACTACACCACACTTTCATATGACAACAATTATTTATTTAAAACAAAACAACCAACCAACCAACCATCTAGCTTCATACTTGCATTGATGACAACAGAGCATGTTCGATGCCGGTGTGTTTTTTGTTTTCATTGTATTTTGTATCTAAGTGTTGGATGCAACCCGATTCCCTTTAATTTAAACCCCATAAACCCCCATTCGAGAATCGAAAGTCGAGATTCGAGAATTTGAGACACAGATACAAAACACAAGTTCACAAAAACGCAACATCGAAAAAAGGCAATTCTATTGTTGCCTATGTCATTTTCCATGTTGCATGGTACGTCTCTGCATCTTTGCCTTTGCTTCTGCCTGCCACTGCTTGCTGCTTGCATACAATGAGAATGAGCGTGTGCATGGTGGTGTAAAATTGTAAACTATGTACAACGAAAATGTATCTGAATCTGAATTCTGATATAATTTTCCTGCACCCCGAATGAAAATGAACGAGGATAGATTTTCCACAGCAACTTGACTGCTTGCTTCGGCACTTCGGCAGCGACATAGTGAGTGGCAAATGAAATTTTCATTTTCAGTTAGAATTCAACCGCTAACGAAACGAGTTCAATTCAAAACTGCCTTCCAAAAAATAAACGGTGTGCGAGGACCGAGTGAATTAGATTTTCTTTAATTTAATTGTTGTTGTTTTATTTTAGGATATTTAGTTTAAAGGCTTATTCGCAGAAGAATATCCAGTGATCCTCCATTAGGTGTTCAACTTAAAAATAAAAAAAAAATTATATAAATATTTAATAGGTAAAAATTTAACTTTTTTTTTAATATTTGAAGTTGTTTTGAAAATATCTTGTTGTGATTAAGTGAAGAGTTAAATAAAAAATCATCTGGAAATTTAAACAAAATATAAAACTATGTGGAACAAAATTAAATTTTGCTTGCTAATGAGAGTGAATTTAAATCAAGCTTTTGTGATGGTGATCGTGGAGCATCTTCAATTTATTCAGATGCTGGGATTAACATTTTTTATTTTATTGGATACCTAAAAAGGTTTAAACCATAAAGTTTTTAATGTAATTTATAGCTGCATACTATAGTTAAAAAATAAGTAATCTTGTGAAATACCTAGTTATTTTATTTATTTTCTATTTTTTTTTTGAAGGATTAAAAAAGCAAAAAAAAAATAAGAAGAATTAATGACACAATTTTGAGAAACTGAAAGAAAACAAATTCTTTAATTTCTTATTTTTTTTATTTTCTTCATAATGAATAATATGTTAATCTATCTAATATTTGCTTTCCAAATTTAGTTTTTAATATTATTTGGTTTGAGTTTGATCACGATCAGAACATTTAATTGAAAGTTATTGTTGTTTCATTAAATGGTATTATTTAGATTTACAAGTTATGTTTCGATATTTTAACCAAACCTGACTTTGCGATGAAAAGAGAATACAATCTATTCTATATTCTATCTGCTTGATGCAGTGAAGTGGGTCTTTTCAATCTTAAACTTGTAATTTTTAAAAGATTGCTTCTGTGATGGAAAATTCAATTTTTGATTTGTTTTTAGAAAAATGTTAACTGTCATTAAGGTATTTTTTTTTTTTAATTTGTTTCAGAAAAGATTTCTTTTCGAAATAAATAATCAGAAAATATTCATTATATAACAGACTAACACTTGCGTTGTGTTGTTATACCTACTTCAAATCAAAAAAAAAAATTATTTAAAATATAAAAAACACTGATTTCACTCTTCTACCAATATTTCGTTGCGTTATCGAACTTTTTTATGTTTTTATTAAAAAAAAAAACAGTTCCATAAAGATTTTTTTAACTTTTAGATTTAAAAATTTTTTAATGGAGTTTTTGGAGTTTTAATAAATATTTAAATATATCTTGTATTTTTACTCGGTCTATGTGCCAAGTGTACCTATTTTTTCGTGTAAAAAAGTCGAAATTTAAATAAAACTGTTCAGTATGATAATGTAGAATCCCAAAAGGTTATTTTTATTATACGATCACCTCCACGGTTAATGGCCAAATTGGATTTACTTTATATACATATATAAAAATTTATTTTTTACAAATTTGATACAAAGCATATTTTTGGTATTTCCCCAGAGAAAAAAATTGATTTTTTCTCTTAGTACCTGAATTCAGAATAGGAAGCCATTCAAAAATTTTGGTTTTTAAACTTTGTAAGTAAGAGCTCTTAAAATTTTTATCAAAATTCGTAGCTGTAATGCCTTAAATCTTTGTTTCCCAAAGGAATTTTATGAAGTAAAAGCAAAAAATAATTTTCTGCTGTTATTACAAAAAAAAGTATTCAATTGACGTTTGGTAAGAATTCCTAGAAACAGTATTTTTCACGAGAGACAAACTAGCAGCTATAAAAAAAATTTCTGGCTTACCTGTGCACCTACAGAATGTTTTCCACGATAAATAAATGTTTGCAAGGAAATATGCTTGAGCTCTGGGCTGATATTCACAAAGTTTTTGGCAACATTATTTCCCAGGTACTAATTTTGAGTGCAAAATTCATTTATTATGAAAGCACAATGCTAAGTATACAGAAAAAAGCATCTCAGGTATAAATACCTGCAAAGTTCTTTTTCATTAAAATACGTTTTTTATCCTCTCATCTTTAATAAAGATCGATATTGGTCGGTCCCCAGATCTTCGAATACAATTTTTTCATAGAAATTAATTTTCACCAATTAATTAATCAGAAAATTAAAATTAATTTCTTCGCACTAGCTTCGATAAAATATTTTAAATAAGAAATAAACAGATTTTTAAATTTTGTGTCTTTCATTTTTGCCTAGCGTTAATTGTTGGGGTTCCAAAATACATTTTGATCATTTTAAGGGTTCCACAGCTAAAACAAGTTTGGGAACCGCCGCCTTAAATGATCGCAGTAAAACAGCACTTCAGGGCTTTGTCAAATGATGAATAAAGCAAAAATAGAGTTTTTGTTTTCTTGTAAACAATTCTAAATTCTGGTTCTTAGCTTAGCAAAATTTCGTTAAATTTCAGCACATTGATGTTTCAACTTGGAATAAATAATATTTCTTCAATACTTTTCACAAATTTTTTTTTTAACGAAAAACATAATAATTTGTTTAGTACTTTTTTCGCACATATTGGATATAGTAAAAAATTAGTTAGTCCTTTCGAATAAAATAATACAAATTTCTGCAATCATTAATTTCTTTTAAATGATATGGGTTATTATAAATCGAAATAAACATCTTGGATTAATGAATATCTAACCAAAATTAAATAAATGCGTTTTATAAACTAAAGGGTTCTGGAAGCTACCTTTTTAAAAATCCATGTTTTTTTTTTTTTTAATTTGTAATTCAAACATATTTGCTAGAAAATAATTTGGAAATTCTTGGCTGTTTCCCCATGCAGAATCCAAACAGTGTTTAATATTTTTTTGAACACTTCAAAACTTTATTCTTCTTCTTCTTTTGCAATGGTAAACATTTTAAATCTTTTTCTAATTTTTATAGATTGAAACTAATGAATCAATCACATGTTTTTGTCTGCTGAATAGTAGGTACTGGATTTTATGAAATGAATGTCATAAATAAATCGAAATAATATTCAAAATTCTGACTTTGAAACTACCCTGTTCAGTTGGTTCAGATTTTGGCGTAAATATTACTCACTAAACATTAGGATAATATTTCACTTCAATTTTAAATAAATCAATATTTCTATTCTTAGAATTTTTTTCTCATTCATTAAAAAGCAAGATATTAAAAGATTCAGTTAAAACGTTCATACGATCCTTTCGTGCATTCATGTGTATATATGTCAAAACCTTCTCGTAAGAATGTTTTAAGCGAAATTTTTAAAAATTTTAAATAAAAAATTTTAAAAGCCTCTTTTTCAATTTTTATTTGTATATTTTGTAGTAATAAATAGAATTTTAAAGTGATTTTGAGTTGAAAATTCCGACCCTATTTTGTGTATTCCCATAAATAACTGAACAAGAGTTTTTTTCAATGCCTCGAAAAATTTGAATTTTTGAAATGTCGCTTGATACAATTTTAGGAGAAAGTATCAATTTGTTATTCTGTCTATAATGAATTTTTATCAGTTTTGTGAAATAATTATTACCTTTTGTAATTTATTTCAACTTCCATAATTACCTAGTTATTCTTTTTTTCATTACCATTACATATACTTGAAATTGAAAAAAACATAAAATTCAGATTACTTATAAATTATGTAATTGAAAAAAGATATGAGTTTTTTTGTACTTTTTCTTGGATTGTAATTCATTTCATATTTTTATTAATTAAAGAACACGCAAATTGTAATTTACAAAATCAATAAATTCATTACATTCTTATGTAATGAAAAATGAAAAAAAGGAACAATTACTTATTTTTGGATTTTTACTGTTTTTTAATTAAATCTAATTAAATTGCAAGTTATGACACTTTTCTATTAAATGTACATAATAAGTAATTGAATTTTTTTAATTACATTCAAAAGTTATTTCAAATAACTGTTTGGAGATTTCAATTACAAGCAATTATAATTGAATTTTTTGCATTAATATATCTCAACTAGGATTCTTAAAAACAAACCTGTGGACATTTTTGAAATTGTGTATGCAGTAATTAGAGAAATTAAAAACTCAGATTCTATTCCGAAAGTAAAGAGCAAATATTGATTTTTGAAAACAAATGTCTAGAAGTGTTAATTTTTCTCAATCTTATATTAGGCCTGTAGTGTTGTCTTTTTTTTCTAAAATTTTACTCAAACGTTTGATTGGTGAACAGCATAATTAAAAGCATATATTTCTCAAACAGAAATTTATTCGTTTAGTTTCTGGTAAACAGTTTTTATAGCAAAATACCTAAATAGTTTTTAAATATGTTTTGATAGAATCTCTGATTGATTCTCAAAGTATTCAAAGTAGATATATGTACATTCGATGAGAAAAATTTCGATGATGACAGCTTAAAATTTTAATGTAATGGACCTCAATGGCCCTGTTCTGGTTCTATGAAAAAGTGAATCGAATAAATAGTTTTCACATTCGCTGCCGAGGATTGCTTTCACTTTTTCAATTCATTTGGCCCAAATATGGTTCTGTCAATAAAAACTTAATTGTCAATCGTCGAACCACCTTACCATTTTTCCTGAAAACTGCATGATCCTCTCAATTTTCTTGTGTTTTTGAAGAGAACAGAGAAATGCGTGAGATAGAAACACTTTTTTCCTTATGGAATTGACAGAGATAGAGATATGATTGAATTTGACATTGTTTGTTCGTATTCACGTTTTTATTTTGGATATTTACTCCTAAATGACGGCGTGAAAGAAAATTATTCAAATGAAAGTTTTTGATGATTGGTTTCACATTTACACAGAACGAGAATCGGAATTAGTGTGAACGCATGAAAAGTATTTCGATTCACTTTTTCACAGATCCAGAATCGGCTCCCAGATTATGTTTCTGTTCAATGAAGGGTCCAAATTGTATAATCAACGATTATGAATTATTTCCTCAAGCCTTATCCTAAAGCAATTATAATAGTGTCCTAGATGTACTTAGATGTAATTTCCTTGAGTAAAACATCAATCTTTTACTCTTTCCTTTTATCAACACAGCAACACACATCAGCGCTATTATAGTTAAAGGAAAACATATTTTTCTTTTAATTTAATTCCTTTCACCTTAAAAAAGCTTAACATTACAAAGATTTCTATAAAGTGAACAAAAACGATAGCCTTTTCAACATTTCTTTAAATAAGATTTTTTTTTAAATGAAACAATTTTTCCTTCTCTAATGAGACAGATATTTAACAAAAAACATAACTACGAACAAGTATTACAGGCCGCCCAGTTATAAGTTGCACAATTTTATTTATGCATTTAATGATGCGCGCCTAACATGTTGCCCGGGATAAATTTGACCAATTTGTAGCTACATAAGATTACTTTCAAAACAAAAATTATCCCAGGTCTGATACCTCTGCATTTAAGATATATGAATGTAAAATGTTAGTTTTTATACTTAAAGATGGGCATGTGCATAGTAATTGTATATTAGAAGTGAAGTGATAGAGCTTCTCATTATGGTGCATGTATAATATTGGAATAATTTGTTTTTTTCATATAGCCGTCATTTTTTGTTTTGCTGGTCATGACTTTCATTTTGTAACTAAGAATTTTGGCGGATATTTCTGCCTGCCATTCATTTTTATAAGAGGTAATTCAGTTTTTGTTAAATATTTTCTTTTGATGCAACTGAAATTTGGGAGTCTGTTTTTTTATAGAACTGAATTATTAAATTGGATGGATTGAAAAAAGATCTCGAAGGTAGTAAGATGTTGTTTTATTTTGTATTTAATACAACTATTGTTTTAACAATTCATCTTCAAATTCTCTTTGATTTAGTACCGATGCACATTACTTTTATAATTTCTGAACATTAGAAGAGGATGGAAAAATAGAGCTTAAAAGAAAATCCTATATTCGTGCAGTTCGGGAAAGGAAAGAGTCTCTGGGAATTTTAAGAAACACAGGTTTAGCTAAATTGACACTTTTCATCGGTTCCATTCAGTACGCATAAAATGAATTGAATAGTCACCAATTTAAAAATTTGAAGTTGCAAATTACGAATCAAAATTTATTAGTAAATCAAGGCATTTTGATACCAAATAAATACAAAAACTGGTAATTTAACATTCAAAACGTAGGAAGTAACAAAATTTGTTTTTCATGATTTGCAATTAAAATCCATGATTTATAGCAAAATACAACTTTTTTGGTGTTATTTAATCTCCAAAAAAGTAATTTCAAAAACAACATTTAAAAATATTGATTTGTGATAAAAATTTTGTAATTTACATTACACAATCAATGACTTACTTTTTTTTATTGTCGCAATTTGCAACTCCATGACAATAGTTGCAAATCACCTACAAAAAAAATTTGCAAATCACGACTTTCTTGTCGCAATTTACTTCTCGAAGAGATAAAGCACCACAACATGGCATGTATCTGTACATTAATGTGTGTCACCAATGACCTGTAATTCAAATTGGCCTAGTGGATGCATACTCGCTTCGCAACCGGAGGCTAGCGAGTTCAAATCCTAGTAAAGTCAAGCTTTATATATTTATTTCAAATAAAAATGAATGCGTGTACCTGCAAAATGAAGAGTAAGCCAAGATTGATCTTTCAAGAGGCAATATCACGAAATAAAACTTGTGTTCACAAATCTTTTTTGCAAATTTACAATATGTGCAATTGAGGAATATTTGGATCAAATTGCGATTTGTTGTATATTCTGCACGAGCTTTTGTGCCACCAAATTTAATTTTTATTTATTCAAACAAATAATCATAAATTACGAAATCTCGAGCCAAGGTATAAATTAATTTTTCAAGCTCACACATCTCGCTGGTTGCAATGAAACGTATGATTTTGCAAATTCGGTATAACAATTTTTATCTTTTCACATTTTGTTTGCATTTCTATACAGGATCTTGCTGTTCATCAAATTTTGGGGAACCTACTGCCAACATCACTGTAGGCTTGGTATGGATTTACAATAAGGCTTCAAATTTGTAGTTTTGTATGCACTTAAACAAAAATTTCATATTAAGCCCCTACCTTCACTGTGAAATTAGAATGCCAGTAGCCTATTTCTTTGTAATGGAGCTAACTAGGAACTTGCAGTAAGGACCCAAATTTATAGTTTTTATGCAATTCAAGAAAAATAAAGATCCAAATTTTAAAGTTAGAATAAAAACCAAAGTACGTAAGCTTTACAATGAAGTTAACATGATTTTTTTTTTTGTTTCTTTAACAACATAGTTAGCTATGCCATTCCTAAGGCCTTACGAACTGGTAGTTTTTATTAATAGATAAAAATTCACCCATATTCTGCAACTGGTTTTTGTGACTAGTATTCGACTACAGTCGTGTATTGTTATTTCAGGTGTCGTATGCATTCGAATTCACTCGTATTAGCATTGAGAAACGCACAACATCGCATACGACTTTTCGTATTTTATCATATTTCAAATCTCGTATTTATTTGAACTGAAGACGTATTTCTGTCGTTTATTCTTCGTGTAAAATTTTTTGAAAAAGATTGAAAAACATTTTTTTGGCTAAAAGTAGACAGAAACAAATGTTTTTATTTGTTTCATATAATTTATTTTTTTTTTAAGAAATGTAATTGTCATGGCATGATTCCGCGTATTTCGTATCAACAATAATTGCACCCAAAATACTGCTGATGTAAAAAAGATTAAAAGTAATCGAAAAACTGCAGTATTTCAACTGACATTTAAAAGACTTTAATTCATTAAAGAAGTCTTAAGTGATGCAATCCCTTAAATTTGAGGTGGTCTTTGCACTTTGGACCGCAGTATCCTTATCAGGTTGATGGCATATAGTTTGCACGAGGTTACCACTCTTCGAGAACGGCACGTCTACTATATTTGGAGTGATATAAGCTTTCGCTCAGCTCTCTGAGACTGTGACCAACATCTAGTAAATCCATTGGATTCCATAGTTATGGTGGTTAAACTCAAAACAACTTTGTTGTTATCCTCAGAAAAAAAAATCGATGGGACTCATATCTTATAAAATGTTTTCTGTTTTTATTCCCAATAAGATTAATAAATTTGAGAAAAAATTTAAGAAGAGTTAGCATTTGGACCATGACACTTCGGCGGCATTTGAATCCGTACCCATAGTTTGCGAAACGTCTGTTGTATTGGTTCTCGCTTCTCTAGTTTGAGGGTCTTCTCTTGACCTTCCCAGTGCAAAATAACTGTATGAACAGAATGGGAGATGGAGCTGCAATATATGTCAACAATGCTGCAATGAAAGTTAAAATTTGTTCAACTCTTGCCGCTGCAACTGTAGCATTTTTGACATCTATTCCCGCTTCGTCTCCCATTATGTTCAGGCAATAAAGATCCATGTATTTTCCGATCATTTCCGAAAAATGATACAAAAAAGTGACAAGCTGCTTAGTCAGGTCCCTTTCTCCAAAACGTGTTTCCTCCACAGTTGAATGCAAACTCTTCTGTGATGTCTTTCCATTGGATAAGGCAGTTCCATAATTTTTAGAAACTTTTAGGGCCTCAAAGGTATCCAAACCACGTACAAAAAACTGTATGTTAGCTACTTTGTGGCAAATTATTGTCAGATGTATTGCGGACTTACGAAAAGAGAGGAAAAACAGCACAAATTTTAATGATATTTTAATTATTTGACAATTGCCTACAGGCAACGATAGACTTTATTTTTTAAAGCCTCTCGTATCTTAAGCTGGGAATTCACGTTGAGACAGTCGTAGGGACGGCCATAAGGTTCGTAGAAATTTTCAACTAACTTCAGTATAAGCGTGGTCTATTCACAGTAGAACTTGTCAATTTTCCATAGAAAATCGCTATGATTCTTGCGACAGTCCTTACGACAGTTTCAACGTGAATGGCCGGCTTAACGTATAGGTATATGACTTGAAAAATAAAGAGTTTGCTACGAGACAAGTACGAGTTCAACTACGGGTAAAAGACAAAATACGACTTGAAAAAAATTGGTGATTGTTATGCCAAACTTCGCTATGACCACTTTTTGAAAAATCAGCAATAAAAAAGCGGAGAGAAATTAAATGTTTACGTGACGTTGTCGCCTGTCACTTTAGAACCTCCTTTCTATACTATGTCATTCCGATTCGAGTGGGTAAAAAAATCAACCGTGGATATTTGTTTTGATAGAAAAAAACTACCAACTTCATGAGCTGTAGCTTGTGGTGAAAGTTGAATTTTGTTTAACTTTTGCAACAGTTGTATAGTGTTTCTTTCTACATTTAAGTCTTATATAGTAGTGCCTAATATCTTTGTAAATTTCTACTTTCCAGAGCTACAAGCTTCTACTATAGCTACATCATTGTTTGTTTAATTGTACTTATGTATACCAAATTTCATCTGTCATAAGAATTGGCAAACAAAGTTCAAGCTTTGATAAAAAACAAAATAGAATTCATTGCCTTCTTGCATTCATTAAGTCTTTAAAAATTTGTTTATTTGCATTGTGTCGATAAGGCTTTTTGCATATTGCTATAAAAGCTTCTTTTCTTATTTTAGATTTCTTTTATTCCACATTGTGAAATTATTTTATATATTTATCATTCATTTACATAAAACTTAAGTCAAATTTAAAAAAGACTGTCATATCAGACCTGATGGCAAACAAAGTGTTGATGTATTCAGTCAAAATTAAAAAAAGCTGCCATATCAGACTTAGCAAACAAACTGTTATTTTATATAAAAATTCATCACCGTCACCAAGAGGTTTTGAAAGCATTTGTGGGTGAATGCAACAAAATATTAAAACTTTGAAAAAATTTGATTCAAGTGACTACGTCTGCTCTGTACACAGTTCAATTTCAAAGCTACGTATGTACAATATTTATCATTTCAAAGAGCAAAAAAAGATGGTAAGACAATGAATATTAGACTATATGTATATATTATCAGTTACTTATCTTCCGGGCAGAAATAAACAGTAAAGCAACCACTCCTACGCACCAACCCGGTCCTCTCCAACCTATTCTGCTACAATAACCTTTTTTCAACAACTCGCATATTTCGTTCCAATTTCCAAGGTCCCCTTTTTTATATCAACAAATATTAATAACAATAAATAAATATATCGGAGTCTTGTTATTGATATATACATCGCAGAAGTCAGTGAACACCAAGTAGATTCCGTGTGTCGAAAAATCATATTCAAGATCACCTCATGTCATATGTATAAGATCACCAATAAAACAGTTTGAACCCAAGTATTTCAATGTTTGACTAAAATTATATTAAATTTCCACGAGTGTGCAGTTCATAATGACGGCAAAGTCATATAAAAGATGAAATCATCTTAATAAAAAAAAAAAACTGCATACTTCTTATTCAAATAAAAAGTGCAGCATCCGTCGCTTCGGTCGGTCGGCCGCAAGAATCTAAAATGACATAAGCATTCTGTTTCTGTTGTTTGATCGTGCATTTCGATTAAGGTGCTGACTGTGTGTCGCTCAGGCCAATGGTTATGGTCTTTTGTTTGCATAAATAGTCTAACGTCAGTCAGCCTTTCATTTTTGATGTGTCGATGTCGGTTTGGCGTTCGTTGCCCCACCTACTTGTTGCTTATTTCCACGTCCTCGTCCGTGAATCCCTTGTTAAAGATATATTATTTTTACACACTCGAGATCCTATTAATCTATTTTTAGATATAAATTTAGTTTTTCATTAAGGCTGGAAAATTTAGATCCAATCCAGAGAACTACCTACGGATTTCTGTGCTGCAATCATGCGTGCTTTCCTTAGATATCTATTGATAGATATGAGAACATTAAAATGCACAACTTGGTCGTGTATAACTACTTGCATTTAATACAAATATGTACATATGTATAGGTATATGGAGAAAAATTTACGTAATAACAAGATTAATTTTTTGATTTCTTCAATTTGTTTTATTAAAATCTAAAATTAATAAAAAAGATTTGGAACTTCATTGTACAATATAATTGCTTTTCACACAAAGTTTAAAAAATTGACTTTTGACAAAAATATTATTAATAACTTTAACTTTAAATTGAATTATTAATTACTTCTAAACTCAATAAAACTTTAAAATACCATGGATCTACTGTTATACATTTTTGTGTATGATTCAATTACCTTAAGCTTTTTTTAATTTACATGAACATTTTATGATTCCCTTAATTGTACCTTTAAAAAAATGTGTTTGCTTATTTATGCATATCATAAAGGAAGCAGATGTCTCTGAAAGCAAAATTTGTCATTAAAAATGTGGGTTTGATGCAGTTTCAATATCTAACAAATGACACATTTGGCTTTTTATTTTTTTTTTCATTGCAATCCTATAAATATTCTTTAATTAGAAGATTGTCTGATTATTTTTATTATTATTAACAAACCTGAATTTAAGAACAAGAACTATCAAGCAATTTTATTAATGGTTTTTAATATCAAATCACTTTCAACCAGATTTCTCATAGTAAGCTGATTTGCCCATCTTAGAATACGGAAGTTTGATTAAAGATTTGACTCATAACTAGTTGCATCATTCAAAAAATTAAAATTAAAGAAAAGAAATAACGTATAGAAAATTCCAGAGCTAGGAAATAATTATTACAAAAAAACTCAATTACCATTACATGTAATTTGCATTTAAGAGAGTTCAATTATACTGATTACTAGTAATTGTAATTGAAAATTTCAAATTACATGAAGGAAAAACAATTATGTACGAGACTTAATTATATGTAATCGGAAAGAATTAATTCAACAAAAAAAGGAGTTGGAAAAACCTGTAATAATTTAACAAAAAAGGAATTGAAAAACTGTAACGTTTACAAAAAACGAATTATTACAGTTTGGGCCGCACCCTTGTAAATTTAATTATATGTAATTGGAAAGAATTAATTGAACAAAAAAAGGAATTGAAAAAAACTGTAATGTTTACAAAAAAGGAATTGTTAAAATTTTTTTTTCAATTTCTATTTTTTGCAATGTAATTGATTAAAAAAAATAACAATTTTATTTGTGTTGTTAAATGTGATTGATATTTTGTGTAATCATTTATATTTGTATGTAATAATTACAAAAAAAGTAATCATTACAGGTTTTTTGAATAACTTTTTGTTCTTCAATCACTTTTTCCCATTTAGCTACATGTTTTTATTAATTGAAAAATTTTAAATAACAAATAACATGTAAGTGTAGTTGAAAAAAGTGATACTAATTACGTGTCATTGTAATCAACTACAAAATATATTAATTAATACCCAACTCAGTAAGATTATTGTTTGATGCTTGTATTTACTTTACATCAATGTTTAGTAGGTACTTGACTTACACAAATGATCTCATAAGTTTAATTTTATATGCTTAAAGTTGCAAATTTTAAAAATATGCTTAATAATATAAGCTTCAGAGGAATTTAGATTAGTAAAAAATCTCTCTACAAATCCAGTAAAGCGTAATTGGTTGAAAAATTCAAATGGCTCATAGACCAACTCTTGTGAAGAATTGCTTAACCTATTACTGGATATTTATTTCCCTAAAAGCCCCCAAATTATAAATAGCTTCGACCATATTAAGTCATTCAAGAAACCAAGCTATCAACTATTTCGGATTACTAGAGACAAACTGCAGGTCTTCAGGCCAAAATGACAAAATATCAGCTGAATGCAAAATATATTCCGATTATGTTTTGCTAATTCAAACAAGTTGTTTAAATCTGTTCCACATTTCTCTGTAATGGATTGAATTCAAAAGGTGCTTTTTACACCAAAAGCTGGCAAACGCTCCCAAGTAAACACGAAATATCTCATACCTATTAGTTTATATCATAATTGCTTCTCAAAACCAACCTTTGAACCATGATCGATAACCACCTTTAAATAAGTAAGTAGACACACAACTTTTATCTACCGCTCAACATGCTTATTAAAAAGGAAAATAGGTGGAAACTGTGTTACATACTCTAGCAAATTATATTCAGTACACTGCACTGATAAAAAAAAAACTCGAACGTAGATGATTCGCTTCCTAAATGGTTAGTTAACAATTTGTCAGTTGAGGCATCCCTCAAGGCAGTGTCCTACCTCCCCTTCTCTTGAACTTGACAGTAAATGAGCTACTGACATGCTTGGAAACAGAGAGTGATTGTCTATGCAGATGGTATTCCTATGTATGAGTATGTATCAGGGAATCATTCTTATGTCTTAAACTCTCCCGAAAACGCTTTAAAAACTAATCAATTGGGCTGACCGGTGTGGTCTAAAATTATTGTTCTGAACTTAAGGAAATATAGAAACACTCACGTAGATATTCCTTCTGTTAATGGGATTCCACTAACATTTTACTGATTGTACGAGTATCTAATTTTAAATGAAAAGTTAAGCTGGAAACCTTCTATAAATAAAAGATTTAAGAAATTCATCAATGGCAATTTTCTCATACAAAAAGTCATTGGGAACTAGTGGGGCCTTTTCGTCACTTCTGGCAATAGGTTTACTTCTGTGATTAGACCGATTCCCACTTAGGCTAGGACCGCACTTGCAATTTTCTGTCGATACGACTAAAAATTTAAATCGCAACCTAGTATGATTTCTAGTATCATATGCGTTCATTCTCATGTGTTCTATTTTTTGCGACCGAATGATCACTCGACAGAAAATTGCAAATGCGTTCCTAGCCTTACGGTGTGGAGGCATGGTGGACTTGTGACAATCTAAGCTCGTTTTTGTGTACCTGCCTGCACCACTCTTGTTGTCTGCTTTATTTGATATCACTCGATATTTTCAACAAAAAGGTGTTAAATGCCTTTTCAACAGCATTCATAATTTATGGAATAATTATTTCTGAATCCAGGCTACTAGCTTGTGATGTCTACTTTCTTCTATTATTTAGTTTAGCCTCTTAGGGAATAGGTTCTTGCAAACTTTTGCAATGCATGATTAGTATAAATGGTATTGGTTTGTAAGATGCTATTTCTACCTTTTGTAGGTATAACAATGACTTTGGCAGTTATTAAGGCACCATGCATTAACAAATGTTATTTGATTCTATTTAGAATCAAACTGACAAAAAAATCTGCGTAAGTGTAAACAAATATTAAAAGAGCAACATTAAATTGGTCACAATATTATATTCATATAAAAGGTGTTTTTTTAGACGTGTGGTCTTCAATCTGGCAATACTTTGCCGAATATTCCTTTTGAAGGCGTTAATAGTCTCGGGCTTATCTGCATAGACAAGCGACTTCACATAACCCAACAAAGAATTACCAAGAACCATTATTTTTGTAATAAATTTGCACGATTTATAAACGTTGTAAAGGAGTAAGTCTATTCATTATAAAGTGGGAAGCCAAACTGAGCATAAATACAGTGACGGCTGTCAAAAAGACCAACTCCGAAAAAAGTATTGCCAGATTGAACACCACACATCTGAGTAAAAATACCCTTTAAAAGCACTGTTTTTCTGAGGATGGAATTTAAAATAAACTGGCTAAAATTTAATTCGGGATATCCACTTTTTTTCTTCAAATTTTTGTGGACATGTAACGCATTTGCAGCCAGTCTTATTTTACAACATCATTTTTGTTAGAAATTTCAACAAAAAATAAGCGATTCATTTGAAAATAAAATGTTTTCAAGATCATCGCACAGCAGGATATCACTTCTATTTCAAATAATATAAAATGCCCCAGCAAAATGGAACCGGATATCCATCCACCCCTCATTTCCAAATAGCTCTCAGCCACACAAATACCTCCTTAAAATTA
This sequence comes from Dasysyrphus albostriatus, assembly GCA_946251815.1. Classification (NCBI taxonomy): domain Eukaryota; kingdom Metazoa; phylum Arthropoda; class Insecta; order Diptera; family Syrphidae; genus Dasysyrphus; species Dasysyrphus albostriatus. The sequence goes on from OX276336.1 coordinate 94,618,640, forward strand.
CCACTATATCAACACTGATACTTTATAAAAAGAAGAAGAAAACGAAAAAAGGATGTAATGGCTTTCCTGTTTCTTGTCCTTCATTTTTTGTTTATAATTTTAAAAGGACAACATTAAGGATTTGGTTGAAGAATTTTTATATTCCAGCGTTAATGTCCAAAGTGAGCATTTAAAGTCATTTTCAAGACGCGCCCTTATAAATTTTTTTTTGTCAGTGACAAAAAGTTTGATTATTTGTTCGGTGCGTTTTTATGTGTTGAAATTTGCATTACAATACACGCGTTTTAAGCTTCAAAAATATGTTGATGATGAGGTTGAGGCAGAGCGTTCTGTAGATGATGTTTTTTTTTTTGCTTCTGTGCATATTGAGGGATATTATTTTGTTCATTTCGTTAGCTAAATTGATGATGATGATTTTTATATTTGTTTGTTTGTTTGATATTTTTGAAAAAAAAAACATTTTATTCGCGCGCTTGTGGTTATTTCATCACCCATTTGCAAGCTTTTGAAAAAGTCAAAGTATATAGAGACCTTTGTGTGATAATATCGTGTTTTTTTTTTCTGTATGAATATAAAAATTAAGGATTCCTAGCTCTAAGTAAGGGGTGGAAAATGAAAAAAATACAAGACTTTCATGGAAAAAAAAATGTTAATAGAAAAATTTTGAATAAATTGAAGAGTTTTTTTTTGATACCGCATTTGTATTTCTCATCACTTAATCACTATAGGATTAAAAAACAAGCTTTTAAAATAAAAAATTAAAATATTTAAAAAGAAATTAATGCAATCTCAGGTCAAATATTTATTTAAATCATAAACCAAAACGGATATCTACGATAAAGTATAATACAAAACGCAACCCAACAAACCACAAACTATAGTTTTTAGGAATATAAAAACCACATAATCTACACACACGAGGCGAAAATTGAAATATTGAAATGGGGTGGTTACCCCCCATTTTGTTTTTAATTATCGGAGCGAGCTTGCATCTAGAAAGAACCCATGCAAAGGATGCAATAAGTTATCGAAATGGTAAGTTGTGTTGGAGATTTATAATTATTTATTTGCTGTGTATATAAAAGTTAAGATTTACAGTTCGTAGTTATTATTATGTAATCAATAAATTTAACTTCGGATACTTTTGAACCTCCCACTTACTTAATTAAACACTTGTTTTGTTCACATTATTTAATTAATTATTAGAACTTCCTAAAATTCTAAATTATGTACAAATCATCAATCAATATCATTAGCGTTTTCATTTTTGTTCAGTTCTGGGAATATCTCAAAATCAGTAGAAAATGGTGGATCCCGTGTTGTACGACTGAAAATTATTGTATGTTATGTGTGTACTCCTTTTTTACTTGATAAGAAAATAACATTGTTTCGAGATATTTAATGTTTATTATTATTATTCTTTTATTATTTATTTAAATTATTTCTTTCATGTTTTTTGTTGTTGTAACACGGCAGATAAATCACGAGAACGGCCATCTTGAATTCCTTTTGACAGTTCTCATTTTAGACAACCTGCACAATATAATACCATCTATTTGTGTACTGTGCAAATCAATAAGGTTTTTGAGAATAGAGAGGTGATGTGAATATCATAAATTTTTATTTTTTGTTTGGTGACTTTGTTTTTCCAAGTAAGATTGATTGAGTAGAATATTTAATTTCTTTCAATGGTCCTTACTCGATCAATTAAGAACAGGAAAGTTAATCAAAAATATTGTTATTGAAAATCTTAAGGGCCAGTTTTTCCCACAGCTACTCATCTTCAATCAATGAATATTGCCCCTGGTAAATCTTTGACTGTATTTACCAGCCAAAATTGTTATCAATGGTTGCATATATTTTGAGTTGGCATTTATTAAAATTGCAAATGAACAGATTTTGGTTCTTAAGCGCGTACAAATTTTATAAAATTATAGATTTAATACACTGTGAATAGACTGGCTCTGGCTTTTTTTTTTATATTCTGAACTTCAAAACTAATGTGTTTGGGTATCTTCTTTTAAATCCTTCACTTTTTTCTTAACTCTCACACAATAGCAAAACCACATTTTAGAGCACGCACCGATTAAAAGAAAAATAAATATCTAGTTTCCTCAAAACATTCATATAAAAATACCTTAACAAAATATTGAAAGTTTTCAAAATGGATATAACTTTTGGACACTATAGAGCAATTATTGTTACATAATTAGAGCCAAAAATTATTTCGGAACTGTCAGCTTTTTTATGACCCGACAAATGAAGGGAATTTTTTGAAATGGCGCATTTTTGTAAGGAATTTACAAAATAAGTTAACTTGTCAGTGAAACCCCATATTTTATTTATTATTCACATCACACACTATTACACAATTTATAAATTCAAACCTTACCAATCTACTGGACACCTGGAGCCGATTGAAAATTTGAGGTTCAGTTATAGAATCCAATTTACTTGCGTTACGGGTGTGCCCTTAGAAAACTGGTGATTTGCGATTAAGAGTCTTATTTTCATGTGCTGTAAAATATTGCATAAGAAGTATGTTGTAGTTGATCTTCAGTTTCGGAAAGAAATTAGAAGTACAAAAATGAAAAATATAACAAAATTTTAATTTGAAAATGTTACGAGTGTGACAGAGATATTTGTAACGGATATGACCTGACCGAGTATGATTTTTGTGCATGAAAACTAAAAAAACAATATATTTTTCGGAAATTGTTGTTGTTGTTTTTCTAGAAAAATTAAATTTTTCTCACTGAAAATTGAATATATTTCTAACTTTAATGAGATTTTATTTTTTTATTTTTATTTTATTTTAGAGTAGGGAAAACTTTCACTTAAAGCCGATTGAATTCGTATTTGAATTTTCTTAGAATGATATCCCTACGTCATTAATTCCATGTCTAGAAGCATCCAAGCTAAAAATGAATTTTTGAAATGCCAATCTGTTACGGGTGTGACATTAACTTAAAATTTTTAATACAGACACAGTATCAATTCTGAAGTCCGGAAATTTCGTCTGAGAGTAACTCATAGTATTTTCTTTTTTTCCCCAAATTGTTAGTTTGATAACAATTTGTTTCTTTTGGTAATGAAACATAAAATAATTTTTGTTACGGGCGTGACGTGAAGTGACACTAACCACTTTATGAATCAACTGTCTAAAAACTCAGTTTCTAATTTGGCCTAGTTTCTTTCATTAAGCGTGGCTGCCTGTGTTTTTTGTTTCATTATCATTTCATTTAATTTTTGAATTGGTGTAACTGTCAATGAATATTTTTTTGCTGCGTTTTTGTAAGCATTTCTTGGCTTTACTATTGAATTGCTAAATGACACAAAAACGTGCTGAAAATTCAAAATTTATGTTTTTGTAAATAAAATTTACCTTCCTTAGCCTTTCTCTGAAAATTGGCAATCATTTATGTTAGGGGCATTCCCAAAACCTAGGACCTATTTCACCAATCACTTTTTTTACTTTGCATCTTGGACTTTTCAATTGCTTACTTCATTAAAAATTGTATATTTTATTTTTTTTTTTCAAATTTGCATTTAATTTGCAAACAGAAAATATTATTCTTTCGAAAAGTTGTCAATTTCCACATTTCGTAAAATTCATTTTAATACAAAATACAAATTGCAAAGTGACAAATAAGTTATTGCAAAGCACCAGGTTTTGTCAGAAGCTGGGTGTGACCCACACTGGTAACTACCCTCTGTGTCCTCGGAAGCTAGAAATCCGATGTTATTTTATGATTAAAAAAATAAAAAATCACCAATTCAAGTTCTTCAAAAACTTTTTCAGGTGTTCAATATGCAATCAAATGATGTTTTGTTAGTGAGTAAAATAAAGATACTCGTATTTGGGAAGAAAATTTTTTTTAACAATTTTTGGTAAAGTTTCCTTGTAATTACAAAAAAACTGTAAAACTTTTTTGCTTTAAAAAACACTGTTTCTTGAATTATTTCACAAAGCATATCAATTATGAGCTAGTTTATAGAATTTCATAAACCCGAAGCCAAATACTTCGTGTGCTCTCAGGATATTTGAGACGAAAAAAAATTTAACAATTTGTATCAACAAGTTTTTTTTTCGGTAAAAAAAGTTCCATGTTGAATTTTCTTACAAATCCTATCAATAAACAATGTAAACTAGAGTGTAGAATAAAACTAACTCAACGCCAATATCACGTCTAGCCCTTGAAACTCGAGAGCTAATAACTTTATTTTTCAATAAAAGCTGTCTTTAGCGTAGAGAAAAACTGATACCTTGTTTACATGGAGAATTGAATCCGAATTAAATCAGAATTTTGGTCCATGTAGCTCGGCGGGCTAAATCGAATCGAAAATAGAATGTTAATACCTAGATCGAAGGATTGAAGAATCGAGATTTAAGGTGCTTGTTGGTGTGCGTGCGAAATTGTGTATTTTGTTTCCAGACTGTTGTAAGTTGTATCTTTGGTCGAAATTATTTTTTACTAACAACGTTTCACCCACACAATGAAAGCAAAACTTTCACTTCAATTCCATTTGAATTCAATCTTTCAATCTGGAATTGTCATAAGCCTGGGTCGAAATTTTGATCCGGATTGAATCCAACCCTTCGATCATCTTATGTAAACGTGGTATGCGCTATTTATTATTATTTTCTGTAGCACTGAACGCTGCCATCAGACATTCCAGTAATCTTTCCAGTCAGTGTTGGAAAATTGGTTGGTTGGTGGGTGGAAAAAATCTAAACGTCACATTTAAGTTACAACAAATAATTGCTCGGTCTTGGTTTTGATCTTTCTCGCACTTACTACGCAATTTTATTTCATTGTTTGTTTTAGTTTTTGTGGTGCAATTATGTAATTAATTTTTGTACTCTGCACTTCTATGCAAAAAAAACTGTTCCAAGGATTTATGATTAATATGCCTCTGGCTTTTGTAGACCGCGTAAATTGTACCACAAAATTCGTGCTTGCCATTTTATTATAATATTTCCAAGATATTTGAGAACAACAAAAAATTAAAATGGGCCGTTCAAGGAGAGCTATCCATCTTCTTACCTAGACCTTGTACTTTTCAAGTATACTTTAAATTGCAAAGTGCAGAATTTAGGGATTTTTAGCGGAACATATCACACAATTACTTTGCACGAGGTTTTTTTTTTTGAAAAGTTGCAAATTACAGCCTTCGACTAAAGCCTAGAATTTAACATTGTATGGAGAAATCAGCCCTTTTTTATGTTGTTCCACGAGAAAACCTATCTTTCTTTAGTTTATTTAATATCAAAATTATTTTACATACTTTGACCTTGTAATTACAAAAAAACTACAACTTTTTTGCTTTACAAAACACTGTTTCTTAAATTATTTCAAAAAGCATATCAAATATTAATTATGAACTAGTTTATAGAATTTCATAAGCCCGAAGCCAAGCAACTAAAAGAGTGGATGAGTTTGTGAAAGTGCATACTTTCTTGAAAGTAATCTATGCTCAAAAATAACTGGCCAACATTTTCATTTTATATAATTTTTCGGAAATACTTATTTTTGAAAATTTTAGTTTTCGAGGTTTTGGTTTCTGAAATTCTAATGTAATAAAGTCTCAGTTTACATTTGAATTTATATTTGCAATATAAATTTATTGAATTGGGGAGACTGACAATAGTGCAGTCGATGTTAGTAGATAAATGTATGTTAAACTTGACTGCTAACTTAATGATGTTGGCTCGAGCCCCAATCTAGCCAATATACTTTTGTATATGTACTCGTACTCCTTGCTTTAACTAAGCCCATTGGAAAGATTAAATAAAATCAAGCTCAAAAAACATAATATTAATATAATTTGGTCAGTTTTCGTTTGCATTTCTATCATGTTAAAATAAAAAAAGTATAAAAATTGTCTAAGAAGCTTGAACTCATCATTTTGTATGTACAGACCTTTGGCTAAAGACTTCGTATGATCTTTGAATAAATAATGTCCGCTTGGACTAATTATTTTCATTTTTGTTTGACAAAACCTGCCCACTATTCTCTTTCGGATGCATGAATAAATCACATTCATTTTCATATTTTATAACAACTACTACAACCTATCATAAACATTGTCATTTAAATTGAAATAAATTATTTCCCACTCCTAACACATCACTGAACGTGCCGCGAGAACTGAATCATTGTTTATTGAACTTGAATTGCATCGACGATCTGCTGCACCTATTATTTCAAGCTCGTGCCATACTAATTCTGCATTTAGTTTTATAATATCTTAGATCTCTCTAAATCTTCTGATAATGTTTTATGATCTTCTGCGTTTATTTTTTTTATTATTTTCATTTTTCAATCCAACAAACTATAACTTGTAACTCATCTTCTCATGATCTTGCACCATACGGCAAAATAAGCGTGTGGCATGCGTCGCAAACGTACTATACAAGAGAGGTGATGAGGTGAACCATAAACGCAACCCACTGCTTTTGTTTTGTGAGAGGAATTCATTGTTGGATTGGTGCCGATGCCGATGCTTTGCCGCACTGCATTACGCCGCACTGATGGCAATGCCGGCATCTTATAGAATCTCAAACAAATCAGAGTGCATAACAATAATAAAAATAAAAAAAATAATAATAATGCGGATGGGTCTGCAATTTTAATAAAATTGAAATGTGTACGTTGACTGAAGATTTAACTACTGTAGACCTAAAGTGTGACCAGAATCTTTAAAACAAATTATTAAATAATAAATAAAGGGAAACGCTTAGCTGCAACATTCAGTGATGGGGTACAATAAATTCTTAACACATTTTCGAACAAATATAATCAACTTTTAATTATCTCTCTGTTTTGAAACTAAAAAAGATTATGTATCAAAAATGTCACTCGGAATAATGAGAATCAACAACAACAACGTATTATAAGCAACATTTTATTTTGTGAACATATTTTATTAGATATTCCTTTCAAATGTTGACTTATTTCTTGGATCGGGGAAGATTTATCATTTCCTTGTAAAAGGAAGTCAGTAAGTTTTGTGAGTTGTAGTTTGATTTCCTTAAAATAGAAAATTATTAAATTATTTACCAAGAAGAATTGAATAATAATTTCATTATTTAAAATACGAGTACATTTTTATTTGTTATCTTTTTTGTGGATTGCAAGTACACCGATAGAGAACGCCGAAGGTATTTGTAAGTTGGAGTCCGAAAAATAGGGTAGTATCGAGTGTTTTTTCTTAGCTCATGTATTTATCGCCTTAAAAAATAATTTGCATACAAAATAGAACAATAATTCCACTTACATAATTAGCGGTAAAATACATCATTGCTTATAAACATGGTGCATATATATAGAGACAGAACTACAACTATTATTCCTGGAATGAGCAGTGATTGCGATTTTTGTACACCGCTGTCATGATTACACACAAAAACCTTAACAAACGGATGAAGTTAAACTTTTTTTGGTATTTAAGATACAGATACCTGTTGTATTTATAAATACCTATTGAACTAAGTAATGTTGGAACAAAAAATATTTACTGTTGAATACACTTTACAGTTTTTTTTATTTATTATTCTAAAATATACCCACGTTTTAACCCTACATTTACAAAATATTCTTTCCACTACGTTTTTGTTTTGTTTCCAACCAGTCGAAACTTCTTGGAAAATCTTTTTTCACTTCCTGAGGTCGCCGCTAAGGAGGCTTTACTACTCTGCTAGATAATTATAATTTTAAAAGACTTTCGTATATTTTGAAAAACTGTTTACATAAGTTCTTAAAAATTTTGAAGTTTAAAGGCATGTTTCGTATAGGCACCTAAGTGCTTAATTATGAAAATCAAATTTTCATGTTTTTTGCTTTGTTTTGTAGAATTTCAATCAAAAGATTAACTTTGGTCACATTGGTTAATAGTGGTACTTGTATATGATACAATTGAAAGTGACGTTATAAAGTACAACTTGTCGTTGGCTTTCAATTGACACTGAAAATAATTATGTTCTGTTTTTTGTAGTATGTGTAAAACCGGTTATTCGTTCGTATTATTGTCTGTTGTCTGTTAGATTGTATTACGAAAAAAAAAAAATTTTGATGATCCTCAAATGAAATCTTAGACGTGGGAGCGAAAGGAATTTGCAACCTCAACATTTTTTTTTATATAAAGCTACATATATTCAGAAGATGAAGAAGATGAACATTAAGTTGCGGTTTCTCTGCAAGCAAAATCACCTTGCACGAATCTAGCGAATAATAAACGAATAGTACACAAATTTTGCGACTTAATTATAATATCTACATTATTCTAATATCAAGGGATTTAAGTAATTAATCATTACTCAAACTTTGACTTTGAAAACACGAAAAAAGTGGGTCCCGAAATCTTGGTCTGTTAAAACTAGATCTACAGCCTAAACTACTGAAGCGGTTTTCTTCAAATATTGAAATTAATGCTTTTTGGTAATCTCCCAGAAGGAAATTATTATTTCTCTGGCTTCAACACTTAAGGTACTTATATATTAACCAGATAATTTTAAGGAAAAGCTTATTTATCTCCAAAACAGCTTTAACGATTTGATAAAAACAAAAATATACATAGGTGAAATACTGTAACCATGCTGTAGGTACTTTATAGTACAAATTTTTTTTACCAAAAGTAACTGCTATATAAAGGTTTTTTGTTATTATAGATTTCCTTACTAACGGCTTCATTGATTTCAGTCAATATTTTCACGCAATAGTGTAATCAACATTTAAGAAAAATTGTTTTTGGATTAAAAAAACATTAAGTTTCTTTTTTAAAACTTGGTTAACTGTGCTTTTGGTCATTTCCAGCTTGTTTAATTTTTTAATATTCAAAAAGGGTATCGTGGATCTTGTACAAGATTAAGAAAATTTCCAAAATTGAATTTTGAGACCCCGCTGCCGGTTTTAGATAAAAAACCACAATTCGAAAAAGTGGTCAGAAAAACCATTTAAGTTTGCGTCGATATGTGGGCACAATCACTTATTATGTTTAATTTTGGATTTCTTTGCTCATTTGTATTGACTGCATATCAAGTCAAGTATGCTGTTTAATGTTGTTGTGCCAATTCGAGCATTCCATTAGGAAAAAAATAATCGAAAACAGCTTGAAAATCGATGGTTTTTTTGGGGCTTTCATGAATATTTAAGGTCAAAGGTTATTTTATGATATTTTAAGGAGCAGTTTTTTAATTTATTTTCCAAGCAGCATATTAAAAAAGCAAGAAAATATCAATTAAAGTTACTGTAACCAAATATCGACGCAAATTTAAATGGGTTTTCTGACCACTTTTTCGAATTGTGGTTTTTTACCTAAAACCGGCTGCGGGGTCTCAAAATTTAAATTTGGAAAATGTTCCAGAACAAAAACAAAAATCAATTCTTTCTAAATAATTTAAGAGATCCATGATCCCCATTTTGAATATAAAAATAAAAAAAGTTCCGACACTCCTAATGTACCTACCTATGTAGATATGAGGTTTTACTTATTAATAAATAGTACCACAAGAACTTTCAGGCAACGGCGTATTGAAGGGGGGCGGGGGGGTACACGGTGCTAGAAATTTGGAAAATCATAATTTCGAACGTAAAATTTTGCTAAATGAATTTTTACCTTGCAAAAGATATGGGTTTCAGGCTGACAGATAAAGGTTTTTCTTAACTTCGGGTCACATTTTCGATTAAAGAATGCATCTAGGCATATACACTCTTACACCCCTTGTTGGATGAATGTTTATGTTTATATATTTTCGTCGTCAGTAAAATATGCAGCAGCTGTTTCAAGGCCATTATAATAGTATAAAAATGTACTTTATTAATAGGAAAAACATGCAAAGTCTTTATGTCTTACGTAAGTTGCATGATTCGATCATCAAAGTATGTAGCAATTATTTCATTTACCGGTATAACTTTGAATAAGCGAACTATGTATTGTTTTTGAGCAACTCCAACTGAATATATGAATCACTTCAAAAATCTCATGTTCGGGTTTTTAATGCATTACTTATAATACCCCAGAAAAAATTGTCTCGAACTCAGATGCACAACTATAAAAATAAGTCTTACGCACATCCGTTTTTATTTCATTTTTAACTTAATTTTTTTTTGTGTGCAAGAAAACAATTTGTAATTAACTTTGAAAAGCTGATGCTTTTATCGCATAACAAGTTGGCCTCTAAAAGGATTGTTTTTTTTTTTTGTTTCAAACGCTACTTGCTCTTATTTCATTAAATGTAATATTCAACCAGAGTACATGTGATGTATTGTTGCAATTGTTTTTCATTACTGCAGTCACATACATATATAAATACATACATATACGAGTATCTTAAGATGCACGATCAGCAGGAAGTCCACAAGCTGAGAATGTGTGACCCTAAAAGAAGTAGAATCTCAGTTACTAATGTGAACATGAATGCTAATACTCTTAACATACAAAGATAACATAATGTGCGCAACCGGCAAAGCGCAGAGTCTTAACAACGGGAATTGAAATCTTAGATTCTTAAATCTATTATTTCATCTCTAAACATTTCGTATGTGGGTGTGTTTTAAGGGGTGGGGAATATAATAAGGGAAATTATTATATATAAAAAACATGCATACTCTTACAATGAAAAATTAGAAACACTTGCGATGACGTTCAGCACATGGCATGGCTAAGGTTATAAAGTGTGTGATGCCTAGCCCGAACGTGAATCAAGAGCATTTTTTAAATTAATCTTTAATTATTCTTCAAATGCAGTAAGTTCAGTTAAGCAAAACAAAAACAAAATGTTTGCGCATGCAATTTTATATCTACTTTGGCATACATAATAAATATTATGGTTGTTTTATGATTTATTTTTTTCAAAGCAGAATTTATCAAATGAGTTCTGTTTTTATATATTTTTTTTTTTTGTCAAAGCTTGTGCCCGCTTATCAGTTGTGCAGCAGTTGGATAAAATTTCTGACCCACAATATGAATGAGGAAAATCTTAGATTAGAAAATTTAATGGATGAAGAAATAAATATTTTAATTATGAGTAGAATAAGGGAGTTAATGGGAAATTGAGCATACTTGTATTTATTTTACGATAAATTGTTAAATTGGTATAAAAAACATACGTTGATGTAGCAACAGCGGTCTTTTTTCTTTGATTTTATTACTCTAACGTGCATACCGATCCGCTGTTATATCTGATTTGACTGCAGCAATTTGGGGCTAAGTCTAGGCTACATAAATATATTTTTTTTTGTCGAAATTATACTTATGCGACGAACAATCTAAGGAACCATGTATATTTTGTTGTGATAGCTGATGATAGTTCAATATCTTAATCTAAGAACAGTAAATTGCAATAAATGAGAGCCTAATTTAGCAAAGAAAGAAAAATTTCATGCTTTGAATGAGTCTTGGAGAAATTTAGCCAAAAATTATGGACCTTTACTCAATCTTCAAGATGATTCGATTGACGTAGAAAGGCGTTATCAACTTAGTTGGTTGATTTTTTAGATAGCTGGAATCTCGTGATATTGCATAATATTAATGTATTTTCTGGGCAGATGTCCTATGATGAAACTAAAAGTAGTAAGTAGATTCTCTTTCTAATGAGTTAGGTATTTGAATAGTGCCTACATTTTTAGGAGCAAAGAAACGTCAAAACAGCACTTAGATACAGAAAACGAATTTTGGGTGAATTTTTGATGAATTTCTCTGAAAAAAAAGGAAAAATGCGTTTTACTAATGTATGCATGTTTGTAGAAATTTTTGGGTAAAACTGGCATTCATTATTAAGAGCAAACACACACATTTCTTATAAAGTAAAAAATTGTAAGTTAGTATTCTCCAAACAAATGGAACGTGAATTTTGCCGAGTTGTTGAACTTTACATTTACGAACTTGACTTATATTTGAATGTAGTTTTGCAGTAAATTTGTTTTTTGCTTAAGCTCATCCAACAGTCGATGTGGTTTTAGTTTTCAACCAATAAGCTTCTTCAGGCAGTTTGACCTCTAGTTATAATATGTCTCCAGTTTATGATTAATACAACAAGTAGGTTGAATTGAGGTCCCTTTCTCTAACGTGCTTTCTCCTATTGCCCTGTCACTTGGTGGTGGGTTCAAATATATTAGCAGAGCTTGGTGTCCATACGCAATTACCCAGACAACTCAGTGATAAAAATTTGCCTTTTGGCACTACCGTTGTTGTTGTACAATTTGTTGCTGTAGTTACTACCTCTATGCACAATGATGGCCCAAAATCCAACAAAACCTCAACTGCTCAATAATTGCCTTTTAATCCGAAAAAGCAGTAATTGTAAGGAGTAAATGTCCTCCCAGCCGCTGCTACCTAAGAACATAAATGTTTTCCCGAGGTACTGCCACTTGCGAGGAACTGACAAATCCTCCAAGAGTATACTTGTCATGGGTAAGTGCTTTTTATCTAGCCGTTCGGAATCGGCAAAAAATAGGTCCCCTCCACTCCTGCCAACAACACACAAATAGAAATAGTTAGAGTTGTAATGACAGTCCGAAAAAAATCCTTCTTTACACTATGAACTGATCAAAACATTGGCCGTTCTTAAAATCGTTAAATAAATCAATTTGGATCTCAAATGGCCGCAGTTTTTTGACGTAGATATTACTATCGTCAAGTGGCGAATTTGGAAGTGTTTCTATAACAATACATTTATCACTAATAAACTTGATTTTTTTCGGCTCAGGCAATATTTTCATTACTACTTTTGTCTTTTTCATATTGAAATTTTTTTCTCGTTTGATAAGATGCTTAAGTTAATTGTTTTAACCGTGAAAATGCATATTTTTGAAGATAAGGCGTTATTCCCATAGCCTTTACAATACGCCAACATAATTATATTTAAAAGTCATTTAAAAAAAAATTAAACTTACCTCTTCACCAATAGATTTATCGTTCTTGTAGTTGATTTTCCAATTATGGTAATTAATTGTGTTAAATTTCTCCAAAAAAGTGCTTTCTAAATAGATATGAACAAATACTGACATAAAATTTAAAAAAAAAACAAGCTGTTATTTCTTGACATTAGCAAAATTGTATTAATTTCTATTTTCTTTCTTTACAGGTAAGGAAAAAAAATCTTTTTCAAATTTGTAAGTAAATAAATAAATTGTCGATCAACCAAATTTAGGTAAGAATTTAAAATACAATACATCTGAAAAAATAGCTATTTTTAACATTAAAGTTTATTAGAAAGTGTTTATTTATTTAAAGTGAAATTTGTTATATACAGTAGCTCACAGTGAAAATGGCCCACCTTTAACCAATTTTTTTTTTGAAAAACTTGTAGGAAGTGAAGTAAAATAAATATAGGAAAAATTGATTTTTAATAGAGTATTAAATTTTTGTTTTAAAAACCACATTGACCACAATTTACAAAAAATAACAAAATAAAATAATAATTTCATCTCACAGTGAAAATGGCCCATTAATTTTAGTTGTAGAAAAGTTAGTAAACGAGTATCGAAATCTTTTTTTGTGTATTTTCTAAAGAATCCTTTTAGCCTTATAACTGATTTAAGACGTTTTGGGACCTCAGGAAATTTTTTGGTGTATGTAATTAGGGCTTTGTTATGCCATTCTTCCAATAAAACTCTTTACAAGGCAGTTTCATTGAAAATCTCATGTTTCTGTGTTTCTGTCAAAAATTGTCAATTATGCTTTGATGCGACGATTGTGGTGGCATCTTGATCACCCTTGGGCAATTGAATATGAATAAAACAAAAAAACAAGTTAGTGCTATTGAAAAGATCAGAAATGAGGCAGTGACTGTGCAAAAGTAATAAATTTTTTTATTAACAAATTGTTTTAATTACTGAGAAATTGTAAATCGTAGGTTAATTTTTGATTTAAACTTTAACTAATTTTCGTGAATTCCAAGAAAATTAATCATTCTGACTAAAGGCACAATTATCATTAGCGAATCGAACCAAAAATATGGCGAATGAATCAATTTGATATTTAAATAGGTGAACATTCACCGGACATTTGCTGAAAAAAAAACTTATTGTAATGAATTTTTTCCTATGAGAGCAATAGTTTTTAGTGAATTAATTCATTCGCCAAGCCTAATACGAACGAACATAACATTCGCCAAGCGAACGTTCGATTCGCCAACTTAAATATCTTTCCGACAATTGAATTCATGATTTCGATTTTGGTCACTTCTCCGAAAATTTTGTTTATTTTTTCATACAATATATTAATTAATATATATAATATATTAATTTAACTAGCAAATAATAATGTGATCCTTTTTAATCTTAATTCCAAAAGTTTCTTGCTAACGTCATACACATCAAATATTAATTGAATGAAATTAAATTGAATTGAATTGAATGGAATTGAAATTAATCGAATTAAATTGAATTTGATTAAATTGGATTGAATTGAATTGAATCGGATGAAATTGAATTAAATTGAATTGAATTGAATTGAAAAGCAACATGGATTAGAAATGCATTTTTTGAGTCACAATTTTGATTTCACGAGGTATATGGTTTCTAAAGCCATCATGTTCTTACAGAAAACTGTAATTTTGAACAAAATGACATAATAAACACTTTGATCTTAGATCCACTGTGCAAAATCTTTCCTAGACTCCTATTTTGTCTAGCTTATGACGTGCAGTTCTGGTTGCGTTTAAAAAACCTAGATAAAGGTATATATATAATTAAAAAAAATCAGAGGCTTCAAATACTTCAATTTACCTCTAAGTATTTACTTTTTATGAAATTATTTAGACGGTACTATAGAGCAGCGGTTCCGAATCTTTTTTAGTCGCAGAGCACTTTTCAGGTGAGAAATTCCTCGCGGAGCACTTCGTTGCATGTATAAAATTTTTCGCAGTTAGGTATTTGTAGAAAAAGCAATGACAAAAAAATATGTGCATTTTGCATGTTTTGCACTGTATAATGCTGGTATATCATGATAAATTAGGATCTGCATCAAAAAAGGATCTATGTTTTGTTTTGGTTCCAAAGTAGGGAATCTTGATTCTCACACGTTGTGTATTTTGTTGCAAACTACTATTATACGAGTATTTGCTTTAGCTGAAAAAAATAATTGAATTCAACAGAATTCTGATAAGGATTTGGATCGTTCCAAAATGTTCCTTTATATAAAACAAAATCTGATATCAAATCTTAAACGGCAACGAATTGAGAGACCAGACCAGACAGACCATCCATACCCATTCCACGATACTTCAAATAGCCTTTTATTTTAAGGCTGTGATTGAGTAGTGAATTAAAGAACAATGGCATGATCAGAAAAATGAGATCTCAGGGACCTCAGAAATCAAGGTCTCCTGAACAGGATTTCTCAGAAAAATTTCTCAGTACTGCTGTCCAATTACTAAGGAAAACAAATATTGGAACCAAATTGCTAACTTTTTAAGAAAACTAATTTTTCTGCGAGGTCTCTTAAATCATATTCTTCTAAACATATTTAATATCTCGAATTGCTGAGTTTAGAAAAGCAAAATTAACTAGTGAAATGGAATTTTTATATTTGTCCAATCTTTCCGCGGAGCATTTGGATATTCTTTGCGGTGCACTAAGTGCTCCACGGAGCACACGTTGGGAACCGCAGCATAGAGTTCTATAGCCAAAATTAAGGTCATTTTTATCTTTTTTTCCTAGGTTGGTATAAGTCAAACCAATTTTTGATTTGGATATTGATTTTATGCATACATAGTATACTGATAAATCTTACAAAACAAACATGAAATTCTGTGTTAATGAGAGGACAATTTATATCTTTCTTAGAATCAACTTTTCCTCATTGTTTTAATAATTCTTCCAATAATTATATGATGATAATTTCAGATAAATATGGTTGCAATCATTTAATTTGATTTCTAAAAACTGATCTCAAGTTTAATTTTCTATTAAAGACATCCCAAGCTCGTGTTACATTGAGTGTATTAAAATATACCCAGGAAGACCACACAAAGTTGACCTTTCTGAAAAAAAAATGAGCGTTTTCTTTCATTAGAATCGACATATGGTTAAATGCGGTGTGGCACATCCAAACCATGACGAGCTAGCTTATCCAAGGAGCACTGTTCTTTGAAGTGAACCAACCTATATGTAAATATAAGTTTAACTCATATAAAAGTATCTTTTTACAAGATTCGTTTCCACTGGTCATTGTAAATGAAATGAAAATTATGTGCTCCGTATGCTCATTGAAAAATCTTATGTATTGTACGTTTCTACCTACATTCATTATGTAATGCAATGTTTCTGCGTCGCAGTGTAAATGATGGTTTCCATATTTAGTCATAACAAAAACAAAAAAAAAACAGGGAAATTCAACAAACTCATCATTGGCATATAAATGAATTTTTCGCATGGCTTGACAAAATTTTTCCCAAAGAAAAGTCTAGGGCTTCTTCTCCGTGCCTGATGCTCTTTGTTCCTCTATGTTTGTTTTTAATCTTTTTTATTAAAAAACATTGTTTTTCTACAAGATTTTTTATTTGCTTGCTCTCAAAGAAGGTTTTATATTTAAAAATATGATCTCGTGTTTCACAGATGAAATACAATGAGTGAAGATGCGAGTGAAGGCTTTTCCTTGTCATGATTGTACAAGGGGACTACGAGACGCGCGCAGCCAACTTGTTAACCTACGTGTAAAAGTGTTTGGACTCCTGCATTGTTTTCTCTTGAAATTGTTTACTTCCCTGAAAAAAAAATATGAACATATCAGTTTTTGCTTTCAGAGTTGCATTGAATGACGGGCTTTTATTGTGGTACTGTTTTTTTATTTGCATTGAAAATATTTTACCGCCAAAAATACCAACTTGTCAAAATATTGAAATAATTTATATGAATCTATAAATAATGCTGCTTTTTCTTTTTTGTGTCATTGTCTTTTATTTTGGAAAAAATAAACCTACCTGCACTCCAATTAAGAACTGGTCAATCTCTAGGTTCTACTCTTACACTAAAAGACGTTTTTCGTGTCTCCTGAATTTTCTTTGTAATTATACTAAAAAAAGCTCCTCTCTTCTTTGATCGTTAACAAACGATATATGAAAACTGTATTCAAAATGCAATTAAAAATGAAACTAAAATATAGTAAGCCAATAAATGGCCAACATTTTAAGGAAGTGTTCTTTCGAGGAGGCAAACAATTTTCGGATCATGATTTTGCAACTGCTCCTACAATTCGCATCCATCGAAGTTATTTTTTTAAATATATTTTATTATTTTTACTATAACTAAACCTTCAATACTCCATTATTTCTTCAAGTACAATAATAAAGACGAAGATAGTCTCTCACCAAATCATCACATCAGCATTCCGAGGATGAACGTTGCAAAAAAAATCAGGATTGTGTACCAATAACAGGTGTTATGAGAGTGAACCCCTAATTATGGGGAAAGATAGGTTGGTTAGGTACCTATTTTATGCGATAATACGTATCATATTTTTTATCCTGGGTGCATTTTCTTATCCAGCGGGGATTCAACTGAATATTATATATTTTTTTTTTTGTTTCTCACTTCTTTTCTAAGAAACAGGTTGAGAGGTATATCTGGAGTTGTCATCGCACCTCCGGGAATATGTATAGTGCAGCCTGATTATAAAAACGAATGTAATGTACGACTGATTAAATACGTGACTTAATCGGGACTCTTCATTCTTTGTTCGGTGTGACTGCCTGTCCTCCATCTCATTGCTTTTAGCATATCATGGTAAAAGTTAAAAAAAAAGTGTCAACAAGGCAAACTTCATGCTCCTTGTATCGCACTGGCTATGACCTGCAAAACACCGTATGGGATTACCTACACCTAGTCTGAAAAAATATTTATAAATTCCTGAGAACTTTTGAAAGACTTTTAAATATATTTTTTTTTTTTCAAAAAAAAAAAGATGACTCTGTTTGGTTATTCTGTTCTGAACAGAAATGCACTTTTCTCACCAAATTCACTCAGAAGAATACAAATGAGAAAAACCTAGTCTCTGTGGTTAAAATCTCTCTTTTCTATTGTAAGAAAACTAAAAAAAAAAAATCTAAAAATGCACTTCAGAATCTAAAATCCTATTAAAGTTCATTTGATTTTTGTGTTCATAGGAGTTTTTTTTTTTTTACCAAAAAATACAAAAAAATAAACAGAGATTTAGTTGACCAAGTAAACAATAATCAAGGATTTTTTCGTACTATTTATTTTTCATTTCGACGGCGACGGAGGATACAAAGGGTTTACCTCGTAAGGTAACTACATACGTTTCTTCTATAGAAGGAAATTGCTTTAGATACATTTTATTCGGACATGAATTTCTAGTCTTATACATCGTTCGAAAGAAAACGGAGGTACTATTTACAATACATATGCGTGGTACATTTTATTTACTTCACTGACCTTTGATTTGAGTTCTTAATTTAGTAAATAAAATAATTAAAAGTTTCCAATGCATACATGGCTCCATCATCGTTTGGAATCAACAAAAAATACGTATTAAATATGTCCAGACTAAGAACTTGACAATTTTCACAAAATTGGCAAAGCTGGGAGTTTTGTTGGCAATGCAAAATGCCGTAGTTCAATGTGAATTCTTATATTCAAGTCAATTCTTGTTCTAAAGGGTGGTTAAATTTTAAGAGCCGATGTTGATTTTGAATGAAACACAATTTATTTAGGAAATTATTGTAATTTCTTTTTATTATGATAATATTGGTGTGGTTCAATTATGTATGGAACAAAATATCGGCCAAATGACCACCGCGATCTCGGCGGCGCACCTCCATCTAATGGTCCAAACTTTCGATGACCCTGAGGCATAAATGAGGTTCTATGCCGATAATGTGTCAAATTATATCATCCTTAAGCTCTTGAATTATTGCTGGCTTATCGTTGTATTTTCTTTCAAATAATCCCAAAGAAAGAAGCCCAACGGTGTCAAATCACATGATTTTGGCAGTCAATTGACATTTCCACCACGTGAAATAACACGACCATTGAATTTGTCGCGTAAAAGATCCATTGTTTCGTTAGCTGTGTGGCAAGTGGCACCGTCCTGTTAAAACCACATCCATATCTTCCAATTCGGGCCATAAAAAGTTCGTTATCATATCACTTTAGCGAACATCATTCACAGAAACTGCCTGACCGGCCCCAATTTGGAACATTACGGCCCGATGATGCCGCCAGCCCATAAACCGCACCAAACAGTCACTCTTTGTTAGTGAATTGGTTTTTCGACTATCACTTTTGGATTATCAAACGTCAGAATGCGGCAATTCTGCATATTGACGACTCCACTGAAGTGAAAATGTGCCTCATCACTGAAGATGATTTTTTTCGAAAATTGATCATCCAATGTTGCCATTTCTTGCCACCATTCTGACCATTGACGACGCTTGAAATGCTCAAGAGGCTTTAGTTCTTGAGTCAATTGCACCTTGTAAGCGTGTAAATGCAAGTCCGTATGCATAATGTTCATCAACGAAGAGCGTGAGAGGTGCAATTGTTAGGCACGACGACGAGTTGAGGTGGACGGCTCTTGAGCCACACTATCGCGAACAGCAGCAATATTTTCTGCAGTACGAGCTGTACGAGCATGCACTGGTGTTTTCACATCTCCTACAGACCCGGTTTGGTCAATTTTTGAAAGATTTTACGCACATTTGGAGGATTAAATTTACCGAAAATATCACGAAGTGCACGATATGCATTTTGATTTAAACGCCCATTTTTATAATAAGCTTCAGTAACTTTAATTTTAATGCTCGATTGTGTTCAAATTGAGTTAGTCTGAAATTGAAAAATATCAAATAAAGTGCAGAAAAAAACTTGACGTTTGGGTGTACTTCGCATTCAACATCGGCCCTTAAAATTTAAACACCCTTTATCTAGTTGGTTATAGTACCCAATTACACGACGACTTTTGAGTTATGACTTTTTTCGACGTTCAATGATTACAAACGCTAAAAAACATCTGACCTCACCTTCGCACTCATTTATTTTCGAAAAAAGTCATGACTCAAAAGTCGTCGTGTAATAGAGCACCTAAAGTTAGGAAAAGGATTTTGTTGACCTAAAAAAATTAAGAAAAGCAATTATAAAAAAGGAGGAAACGGACATACTTTTAAATAAAATAAATATTTGCCTAATTTATATAACGTAAAATTTTAATAGCATTGAACTGCAAGCAGATTTTTATAATTCTTAAGTGACAGTTTTCTACGGCTGCCTCTTAAAAAGAGCTTCTCTATTTGAGCAGAAATGAGTGAAACCAATGTTTCGAACTCTGTACATCGATTCATTTAACGTTTTCGGAAAGTTTTGAATTGATGTTCATTATAAAGTGTTTTTTGCTCAACAGTACTGTCTAACTACAGTCAATCAATCGTCTTTAGAAATCTAATAAATAGGGTTGCAAATTTTCTACTAAAAAAGATTTAATTTTAATTTTTTTTCGATTTAATTTGAATCACCTTAATGCACACATTTAAAACTATTATCAACTAAAGAAGTCCATTTTGTTTGGGTTTTCACTTGCTCACTTCTTTGTTCTTGTTTTTTTAGTAGATATTTTTATTTTTTAACTTTTTTCCTGTAACCTTTAAAAGAGCATTATCTGGCTGGAGAAAAGGAGAATCACATTAATTCTTCAAAGCTTTTTATAAATTCAATGCCTCTTTACCCAAAATAATATAAAGAGAAAAACCAACTTCAAGGAATTCTGATTTAAGTGGAAGGTGCATTTAAGCTACCTTATAGATAATTCAACAGTTCCGATAACTAAATAGTCTTGTGTTCATTTTCTTCACCAAGCTAATTAATAGATAATTTTTCTTTTTGTGAAGTTTTTTAAATCTATACTTAGAACTTTTTGTTTGGAAATCACATTAAAAGCTCACTTAAAAATCTGGGTAAGGAGCTATGCTCCCGAAACGTGCAACATTGTGAATTCCTGAAGCGATTTAGGACGTCATCATTAAAAAAGCAATATTAAGAGTGTTTAACAACTCTCATATTTATGAACATATTTGTAAATATGTGTACATATGGTAAAGTCGGTACATAAATGGATTTAATAACATTTTTTTTAATATAAATTTATTTTAATAATTTATAAATAATAGCTCCATTGCCATGCCAAAGTAAAAAGGTATTTTTGGAAGTAACCAGCCGAATTAAAGTATAGTTAATAGGGCTAGCCGCGATACCAAACCAAACGATAATTTTGTAGGTATCATGTCGGTATCAGTATCGGTGTCGGTATCGGTCTCGTATAACTGTGTCTCGTTTATAGTTTAACGTTTATAGTTAATATTTAACTATTATAAATATAAAGCAGACAAAAATTCTTTTTCATAATTATTGGAGCCGTTTCCGGGAAACCGAAAATGCGATGTGGTTAGTGAATTTCACAAAGTCACTTCTTCAACCTAAAAAGAACCAAATCTGAAAATTGCATTCAAAAATGGACTCGTCTCGTCGAGATATATCTCGACGATATATATATTGATATATGCCGATATATTGATGATTGCCGTATTGTTATCGTATTGCATGTATTCGTTATCGTTATCGTTATCGTTATCGTTATCGTTATCGTTATCGTTATCGTTATCGTTATCGTTATCGTTATCGTTATCGTTATCGTTATCGTTATCGTTATCGTTATCGTTATCGTTATCGTTATCGTTATCGTTATCGTTATCGTTATCGTTATCGTTATCGTTATCGTTATCATGATTCCGATACCAAGCGAGATGAGATGCCCCACTTGGGGCAAGCTCAAATAAGCCGCCTTTTTTACTACAAAATACAGAATCAATACAAAATGTATTATTTAATTTTCCACCGGTATACTAATACCGGCTCAAAACAAGTACCAACATCTGGAGGCCTGACAGCAGCTGTACCGAACTGAGTCATAATTTGTTTTTTTTTCTTGCATATTTTTGTGAATATTTTTTAACACAAGTTTTTCATTTTTTAATAAAAGAATATTAATAATAATTCAATTAAGTGAATAAACCTTTGAATTGTACGAGTAAAATATTCATTAACTAATGGCAGTTTGTTGACTAAATCTCTTAATATCTTCGAATTTGTGTTTTTCTGGCTTGGTTTGGTTCAGCTCTGAGCCCTCTATATTTCTGTGTAGGTTACATACGAATGACCAGCAAAAAACCAGTTGAAATGTCAGTTTATACTGACTTTCTTGCAAGTTAGAATACCTGCATACTCGTATTTTGGTTACTAATTCAAAAAATGTCTACTTTTGAAATTAAACAAAAAGTCAGCTATCTTGAAAGAAAGTCGAGGGATGAAAACCGTCAACTCGATTTTTGTACCTTCTGCTCAGTTGCACTGTAGATGATGTATTCAAACATGTGACTTTAGCAAAATATCTCATAAAATTGTTTTGTACGAAATATTTTTGACATCTCTTTCCAATGAAAAGTTACTGTCGAAAAACTGCCTAGATTATCTAGTTACAAAGCTGTTTTAAACATTTATCTCAGCTCTTGTTCATCTAAACGAAAAAATGGTTCACAAATTTGTGTAGAGCACTTGATTTTTTCCACGGTGTATTTAGATTAAAGCCTAGTACGCAGATCGATCTCAAATTACGCTCCCACACAATCCTAGCTAAATAAAAACAGCTGTTCTCTGAAAAGAAATTCTATTCAACAATTTCAATAAATTAAATTTCAGTATTTTAAATTGATAGAATCAAATAAAATATATTTTTCCCTTTGAAATTGATAAATCGTTTGTCCTTGAATATTTCTCGTTCTTAATTTACATTTTCACAATGTAAAGCTCACATAAATCTCACAAATAAAAGAACCTGTCACAATTAAGCTCGAGAATTAATGCGCCAAACAATTATTTCACGCGCTTCATTTTGACAGACAAGTGCCGTACAGTAAGAAACGAAAATTTGATTTTTTAGCTAGAGCTGCGTGCCTTTCGGCTAAAGTGCTTGGCTAAATTTTGGACAGAATTTTGTATGGGGAGCAAAATTTTAGCTCGATCTGCGTGCTAGGCTTAAGACAAAAATGTCTTAGCTACACTGTAAAGTCAAGCACTGAATCAAGTCTATGTTTGAAGTATTCTGAAATATGCACTTGAATCAAAATTTAAAGAAGATAGTCCAAAATTTTTTTGCAAATGTCTCCAAGAGATAAGAGCTGATTTAGGTGCTAATTTTTACAATGTTTTATATTGGAAATTATTTTCAGACCGTTTCTGATTGAATCTGAAAGAAATTTCCGAATAGAGTCCTTGGTGATCCATATCTTATCCTTTATGCTAGGTTTTCACTTGTCTTTGAATCGACATAGTTTGACAGATCACCATTTGGTCTTTGAACGATAAAATTACCAGTTCATTTCCACTTGTGTCCTTAATTGACACAAAATCATTTTTGTATTTTTTGTTCACTCTCGATAACCTAAATTGCCTTGGATCAGCTGTCAAATTAGTGTCTTTCATTGACAAAGAATCAAAACATGTTGCCATAAAATTTTATTTGTCAGTTAAGGACAAAGTGACATTTCGTTTGTTGAACTATTGAACTATTTCCACTTGTCTTTCAAATTTGTTGTCTTTCATTGACAATCGGTGTTTTGTCAGTTGAAAGACAAGCAATTTTGAAGTATTTCCACTGGTCATTTTGCAAAATGACGCGAAAATGCGTCTTTCGTCAGTTGGTAAATGACAGGTGGAAACCTTGCATTGGGAAGAAGGGGCAGTTTTAAAAAAAATCAAAATTCAAATAAAATTGTCAACCAACAACTCACAACAATGTACTATAGCTTGTTTGAAAGCTTAAAATCTGTTCTTCATACAAATTTTTCAATCGAGTTAAATTTGTCAGTATTTTTTTTTATCCGATGGAAAAAAAACACTCGGTAAGAATCGGTACACTTAAACCACCGGTTAATCAGGACCAATCTATGATAGATTGACAAATGATTTTTCTTTCTTAATTTATAAATCGCATTGTAGGAAGTTTAAGTTATAACACTTTCCCATAGCTTTTAGACTATCAGCTCATAAGGCTTGGTTCTTCTTAATCTCTGAACATTGTCTCATACATTTAAGACGGTCTCCATATCAGAGTTGGTGTGATTTTGCAGTCATACCATGTAATACAGCGTGTTTTTTAACCACTTCTGTAACCATTTCAATTTGAAGGTCACGATGTAGATCGCTATTTCTTGTATACCAAGGGACATTTATTATTCCACGAGGGGCCTTACTTTGGAATTTTTGGATGGGTTCAGCATCTGTTTTCTTTGTACAGCCCCATAGTTGGATGCCATATGTCCAAACGGGTTTCAGTACTTGCTTATATAACATTAGTTTGTTCTGGATAGATAGGTTGGAGTTCTTTCCTAGTAACCAGTACATTTTTCTGTACTTCAAGTTCAGTTCTTTTCTTTTCTTTTCTTTGCTTTTCTTTTCTTTTCTTTTCTTTTCTTTTCTTTTCTTTTCTTTTTGATGTGCAAGGTATTTGGCTGTTATTTTTGAAAAAAAGTAATTGTTAATTACAAAAAGAACTTTTTTATCTAACCAAAATTGCGACAAATATTTTAACTCTATGGAGCTCATTTGAACTTTTAATTATAACAGCGGACTTTTTGTTTTTAATTTGAGTTGACATTTTCCTCCTGTCCAGCACTTATGGTTACTTTCCAAAGTTCTCTTTTTTTTTATTATATTTATTTATTTACTGTAGGACTATTTATTTATTTATTATTAGGAAATATGGTCCAATGGGAATGTACTAGCTCCTAGAATATCATATATAACATCGAATTTAAGATCAGTATAATAGTAATTGAGAATTAGACATGCTTAGTTTTAGAAACACGTGGCTTTTTAATTGTTTTCCTTTCATGGCAATTCATAAAATTAAAACCATTTTTTCCAACAATACTCTTGTTGCATTGAATGCGGCATACTTACAACTTCTTTCACGTATCCAGTTATGATGTCAGCTATACGAGTATAGGTACCCATTTCCATTATTTAATGTCGTAATTAAAATTAATGCACATTAATTGATGAATTGATGACTTGATATGAATCTGAACATTTTTTGTATTGCACACTTTCACGGGACATTTTTTCGTTTTTTTGTTTTGTTTCTATTTAAGTTAAAACGATTTCGCATATTTTCAAAGGAGATATTAAGTTTAAATGTAGCGCATATGACTTGATGGATCAGATCACAATCTCTGATGTGAATTGATAATGCAGGCGCTCAACGTACATTCATGTTAATCATGTCGGCATTGTATTGTTGAGTATATTTATAGATTGTATCTTGTTAAAATAACATTAAATCTGAAATATGTATTTGAGAATGTGACTTATCTTTGAAAACTCAATTAAAAAAAATATAGTTTCCAGAGCAAGGCCTCATCATCAAACTGATATTCTTGAAATTTATTATATTGAATTTCTTTCTCGTTATAGTCTGTTAGTTGTTATTTTATAAAAGAAAAAAATCATTCGATATAATTTGCAGATGGAAAAGAAAATAAGAACAAATTACAATTACCAACCAGACTCCGTTGCACTTTCTTTCAGGGGAAGGTTCAAGTATTCTAGAAACTTCAGTACTATTAGTTTGTATTTAAGTAGGTAAACCAGCACGTGACATCTTTATTCATTTGATTTGCAGGATTTTTATAAATTTCTCTCTAATAAATTTTAACAAAATGTTTTCGAAAGCAAGACTTCGGGTATTACAATCAGAAATTTTGAAAAGAGATTTTTTCATTTTAGAATTTTTGTCCTAAATTATTTTAAATGCACTTAAAAAATTCGAAAAAGGCTGAATTTTTCTATACTCACATGGACTTATGCTTAAGAAATCAATCAATCAATCAATCTGTTCCCTTTCTAATATACATAAATACACCCCTTTATAAATAAAAACAGAAATTCGGCTATTTTTGCTACCCATCAAGGACCTTCGATCTAAAGTTAGATAACAAGCCCAATAAGGTGGTAAAAAATACTTCAACAACTATCTGTGAGCGTTTTCTAATATTTTTCTGATTAGTCTGATATTTTATTTTAAAAATAATATTTAATCGGCCAATTAATAGTTATTATTTAATATGATAACCCACATTATAGTAGCACAAAAAAAAAAAAAAAAAACTAACACTCAGTCGCTCAGGTGTCAAGTGCTTGAAAACTTCTTCATAATCTTCATATACTGCATCTATGCTCTTCTTATAATGGTTGAGTGTTAATTTATTCAGAAACGGTGTCACTGTTGGGTAATAAGTGAAGCATCGCGTCAAATACAAATTCCACATGTCTTGAGAAGAGTGGGATTATTATTCTTATGATCTATGTATGTCTGTCTGCCTTGTGCCTTGTTTAGATGCATCTAAAATCTTTAGTCATCTCTCATTGTTTTTGAATCTTGAGTAGGTAAGTAGAAAATGCACAGTAGGGTGATAATTGCCCCAATAGAAGGGGTTCATGATTAGAGAAGTGGTTGCGGTTTTCTTTTTTTTTCACTTCTCCTCTACCTCATACACACAGAAACTTAGAACGGAAATAGTAGGTATACACGCAATATAGCCACAAAAAGGGATGTCATGATGGTCCAGAGTCTAGTGACTGGGTTGAATCATCATTTGAGTACTTCCGATTCTTGTTGTGGTCGTCGCAATGGTATAATGTTTTTGGTTTTCTGTACGACCTAATATACGAGTATGTGTGAGAAGGAAGGTTAGATGGTCCTTTGATTGTGTGTTGTTTTGATTAAAGGACCGGATAGAAGGGTGTCCCAAAAATGGAAACAGGATATCTGACAAGGCGCGGGTGAATTGTTGCCTATAGTTGGGTTGAGCAAAATCCGTATGGAGAACAAGAGAGATACTTTTTTTAAGGAAGAAACATTTTAAATGCTGATTTTTTTCATGGTTTTATTCCATCGAAAATGGATTAATATTTTCCCTAATAAAAATACATACTTTCACCATAAATCAGAGAAATACAAATATCAAATAAATGAATTAGCCTGTAGATACATATTTAGTAGTAAAATGTGAAATATTATCAAAACTATTTCTGTATTATCTAGAACCTATTTTTAGTCCAGCAGAATACGGCTCTGTAGACAAAATTTTAAATACATTCAAGGCTATTATGAATACGTACCGGACCGCAAAATGAGAGGAACAAGGGTTCTTTTTATTGAATTATGTCTATTTTTTTTTTTTTAATTGAAAATGCTTCTAAATTCGTGCTTGCATTTTTGAGAGAATGGTCACACTGGCCACCATTCAATGGGGTCTAACATGAATAAAATCCCATGGAATTTTTACCATCGTCGTAAGCTGGGAACATGAATTGTGGTCGCAGTTTCACTCGGAATTTATTGGCATCGAAAATGAATATTCCATGGCCACCAAATTTGAACCTGCAAGGAAATGTGGAAAATTGTTAGTATTTCCAATTCTAGAAGAGGGGAGAAATTCCTTGGGAAATTTAATCCACGATAGTCCTCAACATGTTTGGTATAACTCGGAAACTATTAAAAATTAAATTTTCTATCGAAATGTATGGTTCAAACATTTTATAAATACATTTTTGCGGAAAAAGTTAGCAAAAAGCTACAAAAAATCGAAAAATTATGATTTTTTACAAAATTGCACATAACTTTTTTTTGCGCAAAGAGCCACAGACATATCTACTGCAGAACAAAATAAAGAAGAGGCTTAAAAGGCTTAAGTATGTCATATCTTAAAAGCCATTTTAAAACGACAGAGATATTGCAATTCAAACTTTAATATTTTTTTATAATCTTTCGCAGATTTTGCTCATAATCCTATTTTTTTCGTACAACATGACATGTCTTATATTAATCGTACCAGCTCCAGCTGTTCAGTTTGTAACTCTGGGAGCATTTAAAAACAGATAAAAAACAAAATAATGGGCTTATTAACTTCTAAAATATTCTCTATAATCGTTGTCCCACATTCGATAAAAATCTTAATTTCGAATGTGAAATTTGTGTACTAAAGAAGAGGCTTTCGCACTATTACTGCCGAAAATTATTTGAAATGATAAAGTTTGAATGTGTATATCTCTGTCAATTTTCAATAAAAATGCATTTTTGAACAAGACCTTGAGTATCTACTTTATTTTGTCTGGGTATGTTGATATTATCTTTGCTTATCAATACTTAAGAAATCTTTGATTTTCGATTTTTTGTGTGTTAAATTTTCCAGCTAAATTATTTATCATATTTCCGCTCGTTTGAGCGGGAGGGGTATTTAAAAAAAAATGGCTTAAATTAGAAAAAATAATATTTCAAAACATTGGAGACACGTACAATTAGTCCAGTCATATTGTATTTTTACTATACAAAACTGTGAGGTACAGTTTTGATGTCTATGACATGAACCAAGATATACTTTTCTGATGGTCTTTGATGCGCTGACTTTAGCTCTGATGGCCTTGAAATTGCTCTAGCATGTCACGTTTGATAGATATTTGAATCTAAAGATATACAAAACATGCAATTTTTGTATGCAAATGCGGTTATATTTTTTGTCGCATAAGGTATTTACTTAGTGCTTTGGAGTGAATTTTCGAAAACAGTAAAAATACGTAAGCTTTCAACTATATTCAAAATACTGTCGCAGAAAATAACCTTAAACGGAGATTTATTGGAAATTGTGTTGTACTTGGATATTATTTTCGAATAACTGGTATTTTTCGAGCCATTAGTGAACAACTCCCAGGAAATGCATTTCTTCACCATTTGTTTGCATGTTGCGGCACGAAATCTTAGTCGGATTTAGCACCCCCGAAAACATAAAAGAGGGGCAAAATCAAAACTACCCCATAATTTGCTGTCTTAGAGCCTTTTTGAGCACAAATCGACTGCACTAAATATGATGCTATAATTTTTCAAAACTCAAGTTGTTTAAGTGAATAGTTTTTGAAAAATTTATCTTAAAACATAAATTTTGAAAACATTGATTTTTATTTAAGTTTTATATTATTAAGTACTATTTTTGACATTCAGCAATTTTTATTCAGGAATTATTTAAGTCAATTCCCATCAAAAGCAATTTTTGATGGTATTTGTGAGTTTGTGATACCCCACATGGACAGGACATGTGTTTAACAGTTTTACACTTAAATGTCAAATAATGGGCGGCCATTTTGGAAAATTGGCCATATTGGCTAAGCGCTTCATGGTAGAGTGGTAGACTTTTCTTGTTGTTGTTCTCCTTTTTCTACGCAACAATTTGACTACACTACTTATTATTTCATTATTTCAAGGAATGAATCACTTAATTTATTTGTACATCGAAATCATATTTAATTTTGCTTCCTAAGAAATTCAAAATTGAGGAAAAACTTTTCAATGATCATTTTGAATAATAGCTGTAACTGGCACCTATGTAGGTAGGAGGGAATTTCGGAAACATTTGAGTTAGAGGCTTTAATAGTTTGTTTTTAGGTCATGAATTGGATGTTGAAAGAAGATTAAAAAAAATTAGATATATAAATTAAATATGTTAAAAAAGAGAAGAAGCTTAAAATTGAGGAAAATGTAAAAATATGACAACAATTCTGGCTAGGTGGGAGCTCAACTTAGAAGGATTCGACTGTATTTACAAGAGATCTGAATCCAGTTTGTACGTATTTTTAAATTTGAGATTTGGTTTCGTATTTGCACACATGGAGAAATCCTAGGTTCTTGTTTAATATGAGAATCAACAAGAACGAATTCCTGCATTATATGAAGACATTTTTGTTTTTAAATATTTATCAGAAATAAGGTTTTCTTTAATTTTTAGCAAGTACATTATACAAAAATAGTTCAGCTGATGACCATTTACAGTACTTTAACAAAAGAAAAAAATAATTAGCATATGAACTGTTGGTACATAATACATTCCCAAATCTCATACCTATATTTCTACCTTCTCTTTTCTACCAAAATAGTTTTAAAAGATACTGCAAGCAATCGTTAGTGAATATTCTTATGGTCTCGTGACATCTTCAGACACCTGAACAAATAAAAAACACAGTACAAGATATCTTTATAAATCGAACAATCGTGTCCCCAAATCAAATGAAAGAAATTCGTGACTTATCCTTATTTGGAAACCAAATTATTGAGGAACAGATTTTATTGTTCTTCCGCATAGAATAAATGAATAAATTCCAAAAACAAAAACAAAAAATAAAATTATGGATATGCAATGCCCACGACTACTCTGTCAATGTCAATGAATTCGTTGCACTGCATGATGAATGCAGCATCAATAAAAATCTGCAACTCTCATAGGCTCACTGATGGAATTCATTATAGGTAACACCATACAAAATGCCCGACAAAAAAAAATAATAAAAATATTACCCTAGTGGATCATAATTTTTAATCGCTTTCAACTGATAAAGTCTTCAAAAAACAAAAACAAAAAATAACAACAACAACAATATACTACATATGCTTCTGTGGACTTTTCGCATTTATCATTTTATCGTTCTACTAGTTGAATTACTCGTCCTTGTTTGTTAATCTCGGTTTTGTGTCCTATTTTTTAATGAATGAAATTCTACTTGACCAGTTCCGCACTTATGTATATTCGTAGCTTAGGGCTAACTTGTACTGAGTTAATTCAGAATAAGTAAGTTATTCTGCAAAAAAATTAAAACTTGAGTTATTATAGAAGCAACTTTTCAGTGGACGATCAACTTTGATCTATTTGTCAAAAATGTTTCCGACAAACAACTCCCGGATAGCTTAATACCTTTCTGCAAGATAGTTTCATAGCCTTGTGCAGCTGCTTGATGAATATGCACCTAAACACTATACAAATCGTCCTTTCCATATTAACGCACTTTGATTTCTATAGATTTTTGGCACGCATCTATCCTGAAGGAAATCCAGAGTTTACTAACCGAATTTGTGTAGTTAACTTGGGATCTACAAAGATTAAAAAAAAAACATGTTTCTTGGGAAACAAAGAAAATATTCTATGTCTTGAAAGATTTTGATTTGATCTCCAACAAGTTCGCTTATACTAATAAATCCGTTCCTGCACTCTATATTTTACTCGTACAAACCTCATGACGGCAGGAGTAACGTTGTCCATTTAGAGTGGTGGTCGCTCGCTTGACAAATTAAATTATGCGTGAGTGAAAGTATTTTCCTATGACCTACACGAGTGTGGGGATAAAGCATGAGTGAATCTGGATGGATATATCTGTACAATTTAATTTTTTGTTTGTTCTTGTTGTGAAAATTGCGCTTTCTGTATAGGTATAGATATGGTTCCACGAGTTTGAAAATTACTTGAATCGTGGTTGAGAACTTTCCTTGTTGGCTGGTACATCCATCCTATATGGCTTTTACAAATAAAATTTCTGGTATTTTGCTATGAGAGGATGTGGACCTACATGTATCTTCAGTTTTTTTCTCAATAAAACCGCAACTCAAAAAAAAAAACGGTTTACATTCATTCCAATGCAAATTGCTTTAATGTAAAATAGTTATTTTTTATTATTTGTTCGAAATGCACTGCCGGACTTTTTTATGATTTATGAGTCTTATGAATGTAAATACATTTGTACTCTTCAAGCTTATCACAACGTAATTTATTAAGGAACGTTGTGTTACTTTGATTTGAACATGAATGATTTTTTAAATGGAAATCATTAAAAATTCGTAATATCTTTATTTATTCCCTTAAAGAAAAAGGATTTTCAAACATTTGAGGAATTAAAATTTGAAAACTTAACTCAGAAATTATTTTTCACTTGGGGATAAGCTTTATTTTTCAATTGTCAAAAATCAATTGATCGAAATCCAGATAGCGCCATAACGTAAAAAGCCCCCAATTTGGTCTAACTCACCAAATAAAGTGAGTAAACTCGGAGTTAACTTAGCATTAAAACTGACTGAAAAACATGTTTCTTGGCTAATTAAATAAACCCGAGAATAGAAAGATCTCGCACTGAGAAATTGGCCCTTAATCTTCTACATTAGTCAGCTGCTGTTGAAATGACATTTGTTATATACGTACTCACTCACTTATCCGGCTCCCGGCCCATGGAGGGCGTCTGTTTGAGATATTGCGGTCTTCCATCGTTTGCGGTCCCTCGGACGCTGCCTCCAATCGTCGAGACCAATCGCTCTTGCGTCTGTAACCGCCTGGTCTCTGTAGTGGAGGTTCGGTCTTCCTGGTCATCGCAACCCTTGGGACTGGGACTAGAATATTTTCTTGGCTGAAGCGCTGTTGTTCATTCGCTTAACGTGGCCGAGCCAGTGTAGTCGACGTGTTTTGGCTCTTTGTACTACATCCATATCTTGGTACAGCTCCTACAACTCCAAATTGAATCTTCTCCTCCATTCGCCCTCTTCGCATGTAGGATCGAATATCCACCGAAGAATTTTTCTCTCGAAAGTGCCCAGTATCAATTCTCCTTTTTTATTCTTATCCTCCAGCACTTGGTGCCGTAGATCAATACTGGTAAGATTAGCGTTAGCGTATATAGCGTGCGACAAAGTCTTTCGGGAAAGGAGTTTTGAAACCATTTGTTTGACCAAACCGAAGTTAGCAGCGGTTCGATAGGGTAGTTCTCTGTCGGATTTCAACTACGAAGTTGATTTGTCTATTTTAGTTGTATGTATGCATATAGTTAAGGATCGGTCTTATTCCCTAAGTCTATTCGACTTAAAGTCCATTTTGAAATAATCTCGTAATATGCCGATCATTTTCTAAAATGCCTTACCTTAAAACCTTGGTGACCTCGGAAGTTAGAGGCCCGATGTTTTTTTATTATAAAAAAATCGCAAATTCAAGTTTTTTGAAAACTTTTTCTGGTGTTCAATTTGTAATCAAATGAAGACAAGTGAAAGTTAGTGAAGAAGAAGAATAAAGAATAATACTAACTCGAAGTCCATATCATTATTTGTTCTTAAGATATTTGAGACGAAAAAAAAAATACGACAATTTAAAAAAAAAATTTCTTTTAAATTTTTTCGCTTTTAAAAAAAATTGGTTCATTCAATGGTTTTACAAATTTTGTCAATAATTAATTATAAGCAGATGTATATGTTCTTAAGATATTGAAGCCAAAAACTTTTTTCAACAATTTTCAGCGGTTTTTTTTTTTTAACTTTAAGTTGATATGTTTTCATATTTTTACCAATTCTTAATTACATCAATATGCGTTGAATAAATTTACCCAAGAGCATAATTTTTTCTTGAGATATTCGCAGGATTGGAGTCACAATTCTGAATGTGCCAAAACTCACATTGCTAAATTCTGTGTTCCAAAATCCTGTATTTCAAAACTCTGTAAATCCAAATTTCTGTAAGTGCCAGAATTCAGTTTCCAAAATTCTGTTAATTTAAAGTTCGGTTTTCTAAAATTCTGTTTTCCAAAATGTTGGATTTTAAAATTCTGTACTCCAAAACTCTGTAGATCATAGGAAAAATTTTTTTGATAATCAAAACAATTTTTCTTTTATCATTGACAGAACTTTTGGAATACAGAAATTGTTTTGATATTTCGAACAATGCGATCTTTCCCTAGTATTTATACACAATGCTTAAAAAAATAAAAAAAACTTTCTTGTTCACCATAAAAATTTATCAACTTAACTTTGACTCGCTTCTAAAAAGCTAACCATTCATTCGAATGAAATATTTTTTTCGTTTTCTAGAGTTCCAAGCATTTGTTGACTAACTTTTATTAATCAAATAGGAAAAATAAGCAAGCCAATAAGAACACATTTTGAAATTAGTTGACAGATCCATGGATTTCCATCAAAACTATAAAAGTCAATGATTAAGTTGATTAACCCACAATTAGCTTAGGGCCAGTTGTACAAATACATATATACCAAAATTAAAATTAAAAATTAAAAATTAAATTAAAAATTAATCCGTGTTTCAGCAATTTCAACCCACCGACTCTGGTGCAATGCTTAAATTGGCTACTAATACTTACTTGAATCTTGAACCGTCGTCCTCCAAAATCAGTCAGCAAAAATTGCCTAGCCACGGATTAAAATTTGAACCGAATTTGTACAATTGGAACTAAGAAATCAGAAAACTATGTATCATCCAATTATGTACATATTTCTGGGATGGGAAGTTTACATAGAAGAAATATTATAATTTTATATTATCAGAATTTTGAAATACAGAATTTTGGAAACCAAGAAACTTTCTTACTTTGGATTTACAGAATTTTGAAATACTGGATTAACAGAGTTTTAGAATACAAAATAATGAAAAAGCTGAATATTGGAATACAGAGTTACATTCATTCAGAATTTTTTAGCCTTATTCAGAATTTTGGTCAAACAGAATTTTGGAATTCAAATTTGCGAGGCAAAAGAAATTTTACATCGTGTTTTTTTTTTAAATTTCTATAGTAAAGAAACCGCTCATTGAATTGTTCGAAACTTTAATCTATAAAATGAAATCCGAACGAAGTCGAAATCTTTATTCGTTCTTGAGATATGGTGAACGAAAAAAAGCGAAAGAACATAAAGGCATCTCTAAAAATGATGGATTCCGATTCTAGGGAACTCGATATGTGCGGATGTGTCAAAATTTTCGATTCGAAAAATCGTACCAATTACAATAACTTCCAATGGGGAGTTGAGAAAAACTGAAAATTAAAATTAGCTTCAAAAACTTAGTTTTTTTCTATATTATGCGGGTTAAGGTCTCATAATTAAATGTATGATATGTACGGAGTCTTTTGATAATTTCTTGAGATTGCATTCGAATGCATTTGAATTTGAAAATAAAATAAAAATTCATCAAACAATGTATATAGATCTCAAGGTTGAATTTTCTTGCCTAAACATGCCTTCACTTACGCGCATCCGCTTTAAATAATACATTTTATATTAATGGTGCCATTTATAGCTACGTAATCAAAAAATCATAATCTAGAGCGTGCATATTAACATATAGCCAGCAGCTGACTCCTTGAGTTTTGTTCGATTCCCAGAATAGCTATTATCATTTCACTTGACATACAAACTATACATTTATTAGTGAAACACCCTCTCTTTCGATTAGGACTCCCTTTTTGAAGCCTCTTTGCATTGCCCCTTTTTGTACCTTAAAATATATATGAAAATGCTAAGCTCAGATGGGAGGAAATCAATTGTGTATATAGTCGTCTGGATTTGTCAATCTACATCGCATGCAAGTCTCATAAACTTATCGAGGATATTAGCATTCTCAAGCATTCTTCATCTGACTTAATAGGCTTGATAGTTTTGGTGGTGGTGAATGAATATAATTAATAACCAAAGATCATGGCACAAGTTATACAATTTTATGCGCTGTTTAGATACATTAAAATCTAAGAATATGTCCCCTCTTTTCTAAAACAAGCATGAAAACATAGAAAATCCTTAACTCTTCCAACCAATTCCTTAAATCAGACAAATGGGGTGTTTATTGCAGAGTGACAAAGTCAGAGGCATATAAAAGAAGAAGTTTAGAAGTTTAGATGGTATATAGTCAAAAGGTTATGTGCATTCCAGGTTTGTATTTCCTTGCATTGATTGCGGTTAGCATTTAAGAGAGATACTTAACAGTTGTTATAGTCCTCTCAAAATTTGTGAGCCTTTGATCTGTGGTAAGGCAGCTTTACCCGTGATTTTGAATGTATGAAAACTTAGGAAGAGACTTGCAGAATTTTTTGAGGTTCTGATAACATTTCCATAAATGGTTTCTGTCAAACTTAATCTATCGTTTATATTATTTTTATTTATTTTGTTTTACAAATGCATGCAGCTATTTTACGGTGCCATACTAAACTGTCATATTGTCATATAATTTTGGAAATGTTTTTTATTAACTATTTTCGACTAATTTAAAAAAACTTAATTAAAACCTATTTCCTGTCTGTGGAGCCGCATGTCAGTTTTTTTTTTAACATAGTAAAATGGTCAGTGCAGCCAAAGTACATGACATGCTTATCAGCCTTTGGCTATGCCCGTAGACAACAACTGTTGCAATAAACATCGTCATGCCGCAACTCACACACACCTCGAGCACGAGTAATTTGATTTGATTTCACGTCGATTAAAAGTCAGACGACATGAGTTTCTGTGTTTATTTTTCAACACACACAGGATGTTTACCAGGAGCCCCACGAGACAATGGGGGTTAATGAAAATGAATGAAGCTACATAAGGATTATAGTGGCGGTTGATGGGTAACCGCACATACCAACATACATACATACACATATAGTGGCTAGAAGAGGTAGAGCAATTGTATAGAAAAAGAAGGAAACAACAACGAGTTGGCTTATTAATGAGAGGACATTTCTAGATGAATTCCAATTCACCGAATGGTACCAAGTGGTACTGAAAGTTTTATTTGCGGTGTCTTCGGGTAGAAGAAAGAGTTAATAAAATATTTTTTGAAACAAAAACAAAAAACAAAGAACAAAACTAACGTGCATGATTCGAAAGAAAGCTTTTAGTTAGTTGATGACAGAAAAGACCATTTTAATAATTGAAGTCTGCCTTTCGTCAATTTTTTTTTTACATTTTTGCGTAAAATGGAGTTAATTATGAAGACAAAATACATTTCAGGAAGTTAAATTTAGCTTAGATTAGGTTTTCTATTTAATTGCTATAATTAAAATCAATAATAAGGTAGGTATCGCAATTTCTCTGTAAGTCGACCTTTAGATCAATTCCTCACAAACAAAAACGTATACAAAATAAAACACTAGACAATTAGGCTAGTCTATAAAATTTAACCTTTTCCCATGGCTTTGATGTCTTGAACTCAATAATAATAATTAAGAACTGTTAAACTGACTCCAGGTCAATACTTTCACGTCTCTCATATTTATTTACCTTATTCTGATCTCTTGGAAATAAAGAGATAGTCCAGAGAGGTAGATGTTTTAAAATTTTAAATTGAAAATTCCTGCCTCACCTCGCCATCTCTTTCTTGCAGAGAAATAGGAGTGAAATAAAAAGAGAGACGTCAAAATTAGTCAACTCATTTAAAGTTAGTCTGAACACTGTCATTGTCAGATACTCGTCTGACAATGATCTGACTTTGACATTTCTAAATATAATTTCAGGTTGATATTGTCAGTTCACAGTTGAAAGATTTTATTTTATTCGCCGACTCGATTTTTTACTACTCAGCACAGTTAAGTTTTGATTTCTTTTAGATTTTTGAGAAATATTGAAAAAAAACGCGTGATTTTTTGATCATTTACATATGCGTCTTTAAATGTTCTTTTTCGGTATTTCTAAAATGTCATTTTCGCTATTTCTAAAGTGTAACATTTCGAGAAACATTCTTTCATTGTGATTCTTTTCTTAAATTCTTTTCCAAGATATGATTTGAGCACTTTCTACTAAAGCCTTAAACCACACTGTGGTTTCGGTTATATGGAGATGGCGTCATTATTGAATAAAATCTGAATCACTTAATCGATTTTAATTAAATTTTCAGGAATTTTATAAGCTTCAAAATTGAATCGATTGAACAGAATTACCACCTACTAACACGCCCACTTAAAACAAAAAGAAATAATTTTCAGAAATTCACATCAAATTTTTTTTGTGTTCTTGGAAAATTTTTTAGAAAATGGGTTTTAAGCAATTCATTCATATCAATTTTTTTTTTGCTACGCCCACTTTTTGTGGGCTTTGAAAATTTAATTTTTTTTCTTTTAGTTGTCTTAACTGAATAAACGATGTACCTAAACAATTTTTATGAAATTATCAGACATGATAAGAGATAGAACTAATTATTATTACATTATTTTGGCCCACTTACTCGTCCATTTTTTAAAAAAGTTTTTCCTAATTCCAAGCCGCTACCACTACCACCTAAAATAGGAATGGTATTTCCGAGTTACTGCCGCTTGCGAGGAACTGACAAATCCTCCAAGAGTATACTTGACATACAAAAAGTGCTTCTCATCTAGCGTTTCGGAATCAGAAAAAAATTGTAGGTCCCCTCCATTCCTGTCAAGAACACGCACACAAAAATAGTGGAGAGTTGTGAGTTGTAAGTCACTAGATCCTGGTTCTTCACGAGCTGTTGTGCTACCAAATTTATTTATATTTATTTATTTATTTAAAATTTTGTAAGCGTACTTCAATCATGAACTTTCTTCTAGCCAAAATTTTGTTAAAGTTTTTTTTTTGAGTTTTCTTTAAATTCCATAAGTTTTCGATCGGTAAGATTGCAGTTTGCGTACGCCACTTTCAAATATTGATATTTTTGGCTTCTAGATGACTTTTCACAACTTTTGAAGTGTGTTTAGATTTATTATCATAAAATTCCTTAAGATTTTTACTATGGGACCAAAACCCATTCTTACCCATAGTTTTTATGGATTTGTATTTTCATTTTAATTCACTTCGATTTGCACTGAAAGTCAATTTGATCTTCTAAAATGCAAAAAAAAAGAAGGATGATAAACACAAAATTTGAAGAAAAATATGCTTAATACTACTTCTGGTGCGTTTAATTCATATCAGGAACATTCTCTAAGGGCTAGTTTCTCAGTGCGAGATCATCCTGGTCATCGGGGCTAAATTTGAGTTGACTCCAAAAATGTGTTTTTTTTCAGTTTAAGTTAACTCCGAGTTGACTCCACTACTTTGGTTAGTTAACTCAGGGACCAAACTGAGTGCCTTTTCAGTTGAGGCGACATCTCGATTTCGATCTTGAAAGTTATTGTCCGTGCAGTTCCGTTGTCGCGCCATCTCTATTCTGATGCGTAAAGGCGTAGAAGAGTAATATATATTTATAGCGTTGCAGATCGATTGTCCTAGGTTTTTGACAACTGAAAGATAAAATTAATGTTCAATTGAAAAACTGTTTATGAGGTAACCCGGGGTAAATTTATTTTCAGGATTGGATAACTCTGATTAAACTCAGAGTTAACCTGGAACTGAAAAACTGGCCCTAAGTCTACTTGCACATCCCATTTCAGATTTGTAGACATTTCTGAAAAGCTTTCATTCAGCATTTCAAAAACATAATATTTAAGCCTAGACAATGGGTTTTTGTCGTTTTTTTAACAGTGATTAACAACCAAAAATAGCCATAAAAAGTTGTAGACCCTAAGATTACTGATGAGCTTGTATTTGTACGATTATTAGTCTTCAAGACTTTGAAAGGCCTGCAGGTTTTTAACCTGCAAAGCTATACTACAGTGATTAAGCTTGTCACGCATATCCGTTGATCTCTTTGAGCGTTATTGTTGTTGTGGCTTATTTCACGACCCCAAGTATATTATCTCAATCGCTTAAAAGCCAATTCATTATACACACCAATTTGCATTTGGGTCTGCTTGTATATCTATTATAAACATTCTAACAATTAATATCCGTTTAATAGACAAATCAACTCGATAACATCACTTTCCGAAATTTATCCATCACACCAACTACAACAACAACAAAAACACTATTCTATACGAAGAACCACTCCACTAAACTCGGATTCTATAATCGATTATGACTGATGTTTTACGTGGTAATTATCTGCTTTTCGTATAATTATTCACACGAAATTGACTTTGAAATTCGATTGCATGGCAATCGACGACCGACTGCTGTGTGTCTGTCTATAAATCTATGAGGGCGGGGATGGGGACAATCCTGAGCGAATAGAACTACTACTGAAGTTTAAATTGCCTATTTCATTTGAATTCAGGTTAAACTCTATCAACATTTTGTTTTGCTTCTGGTTGTGTGTCTGTATAAATATATGCCCAACACACACTCTGCATATACACACATATAGGTACCTCTCTTAAGCCAAAGAACAAAACTGAACTATGTGTCTGTGTTTTTATGGATAAATGTCACTTTTGCATGATTCAATATTTGCGAACATTCAATGTAAATGAATTTGTTACTGCCTCAATAGTTGATGAGTATTTTTATTTTGTATTTTTAAAACTTATATTTAGATTTAGATTATTACATACAAAAATTCATAAACCAAGAATCAAGATAATATGAAACATAACACGGTTGTATTTTAGACAAAGTGACTAAGGTCTTTGTCAGTTAGTAGTGGAGAGCATCAACTAGAGTAACAAAACCATCTGAGCAAAGTATATAGAGGGTCATCTAACAGAAGGTGAAATATTAAATCCATTTGCCAAAATATCATTTTTATGAAAAATGCTGATATATTAATTTGTATTTTTTTTTGTATCCGATGGAAACATTCACAAAGACACTCGGTTAGAATCGGTATCGAGTGGTGTGGGACTCCACACCAAAACCACCAGAGTTCAGGACCAATCTATGAATGATCGACAGTGATTTTCTTTCTTTATAAATCACATTGGGTTAAGTTTAAGGTTATAACACTTTTCATTGCTTTAAGACCATCAGCTCATGAAAGTTGGTTGACTCTTCTTAATCTCTGAACAATGTCTCTTACATTTAAGACGGTCTCCATTTCGGAGTTAGTATGACTTAGCAGTCCCTGATTGTGTGATAAAGCGGGTTTTTTAACCACTTCTGTAACCATTTCAAATTGCAGGTCATGGACTAGATCGCTATTTCTTATATACCAAGGGGCATTTATTATTTCACGAAGGACTTAGCTTTGGAAATTTTGGATGGGTTCAGCACTTGTTTTTTTTTGTACAACCCCATTGTTGGATGCCATATGTCCAAACGGGTTTCAATAATTGCTTATACAACATAAATTTGTTCTTGATATATAGTAGAGAGTTCCTTTCTAGTAACCAGTACATTTTTCTGTCTTCAAGTTTCGTTCTTCTCTTTTAAGGTGATCTTTCCATTAAAGCTTTGCATCCAAAGTCATTTCAAGGTATTTGGCAGTATTGAAGTAAGGTACTACTGTACAGTTTACAAAAATTGAAACATTGTTTATTTTTTTGTTTGTAAGGTTTATATGCGTCGATTTTGCTTCATTTACTTTGATTCGCCATTTTTGCATCCAGTCACTGACTAAGTCAACAGCATTTTGCAGATTTTGTATATCCTTCGTAAGGGATTTATCTGGCACCAATATTGCATCATCATAAGCAAAGGTGGCCTGATCTATAAATATATAAATATATCCTTGAATATAACAGTTACAGGGTTGGTCCTAGGACACTTACC
The DNA here is from genome assembly GCA_946251815.1 of Dasysyrphus albostriatus. Lineage (NCBI taxonomy): Eukaryota > Metazoa > Arthropoda > Insecta > Diptera > Syrphidae > Dasysyrphus > Dasysyrphus albostriatus. The sequence goes on from OX276336.1 coordinate 94,659,815, forward strand.
TGTGGTACACCGACTTCAATTCTCTTTAGTTCCAAGTAATTTTGGTCATACCGTTCTCTAAAGAGTTGGTTCGTAACGTAGAATTTCAGTATTTCGTAGTAGATACTGCCTGGGAAGGTCCCTATTCAGTTTGTACTCAAGTTCCATTTGCCAAACCTTCTCAAAGGCTTGAGCAACATCTAAGAATATAGCCGAGCATACTTATTTTCTTCAAGTGTCTATTCCACATCATCCGTAATCTAATGAACTTGGTCTTCCGTGGAATGATTATTTCTTAGCCCAAACTGTTGGTTCCTAATCAGTCTTCTTTCTTCTTTATTTTGTTAAGGCTTTTTAAGAGCAGTGCTTCAAAAACTTTTGCTATGATGATTGGTTTAAGCGATAAGGCTCAGTAAGATGTTACTTGTGTTGGTGGCTTACCTTGTTTGGGCATAAGAATGACTTCTGCAATTTTCCAACGATGAGCAGTTATTTGGTCGTACTCTGGTGGAAAAAGGAACTTCACATTTGTCGTTTTTATCAACAAACTGTAAGGGATCAATAGCTGAATTGGCTATAAATGTCTTAAAGATATTTGCGAGATGTTCAGCTGATCCATTAACCGTCTTGAGATTTTACTGACGGGTTTTGTGTCTGTGGTGTCTTTAGGCGCATAGCTAATTTCCATGAGGAGTATTCGGTAGATGCATCCGCCACCGTCAGGCTATTTAGGAATCTACTAAGAAAATCATTTTTAAACTACAGATTTTCTTCTTTAGTTCATTGTTGAGACTGTTTTAAACTGCCTTATCACCTGGAAATATCGTAGCTTTCTATTTTCTTGAAGTTATTCTTTTTTCAATATCAGCCCCTTTATTTAGACAGGATATTTTATTTCTTTTTCTCTGGAGTTCGAAATAGTTGGAGTACTATCTTTTGCACCATGCTGCTCATCAGAAATAAATTGTTCTACTTCATAATCAATTTTTGTCGATTGTTTTTATTTATTGAGTGAGCGAGCTTTTTGGCTAATAATACAAAATCTTCTAAATATCAGTCGAACTTTTTCCTGCGAATATTAAGAATGATATTTATAATATCATCATGTTTTCACATAATTGTGACTCTATTTCGCGAACAACGGCTCTGATGTTTTCCTTTAGTGCATCAATTATTGATGAAGCCAAAGAAATACAAAAATAATTTTATGTAAGAAATCATGATCGTGTTCATTCATTTCAAAAGTACCCAATTTTCACTATTTTAACAAGTTGTGCGAGAGTATATCAATCCGTATTTATTAAATGTCTAAATTTTAGTGATCAAAACTCATCGCAATCACAGTTAAATGTTGATGAAACCTTTAAATGGAAGACCCTTTCATAAAAAATTGTCTTGTCAAACAAAAATAAAATGTACCAAGAGGTTCTTAGTTGTACATCGTGGCATGATGGTTAGTGTGTCGATTACCAGCCGCTGCCACCTAAAAAAGAGTAATGTTTTTCCCCAGGTACTGCTTCTTGCGAGGAACTGACAAATCTTGCAAGAATAAACTTGTTATGTATGAATAAGTGCTTCTCATATAACCATTCGAACTTAGCAAAAGATTTTATGTCCTCTCCATTCCTGCCAACAAAACGAACACGCATGAACGGTTGAGAATTATAAGTCACTAGGCTCTGGTTCTCCACGAGCTGTTGCACCATCAAATTTATTTATTTATTTTAAGAGCTTCTTAAATTTGACCTTGCATCCGATGAGCTTTTAAAAACCAAATTTGTAGCACTATTAGAAAATTATTCCATTATGTGCGACATCCGCTCATTAGCAACATTATCTCTACTTTCTTGCTCTTTGTCATCTCCTTTGTCATAAACCTACTCCTTTTCATGCTAAAAAAAATTTTAATATAAGTATCTGATTTTCAAGACACTTAACCCAGCAGAATTAAATTTCCACGTAACAACCATAATCTGTTAACCCTCAATATGTCATGTACAATTTCCTTTACTTCACACAATATAAACAAATATAGTAGGTAGTCGTTTAGGTAAGGTACAAAACGGTGCACATCGCATACAACCATCTTTTATAACATCGTTTCCATGTACTTATTTTTTTTTTTCTAAAGAACATATAACTGCATTATACTGTGGGACAAAATCAGATCAACAAAAAAACAAGGACGAACAATGACGCCACGCAAATAGGAATCACTTTCCGTTAAGTGAGAACTCACACAAGAGCCAACTAAAAGAGCAGCAGTAGCAGTCATCTTCCCTTTCAACCATCTTCGCGGTTCACTTCTGTACAGCTAAACAAAAGCAATTTGGTATCCTTACATTCCCAAACCATCGCTACCCGCGCCGGTATTTTAGCTTACCATTCATTGATGAGGGTATAAAAAGTGGCGCCCAAGAGGTGCGAATTGAGAAGCTTGCTGTTTTTTTATTTCCTGAAGAAATCGAGAGTATCTCATAAATGGAAACAATTTGCCACAGATATTCGTCGTGTCGATGCAAAGAGTCTTTACCGAAGTCATTGTCTTTGGTATTTACAAATAAATCTGATCAGCGTCGTAAAATTATTAGTAAAAGCCGATTTACGAAGGTTTGCTAGCAATGTGGTAGCACCGAAGAATCCAAAGGCAAGGATGATTATTTATAAAGACTTACGTTGTCTGCCTCTATGATGCCTACATACAATCTACATATCTTGGGAGTAATTTCCGTAGGAAATTGCGGCATGCTCCAATAGAAATTTCATGTCTATTGACTGATACATAATATTGAACCATTTAAGGAATGTAAATACATAGGTATATCGCACTTCTACTACTATTTTTAAGGTGAAGCAAAATAAAACTACATACATTTTGTGGTACGAATTTTTTTCGTGAACTTTGGTATGAAATCTCACAAATTAAAATCTCAAAATCAAAATCTCGCAATAACCAAATCCCGTTTTTTACAATCAAGCAATTACAAAATCTTGCAAACTTAAACTTTGCAAATTAAAATTTCGTAAAGCTTTATTACATTGCAGCAATGTTTAGTTTCAGATAAACCGCATATTTGTAAAAATTGTAAACATTATTCTTTTACAAACGAAAATTAATTTATTTGGCTTTGCGAGATTTTGATTTCCGAGATTTTCATTTGCGAGATTCGGTGCATATTTGCGAGATTTTTCGGTGTAAGTTGTAAGTGCAAGTATTTTTAAATTAACATTTAAAAGCAATGTTATGAAAAGTATGAGAGATTCCGTTTTTCAAGATTTCTTTACAAATACGAGGTTCCGTTGTTCGAGATTTTGGCTTGCGGGATTTCGTATCGCTCCCTTTCTCTTGCAATTTGTTCGAAAAATAAAGTCTTTATTTGGATCATGTCGTTGATTATCACGAAACTGTATTGAATTTTAATAAAAATTATCCAAAATTTATGCGAAAGAAGACAAGTACATTTTTGTTGGGGGGAACTGGGAGTTTAAGTTATTTAATACCTTAGGTAGTATTACTTTGTTCTGGTAGATAAATTTTGTTAAATACGTTTTCTAGCAATTAATCTTAATCTTAATCTCGGTAAGTTTTGAATTTAAACTTCAATAATGCGAAGGATGTAGCGGTAGCATTTACGATTTCTGCCGACATTAAGCATACCGAGGGCTAAACTTCAGGACTTCGTCTTTCATGGTTATGGTTTCAACCTTTTTAAAGAAGTAAACACATATGATAAAAAATGATTGGCATGCAACAAGATTGTGTCAAATCTTCATATCAACATAAATAAATTGTTAATTATTTGTCGTGCTCAAGAAATTGAGATCTCGGAGGGCTCAGCAAATTTTATCCGTCTTGTCAAATTTTTTTTCTTGCCAAAATCATGGAAGTTTTGATTGATCATTAGCTTAAGAATATTTTCAAGAACTCTCATCGATTAGAGGAACTCATTTTTGCATCTCTTGGAGAAAGTAAGATTTTTGCAGATTGTAAAAGCATTCGACAGAGTTTAACATAAAGCTGTATTATTGAAACTGCATGCATTTCGTGTGGATGAATCTTTTCTTTGTTGGGTTAGAAACTACCTTCCAGAACATTCAATGTATATCGTATTGGACATTCGTAAAATAAATGCTGGTGTGCCACAAGTCTCCATTTTATCTCCGACTCTCTTCCTTATATTAAAAAATGTTTTGTTTTCAGAAACTTCTAATTCATAAAATAATTTCTTATCATTGGGGTATGAAACTTTAACGGCAGCATACATGATAAGCTCAATAAATTCTGATCCCAAGACCGTTTGTCCAATGGGGATTACAAAACTGAATATTTTTTTTCTGGATTTGAAGTGGGCCACAACATCCCTATTTTGGCTATCCATGAATGGTCTTTGGATTTCAGAAACTGAACAGCTTCCAGTTTTTCATATGGGCATCAAAAACTAGTTTTCCTAGAATTAACGCATATTTCACGTTTTCAAAAATGCTTTGAAAAGATTAGGTTTCCCGTTTCCTTAAATAATGTGAGAAATTTGTCTTCTAGTCTGATTTGCCTGTACTAAAAAATTGCAAATAGTTTGAATTTTTTTTGTTGAGCTCTGAGTGGAGCATGGAGTAAAGCCCGAGCTATCGGAGCTAGCTCTGAGCAGAGTATGATCAAAATTCACCGATATAATTTTGAAACACATCTAAGCACTGAAATGTTATGCAACTGGGATGCGTTCAACGCACCTAAATTTAGCACTGATTTTTAATTTTCATCTGACAGCTGGCCAGTTACAAACTCGAAAAATTCCTAAATATGAGCTGAAATTAATGTGTTCAACGCATCCATTTGAAATGAGTGAAAAAGTGTCAAGTTGGCTGCGCTCAGCTTTGTAGTCTATTTGCTCTGTCTTTTTAATCTGAGTTCATGGAGCGTACTTCGAGTCCGAGCCAGTTCCAATTTAAAAAAGAAATACAAGTTGACAAGCAGTACTCTGAGCTTAAAAAGTAACACAGATCTTTTTTTTGACCGCTCAGAGCTAACAAAGAAAAACATCTTGAGATTCAGTCATCAGTCAGTTAAGGCTTTAACGAACTACTTATTGTAAGGGATGAAATTTAGTGAGCCGGGAGTGTTTGACTAGCTCAACAAATACTGAAGGTCTGAAATATAAGATTTTATTATTTTATTGGTAGTTAAAAGGGGTTGTCACAAAATCCCTGAGATTGTTCTTGTTGAAAGGGGGTAGTGCCGCGAACTTGGCTTGGCATTTCACATGTTTTTGAAAATTTCAATATTTAATTTTTTTAAAAATTTAAAAATTCAAATTTTGAAATTATTATTTCCGTTGTATTCAAAATCTCAAAAATATTCTATGGACATTAACGGTCTTTAATCTAAAAATGTTCAAAGTGTATTTTAACAAATAGACAACAAAAATTTCTAGTCAGAATATAATCGTCAAAGAAGAATATTTATAGGTAAACAACAACCCTCGTGTTGTTTTGGATACCTTTAATCACATTTTAACCCTAATTTCACCACAAATTGTTTCCTTAAATACAATTTCCCTAAAAGGGGATACATAGCTGTACAAGTGCATGGTTTAATTGTGCGTATTTCCCCAAGCATCCGTCGTCGCCGCCACCGTTGCATGTCATTCATTGGCTTCATTGTTGTGCGTCGTCGTCGGTGAATGTAGGCATCTACCTTTATCCAAAGTGTGTTTATGTAGGAAACTAACAATTTGTGCATTGTCATCAAAAATATACTGTTTTAGCAGGTAAATTCATTACGCTGGCTTTGATATGGTAAAAGTTTATTTATACAGAAGCTATATTGGTGAGTATGAAAATTTATTTGTATATTTTTGAGATCTTTTTTTTTTTTAATTTTTATTCGAATAAAAATCCGATATTTAAAATCACAAAAAATACTCCATTATAAAGAAAAAAATTATTTTTTAACTAAGTTTAGTCTAAGTCTAGTGCATACACAAATTATGTATCTTTTAACAAGGAACACTCCATGCCACTGCCATCTAAAAAAAAAAATTGTTGCCGCGGTACTGTCTCTTGCGAGGGATTGACAAATCCTCCAAGAGAATACTTGCTATGAACCAGTGCTTCTTATCTAGCCGTTTGAACTCGGCAAAAAATTGTAAGTCCCCTCCATTCCTGCCAACAACAGCATACAGGAGTGATTTAGTCACTAGGCCCTGGTTCTCCATAAGCTGTTGTGCCACAAAATTTATTTATTTGTTTTTTTTTTCTTACAAGGAACAATAGTGTTTTCAAAGGTTTTCATTAATGAATAAGTTTGTGTGGGCCACTTTTCAATATGTTTGGTATAACTAGGAAACAATGTCGAATTTGACAAAAGCTTTTTGTTCATAATTAAATGCCCTGTTGAAATGGATGATTTAAAATTAAAAAAAAAATGCAGCAGAAGAAATGATGGGCTTGAGACGTTTCCAAGTATCAAGATGTGAAGCGTCAAATATACAAATTGTTAAAAAAGGCAATCTTTTAAAAAATCTGCTAATAGTCAAGAAAATAAAATAAAATAAAATGTATTCTTTCATAAAAATAGAACTTGTATATGTATTTCTGATGGATATGAATTTACTAAGGCTAAACCTTCAAGACGTACTTTGAATGAAAAAACGACCAAAACTAAAACACCTTGTTATTGAATTGTATTGATTTCCTCTGGGCTAAAGATAAGCTTTTGCTATATGCTACAGTAATAGTTATGCAAATCAATGATAAACATAAAATTGAAAACATGATATTTGTTTCACAAAACAGGTATATTTACATTTTAGACATTTTGTCTGAATACTATCACGAACAATTTCCTGAAATGTTAAAAAATCCTTATCCCTTTCACTAACAACATTATGTATTTAAAATTACAAAAACATATCCTTTGACTTATGTCCATACATAAATTAATAAAAAGAAAAAGAAAACATAAGTTTCAAATCGTTAAAGTTGAAAACAAATTAATCTTTAGTCCTGCATTGTTCTGCAGCATTTCTGAAGTTTTGCAAACCAAATTCTTCAAATGATGATGATACCGCAATACAACCACGATTGCATACTATTTGTGGGCGCATGTTGCCTGTTGGGAATGAAGAACAAAAATAACTTAAAAAATGCAATGAACTCATCCTTACCAGATAATAACACAACCCCATCTAGTGTTGACATTTTTTTTTAATGTCACGCAATCAATGCAGACAACCACTGGTTAAGGTCCTTAAAACGGCAGAAAGCCGTAAATGTCAAACGGATGGTTGATAGTATGGTGTGAGTGCGCTCAACTGACGAAACTTTTCTGATTATTGTCTGCATGCAATGGGGCGTATGAGTGTTATTCTGCAGTTTGGAATTTTCAGAATTATGCCATAGTAAAATATGTCCCGGCTGGCGGCGGTGGCGGCGAGTGGCCGGTGGCGGCGCTCACTGTTGTGATTTCCATACAAATATATAAATGTAAACAAGTATACATGCATGTGATTTGGTGGTAATGCGCGTGATGGAGGAATCCTTTGACCGAATTAAGCATTTACACGCAACCACTGTCATTGGGTGTTGGAAAAAGATGAGTTGTATTTAAATAGATTTCAATCGGACATTGTTTTGATTTTGATTTGAAAGGCTGTTCTTAAAATAAAAAAAAAATTAGTACAAAATAGTTTTAATAAACTAGTATAGAATTTTTAAATTTAAATAAGAGATTTTAACTGGACTATTAAAACATTTTTAGAACAAAAGCAAGAAAAAAATCATGTGAAATGAAAGCAGAGATATCTGAAAAATTCTTTGCAGAAAACTTTCTCTATCTCGTTTTCCTAAATCAAAAACTGATTATTTCTGAAGCACTTGACCAATTTTTCTTCGTTCCATGTAGTCTATAAGAGCCAAGGAAATAAAAAGTCATTTGCATACTTTTGTAATTCATATATCAATAATAATAGACTTTGAGGGGTTGAACCAATAACCATTTGTCTGCCTACCTTAACGCGTGTCGAACAGGTGTAAAATCTGACGTAAAATTTGTATATCAATTTATTTCAATGCCAGTCTAATATAATCAAATACATAAAAAGAACTTCTGGCTAAGAAAATGTATTTAGTTTTTTTCTACTGTTCTCTAAAATGACGATGGAAAATTAGTAATACTATCTCAGAAATGCAGACTGGCTTTAGAACAGTGTTACGTATAATAAGAAAATCTTAAAGGACTTCAATGGCTTCTCTGTCTTAAGTTTGATACGTTCTATGTAATTGGCTTTTTTACTATTATTAATTTGGACTTTTTAGACTTTAAAATTGTTCCTCTCTTATTACTTTTAGGTGACCGTATGTATGTAAATTGGCTTTTTTCATAAAAGAAAATAGTCTAGCCAAATTTTTGTTTTACCCAGTGCTTACAAACATACTAGTTGTATTTTTTTGCAACTCAAAATAATACTGTATGAAGCGAATGACAGCAAAACAAAGCAATTCGCACTCAAAATACAAAAACAACTACATATATCCATATAGAGTTATTAAGCGGATTTAGCTTTTGTCCCGATAGAAACGGCATTGCCGTTGAGTTATCGATAATTTACATATATAGAAATGTCAAATTTTTTTTTTGGTAATAAGGTTTTAACACTGAACTCTAAAACCGGGTTTCGCCGAAAACTTTTCAAAAATTCGAAGCCCGTTCACACTGAACACTACACGTTTCGGTTTGACATTGCAATTTTTCTTTAGCCAGACAATCAAAATTTTCTTTTCTTTTTTTTCTATTTTCTTTCATTTTATTTAAGCAAAATGGTGAATATTTATATAAATATGATCTATATGAACAATTTGAATTACCATAGACAAAATGTTTTCAATTTTAAATAAATTAAATAATTTTGAGACTTAAATTTAATTTTTGATATGACAGAATTTCGTCAGTGTGAATGATTTTCCGTGTACACATTCAGTTCACGCACAAAACAAGTGTGAATACATTTGACTGATTGTGCATACGATATTTGTCAAAAACTTAAAACTCACTCTTGTGGAATTGGGCCAGAGTTTTAATTTTTTTAACCCGGTTTTAACTGAGACAAAAAAAGTCTCCGATGAAAACCGGTAAGCCGAAACAAGATAACCGGGTTCGGTTTTAACCAGCCGGTTAAATAAAATTAATAAATAATGAATGCAATCATTTAATTAAATTCAATGAATGAATTTAAAAACTGAATTCACAAGAGATTGCACTCTTTATTTACAACCTTGTGAGGCTCTTGTAAATGTAATCATATAATGAAATATAATAAATGATTTCATAAGACTGCACTCACGTAAGATTACTCTCTTTAGCAACCCTGTGAGGCTCACAACCCCCTTGTACTGTACCAGATCGCACGTGAAGAAATTCAAGCATTTTCTGCGATTTGTGACGGTGAGCGGGGTAACTTGCAGAAGAGGGAAGATGATGAAATATTTTAAATTATTATTATTTGAAAATATTCGGTGAAGAAAATTGACGTTCTCTTTTGTGTTCCTTCTCTTATTCAATCCAACCAATTGAATCATGTCTTTCATTACAAAATTACGAAAAACACAAAGAGGAAAACGAAATCTGCAGAATAATTTTCTTCACACCTGAACACTCTCGAACTTGACGTGTAAACAAGCACATTTATAGTAAAATGCATGACTGAATTCCACGAAATGTGGTTAAACTGTGATATAAAGTACTATGCCATATCAGCTCGACTGATAGAAAGTGCCATTATGATAGAAGAATGAATCTGGCCATTCTTTTTTTGTTGTTTTGTTCACTATACTGACACTTTTTCAAAAAGATCATTGTTGATGGAAAAGTGTGAACACCAAAAAAGTGGTTTTCGCCATAGCTTTGGTCAGACTTGTCGATCAATTTAGAATATCGGCTTTGGAGATTTTGACTGTTTTTCTTATTTATTTTTTTACTAATATTATCATTATATAAAGAAATAATTTTGTTTGTTTACTTTTTAATTAACAAACCAACACAAACTTTATATTCTTCAATGTCTATTACGTTATAATATAACCTTGAACCACATGAGCAAGTTCGTGCGATTGAGTCGTGCATTTTATGTAAGATCGGATCTGGATATAGCTAAACGATAGAAATAAAGATTCCAATTGATAAATGTGACATTCCAAGCCACATACTTTTTTGTTTTAAATTCTTCATTATTTCTTTCATGCCGTTAAAAGGGTGTTCGAATAAACATTGTTTAAAGTACTTCTTCTTACATATTCCTAGAAACTACTTTAATATCAGCAACATTAATCCAGCTACTTGAGTATTCCATTACCGAGCGACATCTTTTGTCGTATGCCTGCATAAATCTTTATTCACTGTCGTCGTGACATGGTTATAAAAATTCAATAATCACTGCACACCTATGTCAACTTCAAGTAGGTGTATGAATTTTTTTATTTTCTTCTGAGATTCTATGATTGCATTGCAACATGTTTATCGGACACTAAAGCAACTCCACCTCATCTCATATATAGAAAACAACATATTGTTCATTATATCTAGGTGTTTTTTTAATGAGTTAAATGTAAGTGATTTTCGAGGAATTCATTTAATAAAATGCAAAGAAAGAGGTACGGTTGAATTGTTACTAAAATAGATTTTTATATTATTTTTAAATCAATGAGATGTGACCGTTTGAAAGCACAAATTTATGGATATTGTTTTTTTTTTGTAACAAAAATTTGAATTTTTTTGAAGTAAATAAAAAGGAGCTGCAGTTGGAAGTTAAGATGCTTTTTTTATAGAAATTGAATTGAAAATAATAAAATTTTCACCAACTTATTTTTCGTTACGTACTACTTTTAACCATTCTTGTGTGCGTATTGTTAATTGGCAGGAAAAGGAGGCTTACATGTTTTTCCTTAATCTGAACTGCTAACATGAGCGATGAACTTTTTCATGACAAAGCAGTAGGAACCTTCTTTCGGAGAATTTGTCACAAGTCACAAGAGATTTGTTTTGTTATCCGATGGAAATCTTCATAAAGACGCTCGGTAAGAAGTAGTGTGGGGCTCTTACAGTACTAAAACCACCGGTGAATCAGGACCAAGTTATGAAAGACCGACCTATAATTTTTAATTCTTAATTTCTAAATCACAACGAGGGAACTTTAAAGTTATAACTCTTACCCATAGCTTTTAAACCATCAGCTCATCGGCTTGGTTCTCCTTGATCTCTGAACATTGTTTCGTACAGTTAAGACTGTCTGCATTTTGGAGCTTGTTTTTTAACCACTTCTGTAACCAGTTCTTCTCTTTTCTTTTTGATGTGTTCTTTCTATTTAAGCTTTGCATCTTCAGTCATTCCAAGATATTTAGCCGTAATGGAGTTAAGTTTTGCTGTTCTGTTTATAGGAATTGAGGCATTGTTTAAATTTTTGTTTTTAAAGTTTATATGCGGCGATTTTGTTTCGTCAAATTTGAAACGCCATTTTTGCGTCCAATCACTGACTTAGTCATCGTAACGGATTTATCTGGCACCAATATTGCAGTATAATCAGTGAAGGTGGCCATATCTACATATATATGAATATCCCTTGTATAAAAGATACAGGGTTGGCCCTAGGACACTTCCTTGTGGTACACAGGCATCAATTTTCTTTAGTACCGAATAATTTTGGTCATATCATTCTCTTAAGAGTCGGTTTGTAACATAGGATTTCGTAGTATTGCCTGGGAGGGTCCCTATGCAGTTTGTACTCAAATCCCAAGTGCCAAACCTTGTAAAAAGCTTGAACAACTTCTTAGAACATAGGATGATGTTTTTCTTCACATCATCCGTAATCTGATGAACTTGGTCTTTCATGAAATGTTTATTTCTAAATCCAAACTGTTGGTTCCTAATCAGTCTCTTTTCTTCTTTATTTTGCTAGGTTTTTTCAGGAGCTATTCATCGAAAACTTTTTTCATGATTTTAGTGAGCGATATAAGTCTGTAAGAAGTTGCTTCTGTTGGTGGCTTACCTTGTTTAGGTAAAACAATGACCTCTGATGAATTTTCCAATGATGTGGCACATATCATAGTTTAAGGCATGCATTTATTATAAATTGGAGTTTTTGAAGGCTATTGAAGGCATTTCTTTCAAAACCTGAGAAGTTATTAGATCGTACCCTGGTGATTTCTGGTTAGACAACTTTTGTTGATACATGCTTCTTTTCCCTTGAGCGTGATAAAAAGAATTTCACATTCGTCGTTGCTATCAATAAACTGTAAGAGATCTGTAGCTATTTTTACTGGGAAAAGCTTAAAAACTTTCGCCATATGTTCAGCAATGAGATCAATCTTTTGTTTCGGGTTTCCGATCCACTTACTTTCTTGAAATTTTACTTGCGAGTTTTCAGCCGGTGGTCTTTTTAGGCGCTCAGCTGCTTTTCATAAGGAGTCTTCGGTAGAAGATGCCGCCGTCGGACTATTCAGGAATCAACTAAGTGAATCACTTTTAAGCTCACAGATTCTTTTCTTTAGTTCGTTGTTAAAAACTGCCTTACTACCTGGAAATCTTATAGCTTGCCATTGTCTTTCTGTTTGAGCTCTTCTTTTTTCCAATATCAGCTCCTTTATTTTGACAGGATATTTTATTTCTTTTTCGCTTGAGTTCGAAATATTTGGAGTACTTTCTTTAGCAGCCTGTTGAACATTAGCAGTAATTTTTTTTACCTCATGATGAATTATTAATAATAATTATTTTTATAGGGGATCTTAGGTTTTTAAAACTTTCAAGTTTATCTGTGAGTTCGTTCCAGTACAAAAAAGTAATCCTTAGCTCGTGAATAAAGAGCTTAGGATTACTTTTTTCTATTATTTCTGCTTCGCTCAGTGATAATGTTATTGGAGTATGAGCTGATGATAAATTGTAATTACTTTCGACACCTATATGATTTCGTTTAATACTTTTAGCTACGAAAATGTTTATAAGGTCTGGTGTTTTCTCAATATGTTGGCGAACCAGAAGAATAGAATTCGCAATTGTATTTGCGGCCTGCTTTGTATAGCCGTTTACCTTTTGTTCTTATGAGCCTAGATCCCCATTGGGTGTTTAGCATTGAATTCACCACCAACAAGAGACTTATGAAATAGATAGAGAAATAACCCTGAAAAAATATAGTTTGAATTTTAATCTCAAGCTTCTTCAACTCTTCCATAGCAATAATACACAGACTCCTTACTATAAAATTATTTGTATTATTGTTGGCCTTTATCAACATTAAGGGTATTCATGCAACTTCGTAAAACCCTAGATAAGTTTACAAATTGGTTAAGTTTAACCAATTGGTTAATGAACTGCCAAATTTTGTATGGGAAATGATTTACACAATTTGGTTAAACTTATCAAAGGATTTTGTTGCGTAAAATTAACCAAACTGGTTAAACTTATCCAAACGTCAGTGTGACTCTTGCTCTGATTCAATTACGTAGCATTTTATCAAATGTTTAAAAAAGGTCATTCATGCAAACTTTGCGTAAACTAATCATTTTACACAATTTGTAAACGACGTTGCATGAATACCCTTCTTATATTTAGTTTCCGAAAAATATTCAAGAAAAAAGGTAATAGCTTTTGTTTTTAAAAATCAGAATATTTACATAATCCTTTAATAAATAAAATCTACTTGGTTCTAATTGAAAAACTCAATATTTGCTACTAATTTATTTTTTTCGTTGTTTAAAGAAGAAAGAAGTTTTCAAAATATTTTGCGTATGTTTTTAAATGTATCTTCTACAAAACACTCACACCTCACTTTACTTTTTTTCTAAGTCGAGTCTTCTATAGCCCGTGGTGGAATTCCATTCAAAACAGAGTCACAGCGTCTTCAAACGCGATTTTTTAAAAGATATCAAGTATACCAAGTACTTGACTCATGCTCAACTGAATTTGAAACCAAGCGCCATCACAGTCGTCCCGTTCTGTGTTGCCTGGAGCAGCTCTCAATTTCACCCTAAATTTCCTTAACCCTATCCTGATGGCGTTTATCCTTTTATCCAGATTTTTTTTGTGTCGTTTTCGTTTTTTGTTTATATCGCATGATTTAATAAGCTGTTAAGGATACACAACACAAGGCTCGTAGATTATATTCCTGGTAATTGTATGTAATGACTTTATCTCTGTGTATGTTCCTAATTAAAAAAAAAATAAGAGTTCGTTTTGGAAATGTGAACTTTGCAACAAGATTCTCTTTCACATAATAAAACGTTGCGTTGTATCAAAATTGTAGGTAGTCCTTTAAAGCATTTTTTTTTGTGTTCCTTAATTTGGATTTGCATTTTTTTGCTATAGGTACACCAATTATTAAAACTCAAAGGGCAACAGGCGCTGATTGCAGCGTAAATAATTTGTTTAGTTGGGCTTTGGCAGGAGATAGCAATAACAAAAAGGATAATGATGCCAATACGATGATTTTATACCTTCGTCATGTCCTTAGAAACCTTGTGAAAAAAAAAAATGGAAAGAATCGAACAGGTTATTCTCACACCAATAAAAGAAAACACAAAAACCTCTTCGATGGTATGTGAATGTAATCTGGTTGTCTAAAGGCTTATTATATCCTGAGGCATGCATAAAATTGAAAGGATGTTAGATGGAGGTTAAGAGAACAACGAACAATACATCGATTTTCGCCTTCCCCAGCCAAGACAACAACTACCCGCTTTTCAGCAGCATTACAACATTTATTTTCCAAAAGGATTACTCCTGAATGTTGATGGGCACTTCTGGGTTTTTTTTTTACTTCTTAGTGAATTTGTGTAGAATTTGTTTTGATATTCAATATCTGGGATATTTCAATGTTATCCTTGGTGATAATTTATTTTCGATGCACACATATATTTACAGTTGAAAATTGTTTTGTTTACTTTATTATGAGATGAATTCGACGTTTTTTTTTTTGTTTCTTAGAGCAAGGAAGAGAAAGCCAAAAAATACAGACAGATATTATCTTTTTTAGCTTTTGGGTTGGTTAGGGAAATTTTTTCTGCGGAGGCTACCACAAGAAGATTAAGGGTTTGTCATTTGGTTGAATTTCTAAACATAAATTGGTTTCCGAAAAAAAGTGTTTTTTTTTGGTTTAAAAAAAAATGCACAACTGTATTTCTCTAAAAAGATGTAATGGGTTTAAGAATTTGAAAAAAAAAAATAAAATTCCTTCTTAACCTACTAGTGAAAGACGTGAGAGTTTCTTTGTCCTTGAATCACGCTCAAATGACTGAATCAATTTGAAAGAAATTTAGAGCACAAAACGATTATGTAGTGGAATAGGTTATGTATGGAATACTTTTTTTAAAAGATATGAAATAAAATGTTGCAATATTAAGAAATTAGCAATCAATTAAGTTTCGAACACAAAACAAAATTATTGAAATATGCATTGTTTGAAAAGCAACTTAAGCTTGTTGCAAAATGGTTGGGGCTTAAAAACTTTTGAAATATGCAAGTAATTATAGGCAAAGCAAAAAAGCATTTAAAAAATTATTTTAACTGTATTAAAAATAACTTAGAGTTCAAAAAAAAAGTAAGCCATTTGATTACTTGAAAAAAAAAACCAGTACAAGCGAAAAATTTTTAAATCGTTCAAGCGGTTTTCTTAAAACTTTATTTTTTATAAAAATATAAAATTTTGCCAGCATTAAAAAAAAATTGTTATATCAATTTTGAACATATATTAAATCATAGTTATAAGCCTAATTTCAAAAAAATTCATCAACCCGTTTTTTAAATATTGAATTTTTCAAAAAAAAAATTGTGTTTAAAATTCCAATTTTCAAGATTTTGAAATGCAATATTATTGACACTTTAAAAGAGCTTTTGATCGAAAATAAAAATCCTTTATATGGCAGGTAATGTTAACAACCGTTTTTGGTAATTTTTTAAACCAATAAGTATACTATTGCCAACAATAATACATTGTTTTTTTTTTTATCAAAATCGTTGGAGTCGTATTTGAGAGCTTTTTTTTAACGGTTATATGGCCGTTAGTATCGTTACCGGTTGTATAGTACCGTTATTTTTGGAGTTAAAAAAATGTCTATTTCCCCTCTAGAGGGTCACAAACAAAAATCACTTCGATGGTTAAGGCTGTAGGTCAAGGTACAGACAGACAGACACACAGACAGAATTGCGCCAACCACTTTTTCATTCTTTCGATTACTGTTGGCCTATTTCAGCAAATTCAATAGGCAAGGTTAGTAAAATGACAAAACTGTCTTCTCTTCTCGTACAATTGTTGAATTAGAGATCGGACCGTAACATACACATTCATAAGGTGTTCCGGTGACAGAAAGGCATTTCTTAAGACAGAACCCAATCTAACTTTTTTGTTTTATTTTTTTTATTTTTATTCTTTGATTGAAAAATTTTAGAAACACCATTAAGGTAGGATTCATGAACAGTATAGGCTATACTTACTTACTTAAGGTGACGCTACAGTGCGGGGTGGACCAGGGCCTTAACAAACAAGCTTCATCCAGCCAGCTCTGTTTTTAGCTGACTGCCTCTAGTTTCGTACGCCAAGTTGGTTGAGGATTGGTATTGCTTTCGTTCACCATTAAACCCATTTTCTTGGCTTCTTCTTCAATAATCCTGAAAGCACCATTGACATCATACTTTGTTTGTCCAATTATTTCAATATCGTCGGATATGCCAGTAGTTTTTTTTTCACTTCTGACTATTGAAAAATTATGCCTCTAGTGTTGACGTAAGAGCCTTGCACAATTCTTTCAAGAACGATGTTGACGAATTCGCATGACAGCGCGTCAATTTTTCTAAACCAGTTTTTGACATCAATGGTATCCGTGAGGTCTTTGCCGACCTTGATGGAGCAGCGTGCATTCCCATTGATAGCCTGCACAAATTGAAGAGTTTAGGAATGATGCAAAACTAGACATTGCTCTATAAAGCTCATCAATACGCGCCCTTGAAATCGATGAAAAGGTGGGGAATATCGATTTAAAACTCCTGGTATATTTTCGCAGTGCGAATATGGTCGATGGTGGACTTTCCTGGCCTGAGGCCACACTAATATGGACCTGATTCCTCTGAACAGTATACGCATTTAGTATAATTTTCTTGGGCAAGGTTCTTCTTTCAGGGTTCCGCCAATTTCTTTCCCTGGGTTTTAAGCCAGGGAAAATCGTATAGTTCCTTTGATTTACTTTTCTCCGTTGGACAAGGTTCTGCTGTGAATGAGTGTCAAGTCAGCACAGAAATCTTGACAAATCGGAAAATGGGTGGGTGGGTAATTTTCCATTAATTTGTTTATTTATTTCAATCAAAAACATAAAAAAAAATGTTTTTTTAGTTGCTTTGCGGACTTGATATGACTCAAAGCGGTATTAATCTTTTTATACTTAATGTTGTATGGCTTAATAATTTGCCATTAGTTTGTCTTTAATTAGGTATGAAAAATTGTACCTAATCGTGCAGTATTTTCTATCTTTTCTGTGGGTCTATTGCTAGCTTGGTATGAAGTCAGCAAAGAACCACCTTAAAAATGGGTTAAAACTGTTAACACCGATTGGTTTATGCCTTAATTGTTTATCGTTAGCTAGTCTTTAATTATTTGTAATAATTTTGAATGTG
The DNA here is from genome assembly GCA_946251815.1 of Dasysyrphus albostriatus. Classification (NCBI taxonomy): domain Eukaryota; kingdom Metazoa; phylum Arthropoda; class Insecta; order Diptera; family Syrphidae; genus Dasysyrphus; species Dasysyrphus albostriatus. Next base: position 94,677,438 of record OX276336.1, read on the forward strand.
TCCTGCAATGTTTTCTATGTTTTTTCGGTTCTTCGCTAACTTTGGTATCGAGTAGGGACTAGAACTGCTTAAACCCAATAGTTAGGCTCAATTACTCATGGTTAATAAATCGTTAATAAGTTTTTCCAATTTCGAATTTTTGATTCTATGTTTTTTTAAGTTTTTTTTTCAAAAACTGGTAAAAACTTCTAAAACTTAACATTTTACTGCTTAATAATTTGCCGTTAATAAGTTGTGACAAATTCAAATTTTCATGCGATGTTTTCGATGTATTTTTTAACTAAATTTCCTTTTAAATCAATATAAATTTCAATATAATAGTTCAAATGACTTTAGATTAAGATTAAGTTTAAAAAAACATAGGAAACTTTGCACCATTAAATTCAATTTTTAACAATTAATAAACGACTAACTGACAGCAAATTATCCTACTATACCCATGTTTTGATTCTTCAAAATTGCTTTGCTAACTTTCCGACCACTTTTTTTCTTGAAGCTCCTCTTCAAGGACCTAGTTGGACAACGTTCTCTTTTCAATTTACTTTTATTTATGGCATTTAATAACTTCTAACACTATATTTTTAATTTCTATTTATTTTTAGTCTGCAATCAAAATGAGTACCAATGCAGAAGTGGTGAATGTATTCCTTTGGATAAATTATGCGATTTTGAACAAGACTGTCCAAATAAAGATGATGAGGATGAAGATAAATGCCGTAAGTACATAATTTATAAGAAAATCTACTGCCTTTTCTCTAAAACATCAATTTGATCAAATTGAGTTTTCGACCTCTACCTAATTTCTATACTTTCGCTTTTTTTTACATAAAAAAATAATCTATCGTCTTTTTTTCAAAAATTATAAAATTTTAACTATACTATACTTATTTAAATGTGCTCTTTAATGTTTAATCAAAATGTATATCAATGTTTATAATATTAATGTTTTGTGTCTTTGTTATGCAAAAACTTATTCATTTGAATGGAACTAACTTCAAAACATCAATTCAAATTAACATCACATATGGGAATTTTGCAACAAAATTATATTTTGAAAACAACTAACCACAAAAAAAAAAAACAAAATAATAAACTAACTAAACAGCTACTGAATGCAGTAGCCTTGAGTACAAATGTCGAGGAAGGCATCAATGTATAAGCGATTCCTTAATTTGCGATGGGGCTCTTGACTGTGCTGAAGGTGACGACGAAGATAACTGTGACTCCAGTAAGTTTAAATATCATTAAAGTTTTTTCTTTCGATTCCATCCTCATATCCCTTATGTTCCTTATATTCCAAATATCGTGGTATATTTTTTTTTGTTTTCTCCGAACCGTCTCTGTCGAAATGTTTTACCAAAGTCCAATAGCTCATAAAGAAGACATGTTCATAAAAATGAGATCCTGTTACGTGTCATTCTATGTAAATGCTAACTATCTCTGTGAATTTAAAAGTAAGGGGAATTCTAAAAAAAAACTATTCTCAAGGCATTATTTTTAATTATTGCTCTGAATTCAATTTGATTTTTTCCTTAAAATAAAATTAATTACTAGCTACATCAATTTGAATAAAATAAAAAAAACACTCTTTAAGCCAAAAATGGAGAAAACTCACTATTACAATGAACGACACATATCTCAGCAGTCTCAGCAACATGAACAGGTTTTCACTGTAAAGGTCTAATTTATATTTACAGTTCCCTTGCGAAAAAAATCAAATTTTTCAAAACAATTTTCCACTAGTTTGTGCACCGAATTGTATAATATTCAAGGCAAAAAATATTTTCCTTCACATAAACCACCCATTAAGTCATTAATTTACCCTAAATTAATAAACTTAGGCCTATAAATGGAAAATAATTATTTTTCGATGCAAAAACCATTTACATGCAAATAATGCCTTGAGGTGAATATATTTTTTATTTTGGAAGGGTAAACCAACCATCCAAAAACAAATATTTTATTCACCACACTTTTTTCGCATGCAAAACTACTCGTATTGCCGGTCCTTATTGTTTTGAATGACATTTTATGACAGCAATGGTTTTTTTTTGCATGAAACTGTAAACCAATCTTGCAAACAATTAATTTTGCATTTCACCTCAATTATTTTTGACATGTGAGAAAGAATATTTGCATATATTTTTTTTTGCTCACGGGAACTGTTAACTAGGCTTAAGAGAAAATTTGGCGTAAACAAAAAAAAAAAATTTTCGGTAAAGTGAGTTTTTGCTACAAAGCAATTATTTGATCTCCAGTGAAATATAATATAATTTGTTTTGTTTGTGGCAACACACATTTTGTCAAGTAACAAATTTTAACTTCGTTGTCATGTATACTAGACTTGAACTGAAATAAAAAAACTTTTTGAGTTTTAGTCAACCTTTCAGTTTCATGTACATTTTAAGAGATTTTTTAAAGGCCAAATTTTTAAATTGAATATCGGCACATGCATGATGTACATTTTTGAACATAATTATGCTCCAAAATTTATTTTAAATTTTTATTTGTAAATATTATGAGCCCAAAACCAAAAAAGAAATAGTCCCGTATTATTTAACTAAATTTTAACCAAAAGTTCTCTATTTAACTTGCTGCATTTTGGACGTTTTCCTTCAAAAACAATAATATAATAGTAATTCCACTACTTAGATATTTTTGTAAAGAGGGAAAATTTACATGTCGTGATATGACGTGTATCTCAATAGTTGGTCGCTGTGATGGCAAGGTAGACTGTCCAAATGATCGTTCAGATGAAGAAGGATGTCGTATGTTAAAAAAAAAACAAGAAACTTAAAAACTAATTTTAATATAATTTACATTTTTCTATATAAAACTTATTATTACTAACAAAAAAAAGCCTGTTTGTATAATAAATGGCAATGTGATGATGGAAGTTGTGTTGACATCTCACTTCGTTGTAATGGAAATATTGATTGCAAGGAAGATATTTCTGATGAACGAAATTGCTATGGTAAGGCTTAAAGTTTTTATATAGATGCTAATATATGTACATATGTGCAAAGTATCCCACCCTTTGGCTTGTTTTAAATGCTTAATGTAGAAATTTAAAGTATATTTGAGTAAAATTGACCATAACTAAAGTATGCAAATTTTTGTAGAGCTATATTTATTTTTTAAATAACAAATAAAGGAAAATATCAAGCCTATATTTACTGAAAGGTAAGTTTAAGTTTTTATTTTGTGTGTTTAATATCTATATTTATTATATCTTTTTAGTCTGGATCTTTTTTCCTTAGCTCCTTTGAAGTTTTAAGAGGCTACAAATATGTTAATTCTGTTTTATTGGGAAAAACCTTTTTTTCTTTAAATTTTTTTTTGGGACTAACCACATTTAAAATTTACTGTAGTATTTTTAGACTTTAACTGATTTTAGAATTAAGAGAGCTGTTCAAATAAAAAAAAATGTCTTAAGAAAAATATTCTACTATTGCCTTAGAGTTCTTGTCTAACTTAGACATTGGCAGTCGTATTTATAAACTTTGTCTAACTTTAGACAGCCGTCTAACTCCAAAAAGGTTTATATAAACTTTCTTTACTGTTGTCCTAATATTTTCTAACTTTGACGATGGTGTCGGTGGTCTAAGATTTGTCAAACTTCACGTTTTGTTTAATTAAAGGACTTTCAAAACACTGTCTAACTTGTCAACCGTCTAAAACATCTAATAAAAAAAGCTATGGCTGTCTACACTTTAACAAAAAAGATATTTTATTTAATCAAATAAACTATAATAATTATTTCCAACTATTAACACAAGACACTGTTTAACTAGACAAACGTTTCAAAAAATTTAATATTTGATATTTAGTGAGTGCAATATTATTGAACTCACCACATATTGCACTGCACTTTAGCTAAAAATAAAAAAGCATTCAGCGTTTTCGTCTCTGAGATACTGTCAGAGAAATTTTAGAACTGCCACATTAAAGGCATAAGCACGCATAAGCTAGTGTCAAAAAGCTAACGAAAATTTGCATATGCTTGTAAAAGATTACAAAACAAAAATTAAGAAAAAATACCCTTTTTTTCTTCCCACATTCAGATTCCAACATTGTGTTTTGTTCTGCATTTCTTAATGCATGTACAAGTGTGATAACAATTCAACAAAAAGATTAAACACACATGTTTAAATTCGTAGGATGATTGAAGCAGCTATGTATTTTGTCGTCTTTTGTGTTTATTTTTTCAGTTTTAATCAGCATTTTACAAATTTGCTTAAGTTGACAGCCATTTCATTTGATCTTTCCTAATTTTGCGAAAGTTAACGAAACTTTACTTAAGCTTTCTTTCGCTTGGCTTAGTTTATTTATAGTAATCACCAAAAAAATGGATCGGTTCACGCGAGGCATCGCTTAACAATCAATTTATTGAAGAAAACTTTTTGTGAGGCGCCGAATATTAATATCAATCGTCTCGGGTTTATCTGCGTGGACTCGACAAGCAACTTCACATAACCCCAAAAGAATAACCCAATGAGACGCGAGATAGTGCAGTCACCAAAAGTTTTCTTCAATAAATTGATTGAACCGAATCATTATTTTGGTAATAAATTTGCACAATTTGCAAACGTTGTTCAGGAATAAGTCTTTTCATTATGAAATGGCAAACTAAACTGAGCATAAATAAAGTGACAGCTGTCAAAAAGACCAACTCCGAAAAAAAATTTCCAGATTGAAAACCCCACATTTAAAAAAAACACCCATTATTGCTTTCTGTCAATGGGGGAATATTTATAAAAGCCATATTGGTAAGCTGAAATCAAATTCTAAAATTTTCATCGTTGAGTTTTGACCAAATACATGTTTAATGTAATAAAATGGTAAACGCTCGTTGTAGTGAAGTAATAAAAACTAGGCCAGTTCATTCACTTTTTCGAAATTGTTCACTTTTTCGAGCGGGAGCTTTGAAAGGCTTTCTAAATATGAATTTGATCTAAAATGGATATTTTGTTCGATGTGAATATTTATACATTAGTGTTTTGCAAATCTTTCAATCTGGTTTAAAAAAAATAGAAACAAATCCTTAGTGTCCTCAAGCAATTTTAAATGTCTGCGAAAATTTTTTGTAAATATAAACCATTTTTATATAAAATTTTGTGTGTTCACTATTGTGGATAGCTCACTATTTTGAGATTCACTAAATCGAGCGTCCACTGTATTCGTAATATTCACCTAACTTGTCTTCTAAAAGTTTAAATAAATCCATGATAAGAAACTTAAAACTGCAATTTACGCTCGTCAACAAAAAAATGCTCTGAAACTATATTTTCCAGCCAATTCCCCAGCCTCAGGAGTCTTTTTTTTGCTTGCTGATGGAACTCCGATATTTCCAATCAATCACGACAAGGCTGCCGTGGTTTTCGAGGCACGTTCCACAGCCATTCGTATCTATTCCCAGAAACTCAATTTAGTGTTGAGTCACATTTCACCGCACTCTCATTCGTTATAACTTCAGTGTGGATATGAAGCCAATTATCGTGGGAATTCGTCTTTTTGTTAGACGAAACACTTCAGGTTTTTCAGTAGCCAGAGATAACCTATGTTCCTCCTTCCAGAATTGTTGTCTTCTCATGACTAAGATCAGTATTCTTTATGTGCTTTTAGTGTCTCTCGCTGTTATCACCGCGGCAACGTTTTCTGCGTAGCCGAGTAGGAAGGAATTTTGAAGGCACATCCAAACAGAGAATTTTGTCGTAGGGATATTCCAAAGGTTCGACCCAAGGATAGATCCTTGCGCTGCTCTGGCTGTGATAACCTTTCTTCTCAGTACGTACTTCTGTTGTTTCGTAGAGGTATCCTTTTAACATCCGTAAAGAATTCTCTATTCTTTCAAGTACGTCAAACATATCTGGTCATCTAACTAAGTTGAAGCATTTTGGACCTCCAGTGCTTCCAGTAACATAATTTTCCTCGTGGAGTGGTTTCCTTGTTGTGCAGTCTCAGCAGCCTTAACTACTTCTTCTTTCGCTTCTATTGTAAAGCAGCCCCTTCTGAATCTATATTGTCTCCTCTTCTTTTGCGTTGGTAGCAGTCTTCAGCTCTTCTTCACTAAACGCTTCCACCGGTATATATATATAGAAAATATTTTTTTCTTTTTATATCTATAATGTTGTAACCTTAAATGAGGTGTGTCAGGTGATCTAAAAGGATGAGTCGGTAACAGGTCTAGGCAGGTCTGTTGTAGTTTCCTGCTAAGCGAACTTTTGCCAGACTTATGTTTCTTAGTCCTCAAGGACCGAAGCTTTTCCCACTTATATTTCCATTCTTAACTTGAGTTTAAAACTCTCTTGAGCTCGTGGCGTTTAATTACACTGTACAACAGCTGTTTTTTTTGCGTGGAGCATTTTTCGGTCTTGGTGCGACTGAAAGGTCTAAGTGAGCTGAGTAAGACCTCATTTAAGGTTTGTTGAAGCTTCAAGTTGACTCGATTTAAATAGTTATGGCCTTTTGTTGTTTCGGTGCAATTTCCCTTCGAATTAAAATTTCTTATATTGGTTTGGTTTAGTTGTTTTCATATCTGAAATCATTGAAAAAATTCATTTCTAATAATTCATAGCTTTTTTGATACCATAAAAATTCCCTAAGTAGCTTAAATTGCCTTTACAATGTATAGTCCATTAAAATTAGCTTTTATGTCATAAAAAAACAAAAAATAATGTCAAAATTTCAATTTCAATTTTTTTCTAAGTTGTGTAGAGCCTAAATTCACAAAGTTTGGTCAAAAAACTTCATGTACTGTCCGCCATTTTGGAATAGGCATTGAAAAGATTAAAGATTTATTTCGATCTACAAAATTAAAAAATAAATATCACTCTACGTCCAATATGTCACGAGAAAATCACATTCAGCTCTTTCCAACGCCTTTTTCAAAATGGCGGACAGTGCATGAAGTTTTTTGGCCAAACTGTGTGGATTTAGACTCTACCAGATGCAAATTTTACAAAACTGAGAAAAAATTGAACACAGTATTTTTTGTAGACATGATAAGATAATTTTACTGGACTATACATTGTAAAGCCGATTTTTTTGGTATCAAAAAAGCTATGATTTATTAAAAGAGGAATTTTCCAATGATGTCAGATATATAGACAACTAAACCAAACCAATATAAAAAATTTAATTCCAAATATGGACTTATTATCAATTTTCAAGGGAAATTGCACCCAAACAACAAAAGGCCATAACTATTTTAATCGAGTCAACTTGAAGCGTGAACAAACCTTAAATGGGGTTTAACTCAGCTCACTTAGAGCTTAGACCTTTCATACGCACCAAGACCGAAAAATGCTCCACGCATAAAAAAAGACCTGTTGTACTTTGTTATGAACTCTTGAAGGCCGTGTTGGAGGTTGTCATCTTGCCTTCTTTAGATGTAGAGAACATAAAGTGTACCTCGAGTTCATTAAATGAAAAAGTTTGGCTACCTACTCTTTTTTTTTAGGAAAATACTGACAGTGAAAAATGTTGTCTATTTTTTTGTTGGGATTGTTAATAATTGGCCTCAGCGATGTAACAATGGTATTTAGCAGTGATAGAATGTTGTAAAAGTTATGAACTTGTAAACAAATTCCAAAATACAAGCTCAAGCATTTAAAGTTTCTATTTATGGCGTTCCTCTTAACATTATTGAATGTATTGCTCAAAATCAAGTATGTAATGCACCAGCTATTGATATTTTGGGCCACTCAACATTTTTTGTAATTCCTTTTAAACTTAAAACTAAGAACCTTCATATTTAGACCCCAATCATAATCTCAATATAATATTGTAAACTTTAAATCACAAAAAACAAAATATTCAATGACTAAAGTTACCCATCTCTTATCCCTTGAAGCAAATCTAGACTCTGGCGATAGTTGCAACTTTGGTGACTACCGTTGTGATAATGGTCAGTGCATAATATTGGCTGAGATATGTAACAATATTTATGATTGCCAAGATTACTCTGATGAGAAAAATTGCTGTAAGTTCAAAATAAATTTTTCTTTCCGTTGGGTGACTGCGGGTGGTCTCTTGTCTAAGATGTCTTTTTGTTTCAAGAAATTATGTGTTATTATATTTTGTCACTTTGATTCTTTGTGTAAAAAGAATTTGTCGAACTGTGTTGCTTCTTATGTATTCAAAGCTATATGTATGTACTTTATGTATGTATCTTAAAAACACATTCATTTGCGTAAGGAAAAAATCACTGAAATGTGGTAAACAATCAACTTTTATGATATTAAACCATCAGTTAAAAATTCAGAAAACCAAAAAGAAATATGTCATTTCTCATTAGATAATGGGTTTAAATGAATCTTTCAATATCAATGGTTTTCTGAATTCAATGAGACAACTTTATTCTCATTAAATCCACCCTAATAAATTTAATCATTTGAACTTTTGACTTCTAATAATTAATAGTCAATGAAACCTTGTTTAATATAACATATATCATAAAGATGCTCCAAATTGACAATAGAAGTATAATTTACTTGGTGTTTTTAATACTTTAATTATTTAGATCCAATTTTTCAATCATTAATTTAACATTCAGTTGATTGCCAGATTAGTTAATAGAAACAAATTTACGCTTTATGCGGCTACACTAGCGAGTATTGGCAAGCGAGTTGTATACACACACCTTCATTGTCAAATAACTCGCCACTGTACGCCAGTTGATGTGTTTAAGTAACTCAATCGTATGTGAGTGAGTAAGGGTAAAGAATACGAACAACAGCTATCCAAAGCTTAAATGACTACTGAACAATTGGCCCTAAATTTAAAAAAAAATCCTACTTGTCCTAGAAATAATAATTTCCAAGCTTTGATATCAATGTTAAAAATTCGATTTCGTCTTTCCTAGTAGTTTTATTTTGTTGTTTTTGTTGTGGAACTACAATAGTATCCAATTGTCCTAATAATTTTATGGTGATGGTGCTAATTTTTCATTCTATTTTTCTTTCTTAATTTTCCAAATTTTCTTCTGATTCTTCTGTTTTTCCACTTGATTTTATAAAAAAAAATCTAAATTAAAAATGTTTTTATTTTTATTTTATGGTTTTGGTTCCCCTAAAAAAAAAATTGTGCTATATGGAATGCGGATAATATGCCTACTTTTGCACGTTTTTATTAACTTTTTTTTCCAAAAACAAAAATATGCATGGATGTGATAACAACCCAATCCAAATTACAAAATACAAAACAACACATTAAAAAAAAAAATAATTATTCGAATGAAGACAAAACAGAAGCGCCAACAACAATAACGGCAACACCATTCACAAGACGCTACTACAATAGCGGAAACACTTTTACCAAAACATACACTACACAAACTCCAACCCAAGGCCGAACACAAAACAATTTACATTTTTATCATTACAAAGATCCAAGTATATTGTACCAAAGTTCAGGAAAGTGTAAGCACAATCAGTTTAAGTGCGCTAGAACTGATGTTTGCATACCGATTGAATTGCGATGTGATCGATTTTATCATTGCAATGATTTATCAGATGAATTAAATTGCGAAAACTACAAAACTTCGACGAAGCCGACGACGCTGCTGCCGAAAAAAAAACCAACAACCACAGAAGGACCGAAAAAGTGTATGGCATGAACAAAATTTCAAAAATACTAACCTTTTTTTTTGTTTCTGTAGCTTGTTTGCTAACCAAACTAAAAATTAGTACATGTAGTAATTTTTATTGTATAAGGAAACAGGAAATCAAATATGACTGGGTCTCCGTTATGATAATATTGTATCTAATTCCCTATCTTTTATCTCATGCAAAACATATCTTTGTTTCAATTGACATCAGTGGCGGATCGTGCTTTAAAAAAAAACTGCTTCGTTAGAAGCAAGAGGTTAACGATGGGAGCTATCGTGGATAAAATTTCTCACGGCATTTCTCCCATCTTCTAAAATTGGAAATGCCAACAATTTTCCACTGTTCCTTGCAGGTTCAAATTTGGTCGAACAACGATATTTTTTTTGGATGCCAATAAATTCCGAGAGAAACTGCCACCACAATTCACGTTCTCAGTTTTCGACGATGGGAAAAATTCCGTGGGGAATTTTATTCACGGTAGCCCCCGATGAGTTTTTTAGAAGACTACAATGCTTTTGAAACAGAGTTTACTCTTCTTGCAAAACATCTTGACATCACACTGGAAGCAAGTACAATGTAATTTATTGGTATTTTCATAAAATTTTAAAAGCACTTTAAGATTAGGTAAAATTTCATATTTCACCTTTAAAAAGTTTAATAAGTCCCAAATTTAAATATCTAATACTATTGCCATTTTTCTCATAAATCAATTAATTAAGTGCTCTTACCCCATAAATAATAAGAGGTGTATTCACAAATCTTTAAAAAATTCCATCATATTCGCCTTAAAGTAAGTACCTACTGAATAACGCAGGCCACACACATATCAACAAGACAATTTTTTTTATTTTTTTCTAAAAAAAAACTTTGTATATATTATGAAATATTTTTAAGAGTTTAAAAAAACTTAACGATAAACACTTAACGAGAAAGTCGAGTATCAAAAAATGGTTCATAAAAAATTTTGATGAAATTTAGCTCACCAGAATGTATTTGGCACACATACAATAAAACACAGAGGAAAACTGTTAAATCAAATATTCTTATAGCTTGCTCTCTTATTCTATGCTTTGACGAAGAACTTTACTTTGTAGAAGAAGGCTTTCATATTTGAAACTATAGAAGCATTCAATAGATGAACACTTCACAGCTATAATAAAGGCCAATTCTAGACCAACTCATACTTGCTCTGGTGGCCAGCCTTAGATAAGGAAACGAATCTAAAAATCATGATTAAAATTCAAAGGCTAGCGTGTATTTGCACAACCAATGCCACTAGAACAACATCAAACAGCAGCCCTAAAAAACATTTCTTTCACACACCCTGCTCGATCTGATAACGAAAGAGCTAGCGGCCAAAAGTTCTTTAAGACTTCAGCAGTGAACAAAAATTGACTATGGTCATTGCAATATAGTGAATTTCACAGACATATAGACATTCAAAGAGGCTACGTTAAACTCCACATTGTTATCAAAACAGTATCCATAACAGATATTCCAACCAGAGAACTCTGGAATGAAAACCGGTTCATGAATGAAAATCATGTTTCGGTCTTTACTGACGGTTCCAACTCCTTGAAGGGGTTTGGCTTAGGCATTTTCCTACTAAATAAAACCCACCTATAAACAGATCTTTGAAGCTTCCAGATTTTTGTAGTGTATCATCTTTTGATTCGCACCAAACCAATTCCACGGTGCTTCGAAGAAGAAAACCGAATACTTACTCATGATAAGCAGGCCACAATCATTACTCCTAGTTGGAGTCCTAACGGGTCACAACTCAATGGGAACCCAAATGGCAGAATTGGCATTCACTTATTCGAATTATGGAGAGAGTTTCACGATAAAGAGGCGGGGGTGGGCTCACCTCACTTTCCTTGAGAATGACCCATCCTAGACCAAACTAGAAAAACTGCCCTAGGAGAATACTTTTTCGAAGAACTGGACGACATCTCTGTTTGGTCACATGTCACTGAAAAACATTCTTAAATTCATTCAGAATTCGATATGATTCAGGGACGTAAAAATAACCATATGAAACGTTAAGTCAACCAACTGGCAGCCTTCATGTAGTCCCTATTCCCACTCAGGGAGTCCAGACCTTTCGTTTGAGATATATTTCAAATGACTTTCCAAAAGCCTTTAACGTCTGTCGTGACGATATTTTTGTTATGAGAGGTTCGGGGGCATCTATGAGTGTATTTGTGTTCGTAGTGATCTCTTTGACAAATTCAATTTTTGAAAAAGTTGTTGTTTTTATGCACTTTTCATTGCGATGCGTGCTAAATGACGAACTTGTCATAGTTCAGCAGTGAAAAAAAAAATCATAACCCATAAAGGAGATTAATTAGAAAATTTTATAGGTATCCAATAGTTTCAAAGATACAAATAAGACATTTGATATATAATTCTAAAAATGGTGGTGTGCCTGTATAGTATGCAGTAGTTGGTACTTTCAGTAACATTCTAGTTTCAAGGTGATGTGTACCTCCATTTCGATTTTAAACTATAGAACTGCAAAAATTATCCAAACCATAATATCACGATTCTCAATAAAAAATTGATTTTCATAAAATATTATATTTTCCTCTTATTGGAAAGCTCATACATAAAACCGATTAATTTGCAAATAAAAAATGGTGATTAGGTTAACTCTAAAGCTCAATGAAATAAAAAAAAACAATACTCCACACACAACCCACATGACTCACATTTTATCAAAGAAGCTTCAATACATTAAATCTCTTTAATTTAAAAGCAGTTTGAGACCATTTGTAAAAAAAAAGGTGTCAGAAGATTTATCTATAAGGAAATTGGTATGGGACATCCGCCACTGATAAAACAAAATCTTATCTTGTTTCTAAAAACAAACACACAATTTAAATATCATATTTAGGGATCAGCGAAGGTTGCACAATAGATGAATTCACATGCCGTAATGGTGCTTGTATTCCAATCGAAGCTGTTTGTGATGGACAAGCAGATTGCTTTGATCGTGAGGATGAGATCGCAGAGACATGCTCTTGCCAAAGCTCAGAGGTAAGTTTTTCAAAAAGCAGTACCGCAAACCATGCAAACAGAATTAAAAGTAAGAAGTCAGGAAGAGTTTTGTGCAAATTCCTTAAGAAACTATACTTTTTGAGAATAAATAACTCTGAACAAATAGGTGTTAGAAAAAGGTTTCATGTACTTTAACTAGTATTTGTACTTGTACTCGTACTTGTACTTGTACTTGTAATTGTCCTTGTCCTTGTCCTTGTCCTTGTTCTTGTACTTGTACTTGCACTTGTACTTGTACTTGTACTTGTAATTGTAGTTGTACTTGTACTTGTACTTGTACTTGTACTTGTTCTTGTACTTGTACTTGTACCTATACTTGTACTTGTACTCTTGTCTGAAAAAACAAGTACAATGTATTTGGTACTTGAAAAACACCGAGTGCAAGTACTCGTACTTTATGAAAAACTTTGTTCCAAGTACATGTACTTGATACTTTATTACTGCCCAGTACATTTTCAAGTTCTTTTCAAGTACAATTCGTTGAGTAATCGGTTTGAGCTATCGAATAACGACGACCATAGCGAGTTTTAGCGAGATGACGCCAAGAATACGAGATGCCATCAGACGTGGTGATCTGTGTTTTTGAGTTGAAATAATCATTATTCGATAACTCAACCAAACTACTCAACGAATTGTACTTGCAATGAACTTGTTCTTAAAAGTACTTAGAATTAAATTCTACTTGAAAAGTAATTGAAATGAACTGGTACTTGAAAAGTACTTGAAAATGTACTTGGCAGTATTTAAGTACCAAGTAAATGTGTGTGGAACAAAGTACTTGACAAAGTAATTGTACTTGGTGTTTTTTAAGTACCAAGAACATAATACTTGTTTTTTTTTTTAAGTACAAGTACAAGATCAAGGTACTGGGTACTTTACTGGTACTTAATTGTACTTGAAAGCTTATAGGCCTGATATTAGCTAACCGACCGACGTAATAATATGCAAAATGAGCCTCAATTTAACACACGGGAACGAGAATTATCACATTTCCCTACCAAGTGAAATTAAAGAATAGACGTTAGTGGATCCAGCCTCATGCATCACTGCACTTGCGACAAGATCAACAAATTGCGAACAATGAATTGTCGCAACTTTTGACATTTCATTCACCTCTAACATTCATATTGAACTCTCAAAAATCTTAAATACACAAAATGCATACTTGTGGTTTATTACATTTATTCGCCATGAAGATGGCTTTTGGAATGGACGCCCTGAAGTTTTTTATTGCGAATTCACATTTTAAGTGCCTTGCATATGAGCTGCAAATAAGGAACTAAAATTTGAAGATAGTCGTGAATTTTAACATTTCCATCACATTTGTGATGATTTTGTTCGAAACAGATGCGAATTTTCGCCAAAAGCAACCCTAGGAGAATATTATAAATTAACAAATGAAACATAAATATTTTGTTATTGTTTGTTTAAATTTTCACAAAAGTTATGAAAATTATTGTCTAGTTCAAAGTCGAGGCATGCTCATTAAAAAAAAAAGTCAGTTAAATTTGACAAATCATTTTGTTTCTTAAACAAAATATTTTGTGGTAAAGTTTGAAGTTTGTTTTGACTGATTTTTATATTTTTTAATTATTTATTAGTTTAAATGTTTGCATGGCGGTAGGTGTATTCCAAAATATCAAGTATGCGATAAAATAAGACAATGCCAAGATGGAAGCGATGAGGATAATTGCGGTAAGTACTAGTAAATTAGTTTAATGTTATGTACATATAGTTAAAATATATTTAATCAATTTTGCATGAATAAGTACATATTTATTTAAATTTCTAACTACATATTTATATATATTAGAATAATATGTTTATATTGAAATAAACTAACATGGTAACCATAAAATATAAAAATTATAACAAAAATATAACAAACTAATAAAAATGTATTCAAATGTTGTTAGTGAGTATGAATGAAGTAATGAATGATTATGTTTTATAAACTAAAATTATGTCAACATAGCATGTGCCCTTCTTCAAACAGTCATCACTGGTAAATACAAAACAAGAAATATATTCTTGCGTTGGCAACATTTTGTTATTTCCTTGCTGTTTTATAATTTTTATGATATTTAAATATTTTTTTTAATAAATCCCAAAAATAAATAATGGTAGGAAAAACACATATCGAAAGCAAAAGAATTAAAAAAAATTAGTTCTTAAATGTTTTCTATTTCTGATTTACATAAACATATATAAAAACATCAACTCTAATATTTTTTAACAATCCAACTGACAAAATTGTCGGAAAAAACGTTGACAGAAACAAATCTTCTTTAGTACGACTTTTTTCCTATAAGCTGTTTACAGTTCCCATGCGAAAATAAAATAAAAATCTTCAAAACAATTTTCCACCTGTTCCGTGCACCATATTGTATAATTTTCGAGGCGATATATATTTTCCTTGGTCTAAGCAACCCATGGAGTTATTAATTTACCCTTAATTGATAAAATATATGCCTAAAAATAGAAAACAATTATTTTTGGATGCAAAAACCATTTCCATGCAAATAATGCCTTGGGGTGAATATATATTTTTTTTTTAAGTGTACCATCCGACCATCCAAAAAAAACGTATTTTACTAACCACATTTTTTTGGAAGCAAAACAATCGCCGATGTATTGTTTTGTATGTGAAATTGAAGACCAATCATGAACAAAATAATTTTGTATTTGACCTCAATAATTTTTGTCATGCGAAAATATTTGCAACGATTTATTTTTCGCACGGGAACAGTAAGCAGGGTTTTAAGAGATGAATAAAAGTTCATATTTCAAATGCATTTTAGAAAGAATCATTTACAAAATTGTTTGCATTAATAATCTTAGGTTGGAAATTGATAGGAAAATGTAAAAAATGTCGAAGAAACAATAATTATGATAAAATTAGTATTTTCCTTACAATCCAAGAGTGTGGCTTAAACAAGTGAATGAAGTAAGCAGAATCACTTTAAAATATGTCACTTCAATTTAAAGTGAATAAAATAAATTACACAAGTGTATTGATTAGATTTTCACTAATAACAAAATAAATTAAATTGATTTTATTTTTTAGAAATTTCTTTAAAAATCTTGTATGTTTTTTTTTTTTTGTGTGGGCACCGAAAAGGACTGAATTTTCAAAGAATAATTTAATAAAAACTTAATTTTGATTTTAACAAATTAATTGAAAACTTTGTATGATATTGCTTGTGTTAAACCAATTTGTGTTTTTTTTTAACAATGTCTTACACTAGATACATTTATTATTGATTTACACCCCCTAAACGTTTCTAAACTACACAAAAACGTGGTGGAATGTGTAAAATTATGAAGTTATCTAAAATTTAGTTAGATATTTTGGTTTTGGATATTGGTCTAATTTTTATTTTGTATGGTTTTGGATTAATTTTTGTTAACTTGTTAGCACATGTAATGAGATAATGTAATATTTTATTGAAGATTTTCAAAACTCAGTGAATATTTTTCTTTATGACTTTACATAAGATTTATTATTATTTATAATTTTCTTAATATTGGTTCTGATTTGATGGGCACTTAAATCCAAGTTTGTCTGATTTCTAAAAGAACATCTTCATTTTCGGTGCTATTGCAAAGTTATATTATGTAAAGAATGCAAAAGAATGAAAAAAGAATTCAAAAAAATGAAAGAAGTCTCTGCAAACCTCGCAACGGTCTCAAAGCTTATGACCCCCTCAACAATAATTACGCCACAAGTCGAGAAACTTCCGTTTTGAGGTAAGAAATGGGCAATAACCTTGTTGCGGTAGTAATATCCTTTTCACGATAGTTTCCAAATAAAATGATGAAGGAAAAGTATTTACTGAGTTTGCGATAGAAAATATTTATTTTGTTCCAGCGTTTTGATGACCAATTTTTTTTTTAAATATCAAAAAAGAAAAATGTATTTTTTTTAATTATCCTATCAATAAGTTTAGCTATCATTTCTTCTTCTATTTTTTTTTATAGATCATCATCACATTTTTAATAATAGTAGGGCAAATGGAAATTGTTTTAGTTTCCAATATCAGTGTGCAGTTGGAAATTGTATATTAAGTTATAAACGTTGTAATGGTATCACTGATTGTCCGGATGGATCTGATGAATTAAACTGCCAGGATTCTCAAAATAATTACGATTACAAAGATGAAAATTATGGTATATTTTTTGTTTGTTAATAAATTTTCTAATATAGAAAACTAATAAGTTAACAAATTACAATATGAAATAAGTAAGAACTTAAAAAAAGCCAGTTATTTAGAAATAATTTAGACTACATTCATTAAACCAATTTATCTGTCAACAATATTTGGTTTAACATGCAATATTAATTAAATCCTTTTCAATTAATTTTTCTTTGTAAGTTTGAAGTTACAATTTAACTGACCACATACTTGCTCCAAAAACAAAAAAACAAATAACAAAATAAGGCTAGGTATTCATGAAACGTAATAAAACTACCTTAAAGAGTCGGAGAATTAAAGCTCTCCCCTGCAATTTTTGAAACTTTTCAATATTTACAATATTTATAATGCTTTTGCGTTGTATGGATAACCGTATTATAAATGTTAAGTTCAAAATTAAGTCTTTTCTGCTACATTTTACTCAAATGTTTTTATTGAATTCACTTTTAATAGTAGCAAGTGTCTGATTTATCCCATAACAGAGATTTAAATCCAAAGCTTTATGCTACTGTCCACGTTCAAAACTATTTTCAAAGGGTATCTGGATTACACTTGTGTTGTTGTAATCTCTTTTGAAAACGTACCTATCTGAATTTTGTTTTAGATAGAGTCAATTAGCCTAGATTATAATAGGAGCTCGAACACAAGGCATCCCATATTTCTCAAAACAAAAACATCTATCTGCAAATCGGATTTTGCAGCTTAATACATCCAACCCGATTTTAATCAACCAGAATCATTAATTTATAGTCAGCTATCCTTGATAGTAGGTTTCCCTAGTGAAACCTGAAGGCAACCAGTCGAAAAAGATTGTTCCAGAAATCGGGTGAAATATTTACATTGAAAGATCTTTCCCTGGTTATCTTCTCATTTTATTGTTGTTCTATTCATTTTGCATTCAGATTTACTCAAATCATCAAATAGAAGACACACTCATACCAGCGTTAACCTTTCTAGTTCTGCCATCGGCTACTTTTTTCAAAACGTAAACAAATCTTCTGCCTTTTTTCTGAAAAATTTACTTTTATTGGCAACGCCGATTAAGTCATTATTTCTATTTAACGATTTTTTCAAAGACAATGGGAGCGTTCAATGTTGTAACTAAAGCGATCTGGATTGGTTTGTGTTGTTGTAATCCCTTGTTAAAGTTGTTAAAGCACAGCTGATGAAAAAACCGTAGGTGGCAAAAAAGAGATCCTAAGCTATCCTAAAAATGTTCGGATACAAAGATATCCAATGAGAAATGTCAACAACAGCTGCTTGGATACGAAGTTATCCTAGATATGCTATCCATTGAAACATGAACGCGGCCAATCTTTTGTTGATGTCTTTGTAACACATTGCTTTCCTCTTATTTTGTATTCCCTTCATCAACAAAAACAACAATCACACAGGAAAAATCGGGCAATATGTACATAAATACCAATTTATCGCAAAACACACACAAAAATCTGGACAAACCTCTACAAATAAAAGAAAACATACTAGAAAATTCGTGTAAGTTTGCCAGGAATGGAGGATCTAGTCCTTCCGCCTAACTTTTACTCCATTCCACAATGAACACAAGATCGTCACTGGAAAATTCGAACCGCTTATCATTAAGCTGGTAATCTTTAGGAAAAGAATAAGAAGTTAATTCACAAATTAAGTAAAACGTCGATCAGGAGTTAGCTCACGAATTAAAATTTCATATAAATACAAAAAGCTATAAACTGCTAATACACGTTAAGTTAAAAATCTACTACAATCAACAAGAACTCTGCTGTTACCAAAGACTTTTTCCTCACAGAATGTGAACTTTTGTAAGAAGCATGTGTGTCACTAGCGTCTGTTTCGTTTTATCTCTAGTTTTTGGAAACAATGACAGAAGTATTTTTAACTTAATTACTCGTTTAATGTACCTATTTTGGTGAGTTAGTTTATTACCTTGAATTTTGATTTATTGATGAAATTTGACACTTAACTTACTGCCGAAAGATAATTTGTATTTTTTTTGTTCTTGAGCCGAAGTGGGGTACCAAATAATGTTAACAGTTTACCCATTGCCAGAATAACGGTATTATTATACAGCAGTTACATTTGTCAGCATAAAAAATATGGTAGAAATAAGTAAACAATTTATCAGCCGTGTGAATTCGACATGAATTTGGACTGTTGAAAAAATATATAGAAATTTTGTATCGATCTCTGGAATAACTTAAAGGAAACATAACTCATTGCTTAAGAGTGTTCCGAAGTGAACAAAATAAGACCGGTTTTTTCACTTTTATCAGATACTTTGTTTTAAAAAACATTGAATTTTTACTTATTAGTCACTTGTAGGCATATTATTGCTCTAAAAAAGAAAAACCATTTTGCAAAAGAAATTCACTTTAAACTCCAAACTTACATGAATTTTCTGTCAAAAAGTGCCTTTTAAAAAATAAAAATTTCAATACCAAATGATACAATCAGAGATCAGAAATAAAACTCAACATTTTGAAAGGTTCTTCAATAACTTTTATTAATTGTCATTCTCCATAAAAGTCACTCAATAACCTTTTTTCGGTCAAGGTCTGAGAGAAACCTTTATTTTGATTTTTGTATGCATATTTCGATCAACCAGTGATATTTATCACTGAAAAAAAAATAAATCTCATCAGCATCAATTAGAATGTCCGTAAGTTTGTAAAGTACTAAATTTTTGTACTTAAAATAATCACCAAGTCGGCTTACAAGGGGATTTGTGTCGTGGTTTTCTCGCTGTAGTCTCGCCTTTTAGAATGTTTTTCAATCATCTCGCTTCGGTCTCGCTATAGTTTCGTCAAATTTATTTTTATGATGTTAGAATAAGCTTAAAACCAAACGTGATTTTCAGTGTGTTCGTCATGATGTGAACTTGACATGCCCATTTACACGGGGATCTATGTCGTGGTTTTTTCGGTATAGTCTCGTTTTGGTCTCGCCATGATATTCGCACGTGGTTTTTGGCATTTAGAATGGTTTTTCGTCCTCGCTTAAGTCTCACCAAAGTTTTATTTTCAAAATAACATTTTTCAAATATGCAGAAAGATTCAAGTGTGCTCGTCGCCGAACTAATGAGAACTTCTCACTACAGCTGGGTAGCATTGGGTCTGGTTCACACGGCAATGCACAAGCCCAAAGCGAGATGACTTCAAGACATTTGAATTGCAAACACCACGTGTAAATGTGACGGTGAGACTAAAGCAAGCACAGCAAAAAAAACCCATCACACAGATTCCCGTGTAGTATGAATGCTTTTATTTTGTAGGCCCGGCATTAGGAAATGCAGATAATTATGCCTTTCAGTCATCGGTGAGTACCTACTTCTCGATTTTGAGTGATTTTGTGCAATACAGTGAAAACTATTTTTGATTAATGTTTAGCGAAAAAGGTTAAAAGTTGACCTTTTCCATATTTTTTGGTTCGTGAAAACCACAACAACAAAAATAAAAAATATAAAAATCTCAACCGATAAATTTTAATTTTTCAAAACAAATCTCAAACCGTCCCTTTAGAGAGAAACCGATTTAAAATACATGTTGACACTTATTTCTGATCTCTGGATACAATTATGATAAATTATGAATTGTATTTATATCCACTAAAAAAAATTGTTTAAAAAAAACCGTCCAGTGTAAATATTTACTTTCAAAAATGTTTTTTTTTTTGTTAATTTACAAGTAGATACTTTTATTTTGTAATATTAAAATTTTTTTAATATTATAATATGCAATTTTGCTATTTTAAATATTGTTTTGCAAAAAATGCTATAGTGTAAGTCATTTTCGCCATATTCCCGTTTTTGTAAAGTCTTACCAAATAATAGAGCACAAAATTATATATTTTTCCAATTATGTCTTAAAGAATAAATTTTTCTGTCCAAAGACCCCATAATCGTTTTGATCGGATAAGTACATGCTTCACAGTCTTATTTATGAAATCACCATTTCAGTCCGGAACACTCTTAAGCTTAAGGTCAAGTGAAATTTTCGACTAAATATTTTTGTTTTGTTTTTGTAGCAGAATATTGAAAACCGATTTCACTAAAAACTTTGCTTAGTTAACAGTGATTTCATTGATAAATATCTGAGAGGTCAACAGCTAGCTGAAACAAGTTAGTGTCAAGTCACGTAAAATCAATGGGAAATCAGGTTAATACTGAACAAAATTTCTCAGAAAAAATTACGACGTATGTTATATCTTTAAATATAGAATCTATATTCTATATACAATGGTTATATTAAAAAATAAATTTCAATTCGTTTTTAGATAGCATTCAAGTCAAAAATGCATATAAATATTTGAATAGAAAAATTTAAAAATCCACATACCCCCCAAAAAATCAATTTTTTGTTATTACGATTTTGAGTTTAACTTTTTTTTTTAGATTTTTTAACCAAAAGGATAAAATCAATTAGCTTTTTACATAGTGTGTAGCTATTACCAATAGTTATAAAATATCTTATATTTCCTCTATCCAAAAATATACATTTATACAAAAAAAGATCCTCTTAAAGGAACCACTGAACCTAATGCATTCCCATCCACTCCATACAAACATAATAAACTGAACAACATTTTCATAATATACTCATCACCTCATAGACACATTTGACATGGACACTACGCACTGTGAATTATATGAATTCGAGTGCGATGAAGCACAATGCGTTCCAATTGAAAAGCGATGTGATGGCTATCCAGATTGTGATGATGAAACAGATGAATCAAATTGTCCACCGTTAGCAGGTAATACATACAAAAATATACAAATCACATTAACCACACACCAATCCATAACTCAAAAAACCCCCCCTTAAAATTTATAACAATGCGTTAAAGCACATCAAAACTATGACAAATTGGTTGATTTTATAAAATAATAATCTACTAAAACAAATTTAATTTGACACTTTGCTGATATGAGATTTTATTGTGAATATAACAATTTATGTTTACCAACTGTTATACATTTGAGTTTAATAAATACTTCTTAAAATCCCTTCTTATATTTTCAAAATCGCATATTAATCTCAATCTTTCACAAATTTATTATACATTAAATTAATTTACAAAATTAATTTAACAAAAGAAACTCTCCTTCTCAAACTGTCAACGATAGATTTGAAAGAAAATAAAAAAATGTGGTAATGTTAAAACAGCTTAAGTCAATTTTGGTCATGTTTTAGCAAGAGCAAACAAAATATTTGTATATTTGTTAAAACAACTATTTTATTGGTTAAATACATAATTGATGCTTAGTGGATTAAATTTATTTTAAGCTAGATATTGGCAATACCTTACGTATACATCATCTCTTCTTTTTTTTTTTTTTTTGTTAAAAGCATTTTAAACCAAGTGCTAAAAAGATTTTTATAATGTCGGTACTATAAAATATTCTAACACAAGAAACAATACAGTTTTGATCCTCTTATTGTTTCTTATGTAAAAAAATTTTATCGTAGCGAGAGTGACTCGGTATCGGCACAACAGTGTGGATCCGGCATTAAGCTGTTTTAAATAAATTACTGTTTTAGGACAATTTTGACAGTTTGAGAAGTCCAATTGAGAGATATAAAAGCGACATTGAAATAACAAAGAACTTAACAAGAAGTGTTATTTCAAATTTGTCTTATATCAAGTTTACATATTTTGTATTGATTGTGATTTTAAAATTTTGAAAGAATGCTCTAGTATCACAATTCACCACCAAACCTTCTTAAGTAGTTCCTCTATCCATCCAACTTCTGAAATATGTAACCCACCAGTAGTTATGATAGGTTTTAACTTGTGTCGCGATATAAATGTCAGCAAATATACGTAATTGAATTAAATTAAAAAAAAAGCTTCTTGTGCCTCTTAAGAAAAATTCTATATATTTGTTTAAAATTTTTACTATTTTATGTTGTCACTTATATTATTTTTTTTTTGTAAATTTAAACAAATATCATTTCTACTGGTCGTTTGTTTAACCATAATCACTCCACAATAGTTAACATGCCTTTTTTTAAATAATTGGAATTAACACTTTTTATAAATTGAATAAATATCATACATACAAACAACAACAACAACAAAAAAAACATCAATCATTATATACCATTCACAGCATATTGTACAGTAAATGAATTCGAATGTGATAAAGCGTATTGTATACCAAAGGATCAACGATGTAATGGTGCACCACAGTGTGATGACAGTACAGATGAGTTAAATTGTACCTACTGTCAAGATGGTGCTTTTCTGTAAGATATTATATTATTATTATTTTTTTTATTTATTTAAAATGTTTTGAAATGAAATGGCGGAAAAATAAATATAAATTGTTTTGACGCAGAAATATTTACTATGGGATAATACTATTGAGAAAATTTAAATACAAAATTTGGTCGTGGAAGTAGACGTACCCTGTACCAATACTTCTTCCACTAACATTTCCAATAAACAAAATAGGCCAAGAAGCATTTTAAAAGAGCGGGAAAACAAAATTGCGAAACTAGCTACCTACTTTTTAAATATTCCTTATAATCGTTATGTCATGTTTCATCGAAATCCTTAGTTCAAATATTTTAACGGAAGTGAAATTTGCCATATTGTACCGAAAAAGGGACATTCGGGCCCAAACTGCCAAAAATTATAAAAAATGGTAAAGTTTGAATGTTATATCCCTGCGAATTTTGAATAAAAGTTAATTTTCAATCAAGTCATTTTAAAACCTTTAGTCTCGTATTTATTTTGTCGATACATGTCTTGACCTAATCTTTGCTTACTAAAAAGTTATGTGCGATTTAGAAAGAAAGAAATTTAAAAACCTTCGATTTTCCAACTTAACTTTTTCTTCTTAAATTTTTTTATACAATTTTCAAACTATCCACTTAGATATAAAATTTTATTTTGAACAAATAGTTTTCAATGTAAAATTATCAAATTTGGCTTAGTTTCCAAGTTATTCTAAAAATATTGATAAGTGGCCAGTGTGTCCATTCTCTCAAAAACAATTAGGTGAGTTGAGTTTAGCTTGCTTATGGGCCAAACAAACATTCATTAATTAAAACCTTCTTACGTAAGTGTTCTTTTATAACCCTCACCCTCGTTTTCCTAGTTTTGCAGAAGGATTAGTTTTAGATTTTGGTTTTCAAAAATCCATTAAAATTGCCGTTATGAAATAGGAATGGCGAATCATTTTTAATGATTTTAATAGATTCCAATCACTATAGATTTGCTTGTGTAATTAATTTTTTGTTTGTATTGAGTTATTTATTTGTATTTAATATCAATCAAAAATTTTGTTTGTATTATTATTTATATAAAACTTACTGACGATGGAAGCATAGCTTCCGAAATGCATTTAAAATAATTTCTTTTATTTATTTCATGAAAAAACACGTTGGATATCTCCAATATCAAATGATGCATTTGTCAGAAATATCGGGATCTAAATTAATTGAAAAACTTGCTAAGATTATCTTGCAATACAAAACTGGGCTTAGATATTTAAAATTTAAGGAGATAGAAAATTTTGTTTACACACCATTTTTTTAAATACAGTTTCTTAGTGTGGGATCATTCTGGATTCGGGATTCAACACGAATCAACTTGTGAGTTATGTTCTGCGCTCAGTTGATATTTTAACATGATTCCAACCTTTCAAGTCATTTTTTGAGATATTTTTGGATTCACTGATAGATATTTCCAACAAATACTTAAATAGCAATTAAATATAATAATAAATTGATATACATATGTATCTACCAATATGCTGTCTTATCTCAGTGCTCACTGTTTAACCGAACACACCCTACTTTATTTTGATCCAAAATAATAACGCTCCATTTAATTTTAGGTCACTCTCACTATTAAAAAAGAAATTCTGTAAGCTTTCTATGAGTATTTTTAATGATTATTACAAATTTTCTAAAAATGAACAAATGGGCCCTAAATTCAAATTTGTACAATGTTTTTAAAATGATTCACATTTATGAAGGCTACGATTATAATTTTGTATTTCTCATCAATGCAATATTTACTTTATATTTGAAATCTCAATTCAATAGCCCGTAGTAAATATTTTGGCATCACTACATTTTGAATAGGATTTTGTTGCTTTATTTTGACCAAATGATAATCAATGTTTGATTGATTTAGAGGATATTTTTATTTATTTATATATTTCCCTAGTAAAAATGAAAGATCCTAAATTTTCCAGGTGAGATCAAAAAGCTATAATGATTTACATTTGTACCAAAAATCCCAGCGTGTGTGAAACTTCTCTTTTATTCTGATGGATTTTACATGATTTCTTCCATATTTCCTCAACACTAAAACGCTTTCCACCAATATCGACTACTCTGCGTTTCTTAATTGTAAGAGTGGACACCTTATACTATTGTTGTTTTGATATGATGTGTCAGAAACATTGAAACTTTTCTAACACACAAACGGATGCCTGTGTTGTGAATATTTCACTTGGTCTTAACAGATCTGGGGGCCAATTCTGGTTCTGTAAAAATTAAATCGAATTAATAGTTAAGTTTTTACATTATTTCCTGCCGAGAATAGCTTTCACTTTTTCGATTCATTTGGCACAAATAAGCGATTCTGGTTCTGCTAATGAAAACTTTATTATCGACGCTCCAACCACCATACCATTTTTCCTGAAAACTGCACGATTCTGTCAATAGGTGTTTTCCTTAAATACTTCGCACTATTTCGAACTAAATGTCAAACTGTGACGGTTGTTGTGCGAAGTATTTAGCCAGTTTATATTTCTGAGATCTCAGAGGACTCAGAGCGCTCAGAAATATAAACAGGATTCCTCTCAAAAATTCCTCACTTTTCCCCTTAAAAGCTGAGACTGAAATTTTTTGGATTCGCTTGCTCAATTTTTTTTTGTCTCAGTAAATTATATACGAAGAAAAGAAAAAGAGAGTTGTTTTGACTTCTATGTGAGGAATACTGTTTATATTTTATTCTCCTGCTCCGTCAAAAAATTGAGGAAAAATACTGAGCGCTCAAGAAATATAAACTGGCCAATTCTCTCAGAGAGAAAAAAAACTGTCAAAATGTCGGGAACGGTTTGGGCAAAAAATTGCACTAATTTGCACCACGTCAAAAGAAATATTTGACTAGAGTTGCCGTAGTACAATCATAAGTCAATCATTTTTTTTTTATAAAATCACTGTGCAAGAAATTGAATGTTAAGAAAAAAGAAACGCACACGTATAAAAATGATTAAACTTAAACAAAGAACATTTTTGTTAGTACATATTAAATCATGAAAGTTCAATTTGTTAAAAAAAAACTACAATAAATAGCAGGTACAAAAATTTTCATTATTAAATTGTCTTCTTCAGAAAAACATTTTCCTAGGAACACATGCATTTTAAGAAAATCTTTTTATTGATAAAAAGACTTTTTATTGATAAAAAGATAAATAAATTAATAAATTATGCACATCTACCAAAAACAAAACAAAGAAAAAGTAACACTTGGGTAACCCTAGCTATTTGTATTCTGTTTGGTTATTTAACTTCAAACTGACATTTTTTTCAAATCTGACATACGCACACCTGGCATTTGACATTCAGTACGAAATGGCCACAATTAATTTCTCGGGCCAAATCTGGCAAGGAGGGGAAATTTTTTTCTCTGTCATGAGCGCTGTTTTTGGTCCAAAAAAGTACACACTTTCACTTGTGGAACGACTTCGCACTAAAAATTACTCAATCTAGCGGCTTCAAACTGTTTGAAACTCGTTTTGGAACACACTTAATGTCTTGTAATTTTGAAGAGAACAGAGAAAAATTTTTAAATATTTGAAAATTATTGGGTGAAGAAAATTTAAGTTTTCTTTTGTGTTCCTTCTCTTATTCAATCCTACCAATCGAATCGTGTGTTTATTATGAAATAACGATAAACACAAAGAGGAAAACAAAATCTGCAAAATAATTATCTTCACATCTAAACTCTTCCGTTCTTCACGTGTAACCACATCCAGATGAAAGTTTTTGATCTTTGGTTTCACATTTTCACAGAACCAGAATCGGCTCCCTGATGGACACTAAAACAATGCATTTTTTGCTTCGATCTGTGACACACGTACATAAATTAATCTATTATATTTTTCATTAAGAAGGTTTGACAATTTTAACGTGCCGTTTTGTTTTCATATGTTTTTAAGTTTTAACTCCATTTTTATTCTAATGGAATAGAGAAATTTCATATTTTCCAAGTTAACAAATAAACACTCTACTGAACTTCGTCACTTTAATCTTTTTTCGACAAGTAATCTGACGAAAAAGTCTTTGTACATTCATTTTGTGTTCAGAGTGCACTCCAAAAACAAAGTCAGGAATAAGAAATCGATTACCCATAATACATCACTCCCTGATGAACCGCAAATGTATGACTTTTGTAGTGTTAGGAGTGACCAAAGGAAAAAGACTTAGAAAATGAACCTCGTAAGAACAAGTAACAAGTGCATTCTTGGCTTGTCATTATCTTAATTAATATTTTGTTAAATCGTTTATTTATATAGGCACAATTCAGGGATCAATTTTTATATGAAAATTCAAAGGTACCTACGTAACCAACAACTTTAAGTTTTTTTCATACAACATTTTTTTTAAGTTATACGAAATCTTAGCTGAAGGGTTTAAAAAGATTCTTTAAAAACCGTTATTTCAAATCATTTGAATGTTTTCATAGAAACAACATTTTTGCTTAAAATGTAGACTATAAAAATCATCCATTTTGGATTTAAGAGTTTTTTTTTACTGGATAGTAAATCAAACATCAAACAAGGATTTTTCTTATTTTATAAAACTATATACAAATTAATATTAATAGAAAACAATTCGTGTAGGTGTTATAATAACCGTATAATTTACCTTGTATGAATATATTAAAAATATCCTCTTGTTAATCAAATGAGGTGTAAGAACACATTTTTTGATAATATTTTTTTTTTATTTATTTTCATTTGAAATCGAAAATCACACAAACGAATACATGAACAAAATAAACTCACATCCATCACACACACATATTAAATCACTCATTATGACAATAATAAAAACAAAAAATCTAAAGTTGCTTAAATGGCCAATGTACGAAGAATTCAAATCGTTGTAATGGTAAAAGCGATTGCGCAGACTCAAGTGATGAACTTAACTGTGGTAAGTGTTTGGTATAACATTAACCAGTAGAAATTTTTTAATTTTTTTTAAATAATAATAATTAATTTGTTTATGATTGGAATACCTAAATTAAAAAAAATAACACTTAAATGTGCTGCATGAAAATTTATGTAATTCATTGTTGTTATACCTTTTTCAGTTTTTTTTTTTTATTTTGTACTTTTTTTATTTAATTAAAAACACATTTTTAGCAATTTGTTTGACATTATCGTAGACAAAAATGTTGTTTTTTTTTTAATTTGAAATTCAAATACAAAAATAAAAAAAAAACATTTTATGAAATTCAAGATGACAGACTAGCGGTTAGTGATAGATGTCCACGACTAAGCTTCTTTTGTGATGGTATTTGTTTGCATTGGGATAAAGTTTGTGATAATAAACCAGATTGTCTTGATCAAAGTGATGAACAAAATTGTAACGGTAATACTAAATTCTTCTTGAAATAAAATTGTTTCCAAATTTGTTATAGTATATGCATTTTATGTGTTTTAGCAAGTGCTTAGCAATAGTGAGGGCCATGTTTGTTCATAGCTTATCATTTTTTGGGATCAGGTTTTGTGATTTCACTTCCGGATAAGATAAAACTCTTACTTCACTAAGCAAATAACCAAACCAGAAGGTATCAAACGTAGAGCTAAAGTTAATAGAGTTCTACCTTAGTCCAAGGAAATAAGACTTTCACTTCGAAAAATTCCGGCTGATAACCGCCCCCCCCCCCCAAAATTAAGCCTCAGCACATATTAACGGAACTTTTTAGGAAATTCTCAAGATGCCAAAACAAAGCTCTGCATCAAAAATCAGCTTTATCGGATTTTTTTCGTATTTTTGCCATTTGGTTGTCTAATTTTCCTGGGCTACTTCCAATAAGCACAAAAAACAAAATACGTACGGAACGGAATTCGTAAGACCATATGCTCCCAATACGTCTTTAAGTTGGAAATGGTACAAAATCCCGAATGCCAAAATTTTGAACAGCATGGAAAGAGAATCCCGAATTGACAAAATTCTAAATGGACAAAATCCGTAATACCAAAATTCCGAATGGACAGAATTCCGAATTCCAAAAATCCCAATTGCAATCGATATAAAATTCAAAAAAAAAAAATTAGTAAAATTTAATAAAATATAAATATATCGAATGCGAAAATTTCGAACGAACAAAAATCTTGAATGTACAAAAATCATCAATTGTGATTTAAGGCTAGAACTACAGTCATTGTAGACATTCGGCATTCTGTCCATTCTGGATTTTGTTCATTCAGAATTTTGTCCATTTGGAAATGTGGCAAAAGGGTTTTTTGTCAATTAGTGTTTTTGGCATTTGGCATTTTGCGCGCAGACCCTTCAAATTTTGTACCGTACTGAGAGATAAAATGAGTTCCGAGCGCTTAGATGCCTACACATCAAAATAAAATCGGCTTGTTGCGCATTACGTCAAAAAAAAAGATAAGATTGGCCACGTTTCGAGGTTAATTCTCAGTTATCCGGATAGCTTTGTGTTGTTGTAATTCCTTGTAAAAAAAAACAGCTGATGACAAATCATCTGTGCTCAACAAACAAATCTGAAGCTATCCCAAAATTTCGAGGATACTCAGCAATCCGAGGAGAAATTTCAAAACAGCTGATATGTGTTGACAAGAAATTTTAGCTGTCCATGTCGAGCTTTATCGTCTGGGTTATTTTTTCAAGCAATAAGTTAAATGGAAATGCAAACTCTTGGACTCTATTAAATATGAAAAGATAAAAAAAAACTTCGTTAAAAATGTAACAATTCTTCTGCCGGCAAAAAAATTTTGTTTCAATTTCTTTGTCAGCTGTTTTGAGCTAACCTAACCGGTTTTGGTCGTCCGCAAAAGTATCTAATAGTTAGTTATCTAAGATAACCTATCCGATAGCTGACGGAACTTAGTCATTTTCAAACGATAAATCAGTGCGCGAAACAAACATTGTTGACCAACAATGTTGATCAGGTGATCAACAGTATTGTTCAACTTTTGTTGACCCGAACGTAAACCTATTTTCATATTAAGAAGTATAGCAATCGACAAAGTTGTTCAACTGAAGAAGAATTTTTATGTCTGGGTGTGTTTATCAACAGAATTGCCAGCTGTTAGAATTATTTAGTTAGTCAGTGAAATTGTTTTGCTCTTGATTATTGAAGACGGAATGACAGCCTACACATCACCACGAACAGTTTCTAATAGCATTATGTTGATCAACAATGTAGGCCAACAATATTTATCGGAATAGTTTATATGCTAATTAACACTTCGCATATCAGCTCATACAGTGGAAAAAATACGCCACAAATTTGAACTCAGTGCTCAAAAGTATACAATGTGTCTTCCTGTATCAAAAATTCTACCCAAAAATAATTGTACATATTTGCAAAATTCAGGTATTAGATATCTCTGTTGAATTTCTTTTTTATTTTACTTCATTATAAATGAAAAATAAAATTAAAAATTCTTTCTTTGGGTTATAGTATTTAAGACATCATGGAAATCCATTGAATAAAAATAATGTATGCAAAGTTGTGAGAATCAACAAGAACGAATTTATTATTTTATTATTATGATTCCAATGTTACTTGTTTCATCACTGTATAAATTCTGTTAATAACATTGAAACACAAAAACTTTTTGAAAGCTTTATTGACAAAGATTATAGCAGGTGCTAATAGTTCAAATTTATTCATTCGACGTTCGGGACTGCAAATACATATTTTATTTTATTTTATTTATTTAAAAATAGACTTCTTCAGTTATCTCCATGTGTAAGACTATTTATTTAAAACAATGAAATTTATACACACATAGGTTTAAAATTAGTTGTTTTGTAGAAAAGCTTACTTGAATAAATGATGTAGAATTAAGCTTCCAGGAACATCGAACGAAAGTGACTTAAAAAACAACTTTCGATTTAAAAGTTTTCTAGAAAAAATAGCTTTTAAGCCTTTAGTCTGGACAAAATTATAGCAACTCGATAGAAAAAAATAGGTCTTCAGAAGTTAATCTCGAACTGATTTTTTGTTATTCTCTAATTTCAAATTTGACACATGTTTTTTAAAAGCTAAGACACATAAATGCACAATTTCGGCCCAATTCAACTTATTTGATATTTGAATACTACATAAGTCTATAAATGTATATAAGACGTAACAAAACTACACCTTCAATCTTTGTGTTTCATTCATTATTTTTATTTTTTTATCTGTTTCATTAAAAAAAAAACTAACATTCACCTATACGCAACTCATTCCATTTGATTTATACCTGTGTGATTTTGGTGTGCAACGCAAAAAAAAAACATAAACATATTTCCATACCACAAATAATAAAAAACAAATCTGATTGTGTTCAAAACCAATACAACAACAAATCATATACAGAAAACAATGATACACTTAACACTATTCAAGGACATTGTCGTCCTGATTATCATTGGGAATGTGACAATACTGAATGTATAAATAAAGAGTTTTTATGTGACAAGCATGAAGATTGTTTGGATGGATCCGATGAGGCTCCAAGAACTTGCAACAAGTTGGGTAAACAAATTTTTGTATTTCTTAAAAAAAATATATTTTCTTTAAAATTTTACTCAAAAATTTATCTAGAATTGTGAATGCTTTTTGTGTGAATAATTTGTTATATGGTACTATAGGTTATAAATTAATATTATATTTTTTGGTTTTCATAAATAAGTATTTACCTAAATTATGTTTAATACAAATATATTTAACCACAAACGTCAACATTTATTGTTGAAACTCTTTAAGTTTTACACTCAAATTGACTGTCATAATATTTAAAATTAATATTTTTTTAAGTAGCTCATGGGACAATACCGGAAGATTGCTCGAGAGATGAATTTTTCTGCGATGACAAATGCCATCCAATTTCAATGCGCTGCAATCGAATAAAAGAATGTCTAGATGAAGTTGACGAAATGAATTGTAACAACAATGATTCATATCCTCCATCTGGCGGTAACAATGATCCTAGGTACCCATGCAATGAGCTCACATGCCCTGGAAATAGGAAATGTTATAAGTTCTCAGAAAAGTGTGATGGAACAATGGATTGTGAAGATGGTTCGGACGAAGAAAATTGTAAGTATGAAAAAGTGATATTTCTTAGGTACATATTTTATTTATAATTTAATAAGGTTATTGTGAACTTTTATTTAATTAATAATAATTTAAAAAAAAAAAATTGAATCACATAGATGAGGTAGACATTATTTGATCAGCCTTTTTCAGGCTAAGGGGCAATTTCTCAATAGTCTTTGAAACATCAGATTGAGCTTTTTGTTTAGATAGAGGATACATTTGTTTCCATTTAAATTCTTTGGTAGGCAAATACTATTTATTAATATATTTACATACAAACGGGTACATAGCATGGGAGTGAACTATTCAAATACATTTTTCCTAAAATTTAAGGGGAACTTGCATAGTAGTTTTCTGACAGCGCAGATAATCTCTGATTTATAAAAAAAATAACAATTGACTCATTTATTTCCAATCATATTTTAACTACATGAATATTTTGTCTCAATCTATGCTTAAAAAGTTCTTCCGTCATATAGTTCTCTATATCCTTGGTTATAATAATTAATAATTTAATTAATAATTTTATACTGTTATTACAAAAAACAAAAATTCAATTGACGTTTGGTAAAGATTTCTGGAAACAGTATTTTTCACGATAGACTGGCAGCTATAAAAAAAAATCTGGTTTATGCTTGAGCTCTGGGCATATTATTTATATTCGCAAAGTTCTTGGCGACATTACTATAATTATTGACTAATTGTGACTAATTTTGAGTGCAAAATCCATTTTAAATTAAAGCACAATGCTAAGTATACAGAAAAAAGCATCTCAGGTATAAATACCTGCAAAGGTCTTTTTCATTAAAATACGTTTTTTGTCCTCTCAACTTTAATAAAGATCGAGATTGGTCACTCCCCAGATCTTCGAATACAGTTTTTGGGCATAGAACTTAATTTTAAGCAATTTACCAATCAGAAAATAAAATATTAATTTCTTCGCACTGGCTTCGATAGAATATCTTAAATAAGAAATAAACAGATTTTAAAATTTGGTAATTTTCATTTTTTCCTAGCGTTAATTGTTGGGGTTCCAAAATATATTTTGATCATGTTTAGGGTTCCACAGCCTAAAAAGTTTGGGAACCGCTGATCTAGATACATTTTTTTTTAACATATGTTTTTTTGGAGATTGGTTAATTCTGAAATAAAATCTCAACCACTGTAGCCTAGTCAAATATTGTTCATGTACGTAAAATAATGACGAAAAATATTCGTTTAAGAAACACAGCTTCACCCAGTTGCATTACTCTTGTTTGATGAAAGTGGTCACTACGTACCTATAGTATTTTTTTTTTTAACATCTATAAATAAATATTAGAAATAGAGAAAATTATTTCAAACGTTGAAACTCCCTTTGAACTCTGTCAAATTATAAGATTTCATAGCTGTAGAATCGGTTAGTCTAGAAACTTGGTAGCAGAAATTATTCAATACAAAGTACATACATGGCACTTGTTCGGACTTTCATTTACGTACAATCATTACGTACGTCATTCACTTTAAAAATATGTTGGTAAGGAGTAAACCATAGCTTTTTGTAGCACTTAAGAACTAAGCGATGCAATTTTTTTTACGAAAAATTAAAAAACACTGTTTTTTAATAAAGGTTGATTGGGTAGACTTCAAAAATGCTAAGCTGGCTCAAAAAGAGTGAAGCCTAGCAAATAAAAGATTAGCCATAGCTAGTTCCACAACCACCGACTCAAACTTCAAAGGTTAAACTCACTTATTATTTTATAAGTAGAGACACAAATTATTTTAAAACTCCTATCAAAATTCGGATGCGGTGGCTTCAAACTTAATAGCACCTTTTCTTCATTTTTCTTTTAATTGAAAATAATGAATCAATGTAAATATTCTCCTACGCTAGTGAAACAGAGCACTGGGCGAAGTGCATAGGGTCCGAAAGCATCACAGCCTTTAGTTCTTCAGTTCAAAATAGGCCGAATCCATTTCACGCGCGCCATTCAAAAGAATTTGAAATCTGTCAATGCACATATTGGTGAGGAATGGAATTATGCATAAGGATCTTGGTCTACGTCCTTAGACCCTGTTTAGATTGGTTGGTATTTCTAAAGCATGATGGCAGTTCGGCGGTGAAATTGGTGAGGTGAAAAGGGATGGGTTAGTCAAGAAGAAAAAATAAAAATTTGAGTGAGCAGTCACGTTTTATAATCAAATTATTCCATTTTGTTAATTTTTGTTTGCGCGTTAAACACGATATCAGAAGCAGAAATGAGTATACGCTGCCCAAAATCGAGTGTTCCAATTTTCAAATATTCCATTAGCAGCAGAGATAAACTTGTGCGAAAACTACTAGTGTTCACACGACATTACGACAATCTAAACAGGGTCTTACACGATTGGCTAAGGATTTTGGCCTACATTCTTACACGGCCAAATTTAATAAAGAACTGAAGCCTCTTGATCTTGATTATTGACGAGCAAAAGCTTTTTTAATTGGGCTCTCTAGAAATATGACGAAAATCCTGAATTTGATTAAAAAAATAAACTTCTTTGGATGGACTTGTCATTAGTGATAAATATTTGGTTCCACCAAGATAGAGCTACATAATGATGTCAAACTGTTGATCTAACTATTGAAGGGGAGGTTCGCTGTGGTGTAATCTTAAAAACTGGTCTGCCCGCTTTTGCATTTTAAAGCCGTTGAATTTCCTTTTAATAACAATAAAAAGCTAAGGAAAAATATTGTATGCGTTGTAATAGACTGTATAATTAGAATTACCACAATAATGATTATTTTTAAATAAAAGTTTACTTCAGACACCAATCGATAGGCAGATTCAATTGTTTTACACTCACTGGAGTTTCTGCAAAACGTAGGTAATGCCCGCGATAATCCGAAAAAACAATAAGAGATTCGGCTCGAAGGACCAATTTTATGTGCGTTGTAATAGACTGTATAATTAGTTTTAATTCCGCTGAAAAAAGATAAAGTTAATTCAAATCTTTTGTAGAAATAAAAAAAAACGCGTGTTGCTTACAAAAAAGATTTCGCTTATTAAAGTGGTAACGCAATGTGGATGCAGCGCAATCAAATATTGAATGAGAAATTGCCACCATTCAATACCTTGAAGTTTATCTTAGGAGTAATGTGCTCAAAATAAATAAGGAAATAGTTTAGTTTTTTTAAAGTTTGTTTAGCACATCTATACACATAAATTTGATAAATTTATTTGCATCTTTTTGTATTAGACTTTGCAATTTAATGATTTTATTTGATTTTTTTCTCTTTTTGCACATATTTTTTCTAACTGCACAAACAACTCCACAAAAAACTATGTATTCATCTTTAAAGGTTCTTGTAAGGAAATCGAATTTTCCTGCTTTGATAATCAGCATTGTATAAATATAACACAGCGATGTGATGGCTTTTATGACTGTAGAGATTTTTCTGACGAGCAAAATTGTTTTGGTTAATACTAAATATAAATTTTTAATAAGTTTTCGTAGATTTGATGGTAGCTTTTTAATATTATTTAAATTTTTGAATGTTTGTTAAATTAGATGTTTTCCTGCACTTTTTATCTCGATATTTATTTTTTCTTTTGTTGTTGCAGTTTTTAAAAAAATATTAGATACTCAGTATTCATAACTCTATGGAACACTGAGTAAAGTTTTAGTTAATAGTTAAAAACACAAAATGTCTTGAATTAAAAATATTGTTTAGGGGCCGGTTTGTTAACAGTGGGTTAAATTTGATTAAAGGGTGCTAATCAACCAAAATCAGCTAATTTCCCATTTGGATGATCAACAACTCAAACGATTGCAATAATCTTTTTGATAATTTACTGTTAAAAAACTGGCCCTTAGTAGAGCTTCCGCTAATTGGCGATATTTTACTATTGTATCCTATCTTCGATATATGGAAATATGTTAGCAAATAAACTTTATAGTTTTTTGGTACACAGAAAATTAAATAGTTTTTTCTTTATATTATGAATCTACTACTGATCCAAGTAACACTAAATAAATTTGATTGAAAAATCAATTTGATAAGAAAACTAATAGATACTGAATTTAGTTCAAATGGCATAATTTGTTAATTTTAAATATTTAGCTATAAAAATTCGTTCCTGATAAAATATTTGAGTGTACCTATAGAAAGTATTTGTTGATTATTAATTTCTCTTTCATCTTTTAACTTTTGTATGGGCTTTCCAATAAAGGACGGGTCGATGTTGGAATGGAGTAAAACAAATTTTTATTTGATATGTCCGCGGTGCACTCGCAAGGTAGCACGAGTCGATAAGTCCAATTTTCAACGCCGCATAGATCCTTCTTGTGTTGTGTTGACCTTGAGAGCAACAGTTGATTGATGGCTTATTGCTTAAGATCTGCGACTTAAAAAACAAAATCCACAAGGATTTGTATACTCGTTCTGATGGACGTACAGATTGTGGTGATGGATCACAATTACATCCGTGAGCAAACGATCATGCGGAATGTCCTTTGTGGCACCAGGTGTCGATGTCGATCCAAAGTGCTGTTCTGTTGGTTCAAGAGAACATTGATTTTCAAAATAAAGTTTTATCATTTGGACGCTTCGAATGCTGCTCATTGGCTAATCGTGTAACTTGCCAAGATGATTTTGCATTTGTGCCTGCAAAGAACCAGCCACACTGTTAAAATCGATCCGTCCATTCCTATTGGAAAACCCTTTGCATTATTTACTTCGATTGTTAGTTCAAAGAAAATGAATACAAAATTTAATTTTCTCACTGGTGTAATTTGAAAAATAATATTTGCTTTTGTTTAGGTTCAACAGGTGCTTGTGAAGCAAGTCAATTTAACTGTCGTTCTGGCGAATGTGTATCAGGATCAGCTAAATGTGATGGATTTAAAAATTGCTTAGATGGATCCGATGAAGCAGACTGCCCCGATATTGAAAGAAGCTGCCTTAGTTACCAGTTCCGTTGTTCAAATGGCCAATGTATTTCCGAAGGTGCTCGTTGTGATGGACGTACAGATTGTGGTGATGGATCAGATGAAA
Organism: Dasysyrphus albostriatus; assembly: GCA_946251815.1. Lineage (NCBI taxonomy): Eukaryota > Metazoa > Arthropoda > Insecta > Diptera > Syrphidae > Dasysyrphus > Dasysyrphus albostriatus. Next base: position 94,714,637 of record OX276336.1, read on the forward strand.
GAAATTGTCGTAAGTTGAATATTTAAATTGTTTTTCATGTAACTGTTAATATAAAAGAACATGTGAGCTTAGACAAAAACGTCAGGAAAAGGGATAAAATTTATTTTTGTTAGTGCTATTGAATTTTTCATTTAACTTGTTTTTCTATTAATTTATTCCAGTCAATTTGTGGCCAAAAAGGGTCTTAGAAAATTATGGGGTAGTGTTGATTTTGCCCTTCCTTTATGTTTTCGAGGGTGCTGAATCCGAATTTGAGGTCTGCGGCTAAAATGTCGTGACGCAACATGGAAAAAAATGCAAAAAATTATGCAAACATTTATTTATTGGGAGTTTATCACTTTTAGCTTCATTTTTGTGCGTTTTGTGTCCCGAATTTCTAGTCGCAAACTTCTGATTCGGATTCAGCATCCCTAAAAACATAAAAGAGGAGCAAAACCAAAACTACCCCACAATTTACAATGCAAAAATACAATATGACTGGACTATTTATTGATACATATTTTATTTTTGGAAAGCGTGAACTTCATTATTAATGTCTACATCATCAGTCAAATTCATATTGATATTTATATTCATATTCATATTCATATTCATATTCATATTCATATTCATATTCATATTCATATTCATATTCATATTCATATTCATATTCATATTCATATTCATATTCATATTCATATTCATATTCATATTCATATTCATATTCATATTCATATTCATATTCATATTCATATTCATATTCATATTCATATTCATATTCATATTCATATTCATATTCATATTCATATTCATATTCATATTCATATTCATATTCATATTCATATTCATATTCATATTCATATTCATATTCATATTCATATTCATATTCATATTCATATTCATATTCATATTCATATTCATATTCATATTCATATTCATATTCATATTCATATTCATATTCATATTCATATTCATATTCATATTCATATTCATATTCATATTCATATTCATATTCATATTCATATTCATATTCATATTCATATTCATATTCATATTCATATTCATATTCATATTCATATTCATATTCATATTCATATTCATATTCATATTCATATTCATATTCATATTCATATTCATATTCATATTCATATTCATATTCATATTCATATTCATATTCATATTCATATTCATATTCATATTCATATTCATATTCATATTCATATTCATATTCATATTCATATTCATATTCATATTCATATTCATATTCATATTCATATTCATATTCATATTCATATTCATATTCATATTCATATTCATATTCATATTCATATTCATATTCATATTCATATTAATATTCATATTCATATTCATATTCATATTCATATTCATATTCATATTCATATTCATATTCATATTCATATTCATATTCATATTCATATTCATATTCATATTTATATTCATATTCATATTCATATACATATTTACATTCATATTCCCCCTTTATCAGAATATATACATTCAAAGTTCTCAAAAATAAGACACTCTCAGAACTTTTGACTTAAAGTCATTAAAATTCAAAGCATTCAGAAATGTGGTTACTAAAATGTTTTTTAAATGTATTCTCGAAAGTTTTTAAAAATAATGTTTCTGAAATGTTTATTAAATAATGTTTTTTTATCTGCATAAACAAACCTTAAGATACATAAGTAAGAAAAGTTATTTATTTATAATTTGCCTTGAAAAGAGCAATTTTGCTAAAATTACAAATACTTACATTTTATGAATTAAGTAGTTTGAAAAAAAAAACAAAAACATTCCCACTCCTCAAATAAAATGGAATTATTTTTTTTTCAGCATACACTCCCACAGACCCGCAGTTGAATCTGAAGACATATCCTGACAGCCAAAGTATCAAAGAAAGTAAGTAATTAATAACAACAAACCAAAAAAAATAAAGGTTAAATGTTTAATGTTTTGAACTCTCCTCAAAAAAATATCACATTCCCTGTTAAAAAACAATTCACTTCTAGAATTCTCTTACAAAAAAGAAACGTACTTAACATACAATTTTCTCTTTCTCCTTTAACAATAAACAAAATACAAATATTTTCTAACTTAAATAAAAGGATATATAATGGAAGGTAAGTTCTAAACCTATACAAAAATATTTAATACACAAAGAGCACTATAAAGAATAAAATTTCCTACTTCATTAAACACACACAACATTTAAAGTGCAAACTAATTTGGCAGATGTAAATACTGAAATAAATTATATGCACTTTTCAATATCGACATCAATTTTTATTAAATATTCAATATTGAAAGACTTAGACAAAAAATCACTTAAAAAAAATTAATTTAAAAGAAGTGTAGGAACCAAAATATGGAAATAAACAAATATTTCAATCACATTGTGCTGAAAAGGCTTTTTTCTATTTTCTTAATTTCAGTGTCAATTAAGTACTTCGAACTGTTTTCTTCGTTAAACTGATATAGTTGAAACAAAATAGTTTTGGAAAATTTGCCGCTTTATATCTTTATGAGAGTTGGACCTAGGGCAACATTTGTTCAAAATTTGCAAGCTGAATATTTCTTGTGTCCATACTTTTTCCCTCCGACCAATAGGCATTGAAATAAATCGATGTAAAAATTTTACGTCAAATTTTACACATGTTCGATACGTGCTTAGGTATGCAGATAAACAGTTATTGGTTCCACATCTCAAAAGTTTTTTTTTATATGACTTACAATGTTACGCAAATGACTTGACTGTTTATGTTGTTGGCTCTCAGTCTAAAAACTGAAGGTTAATTTCTCCAAATCATGGCATTTGTTTTTATTTTAATGAAAGAGTTTTTGAAAATGTTGGCTTTCGAAAAACAATTAAATAATGGCAATATACACCAGATACTGCAAGAGAAAAGAAACCCTGACAATGAATACTTATAATAAATGTAATTCAAAATGGCGCCCAACGCCAACAATGTTGATCGCCATAGTGCTTCATGTTCTTTTTTTTTTGAGCAAATATCTGGAGAAATTTAATGAAAAATTTAATTTTCGTTAAAATTGGGAATTCCCATTTGATATTGCTTCGTTCCTGAGATATTTGGGCAAAAATTGGTAGCCTGTCTAATTTTGATGAAATTCTATTAAAGAGAAACAAGTTGCCGTAAAAGTGTCTAAAGTTTTGGTGGCAAAAATGTTGTTTGTTTGTATTTGACATCTGAAGTAAATCAACCTAGAATTTTTTGTCAGACCGAAGAATTTCTGCCCAATGAAATTTTTTGGGTAGAACTTGTCAGAATGGGGAAATCAACCCAATTTTTTTAATTTTGAATAGGAATTGGCTGAAAAATTAAGGCCCAATAAAGTAAAGGGTATCTTTTTAGAAGTATAGAAATTTGAAATGGAATGAAACAAAGATAGTTTAAATTGATTTAAAATTTACTTTATTCAAAAGATAAGCTTCTGACACTTTAATTTAAATATGATTTTTGGCATATGATCGCCAAGGCGGCTGGAACAAACGTAGTCTAATCCAGCGGTCTAATTTTCGATAACTTTTTCCAACATTTGTGGCCGTATATCGACAATGATGCGTCGATGTTGTCCTCCAAGTGGTCAATCCTTTCGAGTTTATAAGCGTAGACTACCGACTACACATATCCTCACAGAAAATGGTCAAGCGGAATTAAATCGTACGATCCTGAAGACCAATTCAGTCCGTAACGAAACTATGCGGTTACCAAACGTCCCCTTCAATAAATGAATTGTGGCACGCGGTCTTGTTTGAAACGACAATTTTTGCACATCATGGTTGCTCAATGGATGAATGAAAAAGTCGGAAATCATGGCTTTATAGCGGCCACTATTGACTATTACATTTTGGCCAGCATCGTTTTTAAAGAAGTATGGGCAGTTATTCCACCAACCCATAAAGCACACCAAAAAGTACTTTTTTGTGGATGTAACGGTATCTTAACATACACTTGAGGATTGAAGATTATCATCAACTCAAATACGACAGTTTTGTTTATTGACTTATCCATTCAACTAAAAGTGAACTTTATCGCCAAACAAAGCTTTTTTTTGGAAGCTTTGTGCAAGCGAGGCGTCAGTCTATTCATGTTGGACTGCTAAACCAAACTAAAAATAAATCGCTTGAAAGCTGACAAAATGGCCGCCAGTTAAAAAAGAGTTGCCAATTTTGTTTTTGTTGCCTACATTTTTTTTTTCATCCGTTAGTGCCTTAGATATAAATCTTTTGATATAAAAACGGTAGTTTTGAATGTCTGTGTACGTACTTTTTTTGACCAAAACATTTATATTTTTGAAATCAGGAGGACTTGGAACTTATACGTACATAGAAAATCGATACTTCTATATGATAATGCACAAAAAAAGCAAAGTTAGCAAAACCCTCTCCTTTATCATTTATATGCAGAAACTTAATTTTTAATTATAAAAATCTGAACTTTGCTGACAATTTAAATATTATATTTTTTGCTGTGACCAGTGCTGTGAAAATGGTTCCATTTTTTTACAAATTTTGAACTGTCACTATCCCCGTAAAAATAATTCGACTTTGAGAAATGAAACAGCCATCGAGTTGTCAAGATTAAATCTCAATACGCCATTTTTACCGGCGGCCCTGGTGACAGTCCAAAATATGATATTCAAATAGTCTTCAAAGTTCAGGGTCAGTTAATTATATGAATTCATCTGACATTGAGAAATGAACATAATATAATCCACGCCAAAATATAAATAATATCCATAATTGTACTTATCTCATGATAAAAACGCTTGAAATAGCTTACCTATAACTACGAGTATAATCATTATCAAGTAAAAGTTTAAAAAAAATAAAGAATATTTCACCAATTAATAAAAATAGTTAGGACTATAACATATAAAACAAGCACCGTTGATGTAAAAAGACACAATAATGGAAACTAAATTACTTATATTTGTTGGAAATACAATGATAATAATTTATATTTTAACAACAGGTCGTGAAGTAATATTCCGTTGCCGTGATGAAGGACCAATGAGAGCTAAAGTCAAATGGAGTCGTCCAGGTGGCAGGCCATTGCCAACAGGATTTATTGATAAAAATGGACGTTTGGAAATTCCAAGTATTCGGGTAAGTAATCATCATCATAACATATCTAACATCCAAAAAAATACAAAAAAATGCACAACAGAATCAAACGAAATATTAAGTATTCGTCATCACAAAATCTAACTAATGTGGGAAAAATTTTTATCATGATCTCAGATATATTAGGAAAATATTAAACCAGACTGAAATTTCGTCAAATATTATTAACTAGTTTTTCAAGAATTATTTTTAAAATAATAATTTACTTAAGTTAACTCGAGTAACCTGTTTCTCCCCAGCCACGGATATAATAAGGGTATTCATGTCACGGCGTAAAAAAAAACGTAGCAAAGTTGTAACCGCAAATCTCTTCAATTTTCCATATAAATTGTGACAGATTTACGAAATTTAACACTTTACTAAAATTACGACGGCCTTACGAAAAGTTATTGCTCCTCTCATCTAAGCCTAAGCAACAACATTTATTTTGATTTTAGAGTACTTTTACTAGGGATAGTTTTTGTCTCCCTTTTTGAAACGTTCCCCATGTACCTATTTAGGCTTAAAATATTGGTCCAATGTTTCCTAAGGAACATTAAAGTTTAAAGGGCTTTGAACTTATTCGTCAACTAACAACGTCATTTAAGTTTTACAATATTTGAATCCTGTCTAACTACTTTTTAAGATTCTGATTATTCAAAACTTTTAGTGCCACCGTTGAAACAGGTAATTGGAATGATTTTGGGCTTTAATTGACTGTGTTTATAACATAAGAGAGCGAATTTGATAGATGGTGTGATATTCTTTAAACAAAGTGCAATATTTCCATGCACTTACTTTTACGTTAGGTACCTCAAATTTTGAGTTCCTATGACTTGACCTACAAACCAAAAATGAGTTTGTTGAAAAGTATAAGAGTGAAATGTTGCAATAACTTTGCACTTTTAGCATACTTCTACCCTATTGCAGCAAAAAAAATTGTCCAACTAAAACCTTGAAGAGAATAAATATTTACAAAATAAGTAGCGTTTCAATGCACATTGATTTCAACCCAGTAACCTTGACAGATATCCCCACCAGGGAACTCTGGAATGAAAAAAGGGTCATTAATGCAAATCATGTTTCGGTCTTCACCGACGGCTCCAAAACCTTTGAGGGTGCTGGGTTTGCCATCTATTCAGATAACCCACTCATAAATAGATAGATAAATAGATCTATGAAGCTTCCAAACTTTTGCAGTGTATTCCAAGTGGAAGTGCTGGCAGTTTGTGAAGCCTTGTTGCCTCACGTGAATTAGTCAACAATATTACTGACATTTTCATAGATAGCCAGGCGGCTATTAAAGCCATTTCTTCAATGTAAAGGAGTTAAGAGTACTCAAAGCAACAAACACATTTACCCTTAAATGGGTCCCAGGACATAGGGATATTCAATGGCTAATGAACTGGCCAAAAGCGGATCATCTCTTGATCCGAGCCAAATCGAAGCATCGGTGCTCATGCCACTGGAAGAAAAAGTAGAATACACCAGAGTTTCTTGGAAGCTGCAAATGTCAGATGGTCATCTATTGACACCTGTCGGGTTTCAAAGAACCTTTTGCCGAATATTTCGAAGAAAAAAACTGAATACCTACTCAAGCTAAGCAGGTACTCATAGTTGGCGTCCTAACGGGCTACAACTCTATGGGAACCCACATGAACAGAATGGGCATCAGCTCATCGGACTTATATAGAGAGTATCATGATAAAGAGGTGGAAGAGCGCTCCTTTCACTTTTTGTTTGAACGCAGGCTAGCTAGATCCAGAAAAGTAGCCATAGGAAAATGCTTCTTCGACGAACTGGGTGCCATCTCTGTCTTGCTACTAAAAATCATCCAAAAACTCATTCAGAACATAGGATGGTTCAGGGAGGCCCCACACAACTTTAACTTCCCCCTAACCCCCTCCCTATCCCTCCTCACCACCCACTTTCACCCTGGGGAGCGGAATGGATCCACTGGAATCCGAGTGAGATGATGTGGCTCGCCGGGGTGATACCCCTTCTTACCCAACCTAACCTATGTAGTGTCAACGACATTTGTATATTTTTTCATCTTAAGATATATCGGATCAAAGTTCAAACTTTCAAACACCTCGGTAGATGCACTTAAAGTCGCCCAAAAAATATATCGAAATCGTAAAATCTCGGACAAGCAGAGTTCCTATAAACATTATGTAATGAATAACGAAAAGACTTTTTTAAAGGCATTTATCTTCATCAAAACGCGATAGAAATCCCAGTGGTTTGAGGGCCACTTTTACGTCTTTCAATATTCATACTCGCACTCAAGAGGTCACCACTTTACATTTGAACTTAACACTTAAAAACATATTCTTGGGTCGGGAACACCGGTCCGTTGTTTCGAGGCCACGAGCAGCGTCGTCAAAGTGTAATGAATTTGAAGTAGTTACCCTACCCTCACTAAAGTCAAAAATATTTTATCTGGAAAACTGGAATAGCTTAGGAATAGCTAATTGACACATAATTTTCAAACTTCGATCATTGTTAAACGCAAAGTTCGATAGTAATGGGAGGATTTAATTTGCGGATAATTAAATTATTGAACAACAAATTAGAACTCAGACATTGTAAAACAAACCCTCAGAATCGACATTACCAAGCCAAGAATATTGAGATATCCCTTAAGCTCGTAGGGGCCATAAGGTACCTTAAAAATGCCTTTTATTATACTTCAAGTTGTTTTCGAAGTTTTCTGTTAGACAATAAGTGGACGCAGTCAAATTAATTATAATTTTTTTTTAACGGATGGCTCAAAGATGGCCAACGGTTTTGCTACAGGCGTAGAAGGCTATGCAAGCTTTTCTGATCTGCTCTCGATGTTTGTTCTCCAGTTTAACTTAGGGTCAAGGATGACACCCAGTGCAAAATATCTTATTGTCATCCTTGACCCTAAGTCAACTGGAAAATTAACATCAAGGAACGGGTCAAGAAGACCTGCTTAGCCTTCTTGCCCTGTAGCAAAAGTGGGGCCTTCAATCACAGAGGATCTTGTCGATTTATACAACCGTGGTATACGGCCGATCCTTACATATGGTTCGATCTTCTGGTGTCCCGCGCTCAACAAAGCATAATAACATCGAAAAACTTTAAAAGGTTCAAAGAACAACTTGCGTTGGTACCACAGGGGCTCTTCAAACTTTCCCAATAGTAGGGGATGCACCAAAAATTATTCTGCACCTTTTGCCACTCGATCTACACACAAAATATCTTGTATCCTGCAGTGCGATAAGACTAAGGGCCTAGTCTCAGGGTTAAACCCTAGTTAACTACAGAAACGTGTTTTTCAGCATAAGTTAACTCCGAGTTAACCCACCTACTTTGAGGGTTAACTCCCCGAGTTAATTGAGTGCCTTTTCAATTTAAGCGTCATCTCGATTTCTTTATTCTCATGCGTGAATGGCGTAGAAGGGTGATATCCATTGTCGCACATCGATGGCCCTAGATTTTTGACAACTGAAAGATAAAGTTAATTCTCAATTGAAAAACCGTTACTGAGTTAACTCGGGGTTATTTATTTTCAGGGTTAGCTCACTCTGATTTAACTCACAGTTAACCCTGAACTAAAAAACTGACCCTTAAGAATCAAATTGTTGGTTTGCCAAACCTAACGTTCACAGCAATACAACAAATCTGACTGCAATCGATATTCTTTCGACTCCCAATGATTACTGCACTCTTACTTAGCAAAGATTTTAAGGTTGTTTTTCCTTCCAGAAAAGACTGGGAAGATATAGTTGTATTGGGTTGGTTCAAAAATCTTTTCTGTGTCCTCTCAGACAGTCAGGCAGCTGTTAAAACCATTGATTCGACTATATCATTCTCTGAACTAGTTCAGCAATATCGAGATTGATTGGTTCGCCAGCCTGACATCAACCTCAAGCTCAATGTCACCCTTTACTTTATTTCCATGTCCCATCGGACTTGCGGAAAATTAACGGGTGGATGAACTAGCCCGGCAAGGATCAGTCCTCCATAGCTCACTTGCGGACAGTGTTGACATTCCGTTTGGAGTTGTGAAGGGCAATATATTTTCAATCTTCCTTAAAGAATCAAACGGTATGTTTAACAAACTGCAAAATATCTATGAATAATGATCTGGCCCGCCTATTATCAATCCTGGACATTTGATCTAATATGTAGACCCCAGGCAAGACACTTCCAGGGTCGTTGAAATATATACTGAACACTGGCCAGTAGGAGAACATGCCGGGAGGTTGTTTATTCCTGACAAGTTACAAAATGAGATCAAATTTGCTAGGACGACCTTAACGAACTTTCAGAAGTGAAGATCAAAGATTTTATCTCGCGTCAAAATGGATCTAAGATGAAAATTGGTTTTTTTACGTTCCTCGCCAAAATCCTTAAATCGTAAGCAATCGGTATACAGGTTTTTGTAGGGCCTCTTGATCCTCGAAGATCATGGAATCATACAGTTGGACCGTCAACGCCTCGTTATCATTCTGCCTTGCTGCTGGTTGCGGGGCAGTATGCGACCCAATTGAGTGAGCGTTATATGTTCTTTCTTCTATCGCATGTTGCTGGTACGCATCCTACAGGGTGTCCGCCGGGAAGGTATACTACTTTGTTTGTTTATAATGTTTGATTAAATGAAAGAGAACGGTTCTTATATTGATAAATGTTTTATTTAATGTCGGCAATTATGTATGGAATACAATATCAGTTAAATGTCCGCCTCTGTTAGGCGCCAGTTATAGCTATCATTGAAACTCATCATTGAAAATTTTACTGATTGATTATGAGTCATTTAGAAAGCAAAATCATTTATTATTTTGATGAACATATAAAGCTCAAGACTTCATTAGTATTTCTATTAAAAAACAATATTCAAATAGGCAGAACTTTCCACACTTATATGGGCACGAAAATGAGAATGAAATGCATTTTTTAATCTCAAGTCTCAGTTTGCTTGGTTTTTATTAGGACACTTAAAACCAGCTGAGAACTTTATTTAAAAATTTGGGGAACGTGGCTTGAAAAAATATGTTTTAATATAATTTCCTTCAAAAGTGTAAACTATGAGTTAGTGAGTTTTGCCTTAAAACCGAAATTATTTTGCTGAATTTTTTAAATGCAAATTATTATTTTTTATTCTTTTCAGGCTGAAGACTCTGGAAAATACATTTGTGAAGCTGTTGGTTATCCTTCTCATATCCAAGGACAATCTGTTTCAGTTCATTTAACTGTAGAGCCATGTAAGTATCAAGATCCTATCATATATATTTACTCATCTACATAGAAAATACTTCTAAGAACCACTTTGATAAAAAGCAAAAAAAATTCCATGCTGCACACAGCTTGGGGAGTGCATAAATATCAGCCACCATCTACTAAGATCAAATACGGTACTGTACCGCATATTGGTCTTGAATTCTTTGGCTTAGGTATGAATATTTCACAAGGAATAAATTTTAAAAAAATCAAACAAACAAACACCATGATAATTAATTAATTCTTCTTCTAAAAATGCTTCCCTCTGAATCGGTTTTTGGTAATTGTCAACTCTGAAATATCTCGTTTTGCACTCAGAATTCTAACCGAAATTTTCTGGAATTTTCAGACAATCCGAACGCCGATCGCCCTTCCACAGCATGTCATGAAAACCAAGCTACTTGCATGAATGGAGAGTGCATTGATAAGAATCAGATTTGTGATCAAATTCCACACTGTTCTGATGGATCGGATGAACACAGCTGCAGTCGGGATCGAAAGTGTCATCCCAATCAGTTCTTGTGTAAGAACACGAAGTGCATTGATCGAATCTGGCGTTGTGATGGAGAAAATGATTGCGGTGATAACTCTGACGAGGATAGTTGTGACGCTGATCCAAGTGGTTCCCCATGTAGATATGACGAATTCGCGTGCAGAAGTGGACATTGCATACCTAAATCATTCCATTGTGATGACACCAACGATTGTAAGGATGGATCAGATGAAATTGGTTGCAGTAAGTTTTCTAAAAAAATTATATATTGTTGGCCAGAGGGTACAAGTTTTTTTCTTTCTTATATTTTCCAGCTGCCCCTGCGGTTATTGTTAAACCGAAAGCCGTGGAGAGATTACCAGTTGGTGGTTACTTGAATATCACATGCCGAGCAACTGGTGTACCAACTCCAGTGGTAGTATGGCGTCTCAACTGGGGGCATGTCCCTGAAAAGTGTAATTCCAAGTCTTACGCTGGAGTCGGAACTCTTTTCTGTCCCAATATGGAAGTTAAGGACAGCGGAGCATATTCTTGTGAAGTTATCAACTCAAAGGGCACCCTCTTTGTAACCCCAGATACCCTGGTTACTGTGTATGACAACCAACCGAATCAAGATGTATGTCCAGCCGGGTATTTCAATGCGTTAGCTCAAAGACAGGATGAGTGCATCAATTGCTTCTGCTTTGGTGTTTCCAGTACTTGTAAGAGTGCCGATTTGTACACTTACTCCTTGCAGCCTCCAATAACTTCTCACAGAGTAGTAGGTGTGGAAGTCCATCCGCACCAGGATGTATCAATTTCTGAACTTAAGGGGCTTATCACTAATTCAATTCGTCATGGTGTTCAGTTTCGTGCGTCTGATGTCACATATGGCCGCGTCTTGCCATATTTAGCCCTGCCATCTGACTACCTAGGTCGACAACTTAAATCGTATGGGGGATTCTTGAAGTATGATGTTCAATATGAAAGTGATGGTCGCCCAACTAGTGGTCCTGACGTAATTATCACCGGAAATGGTTTTACTTTGATGTATCACAGTCGCAGTCAGCTGCAACCAAATGTCGTCAACAAAATGGCTATTCCGTTCGTCGCTGGAAACTGGCTTAAACCTGATGGTCGACGTGCCACACGTCAAGAAATCATGATGATTTTGGCAAACGTTGAAAATATTCTGGTTCGTCTTAACTACGTTGATTCAACTGAGCGTGGAGTTGAACTGACCAATATAAACATGGACTCGGCAGGAGTCAATGACCGTGGTTTGGGATCTGCGTCGTTGGTCGAACAATGCTTATGTCCAACGGGATACGAAGGTGATTCATGTGAGCAATGTGCCCCTGAATACATCCGTCAACCCGGTGGCCCATGGCTAGGACGATGTGTTCCAGCACAGAAAACAATCTGCCCTGATGGTTTCTTTGGTGATCTAAGGAGAGGAATGAATTGCAAACCATGCCCATGTCCATTGACCAACCCCACAAACAACTTCGCTAGTACTTGTTCGACCGACCAAGATGGAGAGCCAGTATGTAACTGCCAGCAAGGTTACACAGGACGCCGTTGCGAGTTTTGCGCTGAAGGCTACGAGGGTGATCCGTTGCATCCAGGAGGCCATTGCTACCCCAGACCTTCGAATGAATGCAATCCTGACGGAACACTGAATGCTCGTCCAGATGGTAGCTGCGAGTGTAAATCACATGTGACTGGACCTCGCTGTGATGAATGCAAGGCTGAATCGTTCTTCTTGAACTCATTTACTTACTCCGGATGCACTGAATGCTTCTGCATGGGAATCACTAAACAATGTGCCAGTAGTACATGGTACCGTAGTTCGATTAGCACAAACTTTGGACGTACTCAAGTTCCACACGGATTCAGCTTGGTTAGCGGATACGATAGTCCACAACCCTTTCCCTTTGAATTCTCTCAGTCAAATAGCCAACTTACCTTTGGACGACCGGAACAGAATGATGTTCTATATTGGAGCCTGCCAGCAAACTTTTTGGGAGATAAGATCAGTGCATATGGTGGAAACCTTAACTACACTCTTAGTTATAGCCCATTACCTGGTGGCCAAATTTCGAGGAATGCTGCTCCTGATGTTGTCATTAAAAGTGTAAGTTGATTACGTCAAGCAACCACTTATCAATTATATGTAAATTGTAAAATATTCTTATTTCAGGCTAATGGTATTTCGATTCTTCATTTCCGCAAGCCACCAGTTAATCCTAGCGTCTCCCAAACATGCACTATTCCCATTTTGGAGAGCTCTTGGCAGCGAATTGATGGTATCACTGTCAATCGTGAGCATTTGCTCATGACTTTGGCTAATGTTACAGCGATTTACATCAAAGCTACTTATACAACAGTAACTAAAGATGGAACTCTTACCTATGTTAGCCTTGATATTGCTGATCCAAGAAATCTTGGAACAGAACGCGCGTATGAAGTGGAAGAATGTCGTTGCCCTCCAGAATACAAAGGTCTTTCATGTGAAGAATGTGCTCCTGGATTCAAGAGACGACCATTTTCGGGAATTTACCTTGGATTATGTGAGCCCTGCGAATGCAATGGACATTCTTCAGATTGTCACCCTGTAACCGGAGTATGCTCGGTAAGCTAAGAAATGTTTAGCGTTTGGTATTCTTGTTATTTATTTTCTTTTTTCTAATGATAAACATAGAATTGCCTTGATAATACTTATGGTGACACATGTGACGAGTGTGCACCAGGATATTCAGGAAATGCTACCAACGGCAGTCCAACTGATTGTCAACCAACAAGCGGAACTATTGGACTTTGCAGACAGTGCAATAGTGCTGGTACTTATTCCTGTAATGATAATGATGGTTATTGCCAGTGTAAACGCAACGTCGAAGGTCAATTATGTGATCAATGTCGTCGTGGGACATTCGCACTTTCTTTATCCAACCAAGATGGCTGCTCAGAATGTTTCTGTTCTGGGGCATCGACTCAATGCTACGCTGGAAACTATTATAGAGAGCTTATACCGATTCCATTCATTGAAAAAGTCCCAACGATAACAGATGATAACGGTGACCTTCTCGATTCTGGAAACATGGAGCTTGACTTGGAGCAGAACATGTTTAACTACAGCAGACCGTCTTACACTCAGAAATACTGGAGCCTACCATCCACGGTCGTCGGTGATCGTTTAAAATCATATGGTGGTCAACTGTCATTCGTACTTCGAGTGAAGAGCTACGGCAATTACGAGCCTGGCAATGATGTGATAATTATTGGAAATGGCAATAAACTCTTTTGGTCTCGTTCACCAGACTCAATCGATGACGAAGATATCACAGTAAAGTTGCATGAAGAAGACAACTGGACGAGATATGATGGTGGCAAAGCCTCACGCAATGACATTATGACCGTTCTCTCAAATCTTGAATACATTTTAATCCGTGCCACTCCGAAAATTCCAACTGAGACTACCTCAATTGGCAATGTTATCCTTGAATCAGCCAGTGAGGTAAGCACAGAAGCTAATGCGCCACGAGTTACAAATATCGAGGTCTGTAGATGTCCCACTGGATATTCTGGAAGCAGCTGTCAGAGCTGCTCACCCATGTACTATCGAGATCCCAACGACTACAGTGTGTCTTCCTATGGATCATGCGTGCCATGCCCATGCAGCGATGGAGCTGAATCATGCAGTTACAGTGATCGTGGCTACGTTCAGTGCCGTTGTAAGACTGGCTACTCAGGTGATCGATGCCAAAATTCAAGATCTGGTAAGTAATATATTTTTATAATTTTCCTAAAACTCATTTATTTCCACCACATACATCATGCATATTATATACAAGGCATAGATATGGCTAGAACCAATAAAACAATAAATTTACCCTTAAACGAGAGACAATGCTGTAACGGAAATACTCATAAATTGAAGATTTCGAAGCCAAATGCAACAGTCGCCCTAAACCAGACATACCTTGTTTACGAGAAAAGTGGAGCCTTTTTTGGATATTGGTATCCAGACTTTAATTGTTCGGGCTCGATACCATCGCCATTGACATCGGTCTCCCAACAAGGTGCTGAAAAAAAAACCGAAACTGTTACGTGTTTCTGTGATGTTCTGTTGAATAGAAGAGTCTGTTAGAAAACCAATGTGCTTTAATAAGGCCCCCTTCGCGAATTCCGAATGGATCTGATTGATAAAACAACTATGTTTCACTTTAAAATAACAGTTGAATATGTGAGAAATTAATAATAACAGTAAGGAAGAAAATCACAAACATTTAGTCAAAAAAATCTACCCAATAATTTTTGAAGCAGCTGAAAAACGAGACTCAAGACTAGCTAATCATTTTCGTCCTTAATAATTGAATTTCTTGCCGATATTGTTAATTTTTCACCTACAAATTAAAGTGAAACCAACTTGTCAATGGAATTCTAGATCCGTCGAAATCCACAATAAGGGCTTATAAATGTTTGTTCTTTGTCTCTATACATAAACCTTTGAAAATGTTAGTTATCAAATTGTTTTGTGTTAGATAAAAAAAATTGTATACTGTGTTTAGAAGTCTCCTTTATATACTCGTTTTGAAACAAATTAACATCTTTTTCTAAATAAGGTAGTAACTAACATTTTTCTGATGAACTTTTATACTAAGTACCTTATGTTACCTACTTTTGTAGTTTTAGATTTTTGTTGGAGCTCAAAATTGTAATTTTGTCTATCAAAACTCTTTTTATCAAACTAAGAGTTTTTCTCAATTTATTTGAAATACCCGTTTTTTGTATTCCCTTGACGAATAGGAGAACTGGAGAACTTCAGATAAACTATTTTGTTATTTTTAAACTATTTCTTTATCAATATGTCAAAATAGCTTCATGAAAAAGGATCATGCTAGGCACTACCAGACATAAACGTGTTAAATGTAATTACGGTACCTACCAAAATTATTAGGAAAAAAAAAGTTTTTTTTAAGCATTAGTTTTTTTTATTGTAACGGTTTTTTTTATGAAAAGACTTAAAATAAGATAAACTTTAAAAGTTTTTTATATTTGTTACAAAATTCACTTAAAACAAACATAAGAAAACACTTTATGAATAATTTACAATGAAGCGTTCGCGATGCATATGTTTCAGCCAAACCACAATCTCGCGTTCAGACGGTCGGGCTTTGACATTTCAAATGAAAACAATGAACTCTTATGAGGTAATCTGAAATGTTAATTCAGGCGTTGCAAACGTTTTATATCGTAAGCGTCAGACCAATGCCAGACCAAAGCAAAAGAAGATCTATTTTCTATTAGGTCGGGCGTTTGACAGTTCATTGTCAGCCATTTTGATGTAAAAGTTGGCAACTAAAGTAAAATAAGAAGAAATTAATTGAAGTTCTTCTTTTTTATTAAATAAATAAATCAAAAAAACTGTGCTTCTGTTTATATTTAAGTCATTATATTTTATCAGAAATCTTGAACTCGTCTAAACGAAATCCATTCACTTTCAACTTAGTAGGTACATATACTTATCAAAAATGTTATAGAAATGTCAGTCAACGCTCGAGGTTTGAAGATAAATTTTGTTTAACAAATGCTAGGATCACGCTTTTTGACACATAAAATCGTAAATACGATTAAACGCCCAATAACGCCTGACCGACCGAACACGAGGATATGATTTGGCCATCACATTTTACAAGCTGTACGGACGTGTCGAGATAAAACAAGAGAGAACAAGATGTAAACTTTTTTCAACCCACATGTTGGCCGAATACCTTAATTGAAAATCGAAATGTCAAAACGCCAAAAAGTCAAAACATCAACTTTCTAATGAATACAAAATCGTTATAGCCAAATCACAACCTCGTGTTTGGTCGATCCGGCGTTAATGGGTATTGGATCGTATCTACGATTTTATGTGTCAAAAAGCATGACCCCAGCATTTAGCTCCAAACCTCTAAAAACAACAATTAAGTGCATACTTAATTGTAGTTTTCCAATAAACTTTGTTACTGATTAATAATTTACAAGGTATAAAATATAGTATTGAACAAGTTTGTTGGTGAACAGCGCAGCGCTCCTTGCCGCTATCCACACGCCGATGCCGCCGGTTGTCGATAGTTTACTAATTAAATTATATATAAGTGAATGGGATTCATACAGACGGGTAAAAGATTTCTGAAACAATATAATAAAAAAAGAACCACTCTTTTTTAGATTTAATTATTTATAAAAAAGAAGAACTTGAATTACTTACTTCTTCAAATTCCAACTTTAAGAAATATGGGTAACAATAAACTGTCAAACACCAGACCAAATATAAAATAGATCTACTTTTGCTTTGGCCTGGCCTCATGTCCATTGTTTTTATTCGAAATGTGAAAGCCCGACCGACCGAACGCGAGGTTGTGGTTGGGCTATTATGCCTGAATTTTTGCTTTAACATACAAATCTTTCAATGTAACGCCCAACGCGGCATTGCAAAAGTTCTTTTTCATAAGTTTAAGTTCTCTTTCATTAAAGAATCGTCACAATAAAAAAAACTGATGCTTAGAAAAAAAAAACTCTTTATTTCGAATAATTATGTGAGTGACTGAATATATATGTTTTTTTTTTTTGGGAAAAGCTTATAACAATTGGCAGTATGGAACACACCAATTATGGGATGTTCGATCCGACTTTTGTTTCTGAAACGTTTGGTATAGATACAAACAAAATTGCGTTCTTATGGTGTGATAAAATTTATTAATCTAATGGAAGTCTATCTTATAGGCAGGACCATGCATAGGTGTGGGGTAATGGGGCAAATGCCCCAGGTGCCTTGCTGTTAGAGGCGCCGCGCCGTACCGCGAATGGCTCGCCATATTCCATGAAAGGCACCACCAGACCGACGGATCAAAAAATAGATAAAATTTCACCAACATTTTGACTGTGATCGAAATTATATCAATTGAGATTTCAAAAGTTGATATTTTGAAAGTCATGGGCGGTTTCTAACACATCATCTGCCTCAAAAATGCGTTTGCAGAATATTCTTAAGCGCAAATAGCAAAAGTCATCTGTTCGAAAACGCAAATGCAAATTTTATTGCGTTAGCATTGTATTCACTAATGAAGTTTGCTTAAGTCACATGTTTGAATACATCATCTTCGGTGCAAACTGAGCAGTAGGTACAAAAATCGAGTTGACGAATATTAAAAATCCAGAGAGCGTGTTTGTAAATGTCAAATGCGTTTGCAAGTAAATTGACTTGCATTGATCAAACAAATTTTCTGCAAACAGCACGGTTAATACTATACTTGTCATAACGCAATATCTACGTCATAAAACGAACATCGTTTCACGACTAAATTGACTGTGATTTGCGGTTTTCCAAAACGGCTGACATTGTGAGTAGTTTAAAGTTTAGGGAATAAATGATGTTTAAAAGCGCGTTTAACTTGCTTTGAATTGTCATTAATCAAATAAGGCAATTGGAAGAAAACATAAACTTAATCTAAAATTTTCCATAGCAATAAATAACTGTCAAATTCGTGTTAAAAAGTCAGACAAGAATGTCTGATAAGAGTTTTTGCTGATTACATGCAAACATTTCAAGAATAGCGTAGCGTATTTTAATTTACGTTGGAATGAACGACAAAAATATGTCGAATTATTAAAATTTCGATCATTTCTTGACTTTATTTCAAGGCAGCTAACTTTTTGTCTAAGTTTAAAAGTAAACATTTTATAATTCAGTAGCCAAAATAGGAATTCTAGCTTGCAAGAAAGTCGATATAAATCGATATTTAAACTGCTTCAATTGGCATTTTTACCAGTCATTCGTATGTAACCTAAACTGAAGTAAGTTTATAACTGGTTTTGAGTCGGTATAAAGACGGTGAAAGTAACACGATTTAGTAGTAAATTTTTTTTATTAATTCTATATTAAAATTATTGTAACGAAAAAGGCGGCTTCTTGAGCTTGCCCCAGATGTTCTAAGCGCTATGAACGGCCCTGCTTATAGGACTGAAACTTGGATACGTTATTAACGGAGTAGGGAAATAATTACACGGGCATCTGCTCCACATGGGAGTTTATAACATCAGAGGTAGGAATCTATTCAAAGTGCTTTTATTCTCATCCGAAATTTTGTGGAGTTTTTCCCCACCTAAAATTTGGAATTTGGGATATTATTGATTCATAAATACAGAAAATTTCATTGTTTATGTACAGAAATACGCCAGCATTATGGCGAATAAATAGTGAGGTATGTATGCAACCACCCTGCTTGAGCTCATTATTTGATTTGGGGTGGGTGTGAGGTTGGGTGTATGCAAAGTCTCTTTTGCATTTAAGGAATCTAGATTTAAAGAAACTATATGTTTAAAAAAATACCTCCTAAGAACGAATCAAAGAACAAAAAGTGAAGTTGATTCTCACACCAAGTAGGCAACAACTCCACTCTACAAGTGGAGATCTTTCTCACTAAAAAGTGCAGTAAATTCTCTCTCTCAGTGAGAATAAATTGCATTTTAAAAAGTGGAATAGACTCCCACTTATGATGGAATAAACTCCCATGTGGAGCAGATGCCCGTGGAATTGTTTACCTGCAGCGTTATTTACACATCTACGAACTTAAATAACGTTATTTTATTTCATATTATGGAGTTTTCTTTTGGTAAATTTCAACTTCGATCTAAAATTCTAATTTTTTCATGGCGAATGGCATACGCTTTCAGAGTGAACCAAACTGTCAAACTGTCAATTGTTTCAGTGTAAAATGGTGTTAGTAAAATGAAGAATGAATCTGCAGAAGAATCCAGATCCCTTAAATTTATTTCTGAAAGAAAGAAAAACAATTATTTTTGGCCGATTTCCAGGATAAAATTAATAAAATCTGTGTTTTGACAGATTCAAACGGAAATAAAACCAATTTTCGCTACCAAAAGAAAACCCCACATTAAAAACAATTTCCTTATTGTACTGCTTGTTTGATATACCTTCTTTGTAAGCACTATTTTTTACTTTATGGTATAAAAACTTAAAAATCAAACGATGATATTATGGTTTTAACACTTATTTATTCCACTTTAAAGTTCATATTTCAAAATAGCGTGTGACTAATTTACAAACTGTATGTTAAACATAATATTTGAGTATGAAAATTCTAATTAAAATTTGTTGTTTAAAAAAAAAAACAGATCCAGGAACCTCGACAGCAACAACTACTCCTCGACCAGATTATGAAACTGAAATCACTGTTTCAATTTCATCACCAGAAATTACTATTATTCCAGTTGGTGGCTCAGTAACATTCTTCTGTTCAGGAATGTTTACAGTTAATAGGGTAAGTAATCATTCATCATATTCGGTATGTTTAAATTTCTTACTGTTAATGTGGCAATCTTAAATTTACCAGCAAATACATTTTTTTTTGTTATTTATTTGCCTTAGATTCCAGTTATTGTCAACTGGTATAAGTTAAACGGACGTCTACCATATCAAACTTATCAAGACCAAGGAACACTTTATTTGCGTAATCTACAAGTTCAGGACTCTGGAGTTTACATTTGTCAAGCTAAGGCTGGAAGCAAGATGTTTGAAGACCAAGTATCTGTCACAGTATCACGTAAGTATACAATAAATATTCTATTTACTTCTTGTATCTTTATTTATCAAATCTCAAATATCAATATTTTTGTCTCTCATGTCTTACAAGGATATGCTAAGGAAATGGCAAAAAAATATGGTACACACAATTTGTATTTGTTATTTATTGACTATGAAACCTATTTGATTTATACACTCTTATTATAAGCCAGTTTACGATTCTGAGGTCACACAGATTCGAATCTATCAGTTTAAGCAGGTGAAGAAATATAACAAGATTTCTCCACTAGAAATCAAAAATACTCTCCATATTTTCTTATAAAGTTATCAGCTCGACAGAAAAATATATTCAGCAAACAAATCCAAAATTCAATTCATTCAATCTTAGCTTTTTGACAGCAGAAATGAAAAAATCCCTAGGGAACTGTGCTCATACTTTTGGTTTTGCTTAGGTTAGTGATCTTAGAGCTCGTTAGAACCTGGAACTGATTTAATATTTTTATTTTGCATAAACATTTTTACTCCAAAAACTAATCTCCTAATAACTGCATATTTTTAATTGATAAAATCAGATACTAATCCTAGATTAAATGCGATAGATTTCATTACGACAGTTTTTTGTTCTACTGGTCGGTCAAACTCGTAACCTTTAAGAACCAATGGGAAACCAGGATCAATTATTGACTAAAATTTGATGGGTTGAGGGTTGACTAGTTTGTTTTCAAACATTTTACATTGTGAGTAAATAATTAGGTAATTTAGACAAAATTTGAAAAGCTAATCCGCCAAATTTTAATAAGCAGTGTTCATTAAATACAAAATTTATAGTTACAAAAATTTTATAAACAGGACAAAATTAATCAAAAAAAACTTACTAACTTTTCACTAAATCGTCCAATAAATTTGTTCGAAACAGAAATAGACTTAGGACATGCCTTAAGTAAAATAAAGTGGGCATTCTGAAGTATGAACATTTTCTATCAAATCTCTATGTCAATCAATGAACGAACGTATTTGATAAAACTTCATTCATCTTTAATAAATCAATTTTTATTTGTTAGTCTTCGTCTTCGTCTTAAACTACCTAATGCCTCTTTAGTTTTTTTTGTCCATGTTGCGTCTATTTAGCTCGCAAACCTCATTTTGGATTCGGACTCAGTACCCTGGAAACATGAAGCAGGGCATAGTCAAAACCACCCCATAATTTGCATGGCTAAAATACAGTATGATTGAACTATTGTATACATTAATAATAATAATTAAGGTTAATATAAGTAGTATAAATATAAAATCTAAGAATTTTAAAATCACAAGATTATGTCAATTCAACGATATTTGTTCTCAGCTAAATAATCGATGATCTGATTGACATCTAAGATCTAAACTATTGTCGCTAATCATGACTAAATCTGTCATGCAGTTTTCAATGCTTGTTTAATTTTGTTTGTATGGTCTGGGGGAGGAACGCCTCGTCTGCCCTTCCCCATAGTTACGCCTGAACCAATCCAACACTCAATTCACTGTATTATAAGTGCCATTGGCAATTTATTTACATAAACATCTCGACTGAAAAGGTAAAGTATCTTTAGTCGTAACTTTTAAGGTTTTCGCGGTTGTTTACAATAGACATTTTAAACTTTTCGGATTAGCCGCGTTATAAATATTTAATATTTAGCGAGTTCAATACAGTACTCACCCCGAACGTTTCGCTGCGAATTGCATCGAGCGTGGTCACCGGGAAACTCACGCTCGATGCAATTCGCAGCGAAACGTGAGTACTTAATTGAACATTGAATTGAATATTAAATATTTATAACGCGGCTAATCCGAATAGTTTAAAATGTCTATCTTTAGTCGACTTAAGATGATTTCCTTTTTTCTAGTGAACCGTGTTGCCATTTTCGAGGCACACAGTTCTTTCTTATCGTCATCCTGGCTATCTCTTTCTTTACCTCTTTTATAAGGCAAAATATTTTCATCTTATGTCTGAAATTCACATTTTGACACCAAGGTATAATATCTTAAAACAACATAAGATGTTTTGGTCAATCGTTTACAAAAACCTTATGCAGAGTTAAGACCATTTTATTTTTAGAATTTTGTTTTGTTCTGAGAAGGTAAGTGCCATGTGTTAACCAAAAAATACCTTCGTATGTCGGCTTAGGATAAAAGCTCTTGAAAAATTGTGGGGAAGTGAGAAAAAGCAATTCCCTTAAGTAGGCATAGGGTACTTTGACGTTTGTAAAGTAAAACAAAAACCAACAAAAAGCGATAACGTAAGATACTTTCAATGACAGTTTGGTTTTCTATTCAGCCCGCTGTAATTAACCTGAGCTATGTGAAGCGTGTTTTTCTTAGGCGTGTGGTTTTCAATCTGGCAATACTTTTATTCAGAGTTGGTCTTTTTGATAGCTGTCTCTTGATTTATGCTCAGATTGGTTTGCCATTTTATAATGAATAGACTTACTCCTGAACAATGTTTAAATTCAAATTAATTACCAAAATAATGGTTCGGTATTCGGTTCGCGCGCCGCATCGCGAAACACTCGATTTATTGAAGGAAACTTTTGGTGAGGCGCCAAATATTCTCTTCCAAGGCGTCAATCGTCTCTCACTTATCTGAGTAGACAAGGGATTTCACATAACCCCACAAAAAAAAATAACCAAACTGAGCTTTAGTCAAGTGACGGCTGTCAAAAAGACCAACTCCGAAAACAAGTATTGCCAGATTGAAAACCACACGTCTTAAAAAACACCCTTTATAATTACAGTCGAAACGTTTTAAGCAAAAAGGAATCTCGATAGTTAAACTAATATAACGCAAAGCAATAAAATAAGTTTTGTGCTTTTAATTTTAATTTCTATAGGAGCAGAACTTTATCTCGTTTGAATACTAACAGCTCAAAGCATAAAAATACAGATTTGGTTATCACTTTTTACTTGAATAATTTTTTTAATAAAAGAGGAAAAGTCAAAATTACTACAAGTGATGTGAATATGTTCTGCATAAAATGGAAATGATTCAATCAAAAACAGCTTAGTAAAGAAAATGATGCTGGATTTGATTATTCCATTAATAAACCAATGGAAGATCGACCCAATGTGCATCCAAATCTATAAGAAGATTCCGAAGAAGAATCTAATCTTACTTTCTTACTTACTTATGATAAGCGTCTTGTACAGGGACACTTTCGTTGCTTGAGAGAGGGCTTTGCTTCTCAATTGCCTTCTAAGCCCAAAGAAACAGCGATTGACAAGAGTAATTCTTCGTTTGATCTCAGCATTGGTATCGTTCGCTAAATTTATAGCGGAGCCTAGGTAGACAAAGTCTCTGACCACCACAAAATTATAGCTGTCTATAGTGACGTTCTGACCGAGACGTCAGAGTTGGGTGTCCTTTTTCGTTGACACCGCTAAACCCATCTTCTTGGCTTCCTTCTCAATACTCATGAAAGCAGCATTGACATCGCACTTTGTTCGGCCAATTATGTCAATATCGTCGGCGTAACGGCGGACTTTTGAAAAATTGTGTCCCTAGTATTGACGCGAGAGTTTTGCACAATTCTTTCAAGAGCGATGTTGAAGAAGTCGCATGACAGCGCGTCGCTTTTTCTAAAACCTTTATTGACATCAAAGGTATCGGTGAGGTCTTTGCCGAATTTGATGGAGCAGCATGTATTCTCCATCATCATCCTGCACAAACGGATGAGTTTGGAAGGTATGTCTAAACAAAACATTGCTCTATATAGCTCTTCTCTATAGATGGTGTCATACGCGGCGTTGAAATCGATGAAAAAGTGGTTTCACTACGCAGCAAAGTCGATTTACCTGAGTCCGTTATCGGAGGTGGAGCTGTGCAGGCTATATTTTCCGATTGTGCCACAAAAGACGTCTTCTCTTCCTAGCTTGGCATTAAAATCACCCAAGACAATTTTAATGTCATAGCTAGGACATTGCTCGTGTGCCTTGCCCAGGAGCTCGTAAAACTCGTCCTTGGTGTCGTGATCTTCCTCTTCTGTGGGGCGACGTTGGTGAATTTAGCCTTGATGCGAATTGTCGTGAGGCGCTCTAACGACGAATCCACACCCAAAAAGACGCTGCTCTTGTTGTCGGTAGCAGTCGCCGTAGTAGACGTCGCAGTCTTTCAATTTTCTTTTACCCGGTCCATCCAATCGCACTTCTTGTATGGCGGTAATATCTGCTTTGTAGCAGTTTAGGGCCCCGGCTGCACATTGTCTTAAAAGAGACAGAACATTCCACGTGCAGATCCGAAGTTCGTGGTCCTTATTTCGTTTGCTAGGTCCGTCAACAATAAAATCGTCCATATCCGAGGCTTGTTGTAGTTTCGCAACTAAATAGCTTTACGTGGCCGGGAAGTCACCCCGATGGCACGACCCCAAAACCTGAAGGACCAGACCCTTAGTATGATTCCAAGGGTGGGGAGCCGGATTAACCGCCCTTTTACGCCTGACATCCGAATATGTAATAGTAGCCCGTATAAGGTGTTCACTAAGTAGTTCAACCTGACTGGAACTGTAGACGCCACCGTTGATTCCATCTGGGAAATTCTTCCGCTGCACCCTTGATGAAAGGAGAAGTGCCTTAGTGGGAACACTCCTCCCCCCTCTCTCGTTTGCTAACACAACAATTGTCCACAGGAATTGAAACCCTATCTTCGATTGAGGTACTAGGCACCCGATGTTCACCACGTTGAGGTGAGAGTAGGAGTTGGTAGACAGAAGTTGGTTTAGCAAAAAACCTGTGGGCACTTGTGTCCTCTTGAATGCCCATGTCTACCCTTTGAACATTTAAATCTAATTATATTGACTTAATTTTAAGCATTTACATTCGTGTTTGTAAGATTTTTTTGGAAAAGTCTTGGACAGCCTGTCGAGAGAGTCATTGCCTCAATAGTTTAGCCATCCCCATATTTATAAACTCATTTCAAAAAACATCTTAATAACTCTTTATTTACTACTTTACTTACTTTATTGATTGATTTTGAGAAAAATTTTGGGAACATAAAAACTTACCTTCCCGTAACCACGTAATAAACAAAATTTTAAACTATAATTTTTAAACCCCTCTTGTTCATTTGCCTATTTATTTGTGTACTTTAAAGTAATTTGAGATGACATTCCCGTTAAATACCTTTTTATTCCTTTAAATAATAAATTTCATCCTATGTCTAAATTATTTTTACTTGAACATTTGCACTTCATCTTAAACCGACTTATTGTCTTAGAATCGCATTATAAAGAAACAGAGAAAATTGTCTTAAGTCGACTTAAGATTTTGGAAAACTCTAATCACTAAAAATTGAAAGAAGCAAATTATCTTATGTCATATTTTGGCCTATTACTCACGAAATATAAACAATATTGATTTGTAGTAAATTAAAAAGAAAAGTTCAAAAAAATTTACTTTTAAAAGGTTAATCTAAAATAGTCTATGCTCAAAGAATTTTTTGGGAAGCTTCTTTGAAGAGTATTTTTGCTCTCCTAAAAAATGTTAATAATTGACTCAAAGATAGTTTATCTTTTCAGTCGAAATTTATAGCAGACATAAAAATAAAAATTAAATTTATGTACATAACTCAATTTACAGCCGAAAATCAAGAATCAAGACCGTCTATCAACTTGGCCACACCATATATTACTGCTGAGGAGTACCATCCTTTGGATGTGGACTGTAATGTCACTGGAAATCCAAGGCCAATTGTTACCTGGACACGTATTGGTGACTCATTATCTCGCGATGCTCGCTTCGATGGCGATCACTTGATATTCTCGTCGGTGAGGAAGTCTGACGAAGGCAGTTATCGTTGTTCGGCAGAAAACTCAATTGGATCAGATAACCGTGCTATTGCTATTTATGTGAAAGCCGCCCCACAGCCTACGCCAACTCCAACACCAGTACCTGGACGTAGCATAATTTACATTGATCCACCTCAAATTCAAGGAGTTGTCGGAGATACTATTCGATTAACCTGTATATCAAGAGTCCAGATTGCACTGGTATATGAGTGGACCAAAGATAATTCTCCCATTCATTGGAGCATGAATAGGAACATGGAGGTTGAAAGAGAAGTGGTCACCATTCGCGGTGTTACAGTTGAAGACTCTGGTCGTTACACTTGTATCGGAATGGATCAGCGGGCCAGGAGGAATTACACATCAACTGCTTATGTAAATATTGAAGAACGTCAAACTGGAGGTGGGGATTGGGACAATGGTGGAAGCCCTAGCGGGTAATTATTATATTAGTTTAAATAGTTTAAAGTGTGTGTTTGGAATCATTTTTATTAATAATGTATGTATTGTTTAGTGTTGCACCAACAATCAAAAGCTTACAAAGGGAGTATGTCATTCCCCAAGGTCAAGACTTGAGTATAACTTGCGAAGCTAGTGGATCACCTTATCCTTCAATAAAATGGACAAAGGTTCATTCTTCATTTGAATCGAATATACAGCAAACCGGAAATGTACTACGCATTATCAATGCCCATCCCGATAATCGTGGTGTCTTCCTTTGTGTTGTGGAAAGTCCCCTTGGTTCGGATCAAGCTTCCACAAGCATCGATGTGGAACGTAAGTATAATTCTATTAATTAATAAAATTAAGAGCAAACAATTTTTGTCCTTGCCTTTTACCATGTCTCAAATTTAAAATAAAATATTAATATATTTGAAAAACTAAGCTTTCAAAACTGGAGTCGGTAATAAGATTGTTCCAAATCTATATCTTCTACTTGTTATATGCTCATCAATTATTTACTTGATTGCAGCTCGGGAGCATCCAGCTATTGAGCTCTATCCATCAGAGCCACAGGGTGTAATTGTTGGCAGTAATTTTACGATAAGCTGTAATTTCGTCTCAGGAGTTCCAACACCAAAACTAACATGGCGACGTGTTGGTGGCCTACAAATGCCATCCAGTTTTGTTGAAGAATACTCTGGAACCGGAAGGTGAGTTAAAGATATTGAAATATTTCATTTGAGTATTAACAATTGAATTGGGGTATATTTTGTAGCTTTGTCAATATTCAGCATTCTGATGGTGGTACCTATGAATGTTTGGCTGAGAACGTTGTTGGAAAAACAAGTGGTACTGTTACACTCATCGTCCAAGAAGCGCCTAAGATCACGCTTGAGCCTAATGATGAGTATGTAGGAGTAACTGAAGGTGATGAATTGAAAATAGACTGCTCAGCTACTGGAACTCCAACGCCGTCAGTTCAATGGGTAGATGAAACCAACCTTGGAGTTGCATTTAACCGACAAGCTTTCGGCAGTATTCGCCCACATGCAACTCTGCAAATATATCGTGTGACATTGAATGACGCCAAAACGTACACATGCCAAGCAAATAACGATGCTGGCATGGATGTTAAGTATGTTACCGTGGATGTTCAGAAAAGACGAGGAGATATAGGTAAGTTACTGCAAAAGTTGAAACTATATAAACTAGGTTAGTTTTGTACAACTTTGATATTTTTTCAAATAATATTTTTACATAATATTGCTGCGTGAATTAAAATTAGGGAAGGGAACTTCTATGGGTAATTTGTCAACAAATTATTCCAAGTAATTCTATAGATATGAGCTACACAAATTCTTTGTTTTTCATCCAATTAAGGTGTCAATGATGTTTATGGACCACCTCCGTCAGGAAGCCAGCAACAATCACCATCTGCTATATACAATGCTGAGATTGGAGAAACTGCAAAACTAAGCTGTGACATAAGTAATAATTGATTGAAAATATTGTTTGCTTTTTGATCTTAATTCTTAATCATGTTCTTAATCACAGGAAATGAACCGCAATTACAAGGCCGCTGGGAACGTGTTGATGGCCTTCCTTTGCCAAAGACCGCATATTTAGATAGAAATAATTTAATTATAGAACGAGTAGGACCAGATGCATTTGGCCAATACAAATGCAATGCTTATGATGGCAACCGAATTGTGACCTTTATTATTGCTGAGCTAGCATTTTTACCCATTCCACATATTACCCTGCATCCGAAGATGCCAATCACCGTGAAAGCTAATGAAAATTTTGAAATCAGCTGTGATGTAACTGGAGCCCAACCAATGAGTGTTCTTTGGTATGCCGATAACAATCGTCCTCTGCCACGGTACGAATGAAATTCATATTGTGAATATTTAAAATAAATCTTGTGATGGCATTTTTTACCTATTTTTAGATCTGTCCAAGTTCATGGACGTTACCTTC
Source organism: Dasysyrphus albostriatus (assembly GCA_946251815.1). Taxonomy (NCBI): domain Eukaryota; kingdom Metazoa; phylum Arthropoda; class Insecta; order Diptera; family Syrphidae; genus Dasysyrphus; species Dasysyrphus albostriatus. Next base: position 94,743,316 of record OX276336.1, read on the forward strand.
GATTTAATGCTATTACACCTGCCGATGCAGGTCGTTATTACTGCTCAGTGAAAAATCAATATGGCAATAGTACTGAAGTGGCTGAGGTGATAGTAGATCGTGGAGTTCCTGTTGAACAACCTTCGAATTCTCGTCAATATGATATTACCGAAGGTGAAGATGCAGAATTGAGTTGTGATATTAGATCTAGAAGTAGAGAACCAATTCCACAAGACACACAGGTAAGAAACTTCATAAACATACTCCCATTTTAACATAAACCCCACCATGCTGTTGTGTTTTTGGTGAAAAACTGTGTGAAAAACTGCCAAAGCAAATGCTCAAAAAGCAGAGCATATGCAGGATTTTATTGAGAAGGTGGTACTCTCTATAAAAAGGCTGTTTTTATAAATTGAAATTGGCTTTATTTGTAAGATCAATTTATGGCATTAATATTTGAATATGATATCCGGCATCTTGCCGCCGTGGCTGGTGCGTTCATGGCGGAGTTTGGAAGTCCAATGTTGGCTTCCAAGTGGTCAATAGTCTTGTTTATGGGTTTGGATATCCGATTAAATATATCACCAGAAAAAATAATCTAATGGCGTCAAGCCACACATTCGAAGTGCTCAGAGTTAACAGCTCTTTTTTCGAATCAATCGTTTGTTAAATGCTTCCAACAGGTAATTGATTGTATTCCATGCTCCATGGCATGTAGCACAGGCCGACCTGCTTAAACAACTACTACACACTAGTATATGCGTGTAAAAAATCTAATGAAACCGAAATGCGACACTATATGGTAAGAGCCATCTTCATAGGAGTGCCTTCTCAAATAGATATAGATATAGATAGATATTTGACACTTGAAACTTAAAGTTACTTAAATTTTAAGTAAAAAGCCATTTTTAAGTCAGCTTGGGCTTAATTTATTGCAAGATTAAAAGCAAGTTATACAAAAGCAGTCCAAATTTTTTAAGTGTGGGACAGTTATTTTAATTCACCTATTAATCCGTCGATTATCTGATGTTCAATTATGGTTTAAGATAAAGGGTGTTTTTTTTTAGAGAAATAGAACCATGGAAAATAATCTTCTGGCATTCTAATTTAAATATAATTTCTGACATACGACCGCCACGACTCAGACGTAGTCTATGTTCAATTATGGTTTAAGATAAAGGGTGTTTTTTTTAGAGAAATAGAACCATGGAAAATAATCTTCTGGCATTCTAATTTAAATATAATTTCTGACATACGACCGCCACGACTCAGACGTAGTCTAATCTGGAGTTCCAATTTTCGATGACTTTTTCAAACAATTGTAGCCTTATATAGGCAATAACGCGGCGAATGTTGTCCTCCAAGAGGTCAAAAGTTTCGGGCTTGTCGGTGTAAATTAGCGGCTTCACATATCCGCACTAGAAAAAGCCAAGCGGCATTTAATCACACGAACTTGAAGGCCAACTCACGGGTCCGTAACGTGAAACTATGTGGTTACCAAACGTTTTCTACAATAAATCAATTGTGGCACGAGCTGTGTAACATGTTTCGACGTCTTGCTGAAACTGATGAACTGACGAAATCGATGAACGAAAAAGTCAGTAATCTTGGCGCTATAGCGATAACCATTGACTGTTACATTCTGGCAGCATCGTATTTCAAAGATATACGGACCAATTATTCCACCAAAGCCCATAAAACACACCAAACAGTCAGTTTTTGTGGATGCAACCATGTCTCAGCATACACTTAAAAATTACCATCACTCCAAATCCGGCAGTTTTGTTTATTGACGTATCCATTCAACCAAAAGGTTAACTTCATTGCTAAACAAAACTCGCGCAATACGTATTTCGAACACAACCGTAGTTTTCAAACTAAATTTGCACATTTTGGAAGCATTGTTCAGGCATCAGTCTATTAATGTCGAAATATCAAACCAAACGAAAAATAAATCACTTGACAGCTGACAAAATGGCCGCCAATTAAAATAGTGTTGTCAACTGAATGCTAACAGTAGCCAATTATATGCTTGAATCATCGCTGAAAACCTCAGTTGACCTACCAAAACCTGTGAGCTAAAATTTTGTATCCATGATCCATTATAATGTATCAAAATTTTAACTAGGTCTGTACAAATGGCACCTTACTAAAACTAATTGAACTCAGAGTTAAATCAGCACTGGAGAAACTGGCCCTCAAGGTTAACACTCACCATATATGCATTTTTTACACAGCAACAGTATAGTGTTTTTGGAAGTGGGTATAACAACTCGGGTGATTTTAGTTCTATGCTCATTACTTTTACATTTTTTGAGAGTGCTACGAAATCCCGCAAACCAAAATCTCGCATAACAAAATCTCCAAATATTAAAAAAAAAAATCAAAAATGAAAATAAAAATATTTAACTAGCTACGACCTCACGAATATTTGGAAAGTTTCCTCTTCAAGATTTTCCTTACATGAAGCTTTCCAAAGCCTTAGACATAGCTAGGAAAAAACTTGACTTTTCCAGGCGGGAATTGACAATTTGTATCGTTCTTACTAGCATTTTTTAAATTAGAAAATGCCCAGGTACTTATTTACTTTTTTTTAAAATTTTTTTCAGGTCAACTGGCAACGTGCCGGAGGACAGCCACTTCCAAGAAACTCTTATATAGTTGGCCAAAAGCTGTATCTCCCTTCAGTACGTCTCGAAGATGAAGGACGCTACATTTGTACAATTTACTCGCCAACGATTACTTCAGCAGAACCAAGCTATGTTGATCTTATAATTAAGCGTGAGTACCGACAACGCCGTAGTCATAAAAAACATAGAAAACAGATTCGTCAAAAAAAAGTAGACAAAAAATAAATATAAATTTTCTAAAACCAGATCAAAATTTTATTAGTTTATTCATATATTTTGTATTTTAAATAATAAAAAAAAATTTAAACAAAAATAATAACACAAATTAGATATACCAATCTACATAATATATATATTTTATAAAAACAATTTTGCTTAAAAGAATAACTTTAACACATAATGCACCCATTAACATTGTGGTGGTGGGAGTTAAAAACTTTTTTTTTCTTTCAAATCTCAACCCTGTTTTAATTTTTTTGTTTATCAATAGGCTCTGCAGGAAAATAGGATGAAATACTCGTACTTTTCAAAGGTGTAGGAACTTAATTTTCAAACCTTTTTTTAAGATTTTTATTAATGTTTTTTTTTTATTCCGAGTAAATTAACAATTAAAAAAAAAAGAAGATATAAGAGCTTTAGGTCGACTGGCACGATTAATCAGTGATTAATAAATGTTTGTATTGAAAATTTTTGATTCATTGATTTTTCAAACGACAGAAAAATGTACAAAATTATTAAATGAATTGAGATATTGTCTGTTTTATTAGACAGTTTGTTTGCTGCCTCAAGAATTTCTTTGGTAACTTAAATATGCCAAAACTTATCGCTTAAAGTTACGAGTAATATTTTAATATTTTCCCCAAGCTCGTTAATTACATATAACGGCCAGTTGTACAAATGCGGTTCAAATTTTGATCTGTGCTTCAGCAATTTTACTACCTTGAAACACCGTAAAACCTCATTTTCCACCAAAATCGGTGATTTAAAATTGTTGAACCACAGATCAAAGTTTGAACAACAACGTATGTGTACAGCGGGTCCTAAAAGTAATTGACAATTTTTCTTGCCTTAATGTCTTTTGACTTATAAGAATCTTAACTCCCGTGAAAGGTATTTTTTAATTATTTAAACTTTTATGGGATTTCACTCTGGCCGTCTTAAATTAAATAAATGGGAAGCTTATTTTTTACATCAAACAATTGCAATGAAGTAACTCATTTCATTGTATTAGTTCAAACATCCCTATGATTGCTTGTTCTTGAAGAGGTGATTTGACCTTATTAATAAAAAATCCCTGGGTAGATACATAAATGTTTAAAATTTAGTTAGGAAATAAAATATTTTATGTTTTTTTATTTCAGATTGAGCTTCCCATTTATAAAAACTTATACGAGTATATTAAATTACTACCCTTATCCCAAAATGTTTAAAAAGAAAAACATATACAAAAAACCTGATATTAAAAGATTTTCTTTATGTAAATAAAGACCACTAGTTAGTTAGCATTTATACAACATTTTTTTTATCAAAAAGCATTGAATATGCATGCCATTTTTTGTATCAAATAATACATAACTCAGTTAATAGTAGCAAAAGTATCAATTTTTATTAAGAAATTAATACAAAAGAAAACTAACAATAAAATGATGGCAATGTTTTTTTTTAATTTTTAAATGTTTCTAACAATTGACTGCCATTTTAATAAATACAAAATATCAATTAAGTAAATTAAGTGGAAGGAGTTTTGTTTTAAATAAAAAAAATTGATTTAATATAATAATAATACCTTGGCGCACTTATTACGTTTTTGTTTGTTTACTTAATTAATGTGAATGTTTAAAAAGTAAGATATATTTAACAAAATCATACAAAAGACACCGTTATTAAAAATAAATTGATTTTATGTTTAATTTTTTTTTTCTAACAGAATGTATTAGTTATTTAAGTATCAATGTTGTTGGCAAGCACAAATTACACAAACAGAAATAATAATTAAAATTTATTTGTTGCTTATTAAATTGTTTTTTATTTTTTTATTTTATTACACATTGGTGGTAGTGGTGTGGTTTACTAATTCCTTTAACCTTCATTTTGATTTTACAAGTACTCCCTTTTGTTTTCATTGAATTATACCATCAATAGACAGTCCAATCATTTAAGGTGATAAATAAATAAAGGCTGCAGAAAGTGTTCTTGGTTTAAATAATAATATTATTTTTTTTTTTTGTGATACCTAACTTTCTGGATATTAATATTAAAATAACTTCCTCATTGGGTACAGTTTAAAGCCTTGGTATACAATGAAAGAAAAACATAAAAGGTCGAATTTTCGTAGACCTTCACCGATAGTTAATCACTTCGATACCTTACCGTAAGAATATATCAAGCGACATTTCAAAAATTTATGAGGCATCAAAGTAAACAAACCGCTGGATTAGTTATTTATGTGTGTGTTTAAAGGAATAAAAAGATTTGAATAGAAATTTTCAACTCAAAATCCCTTTATAAATCTGTTTATTACAACAAAAATTGAAAAAGGTGCTTTTAAAAATTTCAATATTGAATTTTTAAAATATCGCTTGATACATTCTTATGGGAAGCTATCGCTTAATGGGTGCTTATCGAAATAATTAAATGAATAATCTCATAGCTAGTGGTCTAGAAAATTTGGCTTCCTAAAGGATTGAATGCCAAGACTCTTTAAATGCCAGCAAAGTGGAAGTTACTTTAATATTAATTTTTAAGTTAAAATAATGAATAAAATGTGAAAAAATTTAACCTTGTGCGATTCATACTTGGTTTTTTTTTAAATTTTAAACGACAAAAGTATTTAATTTTCTTAACAATCGTATCGCTTGAACTGTGTACAGATACGCATGTACACTAGACTCTGTCTAAAAAATCTAAATATAAATATTTCATGATTACTCGTATTTCATAAAATAGTAATTTCTCTAAAATTTAAGCTTTAAAAAAAAAAATTATGGACAAAACCATGTTGTTGCGTTCCCATTCTTAAATCTCAAAAACTATTTAAGCCATAAGAAAGTAACTGAAAGTTACTAGAATTTCAGTTTAAAAGAGAAATATCAACTAAAGTGTACTTTACACGATAATAGAAGTCATATGACCTGTTTATTATTTTGTTCTGTATGATTTCTCATATGAGCTGTCATTTCAAGTCAAGTCATACGGTTATCATTTTTTTTATGTTTACACGTCTTTACTTCGCATTTGATTTTTTCTATGGTTATCTGTCAAAACCAAAATAAAAGAAAAAAAATGGTAAACAAATACATTCTTGTCAAGCAAAATTACTTGTTGTTTTCATTCAAAATTCTAATTTTTTTGTAGAAATACTTTTATTTTCAATACTCTGAATTCACTATTTTCCATGTAAACAACAATTCCTGTTTGACTTCTCAAATGGAATTAGCTGCAGTTATAATGTCAAAAAAGTCATATGCTTTTTGCTTTTGAGAAGTCATATGAGATCTATGAGTGTGTTCAGACGGTTTGGTTTTATTTGTTTGGCAGCTCATTTGAGAAATCATATGACTTTTATAATCGTGTAAAGTGGCCTTAAGATAGATAACAGTTTGAGATTTACCAGAAACGTCAAAAATATGTTTAATCAGGTCAAAAAATCGTTGATATTAACTGATTCTTCAAAGTTTAACATGTCTGCATCTGGGTTAGAGCTTTGTTGCATTGATCTTCTTATCAATGTTCCAAATAATATTCACCCCTATTAAGATTGTCAATTATCGAATTGATAGTTGATAAACCTGGACGAAATCAACCTTTCCTTCAAAATTTTAAATTTTGTTGTATTTCGCAACGGTGTCGGTACCATTCCCAATAATACAAACTTGTAACAGTTGAGTTTTTAAACATTGAATCTAAAATTTATCAATTATCATATTGATAATTGACAGTCGTAATTCCACAAAATAGCAAAAAATATTCTTCAGAGTTCAATTAAACCTATAGGCTTCACGTCTCTGTGTGCACGTTATTCATTCTCATTTCTGGTTCTAGAGCCGTTCTCGAAATCATTTGATCAAAAATGCATTTAAATAATGTTTTTCGTTTGAAATTGTCACTGTCATGGCGTTCTATAACTTGATTTACTAAAATCGTCCTCTCGGAAGGAAAGAAGCTTATCTCAAAATCTTGAGTTTTTTCACAGAAAAGTGATTTCAGGTTTTTGTTTCTTCAAAAATCAATTTTTACATACAAAGAGTTGAAGAAAGAAGTTTCTACATTTAATTCTTTTTTCAAATTGAACCTAAAATAAACTTTAAAAAAGCCGTTTCTCCTACAAATATTTTATATTTTTTGCGTTTTTTTCCATATAAAATTACTTAAAGCTGCTGCGCTTCCCTTTGAGAGTCATTTCACTTTTGACACTTGGATAGCCATCTTCTCCTTGATGAGCTAATTTCAAGACTGTATCGACTTACATATTTTGCTCGAGAGAGCTGCTTAAGAACAATAAATAGCATAGGAACTAAATGTAACATTTTAACTTTTGGTATTTTTTTTTTAATCGAGTTTAAAACCCTGAATTCTATTGATTGCTAAAGAGATTTAGTTAAGAATAATAACATGCATCAATGAAAATGCAATCTGAAAAAACACTTTTGGGATAAAAAGTAAATTTTTAATTCAATTATATAAATTATTTTAACTGGTGTTGGATCAAAAGGTAACAATTTAAACAAGATTGAGTTTAAAAAGCTGACAATTGCGATATTATGGATATTTTGATCAAAAGGTGACAAATTCCAAATATTTTATTTAATATTATCTTAAAACCTACTGAAAAACGAAGAATTACAATATACACGGTCTGCTTAAGTGACGCACAAAAGAGAAACATAATACATATGTACCTTATTTGTTCTCAATTTCTGAAAAAAATGAAAATGACTTTTCATTCTTAAATTATATTTTGAATAAAAAGTTTCGAAACTGAAAAGTGTCTGAAAAATAATATAACTTACAGAACTTTTTACGATCAGAGCTGACATTAGCTGAACATTTAATTTTACTAATGATTTGAATAGTTCAGGGATGTTATCTTTAATGCAAAACGAAACTATAGCTTTCAAACTCTTAGTTCAAGAAATATATTTATGGAACCTTTTTTTTTTGTGATTTTCCTCTATCCTTGACTCAAACTCTGACATAGCACGTAGGCAATTGTGTGCAGTCATGACGTTCTATAGATCGAAAAACTCCACGCCAATTATTATTCATGGAAGAAATCATGTTAAGTTGAGCAAGTAGAAACATAAACTGCAGTGTATGTACCTTATTCCTTTTATTCGGCCGAAATGTTCTAGCATGAATAACGAAACAACAAAATGATTTATCCGGAATATTCCGCTGAATAAAAAGCCCGTTCTGAATATTCTTGATGTTTCCGAATGAATAAAGAAAATCTAAAAGGTGTTTTTTAAGACATGTGGTTCCCAATCCACCAATACTTTTTCCGTAGTTTGTCATTTAATAATAAATCAATTTACTCTTGAACAACGTTTGCAAATCGTGCAAATTTATTATCAGAATAATGGTTTAGTTCGCACGACGCATCGAGAAACAATCAATTTATTGAAGGAAACTTTTGAGCTATAAGAAAAAGTTATCCTCACCAGAATGGAGGATGCAGGAGGTAAAAGGTCGAAGGTCGTTTTCTCAAATTAATTTATGTGAACGCAGCAATATGGACATTTTCTCTGGAGATAAATGCAGCCACGGGCGTAGCTCAGGGCAATGGACAAATTTGCAGCTCCGAATTTGTTAACAAAAATTAAGTTGCGAATTGTTGAGTTACCTTGTAATTTCAAATAGGCTAAAATATAAGGGCAGTATTTATTTTATTTATTAAATATATTTATATATTTTTGTGTTATACTCGTATAATACCTTCACAATTTATTTTGAAAGTTTTCGAACATTTTTTTCATGAAAGTCCAATAGTAAAAGTGGTTAAGAGAGTTCATAAATATTGAATTGTATAACTTAGCAACTTGGTTTTATTATGAGGCCTCGAAAATTATGACGTTCAGAGAGTAAGAATTATGAATGCAATGAAGTTTTACCATCGCTTTTTAACAAATTCACTAGTTACGATTTCTTTAAAAGTGTTCTATCAGGATGAGTATGTATTTCATGCAGAAAAAGTGTTACAGCGATCTCTTTTCTTTAATAAAATTATTAAAACATTTTTTTTGAATAACGGAATGCTATAAAACTTTCCTTGCACGAGATACATACTACTGCCTATACAGCAAAAATAAAACATTAAAACCTTTCCAATGGTATTTCATAGAAAGTGTTATACGGCTCGAACGAATCCACCCATTCTTTTCTTAAGCTATCAAACAGACATATTGAAAATGAACTCAATGACTGAAGACTTGAATTAGCAGGTGTCATAATGAGACTGGAAGTCTATTCCCTATGAGAAAATAGTGACAACTTTAAATCATAATAGTTGTGAGTTGCACCCAGCGATATACCATTCAGCAAATTATAATTGATCAAATCTTCTGCTCAAGAATGAGACACAAAAATATTGTTCTATCAGTCGAATATTAAGGTGCAAAAAGATGTTTTTTTTCCTCCGAGCTCGAAAGGAATGGGATGCAAATTTTCGGACATATGTATCTCTAAAATTATGTTACAAGATGTGGATTTTCACTTTTATATCGATGGAAAATGTATATTAAAATAAAAAAATATTTTTGGGGTCGAATCCAACAAATTCTGCCTATTCGAAAAGGCCAACCAGTTTTTGGAGACAAAGATATTATTTAAACTTTAAATTACACTTAACTCTACTCGTATTAAATGTATTTACTACGTTTTATGAACACTCCTACTATTTTCTATCGGTTATCGTAAATCGGTATATGAGTAATACTAGTGTGGTGAGGGGAAAGAAATCAAAATGGCGGTATCTGTCATAAGTTTCACTCAGCTGGATGGCTATTTTTCTTGCAAAATGCCTGTAATTTAAAGAAATATAGTAATATGTATACAGAGACGGTTAGCTATATTGCTGCTGTCACTCTGGATCTGACTAGAACATGATGATAGCAAGTGTGGCTTTAAAGCTCTACTGCATCTACCTAGTTTTTAAGTTAAATTTACTTAAAGCTGACATCGGGGACGTCAACAATTTCAAAAGGTCAAAGTTCAACGTGATATTGCATTTTTTGTTTGCCAAGAATAATTTATTTTAAAGGTCTAAGGGTTATCTACACAAATGGCAAAGAAGAACACCCACAAATAAAATTAAATCTATAATTTTTTTAATCAATTATTCAATTTATAGCAAAAAGACAAAGTCAAACGTTTTTGAGATTAAACTTATCAAAGATTTAAAAAAAGGTTGGCGATACCTACTTGCAAACAAAAACTTAAATTTAATAACTGTAATTTTTTTCGAATATTTATTTTAAAATCTGAAAAACGTGAATAGTTAAATTTATTTGCTCAAAATGAATTTAAAATAAAAATAAGTAGATAGCTATGTACAAACGTATTCCTTTTAAATCTTCCTGATTGATTGGGCTTTCTATTTTTGTGTGATTTTCTTAAATTACTACACTTTCTGTTCTTTGTTATCTTTAAGTTAAAACAAATATAATACTTTAATTATAAACCTTACTTTTATTTATCTATATTCTACTTTCTCTTTTTTCTTTACTCGACCTTTCATTAATTTACGACTTCATATAACTATTTGATCAAATCATTAAAAAAAAAACAAATCTCAACTCTGTCTGTCATATTCTACAATTCAAATTCATACATAATATCCATCAAATATTTTATATACGATTTGGGACTAAAACTCGTATTTCAAAATATATAAAATGCGATTCGAACCCAAAACTACATTTAACACCGAACGTGAACAAAAAAAAACAGGACGTCTCAACAAAAATGAGGTTGTTTGCATGGTTTTCTATATATGTACAGGTGTGTTCTCATAATAAATTTTAAAGTTTTTAATTAAAAAGGTTAATTTAATTCATGTTTATAATATAACTTTACTTATATTCATAGATTTTTGTGTAATCATTAAAAGTGATAGTAGTTTTTTTTTTAAATGTGTTGTTCGTGTTGAAAAACAATAAACTAATGGTGTTTCTTAAAAATCTGTCATATAAATTTAAACCAATTACATAGGTGTTCATTGGTAAATAACATTTGCGTAGATTAAATAAACTGTAGTAAATTTTTTTTTTAGAAAATACATAACATAAATGGCTGTTCCAAAAGTGTTTTCCATTGACCATAAGCACACAACTCATTTTCAAGCGAAAGGTACTTTGAAAATTGTACTAACATAAAGTTATTTATACTGCCCATGATCTCGTAAGGCCCCTAATTACAATTTTTATACTTCTGAGTTATACAGAAAAATAATAAATCGCTTACCGCAAGCTGAATATAAAACTTAAAAAACTCCCAAAATATTTGTTTTAAGGATTAATATGTGCTTTATTTTTTACAATTACTTAAAATTTTAAAATTGTGAGAATATATAAAATACCGTAGATAGAGCTTTTTTGTGTTTCAAAAAATATATTGAAAAAGCCCTTTGTACACCAATTTGCAAACTATTTGTAGTTAGTTAGTTAGTCAGTTTTATTGACTCCTTTTATTTCATAGACTATAAATACAAATATATTATTTTAATTCGTAAGTCTTATTGGTATGGTCTGTGGCCGTCTACCAGACTGACATTTTCGAATATAAATACGTTTAAACGGCTAAAAATAGAATTTTAAGAAGATAAAATTGTATAAATTAAACAATTAAAATTCTTCATCAATAATACATCTTCAATATCGTAATGCAGTGACCGTAAAGTTATAAAGTGCATCCCATCCTTCTATGCTCAAAAACTCCAATTCACACAGGCTGAGCTTATTGAAGTACCTCATCCGGAATTCTCTCAAAACCGGGCATACTGTAATGAAGTGAAACTTATCCTCACGTGCTTTCATATTGCAGAGACTACATTGTAAGGGCAGATGTGGACGATGTGGTTTATAGATCAAGCAATTCTCCTCTCGTCTTAAAAATAACGTTTATCTTATCCACGGAGTTTGTATTACGTAAATACGAATTGTAATGCAGATTGTAATTCAAACGGCTATAGTAGAATCTAAAAACTGATAAACTAGCTTCAGCTGCATATCTTTCACAGAGGACACCTGCAAACTTTTCCAATATTGCGTTGAACTTACTTATTAATAGAGACGGTTGCTCATCGGGTACTATGGCTAAATCAATGCCGCATGTTGAAGCAAGACTCTCCCACTCCACTATCATAGCTCCTCTTGTTTGAACTGTGGTATGCAGAGTTATTTTTGGAATCCTTTTATCCTCCACATTCATAATTTTCACAATACACTTAAAATGCATTTGATGGGTGTCAATAATCACTGACTACTACTACCTTGGTAGACGAAAAATCCTTTAAATAAAATATCGTAGGAATTTTTCCACGGATTCGAAACAACGATATCCCAAAACTTGAGCACCATAGAGAAGAACTGCTTTTGATGTGGAGCAGAATATTTTTTACTTTACGTTTTGCTCAATGTATTTGCTCTTCATGCACCGTTCCCATATCGACGAGATCGCTCGTATTGCCTCCGCTAATTTCTACTCTAGGTGTTTATTCATATTCAGATTCGGCATTATTAAGACTCCCAGGTATTTGTACTCCCGTGCAATTTCAATTGCCACACCGTTATACGTTCATCTTTCGTTCTGGGCATGGCTTCCACCTCCAACTCTAAACACCATAATTTACGATTTTTCTAGATTGACGATTAAGTTTCAGCGTTTGCAATATTGACTGAGCCTGTTTATCATTAACTGCATTTTATCCACTGCATCAGAAACAAAGACGATACCATCAGCGTACACAAGAGCAGGTATTGGAACTCCTCCAACCACTATTCCACCTCCAACTTCATCTGTAATGTCGTTTATGAACAAGGTAAATAGCAACGCACTCAATACACCGCCTTGTTTGAGGCCCATTGTTGTTGCAAACTTGTTGCAAATAGTATCTCCGTCCCAAACGTACGCTACGTTGTTATCATACATTGCTCTTAAGATGCATATCATTTTACTTGACACACACCCACCGCATATAACTTGTAGAAACTGATCGGAAGTCCACAAAGATGGCAAATAATTTTTTCTTCTTTGATTTGTAAATGTCTGTAATGAGTGAAAGTGCACATATGTGATCGATCGTTGAGTATCTTTTTCTGAAGCTGGCCTGGAACTCAGATAGAATATTACCATTGTCTACCCTTTGTGCTAACCTGGAATGTATGAGCCCGGCAAACAATTTAGCGCAAGTATTAAGGAAAGAAATTCCTCTGTAATTTAATGGGTCATCGTAATTTTCCTTTTTTATGGAGTGGAAAGACGATTGATTTCTTGAAGGATTCGGGAACGTTTATACTTTCAAAAATTCGATTGAACTCATTCGTATACGTAAGTAAATGAAGTCATCTGTGGTGTTTTTGCAAAATTCGAAAGGGAATCGGTCATCACCAAGAGCCTTGTTTGATTTGGAATTCGCTATTATTTCTCTAACTTCCTGTATCGTAAAAGGGACATCTAGGAACTCATCCAGAAAAAGTGGAGCGGCGTATTGCACCAAGGGTGCACTCGATGTGGAATTCAGAAGTCTGTTGAAGTGGTCCCTTAGACTAGATGCTTCTAAGCATAAGCCAATAACATTTGTCCTTCCGTTAATGTGTTTAACAGCTCTCCAAACTATTTGTATAAAAATTCTTTATTTTAAATAAACTTAAAATGAAAGTCAAACATAAACACATAAAAAGGTAAAAAATACTATATAACAGTAATGACTCTGGGAAATTTATTTAAAAAAAGCCCTAACTGCCACATAGGGCTTTTTAAAACAAAAAGGTGGGTCTATTTACTATATTCAGCAGTTTATAAAAGGCCCTACGTGGTTAGTTCGGGCCTATGATTTGTAGTTGGGACTTTTAGAAATTGACTTTTTCTGTCCTATTTGAAGATTTAGCGTCAAACAATTTATATGAATATTATATGAATATATCAGAGACCGTTCCTCAGCTCCAAATTTGCAAACAACTCAAAATCAGAAATTTTGTAGATAGGGCCTTTACGAGATTATGGGCAGTATAGGCCTTGAATATAAATTCGTAAATCAACTCTCAACGTTTGTCATGACTAGCAAAAGAAAGAGCTTAGAAAGATCTGGCAATTCACATCCATAGTTTGTGGTCATATTCAAATATTATACAATCATTCAATTTTAAATTTCAAAAAAAAAACTAAAGAATATACTTTTAAACTATCTAACTTCGAAAGTACACACTGAACCATAAAATGTTTGGAATTAAAAAGAAAGAAATATAATTTAATTTCCTACAAACAAAGCGACCTTAGCCCACTTTCCAGTTCCAATCATAAAATTTGAACCTCCTCATATGATTACGTTACAAACAAGCTTAAAGTCGTTGCACTTGATTTCCAGTAGTATCGACTTGATTGCGTTAGATTGGGTTACGAAATAATAAAGGAAAAACAAAAAAAAATATATGAATCATTATTAACATAATTAATCACGTTTTTATTATTTAAAGCATCTTATTTGTTAAATCTTCATTAAAATTTCAATTAATAAATCTTTGGTAATGTGGTTTCCAATTTCCAAAAAAAAAAAATTACTAACATTTTGTACATATACGCTTCGAATGTCATAAAGCCAGCCATACTCGTACATTTATGTGAGCAACTAATTAAATAAATAACATATTTTTGAAAAATCCTATTCATTTGTGAATTTTATGCATTCGAAACAAAACAAAACAAAAAAAAAACAAAATCAATACGAATTTGGACCCAGAAGACCTGAAACAGAAAACCATCACCCCCATCAGGCCTGTTGCATATGCTTGCAAACCGAATGACTTTAAATGCACCTCACATCCGCATACATGTGTGAAGGCGTCAATGGTATGTGACGGCATATACGACTGCACCGATCATTCTGACGAGTTTAATTGCCCACGTAATTCAAGAAACCGATTCAAGCGATGGAAAAAGGATCAAAACCGATCGAGATCAATTAGTGGTTTGTTTTTAAGTTTCTTTATAATTTGACACACACAAAAAAACATTTTCATTTTAAAATTTGTAATTTTAGTTTAAAATGTATTTTGTTCAGATTGTGTTTTACGTATTTTGCACCACACACTCAAAATCACTCTAAACCATATATTGCACCAATACACGAAACCCAAAAATGCACAATAAATTGATAACTTTTTTAAGCAAAAAAAATTTATTAAGATGAAAAGAAGTTTTTCTTTGAAATCTTATTCATACGTGGCATACTCGATGAAGTCCCTCAAGGTAGGAGTATTTGGCCTCTACCCTTTAATAGTTGGTTAACTTATTTTTCACATTACTTCCCACAGTTGTTTCTGAATTATTATTTGGTGACTTCTAGTACAATCTACATTACGGTAGCACGTAGAAGATTGTTGGGTGTGAAACAGAATCGTGTTAGATGTTCCCAAGGCTCAAGGCAGCAATTATGTTAAGAGACATATGTGTGAAGAAAGTCTTAAAAAATGACAAAAATAATTAATATTCAATTCTCGGTTTATAAAACTGAGACAACATCGAAGAAGCCATTAAGTGCCCTTCACATGAGCCACGAAATGCGAATGCGAATAAATTTGTTTAGGCAATTCTTAGCTCAAAATATCAACAAATTCTAATTTAACTTTTCGACAAACTGAAAAAACGATCCTATCTCCAGTTTAAAAAAAAAAAAAACATGGCCTGAAATTAGTTCAAATTGTTAAATTAAGCATTTTTATATTTTCCTCACGACCAACGACATATTTTCTGCGAATTGTCAAACACTAATTCGCAATACACAAATCAGGACGCATTCCACAAATCTGCTAATGAAAAATTCGATCGAATTTAACCTCTTTTTTTTTTTGCACCTATTCTACTGTTTTTTTATGACAATTCGCGTCTGTTGGCGACCACTCATGTGAAAGAAATGTCGAAATTCAACGACCATTTGCAATCCGCAGTTCACTATTCGCAGCTCAAGTAAAAGACACTTTGATTAGAAATATGGGAAAAATTATGATAGGAACTCATTCTAGAATAGTCTAACGAAAAAATGGAGTCTCTCGTCTTGGAAAGCATAAGTGCTCATTTTGCTATGTGTAGCACTTCTTGATATTACTTCACAAGATATAAGTTCACAATGAAACAATGCCCTGTTTGGATGGGTCAAAAGTCAGTAATTCAATCAGAAACTTATGTCATACTCCAAAAAGGACATAATTCCATTATTAAGATATTTCTTATAAAAAATGAGTTATTGTTCCGTATGTTATCATAAAATAAAGTAATAATAAAATGTTATCGAAAAATTTCAGTATAGTTCTCGTATAACTAAGTCTCGTCTCGGAATTGAAATCGGCCTCATCTGTTTTCGGAATGGTCTCAGGCATAAACAAAAGTAAAATGCATGACTTTGTAGCATGATCTTGATCTAGCAGTTAAACTACTCGTAGCTTTGGTATTTTTTATGATTTCACAAGAAAATCGTTTTATAAAATATGAAAGACAATCTTTGATTGAAATTTTTTGTAAGCTTAACAATTTTGAAATAAAACTCCGGTATCCAACACATACATTTTGACAATGGGTCATAAGTTCACGAGAGACAACGCATAACTATTGTATGGACCATTTGACTCTCTACTTTATCTCATCAGTACTTTACTCAGACGTTGTAAACCGTAAGCCGTTCATAAAATTTGATCGATCGATGATTGAACAAATAGAATAAAAAACGGTTCTATCGAGGAAACTGGTAATTTAAAAAATGATTTTGAATAAATTGTTACCAAAATCATTGGAGTTAAAGAAAAAGGTAGGCTTTGCAATAGGTGGATTTTCCTTAAGTCACTTCTTCATGCAAATCATTGATTTCAGAGGAATCATGCATATGAACATGGGCGATTGTAATAAAAAGCCTTGCTTATACACCTTCTCCCTGCTAAAAGACAAAAATGTGAAAATTCAATCCAAATCGTTAGAGCTTTTTTCCCGAAAAAACAATTACATAATACAATTCATGTTTGTTATATGTAGTATTCCAAAATCCATTTTTTTTGCCGATAGCAAACGATATAACCGAGAGCCTCGGTAAATTTTGGTCCAAAAAGTATTGTATCAGCTCAGACGATAGTCCTTTTATCGTTTTGGAGGCCTTGGAGCTGCAACCCTTTTCTTTCATAAGGGTAGCAGATTTTGGGAAAACACAAAATTTAAAAATGAAATTGGAACGAGTAGTAAAATGAAAACAGAACCACATCCTTTTTTAATTTAACTGGTCTTAACTTGATTAGTTTGCAATAAGTGGGTGTGACTGTTTTCTCAGATAAAGCATTATTTCTAGTGGTTGTAAGATTTTCATAGCAAATTTATTCTTTAGCCACGCAAAATCGCTACACTTTTACCATGTACCCGGCGTGCGTTGCTGCACCTCCTTGGCACACTGCTAAAAGGATTTTATTTAAACTTTCCAAAAACAGTTTAAGTCCCGTTGGGTCTATTATAAGACCACATGATAAATTGCCTCTGGCAACACTGAGCAAGCTATGTAAAGAGCAATTGTTTTCTTCCTCTTATAGCTTCTTCTATAATACCGATTGAACTATCATCTAGCCTTGATAGTGCTAGCTTAATAGACAGTGCCTAGTTATTACATTAATTACGGAATTCTGAAACATAGCTTTATTACAATTAATAAGCAGGCTGCACATTGAGATGAGATGGTATTTTTGGGCGCCAAAAAATGTATAAGAAAACAATTCTATGGGAAGGAGGGTCTAATTCCCCTCCACTAAATCAAAGGGGGATTATAGGAAAAATGACTCAAATTAGAATAACTATTATTTAAAAATAATAGCAATATTTAGAATAAAATGTTTTAGCTTTTCTTGAAGTTCGAAATCTGGTCCTTTATTTCATTTCAAAATAAAGTTACTTTAATAAATATTTAAAAAAAAAATAAATAAACTCAAAAAAAAATAAATAAACTCAAAAAAAAAAATAATAATTAACTAAACAAATACGTCTTTCAAAACTAGTTTGGTTATCAGAACTCAATATTCTTTTTAGTTTGATGTCCATCACGATGGTCGACGCCACCTGGTTTTTGATCAAATTGAAAATATGAAAAATAAAATATGAATGAGTGATGGAGGTATCTTGAGGTTTTTCCAAAAAATACTCTGAACACATTCACTTCATCGATATACACCTGACTACATTTTTGACCTTGAGTCACCAAAGGAAGCAGTTTAATTTTCGTGGGCAACAAAACAAAAGTTGAATAAAATTGTTGGTTGGTGGTAATTGGTAACGATTAATGCTAAAGAGTTAGTATAGACATTAACTTATTTCATAGAAGTAGAATTATGAGGTTCCAGGTTCATGGCGGCATTTTTGAAAGAGATAAGTGACAAACAAAAATTGTTTAAATGAAATGATTTAAATTTTAAACAATCTGTGATTAAACTTAAATGAAGCTGGGGCCTATTTCAGCGACCCTACATCAATTGCAACAACCACATCACACATCTAAATCTTGCAACTACATCAGTTTTATTTGTCTGATTCAAACATACAACTGGAGTTGTGAAATAGAAGATAAAAAAGTTTATTCAAACTTAAATGTAACTGGTGTAATTGCAGAATCAAGTACATGTAATTGATGTAGTAGCGCCGAAATAGGCCCCTGACCAGATTAACTAAATAACACTATTGGTGAACGTGGTCTAGCTGATTTTCATCTATTAATGGGAGCAATATCGATATTTTGAAAAAGCAGTAGTTTGACCTCATAAATAGGACTATTCATAAGCCTCCAAGAAACGACGAATAACAAAATAGTACACAAGGATTTACAAAAAATTGCAGTGTTATATTTCAGGCCCAGGTATCAGCAGGAGGCCCTGATAAAATTATGAATTTTGGAGACCATTTTTGAAAATGCGCTAGAATCACTTTCATCCCACTGTGGGCTGTAAATATAAAAAAAAAATTGAACGAAGTGTTTTTAAAGCACCTTTAGAATAAGCTTACACCCAAAATAATATGATTCAGCCCATTGGTTCTTTAAACAGTTGATTTGACAGATGATTTGTACGCAGTTTTTTTCCCCATTTCACCATGAAAAGACTTGTGACTGAAAAAACCGTGATCAAAAATTGAATTTCCAGATCAAGCTACATATATGCCCGAAATAATTTTTTTAAATTGCAAAAAATAATTTTCAATGAAGCAAATTATTTCCACGTGTTTTATTATTTCTGTTTAAAGTTGTACAAAATACGTTTCACTTGTAATTTATATAACATATGTAATTTGTTTCGTTAGACCGAATAGCGTTTTTTGTTTGATTCCATGTTTTATTAACTTGTTTAGAAAAATAAAACAAATCAAATAAAACAATACGAATACAAAAAAAGTAAGTGTCTCAATGTTCGCACCTTTCCCTTAAATACATGCGATCCGTTATGCATTTAATTTTGTTCACTTCATGGTAGAAAATTTGTCCAAAATTATTTTGTTTTGTATAACAACCTATGACATGTAAAATTTTGATTTTCGTTTTGCTAACACATTTCTGTTTCCTCCAAAATGTAACAAAGGTTTTGGCTACAAAATTGACACTATAGGAAATAAAACGTAAATCTGAAGCTATTATGTAGGGTGTGCTTTTGCACTCCAACCAGAACCAATCATGGGTTTTGATACAACTTCCAAATGGTGGTAACAACCTTATAAGTATAGCTCGTGAAGAACCATGGTCTTGTGACTGACAGATCTCAAATATTCCTGAGTGCAGGTTAGAGCCTGTTTAGATTGGGAAATTTGAGTCCAGACTCGTGAGTCTCATTGTGTCTACATTCGACCATTTGAAGCGCCTCAAAACGCATAGAAACAACAACAACTTCAATGCTGTTCACACTGAAACACCAAGAAATGAGTCTCCTGAGGTCGGTTTTTATATTTTGTTTATGCCTCATGACATCTCTGACCCCCCACTTCACTTGTCCAGAAACTACAGTGAGATCGGTCTCAATCTTTCCAATCTTAACAGTGTTTTATTCATCATTTCACCTACAATTTTCTGTCCTGCTCAAAAATGAAAAAGGGATAGTAAGATACATTTTTATCAAAATGAGACTTTCTTGGAGGATCTAACACTTCCTCGCAATATGCATTTCTCCTGAAAACACGAATTCCTGACAATGTCAATGTTACATGTGGCAGTGACGCTAAAAATTATTCTTCTCAAGTCCACTTGAGTAGATTCGGAGAAAAAATTAAGTCGTTAATTTATTACTAAAGCCTAGTATTCGACGGATACCAAACGATTTTTAGTTGCTTTTTAGTTTCCAACAAGACAACGAAATGCTTATGAAAACGCCGCGAAAAATCAAAACAAATGCAAATAAAAAAAAAAAATCACAGGCCACCAAGCTCTAATGAAAGAATCATCAAAAATAAACACGAACAAACACAAATGTCATAAATTATTCATTGTATGCGAAAAAGAGTGTAGACTTCTCCAAAAAAATATGCAACAATTATCAATTTCTGATCCAAGATAGCTTTTTATGGCTTTAAGTCATACAAATTGGTGTTTCGTTCGGCTTACTCTTCACATGGACTCATCAGTGAATTATCAATTTCGTTCATAGAACAGGGTACTGCAGAACGAAAAGTAAAACGAAAACACGAATCGTGATGTAATCAAGCTCATTATATGGGATTTTCTATTTCGCATCAGCAGCGTTCTAGTCTTAAGATAATGCTTAATTCAAAGAAAAATAAATGAAAGAAACAAACTGTTTTGATCGATGTTTCAAAAAACCACTCAGGATTATGTGTTTACCTGAGTGGTTTTTGGAAACTTCATTGCTCTCTATCTTCTTAGAGACTTACTATAGAGAGTTTGACCTATGACAACAATTGTTCAAAACTGTAAGCTTAATATTTGTTGAATATTAGTTGTTTGCACACTTTTCCCCTAGACCAATAGCCACTGAAATAATCGATGTACACATTTTACGTTAAATTTTACACCTATTGGACACGTTTTATGGTAGGCAAACAAACGGTTATTGATTCTACCCCTAAAAGGCTATTAGTGATGTCAATTACAAAAGTATGCAAATGACTTGACTTTTATGTCGTTGGCTCTCAGTCTACTAGATTTAGGCACATCAAGTTTATATTTTTTTAATGTTGCTTTGTTTAATTTTTGGAGCAAAACTAAAATTTTGGAAAAATCCAATGTTAGGAGTGCTAAACTATATCAGATAGAAATCAAAAAATCAATAAGATGTGGACTTAAGATGTTTTTCCCTGGACCTCTTATTTGTTTTTTGTAAACTTTGGATGTTTTTATAAATGTCTGCCTTACTAAAAACTGCATTTAATCAGATATTCAAACCTACTAACCTAGCTCAACTGCAGTACCTACTATTCATAAACGTCATTATGAGAAAAGAAGTTCCATTGGTTTAGGCCAGATTTTCGACATTTATGAAAATAACTTTTATTGTACGCCAAGTTACAAATAAAGTTTTTCACAGTTGCCTAAGGGTTTCCTTACTACTTAAATAGCAGAATTCGATTGATTTAACCTCAATTAAAGTGATACTTCATTTAATTAAACAAAACATTATATTCTAGACTTATTTTGCGCCACTGAAAGGAAACTGAAACAAATAATTTTTCCAAAATATCGTTTTCAAGAGAATGTGCAAAAATCATTTTCTTAACATTTTTTTTCCATATTTTATCATGAATCTTAGTCAAGGTTTAGTTAATTATCTCTTCATCTCCAAAAGTGCTCAAAGTCTTAAAAAACGCTTTGTGCTTTAATCTCGCTCCAGTATAAACACTGCGAATCAAGTTTCGATTTTATAGTTACTCGCATCGCTGCTTGAATCATTTATCATAGCTTCAACATAAACGAACCATAGGATTATCAAATAAATACGGCCGTTTAATTTTTTTTGCTCGTGTTTGCTCTAAAGCATGTATTTTTGATGTTCTGAAATATTCCAAACTTATGATAATCATTTTATTTTAATTAATTAAGTTTTATAAACTATGAAACAATACCTAAACGAAAAATAAGAGAAATCTTTCTTCCTTGTTAGCCTTTTGTATTTTATTTGTCATAATTTTATCATAATTATTTCCTAATTTTAAAAAGACTTTTCAATGCATGGCTTTTCACCCAAGGGATTTTCGATTTCAACCACTATACGAGACATTTTTAGGGATTTAGGATTAAAAGTGTAAAAATGTAAATGATATAATTGAATAAAAGTTATTTATTTACAAAACTTCAACTACGCATTAACTAAACCTTGTGAATATATTTTATTTTGCTTGTCTTATTCATATATGTCTAATTTTAAAATTGCATGCAATTAATTCCTTAGATTAATTGGGATTTGGTTATATTCAAACCTTTAGATACAATTTTAAATTAAATATGTACCCTTATTGGGTTTTTTGATCTTACTGTCAGAGATTTAAGAGTACAAGTTTTTTTTGTTTTAACGAAAAATAATATTTAGAGTAACTTTTGACATTAACTAAGCAAAAACAATACCCTTTACAAGGGAAAATCCAAATATGACTTACATTATACTTACCTTGATAGTATTTTAAATGTTTAGACACAAGTAATATAAATAAAAAATATGTGTATACATAATTAAGCTTTATTACATGTTTAGTAATAATAATCCTAATAATTCCCTATTTTTACTTTTTTTCGTTTAAATGTTATTTTTATATCCTTTGTGACGTATACCTGCATTTCAACACTGCCAATCGACAAAAACAAATATGTGTGCGTCTTACGTTGCCTTAAATCATTTCGTCAAATAAACAAAAAACATATATTTTATGTGCTGGATGTTGTTACATGAATATAAAACATCAACTCAAAACACTTTCATTGCTGATTATCATTCAAAAATGATTTCTCATTTATGTGACTAATTTATTGACACCAAAAAAATATACACACACACACAAAAATACAACAAATTTCACAACAAAAATTATACAAAAGCAGCAGCAGTACCGAAAATTCCACAATGGTCAAATTTAAATCGTAAACCATACGAGAATGCCCCAGTCTTGAGATTGAATCAACAGAGCTCCGTACTGAAGACTGGTGAGTCTACAGAAGTTGATTGCTATCCATCTGATGATAGCTCTACAGAAGTCATTTGGGAACGAGAAGACGGAAATCCACTGCCATTCAATGTTAAGGTAAGTCATAAGAAATTATTAAAAAATATATTTTTTTTACTAGATAAATTTCAAAACTTTAACATCCATGCTTTGCCTATTCAGAAGAATTTTTTTTTTAAATACCAATATATATGTTAATTCAAAATTTTGCCATAAATTGTGAGGATGAGGTTGCACGTGTTTAGAAAAAACTGAAGTTTCTTTTATAATTTTGAACTATAATTGTTCACTGTGAACAAATTGTTCAAATGATTAAAATATTCATTAGACTTTCACTATCATTCCGCATGCAAATACTGATTCCTAAGTTTTTGACCCGATTGCGTGAATCAAATAATATCAAAGTCAAAAAAATTAAACCAAACATTGGGAAAAGTGTTCATAAGATTACAACCTTAAACCTGTTACGCTGCTGATGCGAAACGAAATTTTTAGTTAGTCCCCAACAAAACAGCGAAATACTTACGAAACCGAAGCGGAACAAAATTCATTGACAGTAAGTTGCAAAAATTCAAAAAAAAAAATTAAAACAATTGCAAAAGCAAACAAATCACACGCAGCCACGCCAATGTAGTGAAAAAATAAAGTCGAAAAAACTCAAATGTCATTTTTTCGCACACAATAAATGGTCTCGGTAGTTAATTGTGTACGAAAAAAGAGTGTAGACTTCTCCAAATAATCTGCTATAATAATCAATTTCGCTCATCTAACAGCGTACTGCAGAGAGAAAAGTAGAACTTCTTCTAATTTTGAAATTAAAGTTTTTTTGGAATTCCGTAGAGGGGAATTTGAAAAAAATGTTTAGCTTTAAAAATAACAGTGCTTGCCATACAACCGTTTAGGAAAGGCTTATTTATCTCAAAAACGGTTTTACCAATTTACAAAAAAAAAAATTATTTTAGACATGGTTTACTTGTTGGTAAAAAAAACATTTACCAAAAAATGATATAAACGTATAACGTTTTTTTTTTATTTTTGATTTTCTCGTTAACGGCTCCACGGATTTCAATCAAAATATTTCTGCATACGTTATTGTATAATACTATAAATAATATTGCACGTCAAAATTATGAAAAAAAATTGTATTTAACCAAAAAATTTAGATATTTTGTTCAAAAATCCATATTTCAAAAACGGGTCGGATTTATTTTTTAACTTGGGTTTATCATGTAAATATATTACTCAAAATTGGAATTGCAATAAGAAAATTTATAGGAGTACATACAAAAATATTTTTTTAGAAAACCGCTGTAACGATTTAAAATTTTCGTTTTACACGTGTATTTTTTTAACCCTGCAGTGCACACCTGGATTTACAAACACATTTATAATTAGAACCCGGTTGGGGTCAAAATCCTGAAAACTAAGATCCCGAAAATTCAAAATCCAAAATCCCGAAAACCCAGAATCCCGAAAATCCGGAATCCCGAAAACCCAGAATCCCGAAAACCCAAAATTCCAAAAACACAAAATCTAGGAAATACAGAATCCAGAAAACCCTAAATCTCGAAAACCCAAAATCCCGAAAACCCAGAATCCTCCAGAATCCTGAAATTTTGTTTTGAATAAATCTATAATTATTTTAAGATTAAATTAATTTTCTTCTATTATAACAATTTGTTTGATCAATTTGTGCCTAGGTTTGTAATGGTGTGATTTTAAAAAAGGTGTGCAACGAAGGGGTAAAGCAGGTAATCAGGTGACATTATAATTTTTGAGCTGACATTTGACTGCAATTGAAAGCAAAAACTATACTTGAATATTTTAAAAGTTCTTAAGTTCCAAGCAAGACCTATGAAAGCAAGTAGTATGTTATATAATATTTTGTTTTCATACAAAAAAAGTATTTTAAAATTGAAATCTAGTTGAAGTTTGGAAATGCCAAAAAAATGAAGTGTCCCCAAAAAAGTTGAAATTGGCCCCAATACTTTTTTTCTCGAACA
This sequence comes from Dasysyrphus albostriatus, assembly GCA_946251815.1. Classification (NCBI taxonomy): domain Eukaryota; kingdom Metazoa; phylum Arthropoda; class Insecta; order Diptera; family Syrphidae; genus Dasysyrphus; species Dasysyrphus albostriatus. The sequence continues at coordinate 94,768,310 of OX276336.1, forward strand.
ACGATGAGAAGTTGGTCTCTTCTCTACTTCATCAAAGTCAGAGCGACAAATTATTTGTCATCTCATAGGTCATGTTCTTGGCTGCGGACTCACGAATTGAATAAAGGACTTTCTGTCCATTTTTTGTAGAATATAGTTGACACTAGCGACGGCTTAAAATAACCGTATAAATAGGTAGGTAAAATACACGTTAAAGTCGGGCTTAAGCGATTTAGAAATAGTATTCCATAACTTATTTAGGTCAGGCTTAATGTTACTAACTAACTTTATTACACCTAACTTTTATTTTGCCTCTTTATCTTTTACACTTTAAGCAAATTCAAAACAAACTGGTAATCTCGAATGCGGAAAATATCGATGCAGGAGTTTATGTTTGCAAGTGTAAGACCGATGAGGGTGACCTTTATACCACCAGTTATAAACTGGAGATTGAAAGTATGTTTTTTTTTCTTAAAATCCACTTTTACTTTAAGTTTTATTAAAATTTTGACAACTTGTATAATAGAACTGGTAAAACCTAAATCCAAACAACCGAGAATTGAATATGCTGAAGTGGGAACAAGTGTGAGACTGAACTGCGATGCCGATAATGATCCATCTGCATACAGATGGTCTCGCCAATACCTTAATATGCAACCTGGAAAGGATTTGCACAATGTAAGTTGGAAGTGTTATTGTTTCATGTTTGGAGTTTTTTTTTCTTAATTTTTTTTTTAGAGAGAATTGTATTTGGAGAATGTCCAAGCACGTGATGCTGGAACCTATGTATGTACTGGAACCCGAAATGGTCAATCAACAGATTATCCAACGATCTTAGTTGTTACTGGAGCCATTCCTTACTTCCATCAAGCACCAGTTAGTTACATGTCATTCCCAGCACTCCCAAGTTCATCTTTCAAATTTAACTTCGAAATTACGTTCCGGCCAAAACATGCTAGTGGCTTACTGCTTTTCAATGGACAAAGGAAAGGAAGCGGTGATTATATTGCCCTTTCTCTGAACGATAGATACCCTGAGTTCCGATTCGACTTCGATGGCAAACCAGTCGTGATGCATGCTGAACAACCTATAACTCTTGGAGAATGGCACACGATTCGAGTGAATCGTTACCGACGTGAAGGCTATATGACGGTTGATAATCAACATCCAGTAGGCCTCCCATTGCTGCCTAAAGTATTCCCATTGGATCTAGTTGAGGATCTTTATATTGGTGCTGTACCCAAATGGGATGATCTGCCATCGGGAGCAATTGAAGATCAAGTTGGTTTCGTCGGATGTATAAGTCGATTGACTCTGCAAGACCAAATAATTGAACTCTACAAGGATGCCAAACATAAGGAAGGAATAACTTCGTGCGAGCCATGTGCTGATGATCCTTGCCAAAATGAAGGTATTTGCTTAGAAAGCCAGACAGAGAAGGGCTACACATGTATCTGCCAAGATGGATTCACTGGACGCAATTGTGCTGTTATTGGCACTTCATGTACCTCAGGCATTTGTGGAACAGGCCGATGTGAAAACACCGAGATGGGTATGGAATGTTATTGTGCATTAAATACAACAGGAGACAGGTGTCAGTACATCGAGCACTTAAATGAAGCCAGTATTGCTTTTAGAGGAAACAGTTTTGCTGCATATAAGTGAGTGGTTGCTTGATAACGAATTTTCTGTTTTCTAATTATTTAATTTGCAGCACACCCAGAGCATCAAAGTTCGGCATTAAGTTTTCAGTTAGGCCCGAAAGTTTGGAAGACAGTTTACTGTTGTATATTGCTGAATCGAAGTTGGTGAGCGGTGATTTTATTGCGGTAGTCTTAAATGACAAACACGTTGAACTAAGGATAAATACAGCAGCAAGTGAGTGTTCCTATTGAATTTTTGAATATAAAATTATTGAAGTCGTGAAAGTTTCTGTAGGAAAGTTCACTTCTCTAAACAAGACACTTGTTAAAATTGTTTTTCATGTTTTTCTCTTTTCATTAAAAAAGAGAAAGCATCAAAACTAGTTGAAAAATTCATTGCCGTATACTTTTCAGTCCCGCCCTCTCCCCTACAAATGGAAGCCGTTATTCAAACCGTGTCTTATACCAATAATTTTGTTTGTTTAGTTTCAGAATGCATTTTTAGAATACTTCTTATCTAACATCACTTTTTTACAGCAACAATCAGAAAAAATTTTACTGGGAGTATGTTCAATATTGCTCAATTATGCATAAGTTTTTTTTGAAGTGGAAAAAGCGCTTATTAAATAAGCCTGCGACAAAACAGCCTGGTCCTGACGGAGTTCCACCAATCATTCTCAAAAAGTTTGCTGCATCGCTTTCTGAACCTCTTACTTATATTTTCAATAGCTCTATTTCTCGTGGTGAATTTCTTTCTAAATGGGAAAAATCTTTCATTTTCCCAATAAACAAATCTGGATCGAAGCAAGAAATATCCAACTACCATCCAATTAGTAAATTGGCTACTATACCCAAAATTTTTGAAAAGATTGCTTATGAAAAATGGAATTTATAGTCTAGTCAATGAAGGGAAAAAATAACTTAAAAAAAAATTCAACAGTTTTCAAACTTGGGACACGCTTATTAAGAATGATTTAATGATGAAGCAGTGTAAAGAAGTCCCCATGAATCTGAGGCGAGCCCTCTCGGCAGGAACGTGCAACATTTTTAGTTTTTTGGATTTTCGTGTTTATCTTAGAAATTATTTGTCCTATCAAAATTTTTACGAAAATATAAGATAGCTTATAAAATTCTCTACAATATTGATTATGACCAAATTGTCCGTATCTTTTATAATTAAAAAGTTATTTGGTCTCAAAAGTGGTACTTTTTTTAAATTGCCTTAAAAGCGCTGTATTATATTTTAATGTATGAAATGCCATACAAGGATTTACAGGTTAAGGTTAAGGGTTTATAATAAGATCGTCATTCAAACATTTACCATTGCAAGAATGACGTATGCTTGTACAAAATAGTGCCCCTTTTCTAACCAGGAGCGGTTCCAGAGTAGATATTTTTTGGAGGTGGGGGTGGATGTATGGAATAATATTATGTACCTCATTCAATGACACACATTAACTTTTTTTTTCTTATTTATATTGCTGTTTTAAGTTTTGATTCGACGCAAAGAATAAAACGATCTAGGACTAGCGTTTGTGTCTAGTAATGTGTAAAGACTATCCATGTATCCTTGTCGCATTGTTTGAGTGTTTTGATGGCAGATATCTTCAGAGACTCGAATTCAATTTGCAGCCTCTACTCTTCTTGCCAGAGTGCTCATTCTACTCCCAGCTTCATTTTTAACAGTCCAGCAAAATGTAACCAAAATGTTCAATGAAACAGTTGAATAGTTTGTCAATATCTTTTGCTTTTAATTCAATGTTAGGTTCAGAAAACAGAAGGCTTAGATTGAAACTTTTCAGGACTTCTTTGGAATACCGTGTATTCTAATTCTGTGTGGCAATTATACTACTTATAATACTTAGTTCAATAGTTCAGCAGAACAATTGAACTAAGTTCAAGGTTCAAACGACACTGTGAAACTGGGTGTAAGTGCTTCAATCAAATACAGGATCTGATTCCTTCTGAAGGTCGATTGTTTCTTTCTGCAAAATCACCCTCAGGGACTGCGTTAATGATGAACTTCAAACGTTTCTTGAAAATGTAGATGATTTCCCGGTTTCTTTTCATAGAATTGAGATATTTGTTAACAACGTGGTTACAACGAACCAAACGATAAAAAAAAACTGCTCGAAGAGAAAATATGTTGATCGTACAATGATGGAACGGTTTGCTTTACTGGCGCAGGGTTTCAAATTTTGAATTCTTGGTATGAGGCCAAACAAAAAAATAAAGCAGCCATAAGAAAATAAGATATACCTTCAGTCTCAAAAATTTGCGATGACCAAACGTACCATACTACGAGTATTTATGACTTTTTGAAAAACGTTGATGATTGTGTGCCTCAGAGTCGTAAAACTTTCTTGGAAACTCTTATGACACCCCTTTTATACCGACAAGGACAAATTAAATCCATTAACGTGCATCACTTTTTTGCAAAAAAATTTAAATCCTCAAACTTGATTTAAGCAAAATGCTAAGATTTTATTGAACTGTTATGAGTTACTATAGGAACCTCTCTTTAGTACATATCGACTTTGCTGCTTTCCGTAATTTTCTTTCCGACTTCTAGTTAAAAAGGGGCTTGGAGGAGATAAGTATAGATTCGATATTAAAACTGAACAGATGTTCCAAAGTATTAAGATGTTTACGTAGTAGAGTTGGGCATAAACTGAACTAGTTCGTTTATTTTAGTTCAATTTAGTTCATTATCTTTAAAAAAAAAATAGCTTAGCATTTGAAATAAAAAAACCCCAAGTTATTAAAAACAAATATGTTTTTTAAGTTAAGTACGTGATTATTAAAAATTATTGAACAACTACCTCACTTGTTTTGTGCGCTTGTTTTCACCGTACACATTCAAGGAACTGACAGGGGTCTCTAGAATTTTGACACATGCGTGAACTTGAACAAAAATGAAAATTCGGAAGATACTCGTATTACCTTTAATATGAGTACTGGGCCTTAAGTCTGCTGTTTCTCGATTGTGACAGTAGGAAGCGCGAAGTTTTTTAGAAGTGTTGTATATATTGTTTAGCAACTGTTTCATGGCGGTTGGGAAAAAACTAATAAATTCATTCGGATCATTTCAAATTTAACATACAAATTTTGGTAGAAGTTTGGCTCTCATAAATATATAAACAAATGCCAATTTCAAAGTAAAAGAAAATATAAAATAAAAGGTAAATGAAAGAACTTTTCTTTTTTTTTTTAGATAAATTTAGCGAACTAAAATGAAGTAGTGAACTTCGTGTGTGGACTAGGTTCACTAGGTCACTTGAGTGAACTAGTTCATTGAACTTCTAAAAAGTGTTCTTCTAAAAGATGCCTTTGAAAGATTGACATTCAGTCACACTTACTGACTTGTTTTTATATGTCGCAAAATGTCAATTTTTTTCTTTCTATCGAAATTCGTTGCCTATTGATTTTAATTAAAAAATTGGCAGTAATATTCTCCAGAGTTTTTGAAAAAAAAAATTGGTGTTGTATTTGACCCTAAATTCGACTTTATCAAACATGTTGATAATTATATTTTGGAATATTATTGCGTAATATGGAAGAATGAAACCCATGTGTTTCAAAATGTATTCAAAAAAAGTTCACGAAGTTTGTCATGTGGATTCACTTCTACACCGACGGATGGAAGACCAAAGATGGGGTTGGTGAAGGTGTGTACCATAGAGTACCTATATTATCTAGAGTCGTGACTCGTACCCCTCTTGTCTAAAACACCCGCAAATTTTATTTGAGCACATTAAGAGAAAACTCTCTTAAATTCCCTGTCCGTGAATAAGTGTAATAGCTCTAAATGTGACGTTTTCAATTTTTCTATCAAATTTTTTGTTGTTTTCAGTCTAATGAGCCAAAATCCATTAAGTTATCATTGTATTGGTGAGGTTCCATTTAAAATGCATTGGGCAGCTAACACATGCTCAGCCATGTGGAGGAAATACTAACAGTTGAGTTTGTAGGATGAAAGAGAAAAAAGCCCTGAAGGTGGTTCTCTAGATAAAATAGGTACTCTATGGTGTTTACTCTGATAGACTAAATTTAAGTCTCTCATCCCGTCTTTCTAACCACTGTTCCAGGCGGAGCTTCTTGTGATAAAAGTCGTATTATCTTGGCTCGAGAAAAACATGTTATAAACCTCGGATATACGCATCTTCTCTGATAGTTAACCCGATATTAAGCTTCTAGACTCCGTCTGTATAAACTCTTGAACTGCGTGCAAACTTTTGCTGAAGCAGGATGCTTTGGAGAGAAAAAACATTGGGTGGAATAATATCACTACTTATTCGGCGACAAAACTAGTATGGCCAAACCTTGATTTAAAGCGCTCCATCTCTAATCTCTCAAATCAGACTGCACATTAGTTATATTGTAGTTGTCATAATAGGACACTGTTTAATAGGCAGGTACGCAACGCGGCTTGGCATAATTTCAAACGATTTTTGCAGAAGCTGTATGAACGAGGAGAAGGAAGAAACAATTCCTCACCTTCTCTGTACACAGCACTTTCCAACAGAAGTAGGCTCCACTTAGGAGACTACTTCTATAACGATCCTAGTAACGATCCTTAATAGTCTTGTGCGCTTCGTCAGGAGCTCTAAGTGGTTTAACGAGTAAGGGAGGATTCTTCCAGATTCATGTGGTATCACAATGGATCAACTATGTGTGTCAATATTAATTTACTGACAGCCACTTCTACCTGACCTAACCTTGTCATGTGGAAAATTGGCTGGAACATCGAAATGCCCTCTTATTTTACAAGATGTCAGCTAATCGGTATTTAGTCTCTTGAAAACCGTCGTTGGGTTTTGTCTGTTATGCTTTCTAATGGATATTTTGTCTCATCATATAAACTCTCCATTACTTTTGTTTCTGATTAACTATTAACTTGTATGCGCCATCTTGCCAGCTAAGAGAACGCTTTCTATTTCTTGAAGATGAACACATGGTGATCTACTCACTTAATGAGCCCATAAGTCGCTGTGTCAGGGAAACGCATCGTATTTCTGAAATACTTGGTTTTAATTTCCATAATAGAAGATCTTCTTCAAAAAAAACAAACCATTATTACACTTTTTAAGCATCCAATAATAAAACTACCTAAACTAAACTAATCTTTACCTAATTTTTTGCTCTTAACCAATTTAAAGGACTCCGGCCAGTTATAATACGTTCGTTGAATCCACTGCCACTGAACAAATGGACAGAAATTGAAATCAGTCGACGCTTTGGAGAAGGCATTCTTCGCGTTGGCGATGAAACCGAACAGAAAGCAAAGGCATCTGGCTTAGCAAGAACACTTCACATAAAGACTCCTCTTTATATTGGTGGCTACGATCACGAAATTACCCTAAACCGTGATGTAAATATTACACGTGGTTTCACCGGATGTATTTCAAATGTAAGAATGTAAAATTAAAATTACTATCATAAGCTTTATACAACTTCAAATGAATATCCTACATAGCTTATGGAATCGAATAAGAAGATAAACTTAATTGCTGACATCAAGGATGCTGCCAATGTACAAAATTGTGGAGAAATCAATGAAATTGAACCACCATCAGGAAGCGGATACGAAATAGATGATCTTGATGATGATAATTCCTGCCTAAGAGATCCATGTGAAAATGGCGGAACCTGTTATGTGGCAGATGGTCAAGTCCAATGCAACTGTCCACTAGGATTTGCAGGGAAAATCTGTGAAAGGCGTAAGCATAATGGTCTCGTTTTTGTTTTGTAGAAAGCTTCAATTGTTTTTTATTTTCTTTAAGACTTTGAAATTGGTTACAACGCAAACTTCCGTGGAAATGGTTATCTTGAATTAGATCGCAATGTATTTGGCGAAGAAGTTGAGCACGAAACATCATTTGTTGCTTTGGTGTTCTCAACTATGGAACCAAATGGTCTGCTACTTTGGTGGGGACAAAAGAAGGGCGAGGAATACAACAATCAGGACTTCATGGCCTTGGCTGTAGTCGAAGGAATCGTCGAGTTCTCCTTCCGTCTGGATGGACAGGAGAGCATCATACGCAGCACAAATACCAAGGTCGATAATGGCAAACGCCATATAATAATATTGAAGAGGGATAAAAATGAGGCAATGCTCGAGGTTGATCATATACAGCAAGGCGGTGAATCAACACCGACAGGCAAGACTACCATGAGCCTGCCAGGAAATATGTTTATAGGTAAGAACAAATTAATACGACTTAGATTAATTGTGTGCTAATCTTTTACTTCAATAGGTGGTACTCCAGATCCAGTTAAATTTACTGGCAACCGCTACGTGAGTGGTTTCAATGGATGTGTCCACGTGATAGAAGGAGAGAAAACAATACAACTCAGTGATGCTGCCATAAGTTCTGTCAATCTTGACACGTGTCCAGAGTAAGAAAATTTTTCCAAAAACAAAACAATTTAAAGAAAACTAATAGCCATTTTAATAACTTTAATGCTTCATTTACTAACCCTACGCAGTAGCTGGAATCCTTCCAGTTTAGTGTATCAGGAAATCGATAGTGATTTTGGTAGTCGGTTTGATCTTACGTTGTTTGATGAAGTCGATCAGCCACCACCGGTCCATATATTATACCCACGCCCAACTTTTCAAACTTTTTACATAAATAGCGTTAAGTGTTGGTATTCTAACTGGCCAATTTGTTTAACACTTACAAGTTGGCATATTGTGAAATTTTTAACGTACGGGCTTAAAATAGATGTTCGGTAAAAATGAAAAAAAAAACATGTACAGTACCTAACTATATTTACCCAATTATGCAGGATATATATAAACTATACATACCTAGCTTAAATGTTTCAATTTGTATAAATTATATAGTAATTGTTGAGAACTTTTAAAGTTAATTTATTGTTAGATAGGTTAGACACATCTTATGGGTTTGTATACTTGAAAATAATACATTTTTAGCTTTAAAATATTTAAGAAAACCTACAAACATGCCATATTTTTGAATATGTTTGACATATGGACTGATTTTTTGTTAATAACAGTTCAGTATTATTTGTTTTTTTTGTTTAATCTTTTCTTTGCTTTTACAACTTCTGTCTTATTGATCTATTAAAGAGACCGGAAAATGAGTGGCATAATAGAACAATTACGTGCAAGAGTTTTATTGCTGAATATGTTTGTTTGGCCCATGAGCATGATTAAAACTGAAAATGCTACTAAATTGAGCCTGAGAGAATGGTCACACTGGCCACGTTTAAATATTTTTTGTATAACTCAAAAACTAAGTCAAATTTGTCAGTTTTACACTTAAAACTTTTTGTTTGAAATTAAATTTTATATCGAAATGGAGGTGTTGAAAAATTGTATTAAAAAATTTAAGCAGGGGGTCAACTCTCGATCTGTGAAACTGTGAAATCAAAACAGTTATCATTTCAGTTTCCATAGAGTTTTATCAATTTATCACTTCACTAACACGCTCAAGGCGATTCCCGAACTCGTTATCAAAAACAACTGCCAAAGAGAGTACTAAAAAGTACTAAACTAAGAAATGCCTCTCATCTCTCTCAATCTTTAATAGCAAAAGATGATTTTTGTGTCATAGTGTGCAATGTTTTCTCATTTGCTGAGGAAAATTCAGAAAATACACAGAGTACACTGAGTACACCGAGTGGATTAAATAAAACGTTTACAAAGTCTACTTGGTTTCTAGCTATGTTGAGAGAAAAAAAGTTGAGAAAAAGAGAGAAAAAGAATACAAAAATGGAGACTACCGATATAAGCTATCAACAGCTATTTGTCACCAATCTTTTGTTTAAGAAGCTGGCCTTTACCTTGAACCAGTTGTACTCAGTGTACTCAGTATACATAGTGTAGTATCCACTCTTTTTATGAATACTCATTTTAGTTCTTTTTAGTTCACTGCAGGAAGTATTTGTTTTCATGGGTGTTAGACTCATTCAGTATATATTGAACTATTCATTCATTTGAGTTTCAAGCAGGGCATACTGTGTGCAGTGTGCTTAAAATTAAAAGAATGTCTTGGAACTGGTTTGAAGACATTTATTGCAGACCTTTAGTATCTAATGAATATAAATTGTTTCTTTTTATCATTTATCTTTTCACAGGTTTTCACAGAATGAATTGATTGTGATAAGAGAAGTTAACTAATACCAACATATAAAATTGACTAATCTAAGGTTTTTAACTGTTTTTCTAAACTGCACATAATTTTTTTTAAGCAAAGATTGGTTAAAGACATGCATGGAAAAAAGGAAGACTAAAGGCTAAAATATGGAATGATCAAGATTTAAATTTTACTAAAACTTTGGGAAGATATACCCAAACTTTACCATTTCTTAAAATGTTTGGCAGTTTTGGTCCGAATATGATGAATTTTATATTGGTTATAATATTCGAACTCATGATCTTGATGAAATATGGCATTACGATTATAGGGAATATTAAAAAAAAATAGTAGTAAACTTCGCAATTTTGTTTTCCAGCTCTTTTCAAATGCTTCTAGGCCAACAAACAGAACGGCTGGTCCGATTTATATAAGACTTGGTACTAGCTGCAAGGCTTTTGGGCGAAACTGCGAAAATGAAAAAATGAAAAATGATTAGAAACTGTAAAGTTTGAATGGCTGACAGTCTTCAATCAACATGGTCTTTAAACATGTCATATTACTTACTTATCCAGTTCCTGATCCATGGGGGTCTCTGTAGGTTAGGGTTCCTCCCACGCTCTCTCCAATCATCGAAACCAAGCGTTCTTGCATCTGAAACCACCTATCCTTGTAACAGAGATTCGGTCTTCCTAGTCGTCTCAAACCTGGGGGTAGGGATTCGAAGATTTTCTTGGATGAAGCGATGTTGTCCATTTGCTTGATGTGGCCGAGCCAATGTAGTCGACGTGTTTTGGCTCTTTGAACAACATCCATATCTTGGTACAGCTCGTACAATTCACGATTAAATCTTCTCGCATATTGGGCCGAAGAATTTTTCTCTCGAAAGTGCCTAAAATAAATACTCTTAGCACTCGATGCCGGTAGAGTAGAACTGGCAAAATTTGCGTTTTGTATAGCGTGCACTTTGTCTTTCGGGAAAGGAGTTTCGAACGCATTTGTTTGGCCAAACCGAAGTAGCAGCAGTTTGCTAGGGTAATTTTTTGTCGGATTTCCACTAAGGTGTCCTTCGTAGGATTTATGTTTGTTCCGAGGTAGGTGAACTCCTTGACTACTTCGAAGTTACTGCTACCAATAGTGACGTTTTTCCTAGGCGATGTACAGATGAAGCTTTGTTTGTTGACAGTTCGTTTGGAGCGACCGATAATGTCGATGTTGTCTTCATAGCCAAGCAGGTGGAAGGACCTGTTGAAGATATTGACTTCCAGGTTAACACCACTCTTGCGAACTATCTGCTCCAAGACTAGGTTGAAGAAGTCAAATGATAGGGCATCTATCCTTGTCTGAACCCTGAACATGTTTGAAATAGCTCGGATGAAATGTTACCCATTTGCACGTTGCACCGCGTATTTTGTAACGTCATGCGGCATAATTGGATCAGTTTTTTTCGGGATCCCGACTTCCGACATCGCCAATAGAAGCTCTTGGCAACTTATGCTTATACTTTTTTAGAAAAAAAATAACAAATTTTTAATTTTTGGATTATTTTTAGGTTGTTTTTTTCGATAACTTTAAATTTTTTTATAAAATTTCTACAAGCAAGATTGAAAATTTAATTTTGAACAAAAAGTTTTAAGTGTAGAATTTTCAAATTCAGATTAGTTTCGGAGTTATACCAAAAATATTGAAAAGTGACCAGTGGGGCCATTCACTCAGAAACGCATGGGTTAATCTAGTAGCATTTTCGGTTTTAAGCATGATTATGGTCCAAAAAAATATGTTAAATATTAAAAACCTTTCCACGTAATTGTTTCTTTTTAAAAAGTCTATTCAATAGGCTATATTTATGAATTTCGAAAAAAAATAAGTTCAAACCCAAACTATAAACACAAAAAAAAATGATAAAAATTTTTGATATAGAAGTGTTTTCTGTGTTTCTATTATTCATTCGATTTATTGTTTAATTTAATTTTTCTTATTAGATATATCTTTATTTAACGCACAAAACCGTCAGATAGATTTTGTTTAAGCGTAAGCTTTATCGATGCCGTATACAGAGTTTCCCGCATGATTTCAGTAACTCCGTGATCTTAGTTTAGTTTGGGCAAGCCAGGCTTAGCCCGGGCTTAGACTGCCAAATTTCAATGAAATATTATTTAGTTTGGGAAAAGTTGTTGCATTATTTATTTTTGAATGTTGAGTTTTATATCATCATAATAACCTATTAATCAGCAAAAATTTTATTAAATTCCTCTCATGGGTTCACAAAATCAATAATAGGGGAACCTACTGGGCTAAAATGGCATAGCTAAGGAAAATGGTTCATATCTCAGATCCAAGGTTATAAAAATCTTAAAAATAAAAGCAGAACTTTCCATTTTATTTTTCCTCAATTTTTAAGGCATTCAGACAAAGTTTGGCGTTTTTCCCCATTGCACTCCCTTTATTTTTGATTTTTGAAATCGATTTATTTTGACTTCTATTTTCGGAGAAAAAATGAGGAAGAAGATAGAGATTGGCAAAATTTTGAGTCATTAGCCTAATTTGGCTACACTATAAATAATTTTTAACAATTTTGCTATTTTATTTCTTTTAATTTATTATATTTATTTTATTTTATTTCAATTTATTTTTTTTTTTTTTACTATTTTTTATTTATTTTTTTTTTCTAGCGATGAAGACCTTGATGGGACAGATCCACCAGTCGTTTAGTTATGCAAAATTTGCATAATATTTAATTTTTAATTTTCTTGGCATTATATTTCGCTAGTTTTACAAAGATCAATTAAATTAAAAAAAAAAATAAACGAAAAAATCATAACATATTCATTCATACATTTATAAAGAACAAATAGCTTTTTTTTTTTGTAAAGTTACCTTCATCTTCGATTAATTATGTTTTATACAAATTTGGTTGATAATTACAAAAAAATATATATAAATAAGAATAGAATCGAAAGATATACGAACAAATTATTCAGCGTGTCTATATTATAAATATATTAAATAACGAAAAATCACTAAAAACACACTAATCATATACATAATCAAAACAACAAATAGATCTGCTGTATAAAATGTAACGAAAATAATAAACCTTTGAAACAAAAACAACAACAAACAAAAAACGAGCAAACATTTCACTAAAAAAATTGTGTTCTTAATTTTACTTTTATAATTAATATATCTAGTACATATTATGAATATTTTTTTACTTATTAATGTTTATACTGTAAATTTGAAATAAAAAAAAAACAATATTTTATAAAACGAATGATTAAAAAATAAATGTAAAATAAAGTATACTGTAAAAAAAAGAAACGAAAAAGCAATAAACTATTAATCAGAAAATATATAAAAAAAAAGTTGTAAGCTTTGTTTATTCCAAAATTATGGGAAGCTTATTGTGCTTACGAATAAACAAATATGCACATTACTGCCATTATTTTGATTGAACGTGCAGAGTAGTTATTTATTTTATATGGTTGCCGTCCTTATATTTTCATGATCCAATATCCCTCCCTATAAACAATTTTGAAGCTACATTTTGGTCATTTCCCTCGCCTGTTTATTTTTCTTTTGTTAAGAACCAAAAATAACGGTACCTGCCAAATATTATATTATCAGTTAGCAACATAATCAAATTTTTCCTAAAAATGGCTCCGCAACTTTTCTTAAACAAAAATTTAATTTAAGGCTACTTTTGGGTGGGAAACCATTTTTCGTCGAATATCGTTACTTACGGTACATCCAAAGAAAATTTTTTCATTTTCTGATTTCTTGAAAACAGTATAACAGGTTTAAATAAATTTTTACACAGAAGCTTCTTAAAAATTGTGTACCAAAATTTAGATAAAAAATGTTTAAAACATTTTTTTTAAACAAATATTTCTAAGACGACACACTCGTTTTCTTAACTCGGTATTTAAGAGTTGGTTAATACTCTCTAAAATATAAAAAAAAACTAATATTTGGCGTTCTTTTGTTCAACATAAACTATCATAGGGGTTGTTCAAGTTAATTTAATTTTACGTTTTTAAACATTTTTCTTGCATAACTTCATGATTTTCTTAAACCCGGCGTTCTTGTTTTTAAACTCTAAGATATTAAAGAAATTGTTTATCAAGATAATTCTTCTTTTTTATTGCTTGCCTGTCTTTTTAATCACCCGTATTACGATTGTCAAATATCAAATTGAGGATTGATAAATCTTGAAGTTTAAGTTTGAAATTTTTAAGCATCTATTAATTATCTTAGAGTGCGCAACGGTCTGCATCGTTCTCAATAATCAATGTCAAGCAAATCGACATCATAATTGTTCGTTCCTCACCCATACAGTTCACATTCAGTCTTTACTGAAAATGTAACATGATGACCTGCTTGAATGAATGATAGGTACCCTATCGGTCATACGCTTAGTCAGACGACACAAGTAAATTTGGTTTCATTGATCATCTTAACTCCAGTCGTAGACAAGTTGAAACGATCTGATCACTTAGCTTTATTTACTTTCTCGAAGCTTCCCCCACCAGCGGTAAGGGGCTTAGAATACTAGAATCTAGTGGCACAAGTGAATAATTCCAGTAATTTACCAAACTTAAAGAATATTATATTTACCGAAGTTAAAGAATATTGTATGTTATAAATATAAGAATTGTTTTCAATAAAGGTTAATAAGGTTCTAAGACTTTTTTCCTCTGAAGTTTCGTGATTTCTTCAGGGCGAGACCAACGAGCATAACCTCGGCTAGAATGCAAAAAGCACATCACACCATTAGTTTTTAAGCAAAGAACCTCAAAATGTATTATCAATTTGATAGTTGACAATCGTAAAAGGGACGAGTATACAAGCGACAAATTCAAGCGCAGCTGGTGATTCTTCGAGCAATAGGGCGGCAAGTTCAAGTAACCAAGTAACGTAATATTGTAAGAGCAAAATACGCAATCATTTAAGTTCTCAGAAATTTTTTGTCACTCAGGATTGAATATAAAATAGAGAAAAATCTAAATCAGAGCGACGGCACACAGTGAGACAGAGGTGGAAAAACCTCATACATTTATAAAAGTGCTTAAAATGGTACTGTGATATATTTTTCTTTCATTATTTTTCATTAGGATCCCAGCTGTTATAATGAATATGGGGTACAAAATTTGCTTTAAGCCAAAATAAGATATTCAGAGCACCTTATATGACTTCGTAAGAACTTGGTTTATTTTGAGTTGATGTGGCCAGGTTTGTGACAGAAGTTCTGACTTTGACAGCTGTTTCGTGTAAACTCAGCATAGCGATGAAAACAAACTGTATCAGTCAAAACCTTGTTGATTTGTAAAGCAAGAAAAAACTGATTTTTGTTATACATACACTGATATGTATAACATACACTCCTCGTCAACTGAATACGCACAAACATTTTTGAATATATTTTATCCATTTTTTCCAAACAGTGATGGTTATTATGCCATCTGTTGATGGTAAAAATGTTCGTAACATATAAATAACAGAATTTCAAAGTTTTATCCAAAAACAACCGTGAGTTTTTCCTTCAACCACTTCCAAAGTGTAACTTATACAAAGTAGAAGTTTTTTTTTGAGTCAACTGAATAGGTACAAAAATTAAAATTGGTATTGGAATGGAATGAAACAAGTTTTTGTTTAAGTTTAGTAGTGGGTACTTCCACCTTTATTTTTAATTACTTCGTAAATTCGATCCGGCATGGAATCGTATAGCTTTTTAATGTAATTTAACGAAATTTCGCTCCACGCTAATTTGATTGCAGAAATTAAGATTTCTTTGTCTTCGAACTGACGACCACCCTCATAAACTTTGCGTACTAACCATCCCCAGATATTTTCTATGATGTTTAGATCAGGTGAGTACGGCGGCCATTGAAGCAACTGCACTTGTTGCTCCTCTATCCATGTTTTTATTATACGCGCTGAGTGAATAGGCGCATTATCATGTTGGTAGGTCCAGTTTATGGGTCCAAAGATGTTAGAAAATTTAGGAAAATTTCTTTCCAAAATTACTTTATACCCAGCTGCTGTCATTCTTGATGTTACAACCTCGAGCTCAACTGTTCCATAATAACTGACTGCTCCCCATATCATGACACCTCCTTCACGACTATGATGGCGCTTTAAAAATCTTTTTTCTTTTCTTAAGTCGTGAAAATAGAAGTTGAACCCATCAGGGCCATCGAAATTAAACTTTTTTTCATCTGAAAAACCACGTGATAGCATTCTTTTTTCCAACTCATGTGAAGTCTTGAAAAATCTAATCGCAACATTTTCCGTCTCTCGTCAAGTGGTGGTTTTTTCTTAAGTTTCATTCGTTTAAGATGGCTTGAGTTGTTGATTACTCTTAATACTGTTGAGCAACTTGCGTTTACGCCGACTTTTTGTTTTATTTTTGCCACAGAATCAGAAGAATTTGATGCATATCTTAAAATTCTTCGTCTCTCAGCTGCTGTTGTTGCTGTTTTCTTACCTCCCTTCATGTTTTTGCCGTATGCATCTTTATTTTTCAAGTAAGAATAAATTACATTAAAACTTCGGCCAACTTTATCAGCTATTGCACGTCCAGTTAGGCCTTGGTCTCTAAGTAAATCGATTTTAGCTTTTTCAACACTGTTAAGACACGTAGATCTACCCATTTTCCTTAAAATTTGAAATCAAGAATTAAATTTTACTGAAAACACTAAAATCGTTAATTTAAACTGTCAAGCACTCCAAAAAACTTATAAACAACGAAGAAAATGGCGTTGTACCTATTCAGTTGACTAGAAAAAAACTCCTACTTTGCATATAAAACACTTTGCAAGTGGTTGAAGAAAAACTCACGGTTGTTTTTGGATAATTCTTTCGGAATTATCTGCTTAACATCTTAAGGGAATAGTTAGCATCAACAGATGGCATAATAACCATCACTGTTTGGAAAAAATGGATAAAGTATATTAAAAATTGTTTGTGCGTATTCAGTTGACGAGGAGTGTATCTTGAAAACAAACAAATACATTATATCTACATATTGGGTTTTGGGATAGTTTTATATCAATATATCAATGCCAGAACTAGATAACTTGACTTTATAAATTTTAGATATGGCAGCGTTCATTGATTCTCGTACCTAAATAATAAGAGAACGAAGGAAAGTTTAATTTTTATTTTTATTACACTTCACAAATATCCTATATATTTGTCTATGATTGAATATATTGGACGAAAAGTTATAAAAAGTATACCAAATAATACCGTTTGTGTTAATTTCTAAATTGTGATTTTGTAAAAATGAAAAATTGAATCAATCGTTTGCGAATCATAATCATTCTCTATCAATCTTCCCACGAACCATGAAAATTAAAGTTCATTTACGATACAATTTTCGATCTGTAAAAATTTATAGTTCTCTCAAGGACAAATTTATACTTTTTTCAGGTAGAATATACCTCTCCCAGGATAAGGATCTGAAAATATTCTTTAAACGAAGTGAACTGATATATTCTTTTTAATAATTTTTGTTGAATAGGGGAAAGTAAAGTAATTTGAGTATAAGTTAAATATTTGCTCATGGTGAATTGAAATTCTCAAAATAAAGATCGTACTCATCTTTGAAGCCAATCATTATCAAATTCATTTGGTGGATGGCTAAGACCTCTAAGAAATTAGAAGTATTCTCAGTCTTTTAATGTGGATCCAGATTAAAAAACGGTAACTTTAGGGCAAATCGTTAACAATATTTTTTTAAAACCGGGTGTTTAAAAAAAATATTATATGAAACTTCTTTGTTTTTTTGAGTTATTTCAATGAAATTCAAACTAATTTCACAGAGGTGATAGCTGAGATAGAATGATAACAGATGAAAATATTTTTAAAAATAATGTGTTAAAAAAAAGTATGAATTAAAATATTCAATGAAATTGAAACAGGTAATAGCTGAAACAGAATAAAAAAGAAAAAATATTTTCAAAACAGGATGTTTCAAAAACATGTCAATAGCTTGCAACTTTGCTGTTCCCTTAGCGATTTCAATGAATTTCACACAGGTGTTTCAAAAACATGTTACGTTTCGCTACTTCAATGTTTCTTGAGCGAAAATACATACTTGTTTTTTGTTTTTAGCTCCCACCTCATAAGTCAATTTTATTTATGTTGAAATTTTTTGTATATACAGTAGTTGCTCGATTTAATGAATCTTGGTAGAGTGAACTATCCAATAAAGTGAACACACAAAATTTTGTACAGACAACTTTAAATAGTGAACAATAAAACTCTCGATATAGTGACCACATGCATTTTTTTCAGTATTTAACTTAAATATTCCAGCTGCAATGCCCCTACGACATCTACGTCAACTCATTTTGAATAACTTTACCCTTTATTCATGTATTCTTTACACTCATTCACATTTTAACTTTTTGTGACATATTATGCGATTGTGACAATAGATTCAGCCAAATGCTGAATTGAATGCCGTATTCTTATTTGTTTTAGGATTTCGATTGTGATAAGAGATATGTATCTATCTATTGTGTGTTTTTAACAAAAATGTGTCACAAGCATTTAATATTGCCTGAAAAATATTGCAAACTCACGCTCGAAATAGTGAAAAATCTTCACTACTTTACTATATGGAGCGTCTACTGTACTTTATTTTGAAACAATTTTTTTTCTTGTTAATACTATCTCAGCTTTCACCTATGTCAATTTCATTGAAATCGTTCAAGGAATATCGAAGTTGCTAGATGTTGACGTTTTTTTTTTTTTTTTTGAAACTCCCTGCTTTGAAATTATTTTTTCTTTGCAATTTTTTCTGAGCTATTATCTGTGTCAGTTTTATTGAAATAGCCGAAGAAACATGAAGTGGCATGTTTTTGAAAAACCTAGTTGAAAATATATTTTTTTTATTTAAACGGATCTAAAATCTATCTTCAATAGTACCCGCCTAGGTCTCTAGCTTTTAATGGTACCTACCCTTTTTTTACTTTTTATTTTTCACCTGACTACACTTGGTACAAAATGTCCCACTATTATTTAAATTGAAAACTTCTTCTTAACTCTGGTCATAAAACAGATAACACTTATGTATTAAATTCAGCTAGGGCTGGCCACAATACCAGAAAATTCTCGGTATACCGAGACGACACCATAGCTTCAAAGCATCAGAGACGATACCCAGACGAATCCGGAATTTTGGGACCGATATTTACCGATACTTTCAGTAGTGTAGTTTGGTATCTTCAAAAAAAATTTTTTTTAACGTTATAATTAATGTATTATAAATACGAAATTCTTGTAATTTGTTTCTCAGAAACAATTTTCACACTTTTTTCTCTTAACTAGGAGAATTTTTAAGCAATTATTTAAATTAGATCCACCCACTTCCGCGGCCATATTTCTTTTACTTTGTTTCTCTGAAACCAATCATTTGATGGATGACATTTTCAGACATGGCTTTTTAGATTGAGGAAGTGAATTTAATGAAATCCACCAACTGCCTCTCAGGTTTTTTTCTTATATCTTGGTTTCTCGAAAAATGGTCCAATGATTTTGTAATAGTATTTTTTTCTTGTTATGATATTTTGACGCAAAATTTATGTTTATCTAATCGGAGCATTTCCTAGTAATTGCCAAACAATCCCTTAAAAAATTTTAAGACAGCAAAAAACTTAAGCTAAAAATATTGTCGTATGTGTAAATATACTATTCATATTTTTTATAATGATTTTTATTAATTTTTAGAAATACCAAGCGAGTTCAACTAAATGATCAAGAACATGTAACCAAGTCGTGCATTTTATTTTTTTTTTTTGTGATTGAGACCAAGCTGAAACCAGGCGAGACCGATACCGAGACGAGAGTTTGTTATACGAGACCAAACGGGACTGAGTTAAACGAGACCGATACCGATACTGAGACGGTACTAAAATTTTCGTTGCCAGCCCTAAATTCAGCAGGTTAAAATACTGTAACGGCTCTCAAATTTGTACTATAATGACTCTCGAATGAAGAAGCGCCATCTCCCCGATTATAAATTATACAAACCAACCTACGTAGAGCTTTGGTGGGCTTTAGAACTTTTAGTACTAAACGTCAAAATGAAAGTTCGACAAAGGGAAATTTCCCCTATGGAAAGCTCTAGAAGCAAATACTAGAACCTTTAAGCTATTTTGGGAACTTGTGTGATAAGTATAAAAAGACATGTTTGACCGGCAGTATGGACATATAAATATAAATAATAGAGTAAATAAGTTTTACACATATTTTGCTATGAAACAAAAATAATGTGAATTTTTATTTTTATTAAGTTTAACTTAATTCAGCTTTATTACAAAAGTTTTGAAATAATAATTTGAAAAGACATTAATTCGAAAAGCTTTTATTAATATAACAGTTAAGTAATAAAAGCACAAGGAGGAAATGCATATAGATACTAAACAGTTATTCAAAAGTATAAGCAAGAGTTTTCAAGCTTTTTCCTAGATTTACAACCCTTCCATTCGAGAAAGCGTTCAATTTAGTTTATTGTTACTTGTTAAATCGTCTAATATCTATCAAACTAGCCCAACCACTGGAAGATTGTACTAAAATGTTTAACGTGCAAACTTTTTTATTTATATTTATACAACTTGTCAACCAACAACCGCAGTTGTAAAAAAAATATTTTCTTATTACAAATTCATATTAAAAACTATAGTTGTCGAATTTAAAACCACAAAAACTGACAAATTGAAAATATAACTGACCTCAAAAAAAACAACTGTTTATGCTTTACAAATAAAAACAATTTCAAAAAAGGGCAATACCCAAGATATGTTATTTTTTTTTTTTTCATTTCAACAATGCCACGACTGAAAAAGGGTTAACTCATTAGCTGCCACAATACTCAATTGAGTTTTTAGTCCGCAGTCAATGACGAAATAATAGATTATTGCATTTCATCATATGCTCTCTGCGTTGTTATTAATGAAAGACCATTTTCCTGTCTTTCAAAATTGACAGAGGTATGGTACGTTCCTTACTATAGATGTCTAAATATTTAATGATATGTTTCAAAAATGAATTACTTTCTTATAAAAAACTAAGAAATACTTTTTTACTTACAATTGGTATTCTCACCTAAACTTGAGGAAACAATATACTCCATAATAAAAATCGTTCGTATTTTGTATGTAAAAGGAAAATATGAACCATACCTTAAGCGTAGCGTCTAACGCTAACTTTAAAGGGCAATAACACTTAAATGGTTCCTTGTCATTTGTCCTATTGCCACTTTTAAACGGCAAAAAGACCTTCATGTATTTTTTCCTTATTTTTTTTGGCAAATAAAAATTCGAAAGCAAGCTAATATAAGTGATGGATGGATTCCAATTTCTTCCCAAATACATTTCTTCATTATGTACATTCATACATATAAGAATTTTCAATTGATGTATGCATATATAGGAACAAAATCGTCCTTTATTCATCAAAGTCAAAAATATATCACACATTTTAAAAACAATAATCAATACCTATTGCATGATTATTTTTGCAGGTTAAATAAGGTCGACAGGCCCACCCCTGGCCCTGCCTGAAGATGAAAATCATCGATGCCAGCAATGGCGTCATGCTACGTTATCAATGGTGACAATCGCAACATTGGCCATAATCTCTCAAGTTTCTTTTGCAATCTAGAAAGCCGGAAAAGGTGAAAAACTTTTTGTCTACATCGACTCCTTCCAGCCACTCATTCAATACTTAAAAATAATTATCTGGTTTTTTTTTAGGACTAAACGAGAATGAATATACTTCCTTTCCTTTTCTGGATTATGAGTTAATAAGTATATTCCCATAACAGCAACTTCACGTGACTGAAGTAAAATCGACACGTGATATGAGTTGAAAGCGAACTATTGATTAGTTATTTAACGAACATTAATTAATAACAATCGATATAATTATACATTTAATATAGGAATTTGTTTGGTATCATACATATCGTCGGTATCCTGCAAAAACATCTCAAGTCACATTTTTGTGTTTCTGAGTTATTGAAGATTTAAAGTTTATGGCGGCTGGAAAAATCACTAAGCAGTTTCGATTTGAAAATTGTAATTAAAATCTGATAGTAAAAGTATTTATAAATAAGATGAAACCAAAAAATTTAACTCAATTCAATTTATTCAACTTTTTTTTATACAAAAATTAAATGAATTTTGGACATAGGTCTTTTTTGCATTAAAAAAAAGGTTTAAAGGGACATGGGTTTTTTATGAACATTTTTTTTGTTTTTTTTTTTATGTATTAATCTTGGTCTGATTCCGAATCCTCATTTATATCGGGCTCTGGGGCCTTATTTCTGGTGATTTTGCTTGTTTTTAAGTTTTTGTACCATTGGTGAAACTCCTCCGGTATGGCTCCTGACTTGCAAAGACTAAGTAAATCTTTTTTCTTTTCCACACTTATAGGAAGGCTGCTGTTATAGACTCTTTTGATGGTAACTTCTTTTAAATTAATTGGACGACCTTTACCAAAAACACGTATCTCTTTATAAGTTTCAGTGTGGTCATATTTGTATTCCATCACACCAGGTTTTATCTTTTGGTACCTAAAAGATTTTACTTTTAACCAGTTAACCTTGTCTCCATTTTCGTCCAAATTTTTGTTTTTTATAATATCCGACAGTTGTGACAAGTCCAGAAAGTCAGTGTATCGCATTTGGGTTATATTATACGGATTTCCTTTGCTCTTAAGTCTTTTGGAACGTGCGAGTCTGAATATAGTCAGCCAGTCCTGGATCGTATAGACTGGAAAATTCTTTTTTTGCCTCGATTGCGCTGTGCATGCTATCAACTTCCATGTAGCTGTGTCCACTTTCCAGAAATTTGTGTTCAATTATATCTAAATTTAAAGTTTGAACCAAATAGAGAAATAATATTGAAATATTTTTATTTCTATTTTGGCCACTGCACGTATCAGAAAAAAAGACACTTCTTTTATTTTTGGTGATAGTTGATGCAAATACTTATACAAGCACGAACCAATTTCATAGCTTCCTCTTTTGCCATCAGTTTTTGTCCAAAAATAGCAAAAAGCATCGTTAGGTGGAACGGCGTTGTAAATAGTTAAGTTATATGCACATAGTTTTCGGCTGTAATACATTGGACTTACATCGCTTGAAGGAATTTGCAACACCGATTGCAAGTCGAATGTGCATGCCATGAAATTAGGCTCCTTGATGGCCCTTTCTTTGTCCAAGGATTTTGCTTCTGAACATTCTTTTTTTCTCTTTAAATGGGCAATGTAATCAGCATTTTGGCTATCTTTGCCTTTTTCACATGCTTGGTATTGATCTTTCTTTGGACGAAAGAACGAAAAATTGTAGCACTCACCGAAAACTTTCCTGTAGGTTGTCGATGAAGGTATCTTTGTTGACGTGTCACTCTTGTATTTTTCTAAGAATAAGGCATACATTTTTGATATACTCAGATTTGCATCTAAATACATCCGATTAGAACTTTTGCGGCAGTAGTGAGACTCTACAGTTGGAAAGCTTTCGATGTGGTCCTTAATGCGTGTTAAATTTTCATCCGATATTTTATTTGCGGGTTTTGATCTGCCCCTTTCGTCTTCTTTACAAAAAACTCCGGTTGGCCCTTTATATTTAAACGCCGTTTTAATTGTGCTACTCGAAATACTTAGGGTCCCACAAAAAAAGTCGCGACAAACCCGTACATTGGAGTTTTCATTTTTCAAAAAGTACGATCTAGCTACACTACGGTTAACTTTTTTAATTGAAGATCTTACTCGGGGCCTTTGTATCTGCGAATCGACGACTGCCTTTAAAATGAAATCTTTTTGGCGTTGATATGGTAACTTCCAAAAGTCTTTGCACATTTTTAGTCGCTGTTCTTCCGTAAATTTGTCCTTGCATTTAAAACGACATTTTTCACACTTTGATTGCTTGGGATTCTTACCTCGTATTAAATCAGCATGCTTTAAATTTCGTTTCCATAGTTCTGGACACGATTTTCTCCACCTTCTATTTTTCTTTTCAGTGATTGGTGTTTCTGCAGTAGATTCTTGAGGCGCCTCCAAAACCACGACATCTCCTTCACCATCATTATCGCTTGATTCGTTGTTGTTGTCAGGAATATAATCAAGGTCATCATCGTCCCTTGAAAAATCTTGATCAAGGCTTGATTCATCCCATTCTTTTTCACTGTTTTCTTTACTACATCCAGGAATGGGTTCTTGAATATCTAAACATAAAATTCAAAATCGAATTTAAGCCTTACATACATCATGAAATGATTTTCAAAAGTCAGGAAGTACCATTTTATACCGTAGATTTTGTTTTTGAAGCTCTTGAAGTACTGGGTTTGTTAAAATTTATAATATCACAATTTTTATTGGAATGTTCTGAAAGTAATTAATCATTAAGTTAAAAAACGTTCTAGCTATTCTGAAACAAAATAATAACCTTTTTTTAACGCAAGCTGTAGAAGAACAGCACTTCGTCTTGAGAAATTCATTTTTCTTAAAGTAAAGTAAAAAAGCTCAACCTATTCACATGAACAACTTTCAATAATGATCATTTTTCTTAACGTAAATTCAAAGCAAAAGTATTTGGGAAATCCCCTAATAAAAAAATTCAAGTAGGTCATGAAATAGTTTTTTATTTGAATCTCAGTACTTGGGCTTTTTTTGCAGAGAAAATGAAAAAAAGGAAATAAAAGAGTTGTGCAAAAAGGACCCAAGTCCACTTGGGTCTTTCTTGCTCTACGCATTTGGATGTTTTGGACATAGAATGGATGGTTTTGATACAATAACTACATATATACTTTAAATAGAGATGGGATTTTTTTTCACGACATGGATTATGACTTTTGGGACATTTTTGCATTATTAACTCTATTTCACAAAAAAGTGGACTTGAGACGTTTTTGCAGGATACCGACGATATGTTCACATGGATATAGTAGTGTGCTGTGTCAATGGAAAGAGGAGTATAGTTTAAGCTTAACCAAAAATATGTTTGCATAACAGGGTTTTGGTATTAAGCGTGAGGCTTAGATTAGAGAGATAATCCCGTCTAAGTTGAATGTAATTGACAGCCTTGTTGAACACTTCAAGTGCTTTACTTCGCATGTTTTAGTGTTTTGCAAGGATCAGCTCTCTTTAAACTTTTATCACAAAAATTCCTCTCCAAGGTATACATATCGCCATACTACTGCTGCTTAAGGCAGATTGAGGAGAGCCCATTTGTTTTCCATAACCGAAATAGCATTTTATTAAATAACGGATTTTCACTAAGGTGTTATTTATGGAGCTAATGTTTACCTCAAGAAGGTTGTATCACATGACAATTATTGTCATATGAGCCGAAAGCCTGGCAATTGTAACTTATTTTCCCAGAATTTTACATTTAGCATTTACTGATTAGAAAGTTGGCAAGTATCCAACTTACAGAATCACGGCCATATACGTGATATTATGTAGGTCGCTTTCCCAAATTTCAGACAAATTTGTTTCTTTAACGCCATTTTTTAATTTTCCTTATTTATTTCAGATTTTTATTTTACCCCTTCGCCACCCTCTTTTTACAATTAGCTACTTATTGTGAATACATTGGTACATCAGCTCGTATAAAGATTAAATCTAGTACTGACCACGATACCAGAAAAGTATCGGTATCGTTTGTTATTGGTCGGAAACCGAAACGATACGGAACTGATATCTTACTTTTTGGACTTAAATTTACCAATACTCTCGGAAGTATCGTTTGGTATCGGCAGAAAAAATGATTTTTTGGATATCATATAATAAAACGGCAAACACGAATTTTGTGGTACAATTTATGTGTTCTACAAAAGCCGAAAGCATATAAATTATATATCGTTGGAATGGAGAAGTGCAGAATGTTAAATAACTAACCACAAAAACTAAAAAATAATATATAATAAATAAATAAAATAAATAATAAGTGCGAGCAAAAGCGAGACCGAGCAATTATTTGTTTTTATTTGTCGTAACCTGAATGTGACTTTTGTGGGGAGGAGATTTAGGCAATTATTGCAATTGCTTTCTGTGAAACGAACCATTTAGATGAATTTTTCAGGCAGTTTCTTTTAGCTGGAAAAAGTGACTACAACGAGATCCACTGCATACTTTTACTTGCGATATATAGCTATTAGGTAAGGTAAGGTAGAAGTGGCTGTCATACTGACTCACTTAGAACAAAGTTGGTCCATTGTAATACCACATGAATCTAGAAAACTCCTTCCATACACGTTAAACCACTTAGAGCTCCTGACGAAGCATTCGAGATTATTAAAGTCGATGTTTGCCAGATCACTAGAATCGTTGAAGAACCAGTCTCCTGGTCATGTACAGAGAAAGTAAGGAATCGTTTGTTCCTCCTCCTCGTCCATAGAGCTTCTACAAAAATCATTTGTAAGTATGCCAAGCCAAGCCATTGCGTGCCTGCCCATTAAACAGTGTCCTGTTACGACACCTACAACAGAGCTGATGTGCATTCTGATTAGAGATGGAACGCTTTAAATCAAGGCTTGGCCATACAAGTTTTGTCACCAAACAAGTAGTGATGTAATTCCACCTAGTAAGTTTGTTCTCTCCAAAGCATTTTGCTTCAGCAAAAGTTTACACATAGCGATGGGTATACCAATATTTGTTCTTTCTGATAAAATGAATATAGTAATGGTCCACTCCCAGCGAGTTCATCAGCCTTACAATTACCTGGAATGTCATTATGGCAAGTTATGCATTCGTTAATAAAATTGAACTAGAGATTTGTCATAACGATAATAGGGAAGACAAAAAAGTGGGTCTCACAATTCTAGCTGTCTGTCTGTTCGGTTACAGCCTAAATGGCTGGATTGATTTTCATAAAACCTTGGTACCTTGGTTTTGGTCACTATGCCCATGCGTTTTTTATTTTTTTTTTCTTATTACTAAAAATAAGGGTACCTGACATACAATTTCTTATAGCAATTTAAAAAAACGTATTTTTTCTCAAAAACGACTCCACAACAAAATTTAATAAATTTCGTTCGATTAAGGCTACCTTTTTGATGGGAAACAATTTTCAAAAAATGATTTTGATGGTACCTCCCAAACAACCATTTTTTCATTATTCTAGATTTTCTCCAAAACGGTAATTCTGATTTCAATAATTTTTTACACAGAAGCTTTTTATACACCAAAATTTAAAAAAATATTTTTTTTGATTTTTAAAAAAATGTTCAAAATATTTTTTTAATTATGGTATCTAAGCGGTGTTTTTTAACATTTTTTAAAGTATTTTAAGAAAATATTTTACTTTTATGAAAAAATAACGGTACCTTACATACAAATGTTAAAAAACCGTCAAGGAATATATTTGTTTTTTCTTAAAAATGGCTCTTAATTTTTCTATATTAGTTTTCCTGTAATTATTCCTAATTTCGTGAACTTTTCTTTAATAAAAATGTTTATTTTTTTGTGTGCTATAGTTCTGTGTTGGTGTTTCTTTTAAATTACGACGTTCCGAACGTGTTTACGTTCTTCTTCAGGCCTATATAAATTTTGAAAAAACAATGCATAACAAAATAAAAGTAATAATAAAACTATACCTATGTACTTACAATTGTTTATATAAAAAAAATATTAAAAATTATTTTAGTTAGTTTATCGGCTTAAATGTCTTAAGATCTGTTATATCATTAAATGTCTTGAAAAAGACATTTATCAAAAACGTTATATTTTAAAACATTAAACTTCAAATTTTTAAATTTTGAATTTATGTAATAAGAACTAAAACAAGTTAAACACAAAAGGTGTTTTAATAAAATGACCATAGATACTACTGAGTCCTTCACAATCCGAACGCCTATTTACTGTATTATTTGGGTTTAAGATATGTAGCATTTCAATAAGCATTCTTTTATTATAATTTTTTTTTCAATTTGTAAGATTTCTACATATTCAAATGGATCATAAAATAGTTATTTTGCTTTCCTGTTATTAAACTGCGTTAAAATTAATATGTTGGTAACTAATCGGAACCTATCTTAAGTATTGTAAAACAAGTCCTTCTGTAATTATTAAGACAAGAAAAAACTTTAGTTAAAAATATTGAGTTTCACTCATTATTCATATTTTATTTAATGATTTTTATTTAATCTGAAAAATATATAAAAAAGCAAGATCAACTACAAGATCAAGAGCTTGCAACCAAATGGTGCATTTTATTTTTGATTGTCACTGAGACCAGACTAAAATCAAACGAAACCGATACGGATGCCGATACCGACACCGGGACGAGACTTTGTTATACGAAATAAAACGCGACTGAGTTATGGAAGACCGAGACCGATACCGAGACGATACTGAAATTTTAGGATTTTGACGGTACCGAGACTAAATTTTAGAAAAGTATCGTTAGTTTGGTATCGTCACCAGCCCTAGTTGATTCCACAGAAGAAAAAAATCATCTATTTCCTACTTATTCTGCGATTTAAGGGCGGTTTTCTGTTCACCGCACCAAGTCGGAAGATTTTGTTCATCGCAGATGGCGTACTAAATTCGACTCATCAAGAATGTCAATAATCGTTGAATTAGCATGTTCTAATAGTCGTTTTGCTTACTGCTTATATTGCAGTATCATCAGAAGACGTGACTACGATAGTGTCTTTTGTTTGAAGTATATAGCGTGTAAATAATTGGTATACTGGACTTAATACACTTCCTTGTGGTACCCCAGCCACTAATTCTTTGAAATTAGAATAATCATTTCCGTGTCTTACACGAAAAAGTCTGTTATCTAGATATCCATTTGGAATATTATAAAGTCCTTCAGGTAGAACTTGTCTTAATTTTAATTTAAGGCCTTCAATCTACACCTTGTCAAAAGCCTGTGGCACGTCCAAAAAGACTGCCGAACAGATTTTCTTTTCTTCAACTCTATTAATTACGTCAGTAATTCTATGCGCTTGATTAATTGTCGAATGCTGACTTCTAAATCCAAACTGATGTTCAGGTATTTATTGTTTCTCTTCTATTATCAACTGCAGGCGCAAAATCTTTTGATACTATAGGAAGAAGCGAAATCGGTGTGTAAGACAATGCTTTTGAAATCTGATATCGCTGTTTTAAGTATATTACTCAAGCGATTTAAATGAGCTTTGTGTTGAGGAGAACGGGTTCGTTGCCATTTTTTACTTGCTTTTCTCTTTCACTAAATCTTTTATTTCCTGCGGATATTTCATGTCTTTATAGCGAGGCATTAGTATTTGATAAGGTGTGTTACCCCAATCTGCTTCTTGTATTATATCAATAAAGGTATCTACTGCGTCTTCAAGCTCAAGAGGTGTTTGTAATGATAACCTTAACTCAATGTTGTCTTCGATATCTTTTTTAAATCCATCCCAGTTGGTTTTACTGTTTATTAACCTGGGTGGTTTTTCAATTTTAGCAAGGCTTTCGCTCATAGTGGTAGTACCTCGTGGCATAATGGTTAGTGCGTAGGATTGTCATGCCAAAGGTCTGGGTTCGATTCCTGGCCACTGCCACCTATAAACAAAAGTTTTTTCCAAGGTACTGCCTCTTGCGAGGGAGTGACAAATTCTCCAAGAGTATACTTGTCATGAATAAGTGCTTCTCATCTAGCCGTTCGGACTCGGCAGAAAATTGTAGGTCCCCTCCATTCCTGCTAACAACGCGCACACAGGAATGGTTGAGAGTTGTTAGTCACTAGGACCTGGTTTCCATGAGCTGTTGCGCCACTAAATTTATTTATTTTTTTTTTTTCGCTCATAGTGAGTTCGACGGCAGAATGATCTTAGAAGAGGTCATAGCTCTCTGAAATTTTTACACGGTTAGGGCGTATTCCTTTTACCATGAGGTCAGGTATTTTCGACGGATCACAAAGTATTTTTAAATTAAGATAATATACTTGGTAATAAATTTCTATACTTTCAGAATAATGCAAAATGAATTAACCGGTAAGCAGCGTTAAAGATGGGGCCTAAATGCATGGATCCAATACATACTTATTACCGGATGAAGGGTTGATTCAGTATTGAATCATGTTAAATTAACTAGATCTTCATGTTAAATTTACAGGACGTTGAACATTTTATTCATGTTTTTGAACTAGATTTTAATGTAAAATTAATTAGATTTAACTAGGTAAAATTAGCTATTTCTTCTGGTAAAATTAACAGTTTTACAATTTTAAGGCAGTGTTAAATTTACATAATGTCATGCAGATATTACCTGAAACCTGCGTTGATTTAACACGATATTAAAATCAGGTATCTGGTCTAGCAGTTAACCTGGTCTACCGTCAGGTATATATAGGTCTAAAATCAGGTATAATAAACCAGGAATTGGTTAGATATACTGCTTTTTTTTCAGAGTGTAGAAATACTTAAACAAGTGTGTTATGTTTCTATAGATATATTTATGTTAAGTACTTTCAAATGTACCATCACTAATTGGTATTTGTAAAATAGTTTTATCACGATATTCATATTCACCCTATTTGTAACAGAATAGAAGGTACAAAACTGCATATTCATTTTTTCAGCCTAAGTGTAAGGTAGGTTTACTTAGATATTATTTAAGATGAAGAATATTTAATCAACAGTTATAATTCGCTTTTTACGAGTTTTTTTAGTTAGTAATAATCTAAAAATAACTGAGAAAAAGAATTGAGAGGTCTTTCCGAGACTGAAGGTTATCAAGCGTAACGTGTGTGACAAATTTTCAAGTTGGATTTCACAAAATCTATTCAATGTAAATATGAATTTTCTTAAAATTTGAATTACAGTTGATTAACTCTGTTCACCAATATAGCTATATATTTCCGAAACTTTTTTTAAAATGGGAGTAAGCTAAAAAAATGTACCCTTAGCGTAACGAGCGGGACAGGCAAAATGCCCGCATTGCAACCTTTAAATAATTTAATGAAGATTGATCTGTTTTGAGTTTTTGTATTTTCTAATAGAATTTAAAATACCTCTAATTTGATAAAATTAACTTCAAATAATAAATCATTAAAATCATATCGGAACAACAAATTGAATTGTTGTCCATTCTGAGAAAACATCCGATGCAAAAATGTATATGAAAACAGTAAACATTAAGTAACCAAGGGTTATTTTTTAAGAAAATCAATTTGTTGAACTACGGTAGCATGAGATGCTTCACATCTTCATACAAAATTTATCTCGGAAACAATGATTTGAACTTCACATCTAATTACCATTTTTCGTGGAAAGCTCGTTATGTAAAATTTTCCAAAAAAAACCTTAACTTTCCATGAAATCATTAGTATTGTACGTAAATTTTGTTTTTCATTCGTTCCAGTTCTTTATTTTGTTAATTGTCCGATTAGGTATCTACATATTACGTAGTGGTACTAATACATTTTTAGATTTAAACCACAATTTTTTGGCGGTTTGTGTTGAGAAAAGATTTATCAGGATACTTAGTCGAAGTTATGGTGCAACAAAAAAGCAACATTTGGCTGCCACATTATTCACATTTTGCTTCAATTTCCTCCCCATAGACTGTAGTTTAAAAATATTTTAAATTCTTTGATGTTTAAAGCAAAATAAATTTTCTCATTGCAAAAAAGATAAAAATACTTTCTGTGGTTATTTCTATTTTTTTTTTTTGCTTATATTAATTCATATTAATACTTCACTTGTGCAGTTATAAAAATGAATTTAGACAAACCAAAAAATTTAATGCAAATCAGCAAATCACAAGTAAAAATAGCTCATTCATTTATTCAAAACTGTAAATTTTTGTTTATTCTGAGAATAATTTAAAAACCATTAAATCGCAGAAGGAATATATTATATGCTGAAAACGCAGTTTTTTAAATAAAGAGAATTTTTGTCGAATTTTTGTGTATGGCTCATTAAAACCATAGTATTTTTGGAAAATAAGTGCTCTTTGAAAAGGATATAATAACAATTATAATTCATCATTGATATTTTGAAACTCATGATGTAAATATTTTGTTGTTTAATTTAAAATAACAACCGTTGGCAACAGCGGATATAATCCACATAATTTACACCTGCATGTCTCAATTAAAAAATATATATTTTAAAAAGCTTTTCCACAGATACACTTCTTCTTCAGTAGATCTTCCCTTCGTGCTTTGCCTCACTCCAGCCAGCAACAGTGTCCCAACAACTACCACCCACTAAAAAAGCTTAACTGATGGCAAATTAATCTGATTTTGAACATACTAGCATGTTGGAGGCAGGAACTCTGTGTTTATCCATCTGAATCCGATATTAGTTTGGATTCGACAAGCATCTTATAAGCATCGCACTACATTACCGCTGTAATGGGTCCGGGTCAATTCAATTCAATTTAACTGTGTATCTTTTTTGTTTAAATAATTTTCAACATTTAATTGAAAGAAAATCATAAAAAAAAAAACAAATATAAAAATGCAAATTGAATTCTTGAAAAGGAATACAAATCGGTTGAATTCGAAAAACAAAAATAAATAATAAAAAAA
The DNA here is from genome assembly GCA_946251815.1 of Dasysyrphus albostriatus. Classification (NCBI taxonomy): domain Eukaryota; kingdom Metazoa; phylum Arthropoda; class Insecta; order Diptera; family Syrphidae; genus Dasysyrphus; species Dasysyrphus albostriatus. Next base: position 94,800,562 of record OX276336.1, read on the forward strand.
ACAATTGCAAGGGCTTGCAGTCCAAGAGTCTCTTACTCGATGATACGGATCTGTAAATGTGTTGGACAGTGCATTGTTTACATAAATAACTAGTGTGTCCTTGTCAGTGTTGCCGTTTCACTGCATTTCACTTTTAGTGCACATTTAAATCCTTAAAAGTTGCTACTTTTAATTCGATTTTAGCTTGAAATTCATAAAAAAAGAAACAAGTTTTATTCCCAAGTCCCGGTTATACGAGTAATTCAAAGCCGATGTTACTTCTGCTAAAATAAATTGAAATTTTTAATAATATTATTATACAAATATTTCAATGTAAATGTATGAAGTTTTCATTGTCAAATTGAATTCTTAAGAAAAAGTACTAATTATGTCTTGTAAAGGAAGATGCAAAGCACAAAATTGTTAGTCGGAAGCGGACCTTATTAATAAACTAATAGGTAAGACTGAAGTTTTATAATAATTTGAATTTAAACATTAAAAACCAATGGCAAAACAATTATATATATATATTTCTGCTTAATTTCGATGTTAATATGAACTTTTTATGTGCAGAAAATTTCTAGTTTTATAAGAATTATAGGACCAATAACAATTTCAATCGATCTTTTCACTTTAACTTGTGCCGCCCAATTCAGGTAGCATTTCAAAAGTTACTTAGAAGCTTGATTTGAATATATGTAAAGCTAAAAACTAAGTCAAACTTTATATATACAAATATAATAGGGTCTGTACAGCCAGAAATAATGGTTGTGCGCCAGTTATAGCTATCATTGAAAATTTTAATGATTGATTTTTAGACATTTAGAAAGCAAAATCATTTATTATTTTGATGAACACATAAAGCTCAAGACTTCATTGATATTTCGAACCAACAAAAAAATTTCAAATAGGCACAACCATCCACATGATTGAACTACCTTATCAATGATCATTGGAATCTTAAAAGTCATTTTATGTGGAAAGTTGGGCATATTTGACATTTTTGCTTTTGACTTAAGATATTAATTAAGTCTTAAGTCAAAATAATTAAATGATTTTGCTTTCAAATTGTCTCAAAATCAATCAATAAAACTTTGAATGATAAGTTTCAATGATAGCTATAATGGAATTTGTTACTTCCAACCTTGAAAATGCTTAAAAAGTTCTTTTTTACCCATAATGATTGCTTTGACATTTCGTTAAGTTTTCATATCTCAACTAAAAATATCAGCGAATAAAAACTTATGCCGTCTCAATGTTATCTTATCTTGTCAGATTTGCTAATAAAAAACATTTTCGGTTCCATTGACGATGCTTCTGGTTTTATATAAATATTTTACTTAACAAAATTATATGGAAAGGTTTTTTTTAATATATTTTTTCCGAACAATTGTTGTTGGTGATACTTGGTATGGCTTCTTAACGGCATTAAATTGTCAAATCACGTTATATTGTAAATATTTAAGCACTATTTTGGTAAAACTAACATACACTCCTTAAAAGCAAAGACCGAAACTTCTAAAAAAGCGGGCAAATTTTTTAATAGACAATATTTGCCTTGAACTTGATCTTTATTTTTTTACTTGATTGTGAGATAAGAAGTGATTTAGTTAAAAACGGAATAATTTGGGCCCATTTTCTGAAACGAAATTTAAAGACTTTATTTAAATATTAACATTAAGCATTTACGTGATACTTTAAGCAGAAGAAAGTAGCACATAAGTGTTTAAGTTGGAATTAAATATATATTTTTCTTATCAGCAAACGTGTTTCAAGAAAAGAAAATGGTAGTTATTATCTGCTTTATATATAATATTTTTATTTGTATTAAAAAAAAAAAAATACCTATCCTTTATTTACACTTTTTTTTCAAAATGTTTGTTTATGTTTGAATTAAAATATTTTATTTTTTTTCTATTTTGTAGATTTCATATAACTTACTAATTAAAAATGTATAAATATAAATATTCAAAATTAATTAATGTGCAAAAATTCAACATGTATACTTACACTCAACACGTACTGACTCTGAAACGCGCCTAAGGCCTTTCAAATAATAATTAGTTATAAACATTGACTTAAATACAAAATTGATTTTACTCTTGACTAGCAGATATGTATATTGATACAATAATAATTATTTGTTTTTATTTAATTTCAGTATAGTTATTTATTTAAAATTTTGTTTAAAGCATTTTTTTAATACAAATTTCTTTGCATTTTTAAACAATAAAGCATGATCCAAATTCACTGGAAACAAATATTATGTATACACGTTGAATTTATATGAGTATGGGAAATTTATCCTTAATGCATATACATATCTTCCCTTACCTCCATTAAATCGCAAACACTGGTCAATATTCATATAGCTTTAAAAGTCACGTGGCTATCCGGTATTCATGTTGCCAAAATCACGCGTCTGCGTCTGTGTTTTTGTATTTCTTTTTGCCTGATACCAACACCTTGGCGAATGAGTGGGAGATTTCAATTATTATGAAGGTAGTGGTTTTGTTTTGTGTTCACGATACACAACAAAAAAAAAAAATAGGAAGAAAACTTATAGAGATACGTCCTTTTGCAGTGTAGATTGTAGATACTTGTATTTATCTTGAGTAATTTTGTGGCGATCAAATGAATCACATAAAGTGCCAAGAGGGACACTTTAAAGGAATTCTTCGTTGACTGAGGAGTATTAGCATCAATAGATTTTGCTGTTTCGAATTTTATAAAAAGATGAAAAGTGATTCTAGGTACTTCTTGTCAAATTGGTACATGTCTCACACTCTAAGTCATTTGATTTAAGTTGATTTTGTAAATCATCTTAATTGTGAAGCATTTTTTTGTTAAAATTTTTTGCTTAGTGAAGCAAAAAAATTCGAAACAAAACTTTAAATTCCCAAATTTTAACCTCAAATTTAATAGTGGTTGTTGGTTTTATAATTATTTTAATCGAAAAGAATAAGTATTTGAAAACAAAATAGAAATAAAAATTGCTTAAAATGACACGCTTTATTCTGTGTCTCGGTATATTAACCCTAGAACCCTACGCAGGGCTGTATTACCCTGCGCTTAATTTAATTGATAATACATTTGTTAAACACGTGCCAGTAGATGTTGTTTTTTTTTTTTGTATTTTCTTTTAATTTTGAATCCTTTTCTATGATTTTCTATTTAAAACCAAAGTGAATAATAAAATTATTAAGAATGTTGAAAAACTTGTACAATTACAAGTACAAAGTAATTACATCAAAGTACCTACCATTGAAAGTGTTTACAATTTCCAATAAATCTCTGTTCAAGGCTTTTTTTCTGCGACAATCCATTTGGACTCAAGTGCTAGTTGAAAATTTACGTATTTTTACTGTTTTCGAAAATCCACTCCAAAGCTCTAAGTAAATACCTTATGTGAAATTTTTTTAATTTCTGTCTATGACATGAACCAAAATATATATCGGGTTTTTCAATGAGAGCGCTACAGATGTTTTTTTTAAAATAAAACAAAAACGGTTTTGGATATCAATGAAATTCTTTATTCCTGTGAAAGTACGTTCGATGCCATTATGTATGGAACTCGATTTCTTTTGCATAGCCACCACGGGCACGCTTGCAGAACTTTCAGACGCTGAACCCGATTTTCAACAGTTTTCAAGCATAAATCGGCCGATACTGCTGCAATTTCGCGTTCGATATTCGTACGAAGTTCATCAATCGTCGCTGGCTTGTTGGCATAGACCACAGAATTGACGTAGCCCCACACGAAATAGTCTAACGGCGTCAAATTGCACCACTGAGGCGGACAAGCGACTGGACCATTTCGTGAGATAACACGTTCTCCAAACTTGGTTTCCAATAAATTGATTGTGACATTCGCTGTGTGGCTTGTGGCGCCGTCCTGTTAGAACCACATGTCCTCCAAGTCCATATCATCTAATTGGGGCCAAAAATATTCGGTTATCATTGAACGGTAGCGATCCCCATTCACAGTAACGTGCCGTTCTTGATCATCACGAAAGAAGTACGGCCCAAGAAGAAATATGGCGTCCTTTGCTGTCCCTGTCGCTCTAGCATCCCTGTTGAAAAACCTTTATTTTCTGATGGTCTTTGATGCGCTGAGTTTTAATCTGGTCTTGAAATTGCTCTAGCATTTCAAGTTTTATAAATAGATATTCGAATCTAAAGATACGAGTATACAAAACATGCATTTTTGTATGCAAATTTAGTGTTATATTTTATGTCGAGGTTTTTTTTTCGAAAAAATATTTGTAGTCATTCTAAAGCATGAACATTTTACTTCATAATTCTTTTTGATTTTTTTAAATACCACCATTCACCTTCGAGATATCGTTGGTCTATTTGTGCTCATAAGGGCAGAAAGCGAGAAAATTGTGGGGTAGTTTTGATCTCCCCCTTATTTAATGATTGCCAGGGTGATGAATCCGAATCTGAGGTTTGCGACTGAAAGTTCGTGACATAACATGTAAAAAATTGCAAAAATTGCAAAAAATGCAAATTGACTGAATTTTTTGAATTACGTAGTCTAGAAGAAAGATTAAGAATTTCTCGAAGAGGAATAAGGTTATTTGAAAAATTCAAAAAGAACTATGAAGTAAAATAGAATGGCTATAAATATTTTTTTCAAAAAGAAATACCTCGACAAAAAATATAGTCCCCAATTTGCATACAAAAATGCTAGATCAATTTCTAGACCAGATTCAAACTCAGCGTATCAAAGACCATCAGAAAAGTATATCTTGGTTCATATCAAAGACCCGTAGGAGTTCATTTAACCTTTAATCTTGATTTTAAGAAGCATATCAATTTAATCGTCAACAAGGCAAACTCTTTGTTAGGGTTTGTTAAACGATGGTCTAAGGAATTTCAGGATCCCAATGTTACCCTCGCTCTCTACAACTGCCTTGTTCGCCCCCATCTTGAATACGTATCACCGGTATGGACTACTTTTTATGAAATCCATAAAAATAGATTAGAAGCACTGCAACGTAATTTTGTACGTTTTGCCTTGAAAGTACTACCGTCGTCCGATCCTTATATAAAGCTTCTTCAGATTTGGCACAAAGGAGAATCAATAATGATATTGTATTTATTCATCAACTTTTAACGGGTGTTATTGATGCACCTGATTTATTGTCTAGTACTAGCGGTGGAGATCACAACACTCGTAGTCTAGAACTAATGCATACATCTCAACACCGTGCTAACTATGGAATGCACGAGCCCTTTAACCGTATGTGTAAACTTCTGAATTTAAACTCAAACCTTTTCGATTTTAACATAAGTAAAAATAGTCTCAAAGCTACATTGGAGACTAGTGTACCACGCTCTTAAATGTTTGTAATTATTAAATATTTCATTTTCAGTTTTTAACTTTATTTTGTAATGTGTATGTCTTAAGTACTAACTACTAACACTACAGTAAGTGATGAGCCTGATGAGCACTTAATTTGTGTAGGAAATTCTTTGGTCGCAAGATGTCGCTTATACTAAGTTCTCTTCGGCAAAGATTTGATAGTGTAAAAAAACATTTCATAGACAGAAATTAAAAATGTTCACATAAAGTATTTACTTAGTGCCCTGAAGTATCTTCGAAAGTCAATTTTCAACTAGCGCTTGAGTCCAAATGGATTATCACAGAGAAAAACAGAGATTTATTGGAAATTGTATACACTTTCAATGGTACTTTGATGTTATTTTCGAATAACTGGTAGTTTTCGAGCCATTAGTGAAAAACTCCCAGAAAATCCATTTTTGTATGTTGCGTCACGAAATTTTATTCGCAAACCTGAGATTCGGATTTAGCACCCCCGAAAACATAAATGAGTCGAAAAATCGAAACCACCCTATAATTTGCTCTCTAAAAGCCTTTTTGAGCACAAATTGACTGGACTATTACCATTTACCAACCTTATAAATTTACGTTTCTGATTTTTGTACACTTATAGTATCGTTACTTTTGTGGCGATTTTAAAATATTTTGAAAATGTATTATTTTTCTTCTTTTTTTATTAAATTAATACTTTTCTATGAGCTTTTAAAATCTACTTATAGTCCAAAAACTATGGGAAAATGCCATAGAACGCAATTTTGAATCAATAATTCAACAAGTCCAATCCTTAATGCTAAGTCTTCTATTTGGCTGATTTAATTCAGTAGTACTCGTATATAGAATTTGTATTTAAAAAAAAAAAACTGTGTATATTCTATTCATCGACCCTGCATCAGATCCAGTCATTCTGAATTTTTGCTGAATTTTTTGTGATGTTGGTCTTGTAAATAATCTAAGCTTTCGAACTCGAGCACCTACCGCAATATAGGAAAAAATTAAAAAAACCGCGAAATTTTCGAGCTTTTTTCAGTAACTATCGATTTTATACCTGAAGGACTAGTTTATGATTAAGACATTGCCTTACAGTTTAAAATTAATTAAATTAAAGCATTGGCGGTATTTGACTAAAATTAGGTAGGAGCATTAAATACTTTAATCAAAAATAGTGAGAAATTAGGTAGAATTACGAAAAAAGAAAAAAATTGCAAAAAAAACATTTGCTTCTATGAAACATTTTTTTTTGAAAATTAATTTTTCAAAAACTATTATTTGAAACAAATCTACCATTATTTAAAAAGAATATTGAAGAACGGATTTTTGCTAGGGCTGGCCAGAAAAGTCTCGGTATCGTTTGGTATCAGTATCGGAAACCGAAACGATACCAAAACACTACCAGCTCCGAATGATACCAAGACGATACCGTATGTCTTGGACCGAAATTTACCTATCCTCTCGGTAGTATCGTTTGGTATCGGCAAAAAATATAGCTTTTTGAATAATATTATTAATTATTGCAAACAAACAATTTTTGTAAATGGTTTCTAGGAAAAGGCTCTTAGGATTTAGATGACATTTTCAAAGCTTTTCTCTTTAGCAGGGGGAAGATTTAGGCAATAATTTTAATTACAACTGCCACGCCCATTTAACTTATGCTGGCTTTCTCTGCAACCAACAATTTGGATGAAATTTTCAGACTTGGTTCTCTTAAGGAGAAAGTGACTTAAGTGAAATCCATAAAATATTTGTGTGCATTATTTTTCTTTGAACTTATGACCGCACGTCAAAATTTTATGTCGAAATCCTAATCGGAACTTTGCTTAGACATTCTAAAAAAAACTTTAAGAATTCTAAAGTCAACAAAACAAAACTTCAATTAATAATATTGTCCGATACCGATAGCGATACCAATACCGGGACTAGACTTACTATAGACTTTGTTGTACGAGACCAAACGAGACTGAGACCGATACCCAGACGATACTGAATTTTTTTCGATGTTGACGATACCGAGACGATACTTACAAAAGTATCGTTTGGTTTGGTATCGTGGCCAGCCCTATTTCTGACCTAAGAGCAGCTAAAGGATTTTTCTCCAGATATTACCACTGTTCTTTAATATTTTTGTTTTACTGTTTAGATAATTGCCCCTTCCACCTGAAGGGGGAGATATGCACCCCCCTTCCTGTACTATTTTGTTCTTATTTTGACACAACACTCACGGCCTTGAGTTTGAACAATCTTATGTCAAGCACACTGTTTTTGTCATTATACTATTAATTATGCTGGTTGTTATAAATTTATTATTGATACATTTTGAAAGCCTATTTCTTGAAAACTATTGGTTCTACGGAGACAATTCTGGATTTAAAATGATGTTATTTAATTAATTTTAAATTATGAATCAGTGTTTTAATTATAAGCTAGTCCTTCAGACATTAAATCGATGGTTAAGCTATGATTAGACGGTCAACGTAAATGGTCAACGCATTGACTCCTAGACGTCATCAGAAAAATCATCAATATAATGTCAACGTAGACTTTGTCAACGCATGAAACGTTGAATATCACACAAATAACTCTAACCGGTCAATGTTGTCCCAAAATGCATTGACATGTTATTTGTGTTAATGTCAACGTGATTGGTTCTTTTTGGTGTCAATGTATTGACAGGTGAAACGTTGACGATTACACAATATTGACTGTAGTGTTATCGAACAATACAATTTGGATAGAACACAAAAATCTCTTAAGAATCAGAAATTTTTGAAGATTCTTGCGGCTCCTGAAAAATGTGATTTTAGGGCAATGGGGTGATATTTTGATCAATATACGCTTTTTCAATCAAAATATAATTCATCCTCCATATATCAAACCTTCAACTGTCACATTTTATTGAAGGATGGCTACGATTTCAATGGATTTAAAACTCTTTAAGAAATAGTCATTTTTGAAGTTTCCTTACTACTCAGGAAAAAAGTGATTTGAGGGCGATTAGGTGAAATGTGAATTGAAATGTACTTTTAACGTTAAAATATAGTTTGTCTTCTTCTTTCCAAATCATCAACTGCCAAATTCTATTGAAGGATGGCTACGATGTCACTGAACTAAAAACCTCTAAAAATCTGAACTTTTTCGTTTTATTTACTGCACTGTTCGCTATTTTCAAAAGGCTTTCGCAATAAGGCCCTTAATGTTCAAACTGGTTTGAAAATTCATTGATTCTCGCATCTATGAAAGGTTAGCTTTTAAGTTTAAAAACAAAACTGTTATTTTTTGCTATTTTTGAGGTAGTGTAGAATCTGGGGCCTATTTTTTTATTTTATTTTTTTTTTTTTTTCAGATACAGGTATTTTCTTTTAAAATCGGTTTAAATCTTTCCAATTTCTTTTTTATGTCATAATTCTGTATGTGTCAAAATTCAGGATGCAAAATTCTGTTTTCCAAAATTCTGTTATTCAAAATTATGTAAATCCAAAATTCTGTAAGCGCCAAAATTCAATTTCCAAAATTCTGTATTTCAAAACTCTGTAAATTTAAAATTCTGTATTCCAAAATTATGGATTTCAAAATTCTGTATTCTAAAATTCAGTAAATGATAAGAGAAAAATTGTTTCTCAATAATAAAGAAAAGTGTGCTCTTTTCATACATAGCTTTTACGCACAATGCTAACAAATAACTAAAATATACTTTCTTTATCACAATAAAAATTTATCAACTTCGACTCGCTCTACAAGGAAAACCATTCATCCAAATGAAATTATTTCTTCGATTACTGGAGTTCCAAACATTTTTTGTTTGATTGGGCTTGAACCCTGAACCATCGTTGAACCTCAGTTATTCCTCCGATATCAGCCAGTAAAAATTGCTGAACCACGGATTAAAATTTGAACCACGTCTGTAAAACTGGAACTAAGGGATGGAAGTCTAATTGAAGAAATATTAGAATTTAAGAAAACAAAATTTTAGATTTGCTGAAGAATACAGAATTTTGGATTTAAAGAATTTTGAAATACAGAATTCTGGATTTTCAGAATTTTAGAATACAGAATAATGGAAAAGCAGAGTAATATAATACTTAGTTATGTGCATACAGAGTTCTTGATCCATATACATAGTTTCGGTCATACAGAATTTTGAAATACAGAATAACGACCCGTTCCCTTTGTTGAAAGTTAAGTGATTTCTGAAAAAAATCTGATAAAATAAATGTTTTACCATCGAAAGAAAAAGCAACTGTCTCTGTTCCATTTTATTGAAAAAAAAACTTATGGAAAACAATGTGAAATATTAAACCCTCAAAACAAGTAAAATCAAAGAATAAAAAATATTTTTCAAAACTGAAAAGAAAAAAACATTATATTCTTGTAACAAAAGTTTTTGAACATATAGCAAACAAACTTTGTCGGTGTACTTTTCAACTTTTTTTCTTGGAAAATGTGCTTATACGTCAATTTTTCTGAAAAATGTGTATGGATCTTTGACGTCATTTTTTTCAACGTTATAAAGATTAAAAAAGTAAGTTATAAAGAATAAATTATGAAGATGCCAAAACTAACCCTAACTCGAACCAGCCAAAAAGTTTTTTCTATTAACACGCCAGTAACAGTTATATACTGATTTTTGTATCAATATTCTGGAAGCCGTTTTTAAGATAAATAAGCTTTTCCTTAACGGTTGTATGGCTAATACCTACCGTTATCTTTGGAGCTAAGAAAATTCGGTTTCTCCTCTGAAGAGGAGGTATAGACAGACAGACAGGCAGATAGAATTGTACCACCCACTTTTTTCATGTCATCGTATTGTAATATTCGATTGATTTTTCACTGTACGAATCCAAAACTTACCCTATATGTACATTAGGGTGGTCCTTAAATTGGACATAGTCTTGAATAACTCTCATTCGATTCAAAACATTTAAAAACAATTTCCCAGGTTTTCATTTCACCCCCTTCGTCACCCTCTTTTCACTTTACTTAATTAAGTGTCAGACTTACAAATAATGAGCCTAGAATGATTCCTTTAACACGCGAACAAATATTAGAGCGTAAAGATTATACACAGACAAAAAACAAATCTTTTCGGAGGAAAAGTTTATTCTCCCATTCAGACAGGAGGGGTTATTTACTTAAAAGTTAACTCAAAATAAGAAATATTTTTTTAAAAAACGGGAATACTTACAATGCCACGATATAGCTTTTTGAAAGCCACAAATCCATTCCTTGATATAGTTTCAAAATAAAGTTTTGATTGTTAATAGTTTAACAAGAAATAATTTTCAAACTCGAAATAATTTTTTTCAAAACCACACACAACAAAATTTGTATTTATAAAGCATATCGTCCCTCTTCTTACGAACTGACGTGTCTGCTTTTTTAAAATAAAAAGTTAAAAAGATGATAGAGCTTTTTTTTTAAATATTTTTTTCTGCTTTGTTTTGGCTTTTTAATTTTTTTAAAAAGTTTTTTAAAAACATTTTAATTTTTTTAAAAAGGGACCCCTTACCCCTGAGCAGTGAGAAATAAATACGATTTTTTTCTCGTCTGAGTCCAATTTTTATGTTTAAGAATCACCCTTAAGTCAAGTAAAAATTATTTTTCAATCCAATACTTTATTGACATTTTTAGAACGGGCCCCCCACTGTGCAAAAGTCTGGATCTGTCATTGTTTCTTGCAATATAGCAATAACGGTACTGTAAAAAAATTATTTGCAAACAAATCTCTAAACAAAAAACATAAAGCTTTTGAATGCTTTTGTATCAACTCAATACGACCACTCATCAAAAAAAACAATTTTAAAAAATTGGAAAAGCGTATTAATTTAATTTAATTTTTTAAATTAAACTTTTTATTTTTTTTTTTCCTTAAATTTAAACCCAAATTCATTTTTCTCTGAAGCAATTATTAACGCAGAAATTATTACTCATAGTGTTCGTCTTTATCTTCTCTGAAACCGTGATGTTTGATGTTTCTATCTTGTAATACAAATTTACACACTAATTCTGGGGTCAAATTCAATTATTTTGTATCAAAACATTATCTAGAATTGGAATATTTATTCAAGCTTCAAAAAAAATATATATTCACCAGCGTTTAAAAAGTGTAACTTTTTTAAATCGTAAGCAAACACAAGTTTGTGTAGTTCAAACAAATTTCTTAGTACAAATATATTTTTCTAAGGGTAAAAATATACAATTATTAAAATAAAACAATGTACCTATGAATAAAATATCTTCATTCGCAAGAATAATCAAATACAAAAAAGATATACATACTTACAACTATTGGAAAAAAGCTAATTAATGTGCCTTTATCATCCAAAGTTGTATTTATTTGACAAAAATTCCCCAAATTTTGGAAGAACATTGAACTCCTATAAAAAAGTTATAGCAAATCTTGAAAGCATAAATTTTCACGTATGTTTTTTGTCGCTTTTGCAACACTATGCGACGCCTTGTGCATAATAATTTCCTTTCCCATGCTCTTGCTAAGAAATATGTAGTTATCATCTATCATTATTATCTAATATAATCGATTTCTATGTAATATGTATACATCCGGTTTTTTGTCCTGTATTTCCAATTGCATAAAATTTGTTGACATTATAGTTATTTATACAGGAGAATAATATGATGTCCGACAGCCTTATTATCATCTCACATCCTTAAATGACATCAGCTTGAAATAATATCTCACTTCTTGCACACGATTCAATATTACTTTTGACTTTTTTCTTGTAAGCAAGTTCCTCGTCTGGTTCTATTTATAGGATAGGATAGTTCTTTTTTCTACTAAGTGCACACCTTGTTTTTGGTTAATTATTTTCATAGAATAAGCTCTGGTGTTTATAGGATTCAAGTTTGATGTTTGATTATTTATTTAATTTTTATTTACGGATATACGGAAGAATTCCAAGACAAAGACAAACAAATACGAAGAAACCAAGGATGGTCGACGTCCGACGTGTATTATTAAGCAGCTCAAGTGGACTTAAAATATGAAAATATTTTCACAAGCTCTTATTAAAGATAACTAATCAGACTCGGTGAACGTGAACCGTACCTCTTCAATAAGTAGAAAAGGAAGTAAAAATTGTTTATCACAATCGTTAGATTCGTTTTTGAAAAAAATGAAACTTTATGGTGGGTTTCATTTAAGGTGTTTGGCAATTGTTTGTTTAATTTTTTTTGCATGGCTTATAGAATTAAAAACCTAATACCCTTAGCCATTGTGATGCCAATTGTGTTGTTTGACGTTAGTAAGACACAAAACTCAAGCAGCGTCCATGCTATGCCAATCAAATACTATGTCAATTCGTGGCGGTATACTTCCCAAAATTACGAATTTCAACTAATTCGATGGCATTTTTTTTATGAAGTTTGACGGAACTTTGGACTAAATTCAAAGAAATACGTAATTTTAGGTACGGAGACGAACAAAGGCAATTGTTTATTTGCATTGTCAATCAACATGTTAGTACGTACTTGTCAGTGTTGATGTTAAAACTGTCGTTTGTGTTTTAAAATTTTTGTAATAATTTGTGTGCAATGTTTTTCATCAAGAGTCAAGATAAATAATGCACTGATCGATGAAATAAAACGGACAGCTGACAATTGAGAATTGGTTTGATAAACATGTCAATAGGGCAATTTAATTGACTGCTACCCAGTTTCGGTTCAACATTTATAATACGTTTGCCACTGTTGAAGAGTTGATACGTGCTGATCAACTCTTCCGATCAAGTGGTGATCATTTATTCAACATTGTTAATCGGTGATAAAGATTTAAATTATCTACATAAATCAACATCGCAAATAAAATTTATTTAAAAAGATGGTTATAATTGCATCCTTCTTTTGACTCAAAGTGCCTTATGACGATGAGTCCAAGACTCCAAGTGAGGTCGCACCACATGGACTAAATGTCATCAACAATTAATACCAGAACACCAGTTCGAATTTAGAAGCAAGCATTCGAGAATTGATCAAGTGCATAGAATTACTGAGAGACCTCTTGAAAAAAAAAAGAAAATTTGTTCCACATTCTTTTTGGACGTGTCGCAAGTGTTTGACAAGGTGTGCCACGAAGGCATCAAATTAAAATTAAGACAAGTTCTGCCTGAAGGACTTTACAACATTCAAAACGGATATCTCGATAACAGACTTTTTCGCGTAAGACACGGAAATGACTATTCTAATTTTAAAGAAATAGTGGCCGGGTACCCCAAGGAAGTGTATTAGATCCAGTTCTGTACCTTTTATTTACACGCGATATAGCAACGTTTGCTCTTAACAGTGTTAATGAGTGGACAAAAACATTGCGAATAGCGCTCAATGTCAAAAAAAAAACAAAAGTCAGTCCACGTGGACCTTACGTAATAAAAAATAAACAGATTACCTATCTTTTTAATATCGCTCGCATTCCATTTGCAAATGAGGCAAAGTATCTTGGAATTACTCTAGACGTGAAATTAAAATTAGAGCCGCGCGTAAAAAAGAAATGCGAAGAACTAAAAAGTTAACTAAGAGATATGAATGCTCGGTAAATATTCAAAGCTTAGTATTGAAAATAAATTGATTTTTCGATAGCTTTACCAACGATACAAACTTAAATAACTTACAAACTGTGAAGAATAAAACCTTCCGACTTGGTGCGGTGAACAGAAGACAACTTTAAAATCGTGGAATAAGCAGGAACTTTCACCAGAAAGTAACCTGCAACACGTTACTTAACTTCATTAAAAATAAATTCCTAAATAAGTTTCAACTTAGTTGCAATCGAGAAGTGGAGGTGGTTTTAGTGTAGTAAAAATCTCACACACCTATGAGCACGCGTTTTTCGGTCCTCATAGAGCCTGATGCAGGTTTTGCACCTAATCACGGAAAAAAGACATTGGTTCATGGCTGACATTTTGTATTTACCACTTGTATAGGGTCAACAAAAATTTCAAGATTTTTTTTCATTGCTCGTTTCCGGGACTTGCCTCTAACAGACTACGAACGTCTATTTATTCCTTAAAATACTCACTTCCTTATCCGGCTCCCAATCTATTAAGGGTTGAAGCCTGAGACACGGTAGCCTTCCATCCTCTACGATCCCGAGAACACTGCTACCAGTTGTCTAGACCAAGTTTTCTGGGATACTCTATTGCTTATTCTTAAAGTCAACGTGCTTTGATTTTCTGGATTTCTTGCAAATGGGCCCAGTATAAGTTCTCTCTTTTTATTTATAGGTCACTAGTCGGCGCCATAAAGGAGGGCTGGTAGTATTACGGTTTTATAGAAAGTGATGCACTTCGTCTTTCGTGAAGTAAAAGAAAATAAGCGAAAGTATACAATTTTTTAATTTTTTCAAAAATTTAAAAATTCCTTTCCAAATTTATAATTTTTTCAACATATTTCGGAATTTAAGATTTTTAAAAAATTGCTTACTTTTTTTAAGTTAAAAAAAAATGTAGACAAATTTCGAATGTCCCCCAACAAGGGGCACCTCCGACACTGGCTGGAGCACCTTCGGCAATGGCTGAGGAGACTAGGTCAGAACTTCAATTCAGTGAAAATTCATATTTTTTCGAAAAACAAATAGAAGTGAAAGTTGTTACAAATGTATGTAACACAAACCATTCATTAAAATAAAGTACTTTTTATATTTTTTTTCGGTTTAATAATTATTGTTTTCAACTTTGTTGATTATATCCTAAGTGCATTTTTCATCGCAACTTCGTCTAAAGCGGCGTGAATTGTTTTCTTAGAGTAAAAGTAAGACTTAAGCACCATTTTTGGTAATCGAACTAGAAAGGGTAACTCCGGCAGCCTGTCGGAAGTGCCCCCTATTGTACTTTTTTACTAATTTTTTTCAAATAGATTAATATTTATCCATGTTTCATAGAATTTAGTGAATAACTATTCTTCAAATACTTATGAATTCTATTTAAACAAAGCGATTCTTCAAATTGAGTAGTACATCGTAACCACATCCTATTCAATTAATAAGTGTGTTCCACGCCAAGTTTCAAACAGTTTGAAACCGCCAGATTTAGTCATTTTTGAGAGTAAAAAAAATTCAGTTTAAATTAAAAGAAAACAAAATACAAAAAGCTAGGGTTACCCAAGTGTAACTTTTTTTCTGGTAGATGTGAATAATTTATTAATTTAGTTATCTTTTTATCAATCAAATGATTTTTTAAAATGCATGTGTCAGTAAGCAAATCTTTTCCGAAGAAGAAAATTACGTAATGAAAATCTGTGCTTTAGTTTATTTTTATTAATATTTTTATTTGTGTTTCTTTTTTCTTAACATTCAATTTCTTATACAGTTATTTAAAAAAAAAAACAAATTATTGACTTATGATTGCCCTTTTGTCAACTATTTCTTTTGACGTGGTGCAAATTAGTGACCGAACCGTTCCCGAAATTTTGACAGTTTTCTTCTCTCTCCGTCACAATTTGACATTTTGTCCGAAATAGTGTGAAGAATACATATTAGATATACTCATTGGCTTAACATATCAAATCAACTGCAACAATCTTCATTCAGTTTATTTCAGTTTATTTTTATAACAAGAATGTATTGATATTGGATTTGGGCTATTTTTTCGACTCTGATTTTGGGATATACAATTTTTTTTAAATTGAGCTATAGAAATAGTTCAAGACATGGAAACCCTGTTCCCACCTTTCCGGGGTACTGCCTCTTGCGGGGAACTGATAAATATTCTAAGAGTATGCTTGTCATGAGAAAGTGCTTCTCATTCTCATTTAGCCGTTCGAACTCTTCAAAAAAATTGTAGAAATGATTGAGATTGGTTCTCAATGAGCTGTTGCGCCACAAAACAGGGCCGTAGCTAGAGTCAAATTTAAAGTAGGGCAGTGATGGAAACAAGTAGAGCAAAAATCAAAATTTTACTGGATTTTATCTGCCAAAAATAATAAATAAATATGAAAAATACAATTGGCTAAGAAGAAAACTTGAAAAGAAAATTCTTCTGTTTGAGTGGAGCGACTGAATTTATAATTCATTTGAACTTTTTACTTGAATTATAAAAATTATATTATAAATATAAATAAACAATTTTTTACTCCAAATTGATAACCGAAATTTCAGTGATTTTGAAGCATAAAATGCGCATACTTCAAAGATGATCAATTTTAGTTAACTGATGTTTTTTTTTTTACTTTTTTGTTATTTTTCCTCTATTGGGCATAAGCAAATTAAATTTTAGAAAAAAAATGTTTATTGGAAATTATTTTTGTGTCAATTTTTAAAATCAGTACCATTTTTAAGTTAAATTCAAAATTCAAATAAGAAAAATTTACTGTTCAAGGTCAGACTTATATTACCTAGATTTTTATACTGAGCCATCATATGTATCAAATATAAACAAAATTTGCTGTAAATGACTGTGAACCTTAAAAAAAAAACAATTTGTGTCTTAAGGCCCCCGAAAATTAAAAAAATTCTTAAATAAAGTTTTTGTTTTTAATCATCATCAATCGAAATTCATGTTTAAATATGAAGAATACGAGTTTGGTTTAAATATTTTTGTATGCCATATTAAGCCTTGGGATGGAAAAAATGTTAGGAAAAATAAATTTCGTTCGCTGACTATTCATCTTAAGTCGAAAATATGATTTGAAAAAAAGTTATAAGCACTCAAATATGCACTGGGGTTCACGCAAACCCCAATCCGTAAGCTAGGGTAAACCTGTTATTAGGGCAATTTGTTTTGTTTTCATACAAATTGGTCCAAAAACTAAATTTTTGTGAAAAGCGCCCCCATTAGTGGGCGTAGAAAAAAGGTTTTTATAAAAAAAATACTACAAATTATACTATCTACAACTTTTCAAGAAACACGCACCCCAAATTTAAATCAAGTTGTGAGGTGACTATTTAGACGACTTTTTTTAAAAAGTGGGCAGAAAGTTTCTTTATTCTTGTTAATCAATTATTATGCCTGAAAAATTTTACCTGAATCTTTTCTTCAGATTTTATAAGTTTAAGGCCAACAACTTGAACCACCATCCATCATCGTAATATTTGGTTCAGCTTGGTTCCGTAGACACATTGGCGGATACAATATACAAATACAGTAGACAAATGAATTTAATCATAAACACAAAAATTTCACTGCTCAAAGAGTATTTAAAGAGTTAAAACATAAACAAAATACATATCGTCAGTTTTCTGTCAAAACCTAGTAAGTCAAATTAAAAAATTGCTTAGAAGGCACAAAACACCGATTCACAAGGTAATAAATAGAACTTTAAGATAGTAAAAGGTTTTAAAACTGGTTGATAGAGCCAAAAGAGACCATGAAACAGTAACTAACTAGTTAGATATGGTATTCAAATTCAGTAATTCTTGTTGACCAAAAGTACATTAAAATGTCATTAGGTTTTGACAGAAAGCTGATGATATGTACATCGTTCGTGAAAAGTCGTACAAATTATTCTTCAGCCAAAAAAACAAGAACAGTTTTCAAGTCAAGAATAATATAGAATTTAACTTTTCGTTTATTTACCGTAAAAATAGTTTTGAAATTGATTTGATGATTTTATGAATATTTCTGACACCATAAACCGAATCAGATTATAAATTCCATGGCATCTCATACATGTTCTTCGAAAGGTTACTAAGTAGTCACAAAAGGTCAGGTAGAAATTGTTGATAATTTGACCGACATACAATTTTCAAAAATTTATACTGAATAATGAAAAAAAACTTTGAAAATTCATTAAAAAAAATTTATGTCACCAATGAATCTATAAGGTCTATGTCAAAGTTTTTTCATGATTCAGCATAGATTTTTGAAAATTTTATGTCTGCCAAACTATCTATTGTTACTACCTAACCTTTCATGACTACTTAGTAACCTTTCGAAAAGCATACTTATGGGATGCCGTATACATAATAACAATTTAGTGACCTTTGAAATAGCACATTTGTTTCTTAAGATTACCTAAATAAGGTACCTACAAATTTTTCTCACTGACCTGGAATGACTTAAAAAAACAAACTTGAAAATCTCATTAAAAGAAATCCACAACCAATTACTGTAGCTAGTTGACCTTTTATAAGCGGCCTTTTGAATTTACAAAACCATGCAAATGAAAAACTCGCATTCGAGATCTCGCAAATAAAAATTCCGCTAATACTCGTAATGTGGCCACTCAAATTTGAGTAGGTATTCGAGATTTTGATATTCGAGATTTGATTTCGAGATTTTGGTTGACATTTGCAAAATTGTAAGGTGAAATTTTGAAATTGCGATGTTATATTATTACTTATTTGTGAGATATCATTTTTTAAAATCTAAAAATAATGCTGTTTTGATATTTTAAATTTTGGTTTCTTGCTAATTTCCCAGAGATGAAATGCGAAAAATCGGGTGGTACTTGGAAAAACTTTTACAATTGATTTAAAATTTTCTTAATTTAACGCAACAAATTTATAAAATTACATTTTTTGGACTAATTAAGCCACCTGAAAAAATGTCAAGTTTTTGTCCATCTAGACAAGGAAAACCTGTCAAATACTAGTGAGGCCCTCGCTAGACAAAAACTTGTTGGGTAAGTCTTTTTATCCCATCACAAATATCTAGTATATAACAAAAAAAATATTTTATACCCATCATACATAGTAAGAAAAATTAAAGTACCTATGTGTACCACACAACAGTATTGCGAAATAGCTCACTAGTTAAAGTATTGGACTGGTATCCAGAATATCGTAGGATGGAATCCCAACAAAGACAACTTTTAATTTTTTGTTTTGTCTGTCTAGGCAAAAGGATACTTAGCGGGTGAGGCCCAATACAAATTCGAGTGTTAAACTTGCTAGGCCCATGTAAGGGTCAATGTAAAACTTTTTGGTGCCCCTTTAAAAACTAGATTTTTTTCCAGGTGGGACTAATTGCATAAATTTTTTGCAAATATCCTAAATGACATATCGCTTGCTTTATCTCAAAATCAAGGTCCACTAGGCAACTAAGTTGTGAATAGCGATCAACTTTTAGTTGCTAGCACTAAGGAGCAACATTGAGCTAAAAGCAACCCGAATCGATGCGTGGTTGCAAGCTATTAAAGCATTTTACTTCGTTTTCTCGAGACTGTAATTGCTTAAATTTCCCACTAACTTGGCTGCAAACTTTGGGAATACAACGTTTTTTGTTTGGTAATTTTGACGTTTCATGCAATTGAAATTGTAAATTGTTATTTTTTTTAATTATTTAATCAACTTGTCAAATAGCTTAAGGCTCAAAACCAAGTATGCCATTATAGGTTTTCCTTAACGGTTGTATAGCAAGTACCGTTATTTTTGGAGTTAAGAAAATATCGATTTCTCCTCTGAAGAATTAAGAAAAACTATAAATTCAAAATTTGAAGAAAATCGCTTCAGTGGTTTAGGTTGTTGGTCAAGGAATATCAAAAACCAGACAACCAGATAGAATTGTGCCACCCACTTTTTTGTGTTGTTTCATCGTAGTGTCATGTTTGATTGTTATATCGAAAACTTGTATCTGCACGGATACAAAACTTGCCTTATATCGTAAGTAAAAATTAATTTGGGATGTAATACTTTATGGAAATTTTAAAAAACGTGAGCCCCCCCCCCCCCCCAAGGGCAAAGTCTGGATCCGCCCTTGCGTAGACACAGCCCTGACACCGAATTTATATATTTTCATTAAATTCCATACTTAAAGAAACATATATGTACTAAAATGTTTATTATTATTATGAGCTTCTTAGTCTAAGGATTCAGATTATTAAATACCAAAGCCAATTTTAAGTTTTTATATTGTTCTCACTTTGCCAATAAATCCACTGCCAATTGAGATTTTGTGACCTCAGCAAATCTGAGATTCTTATTGAAGAAGCCCAAATGTATTTAATTTTCCTCCCAGGTATACAATCATTTTCCTTAACAATGTTTTCAGAAATATCCAATTCTTGTGGATCTTAGCTTGAACAAATTATTATTGGTTTGAATATAATCGCTGTTAACAGAATTTTTTTTCGCAGGAAACGGTTTTATTTTAGACTTTTTTTGGAAGATTGCAGCACAACATACCTTCAGACAGAGTTAGTTTTATTTATTTATAGCTACGATTTTAGGAATTCTACCTCGACGTTTCATGAATTAAAATAAAACTCTTGGTTTTATTCATGCAAGTATCAATTGATTTTTTTTAAGCATACCTATAGTAGTACCTATATATACACAATAACTGAAAATAGATGGAGGTATTTTGTATTTTTATCATTAAAATATGTTTCTGGGACATCTATAATTTCTTGAGTTGCTTTACTTTATCAATTTTTGTTCTATATTTAAAAGTTAAACCTTTGACATAAACTGTCGAAATCACAAGCTGAAATTTTTTTACATTTACATTTCTTCTCCCCAACGCCAATTGAAATTGAAATAATTATGTTAATCGATTTAAAAATTAAAGGCTTTTCAAAGCGCTATAAGGTTAAATACACGAAAATTTTAGTGTGTGCTCAAGACTTTGACGAACAATAAAGTCCCAAGTCAAGACCGTTACACACTACACATTATGATGTATCCCCTATTTTTTGTTTTGTTTGAGTTTAGTAATTTAACAATACATAGAATGAGTACACATAATTAATTTTACATTCATGTGGGCAGATGGTATGAATGGAACAATTTTTTTGGACTCGGTCCAAATGGCCCCGAGCCAAAATGGCTCGTTCCTGATGTTACTGCCAACCCTATATCAGACAGACAGGTTTTAAACTGTCTTGCTAATCGTCTCATATTTTCTGTATAGTTTCACACGAAAGGCGTCTGGAGACTTAAAGTGTTAAAATGAGTTGATGACACCTCACACTATCGTTAAATAGATATGTTGGTGTATATAAAACCCAACATTGATACAAAATTATGCAACATTTAGGTGAACCTTTGCACCTGTTATATTTAATTCCACTTTGTTTGCGTTGCCACTTTGAATAACGTTCGAGGAAAGTTCCTGCTTATTCTGTTCACCACACCAAGTCGGAAGGTTTTGTTCTTCACAGACGGTGTACTGAATTAGATTCGTCAAGAATGTCGGTAATCGTTTAATTAGCGTGTTCTAATAGTCGATTTCTATGTTTAGATCCCTGTAAAGATCTTCGTTTCTTATATACCTCAGAGCATTTACAAATGACCCAAAGTTGTGTACTATAAGTCCAAACAGGTTTAAGAACCTGTCGGTATAAAATCAATTCATTTTTAATACTAAGCTTTGAATATTTACCGAGTAACCAGTTCATATCTCTTAATTTACTTTTTAGTTCTTTGCATTTCTTTTTTACGGGCGGCTTCATATTAATTTCGCGTGTAGAGTCATTGCGAGATACTTTACTTTAAGAAAGACGGGTAATTTATCTATATTTGTAACTTTTGTTACTTGAGCAGTATTCACCATGTTTTTGTCCACTTGTAAACATTACAAAGAGAATTTTGTATTTTAATTGTAGTTTCGCTAATCGTTTTGCCTGATGCTAGTATTGCAGTATCATCAGCAAACATTGCTATGATAGTGTCTTCTGTTTGAGGTATATCACGTGTAAATAAAAGGTACAGTACTGGACCTGATATACTTCCTTGTGGTACACCATCCACTGTTTCTTTGTAATTAGAATAATCGTTTTCACGTCTTACACGAAAAAGTCTGTTATCTAGACTAGATATCCGTTTATGTTATAATGTCCTTCAAGCAGAACTTGTCTTAATTTTAATTGAGGCCTTCGTGCCACCCCTTTTCGAATGCCTGCGACTCGTTCAAAAAGACTGCTGAACAGATTTTCTTTTCTTTAAGAGCTCTCTCAATTACGTCAATAATTCAAGAGGCACTTGATCAGTTGTCGAATACTTGCTTCTGAATCCGAACTGATGTTCAGGTATTAATTGTTTCTCTTCTATTAACGACTGCAGTCGCAGGAGTAGTATTCTTTCAAAAACTTTTGATATTATTGGAAGAAGCGAAATCGGCCTGTAAGATTTCTTTTCGTAGGATAGATTGCCAGGTTTCAAAACCATTATGACTTCCGCAACTTTCCATTCGCTCGGGACACATTCTAACCTTAGAGCAGCATTTATTATGTAAAGAAGGTTAATAAATCCCTTACGGGGAGCATTTTTAAAATTTCTGTCGTAATTAAGTCATTTCCTGGAGCTTTATTGGACTTAAGCATCTTTATTTCTCTTTTTAATTCGGCAAGTGTAGCATTTCTCGTTATGTAGCTTTCATTTGAGGTAAAATTCATAATAATATTTTCGTTGAGTTCTTGCCCATCGAACGGCTTAAATGTTTCCTCTTATTAATCGGCGAATACCATCGCTTTTTTTTGTCACTTTTAGCCCATTCATTTTGGCTGGAAGCTTTGGTTTTGTTACTTTAATAGCTCTTCAAAGTGAGTATAGTTAGATTCTGAAGTCAGATTTTCAAGGAAATTATTAACTTCACCGTTTTTGAAAACTGATATTCTTGTTTTAAGCAAGTTAAACATGCGATTAAAATTAGCTTTGTGCTTTTGTTGACCTGGGTGTTTTTTTTTCTTCAATTTTAACAAGGCTTTCACCCATAGTGAGTATGATGGCAGAATGATCTGAGAAGAGATCATAGCTCTCTAAAATTTCTACACGGTTAGAGGGTATTCCTTTCACCATATATAAATCCAGGGCCGTTCCTAGTTCTAAGAGCACCTGGGGCAAACTCATAGATGCCGCCTTTTTACTACAAAAAATTGTATACAGAGTTAATAAAAAAAAAAATCAAATCAAAAATCGTGTCACTTCCACCGTATTTAAGTGCCAGTCATATCTATCATTCAAACTCATCATTAAAAATGTTGTTCTTCAATTTATAAATACTGATTAAGTGATAAACAATTTTGGTTTCTTAATATCTCAAAATTAAGGTACAAAATTGTCAATGATGCATTGCAATAATAGCTATAACTGGCACCTGAATACGGTGAAAGTGACACGATCCAAAATGAGTTGCCTTACATGAAGCTGGTATGAACAACGTCATTAGTACATATAAAAAATCGATATAAATCAATATTTCAACCTGTGGATGTTTAAACAGTTTGACATTTTTTCTGTCGTTCATTTTACGAAACTTAAAATACAACGCTTTGCTGGAATTTTTTAAACAAAATCATCACAAGCTCGAATCATAAATTCTTATCTGATATGCTATGGAAAATAAATGTCAATTGTATTGTTAAATGCTCGCTGTTTTTTGACGTAGATTTAGCTTTCATCAAGTATGAAATTCAAATTCAGTCAGTTAACTTGCAAACGAATTTGACGTTTACAATCACGCCCTTTGACTTTTCAATATTTTGTTCGGCAACACTATTTTTAACTGTTCAGCTTTATCGCAGATGATGCTTTCGAAAATTATATCATACCCAATTCATTTAGGTTTGGTCAATATAATAGCAATAATAATTGTTCACCTATATGACGTGAAAGGCGCCACTCTTACGGAACGTTTTATGTCATGTGCGGTACGGCGGTGCCTTTCGTGGCATGGCGCCTCGGGCAGTTGCCCCACTGCCCCACCCTTAGACACGGCCCTGTATATATGGATAAAGTCATTGAAATCGATTAGGTGATTGAAATGAAGAAATTATCTAAAAAATTATAATACACAAAATACAATCACCACTATTAAATTGTACCATCTATCTATCAGAACGGTTACTCTAGAAAATTAAAAAAATAAGATTATAAAAATTGTTCATTAATGATTGTAGTGTTCACTTAATTGAGGAAAGAAGTACTTGTTAACAATTTTGGGAAACATAGTAACCATGTGGATTGAAAAACACGTTTATAATTAGAACCACATTGAGAAATAAAATCATCTTCTATCTATCTTCTTATGAAACTAAAATGTATCCCCAAACGTAAAGATAACTGCAAAAATGTCAATAGATTTTCCATAAAGTGGGGTGTGGACCTTCTTGGCCCACGAAAACTGATACAAACCAATACAAATTGCAGGGTTCTGCACACTTTTCAGATACAAATACTCAACATTTCTTAGGCAGAATAAATGGTGAAAAATATTTTTTTAACCTATATTTTTAGTTATCTGACATTTTTTTTGAATAAACCTATAATGATTTTAAGTTTAAATTAATTTTCTCCTATTATAACAATTTTTTTGATCAATTTGTGTGCACGGGCCTGTCAGGCCCTAGATGTGTAATGGTTTGATTTTACAAAAGGTGTGCAAGGAAGGGTTAAGAAAATCTTATTTTATTTTTTTTTTTCTGAAAGGTCATAAGGCCTGCTATAACCAATTGGAAGGTTATCCGTTATTTGCAGGACACCCTGTATAGTGTATACGTATAACTCAAAACTTACAAATGCTCAATTTTTTGAAAGTCGAAGTATAATAATGTTTCTCAGATTAGGGAATAGTTTCACATATATTATGATGGTATTATGATGAATACGTAAATTATTTGTCGAGAATTTTTAATGAGGTTCACTGTGCTAATATTCTCGAAACCATTTCATAAAATAACTGTTATTTTTTCTATAAAAAGTGGAATTGAATCAAAGAAACAGGATTTGTACTCCTATTTTTTGTGGCAGCTTATATTACATAAATTCATAATATTTGACTTATCGCTTAAAATTCTAGCTAATTGACGACATAACATATAAGTATTTGCTGACTAGCTGTTACGATTGCTTTCATACCTTTTGTTGGCATCGATTGGAATGTTGTCACAACTCGATATTATGTAAGACTTCATAAATGTAGGTAGGTACGTAACCTTGGAAAAAGTCAGTGCCTGATAGGACTGAGCTATATGAATTTCGCTTTCAACTCACAACGAACAAATATCGGCAACTTTATTTTAACTGTCATAATTGTTGGAGCTTATGAGCTTTCATCCACGGAATTATTCACATAATATTTAAAAATAGGTATTGTGGACAAAAATTCAATTCAGATTGATGTCGAGGTTACATTTAAATCCTTTGTTTGTTTATCTGACTACGAGTATAATCACCAAAATAATTTAAAGGAAAGACACGAGTATGATGACTGATGGATGACTAATAATTGGTTCCACAAAAATTAATACAACAGTTATACTCGTAGTATGTTACTTTGACTGCCATACCATAGAAAAAATAAAATGTTTTCCAAAAATTTCAAACTGTTAATATCGTCTCACAGTAATATGTGCTAGTGTTTAAAGCGTTCTGTTCTTGTCTTTTTTAAAAGGAGGTTTCTATAATCTAAAATTCTATATACTACTGACAAAAAAAAAATCAGCCAATTAGAGATCTTAGCATTAATTGGATTGGACTTGTTGAATCATTGATTCACAATAGCTTTTATTGGCCTTTAGCCCTACAAATTGGCGATGTCTTTTTTCGTTTGTGACACATGTTTCTAGAGTTAGAGTCTGTGTCTACTGGTGATTCACATGGCACTCTGTTAATAATTTTTAACCAGGTGTCGTGTGAACTAGCTACATACGCATATGTTGCCGTTATTATTTATAAGTTTTTTTTAAGTGTTTAGCTTTGTGGTATTTTCAATTTAAAACAACAAAAAATCGATTCCTATCCGATTAATTTATGAGCAAATTAATCAAAACGAAGGTTCTGGTAGTTCTAATGAAGACATAGATTTTGAAGAATCAAATTCTTGTGAAAAAGTTTTAATTTGAATTTTTCATTTTTTATATAAGAAGAATAAACTTTTAGTAGATGCCACCGAACGAAAAATTAACTTTTAATATCGTTCAAATAAATCAACATAGGATGTGTGAACCACCACCTGTGTGGTGGTACACGCAGCCTCATGTTGAAAAAGTGTGTACCACCGGTGGCTCACATGGCAGCCAACGTGTTAAAGTGAATTTTTTTAAAGACTGGAAATATTTATTGCGTCCCTTTACTGAAATGATTAAAATGAAGAAATGAGCATAGGAGTAGCGGATAAACTGTGTATATTGGCTATCGTCTATAGGAGGATAACGACATCATAGCAAGTGCACTAAATCTTGCATAATACTTAGGACAGTGTCGTTATCCTTTTTAAAGTTGAAAGTGTTGTATTCGGAAGTGTGACTTAAACATTTTGCAAAAAGCTTATATCTCTGAAGCAAATCCTGTCAAAAATACACATATGCCAGTAACTATTTATATCAGGATCCGATAGTTTTGATTTTTTTGCTGAGTTGTGTGTGATGTTGGCCTTATATATAATAACCATGGTACCAATGCATCATGGCTTTTTTCAGTTAATTATTGTGGAGTTTATTAATTTTTATATATGTTTTGATGAACTAGTTTAAGATTAAAAATTGCTCTGCGATTTGAAATTAATCATTATGAAATGTATAACATTTTGAGCTCGAAATTGTCTCTGTAGACCCAAGAGTTTCCAAGAGATAACCTTTCAAAATGTAATAAATTTATAACAAGTGTATGGACCAGAATAAAAAAATGGATTGATTAAATTGGTATTCCTCACAGTTTAAGTCTAGAAATCGGGATCTTAGTTTTTCGAGTGGTAATAAAAATAAATATGGATATAATAAGTTTTGAAAATAACGTCTGTATTTCAGACTAAAATAAAAGAGTGTAGCAATTGAAAACTTGAAAATTTTTATTTTTAAAGGTCAAAACTTCACTTTTTTTAAATTTAAGTAACAAGTAAAACAATTTTGGTAAAAGTTATACAGTGGTTGGAATGCAGAATTTTTAATATGACCGAACGATTAAGGATTCCAAAGGAAAATGTTCATACTTCAGAGCAATAATAAAATATATATAATAATAAAAGAGAAATAATAAAACCTCAAAGAAAAATAAGCTCAATGGAAAGGACTCAATGAGTACTATTTCTGTGTGTCGTATAGGGAAAGTGAAAATCCAAAACTTTTGCATTGGACTTTGATTTTTTTTCTGCACAAATTTCGTCTCAAGTGTTTCAACACTTTCTGACCTAAATAATTGGATAGATTTTAATAAGTGTTTTTTTTGCTGAATCTCGTTCAGAGAAAGTGTTATAGCCCAATTACTAAAATATGCGTTAAAGTGCAGTGCGCAGTAGTTATCTATCTCAGCACGAGATACAGAGATATAACGCATGAGACGAAATCCCCATTCTCCTTTATATAAAAACGCCTTTTTCGAATTCGAATATTTTTCAAAAACGTGACATGCAACAGCAATTTTGAGGCTAGATTCAAACACAGCTCATGAAAGACCACCAGAAAAAAGTTACATTTTGGCTTATATTAGAGACAAAAATTCATTAAATCAAAACTATCCTACAATTTGCTCAAGAGCCCGTTTGAGCACAAATAATTGGGATTTCCCACCTAAGGTCACCATGATGGATAGAAGGGTTTTTGAATTTCATGCTTATAATTTAAAAATATATTTTGAAAGAATATAATGGAGTTTTATGGGAATATTTATTAAGAATTTGGATAATAATGGGTTTTGAAACAAAAACTCAAGTGGATAAAATGAGTTTTGAAAGTAAGTACAGATTTTGTGGTCTGATTTCTATTGCATAAAATGAGATTTGGTATTTTTACTTGGTCCCAACGTACGAGTATGTTGTGGTGTGATTTCTATGGCATAAAATGAGATTTGGGATTCTTACTTGGACCCAACCTATGTTTTTAAATGATACCAACCTCATACCAAAGTCATTTTTGTTTAAGGGAGGATATAATGGGGTTTGATTTAACACACGTATACTTAGTATAAATAACAGTATAATAACAAAAACAGTGAGCTTGGCATAAGATTTTTGTTTAATATTCCAGAGCGTGAAAGTTTAGTTAAGAAAAGAAAAAATTAATATGGAAAGGGGGTTCATAACTTCCCCCTCAGGTGGGAGGGGCACTTACATAAAAGAGTGACTTAAAACTGAAAAAAACTCAATGGATTCAATGAATATTAGGAGAAAATCCCCTTAAGTATTTGCTCTTAGGCTAGAAATCCACTTGCAAAATTTCAATCGATAGTTTTTGAAAAATTAATTTTCCAACACAAAATCTTCAAAATGAAAAAATATTGTTTTTGTTAGCTATTTTATTTCTATCTTATGGAAGGTACTAACTATTTACTTTTTTGTTTTTAACGTTCAATGCTCTTATTAATTTTGAGTCAAATTTTGAAAACCATATGCTAAAAGTTATTTCAGTTTTTGAGAAAAAATACGAGTAAAAATAACCAAATCAACTTCAATCATTACACTTTCGGGACCTTGTTGAGCAAGGGAGAAGAGTCATCTCAAAATCTGGTAGATGTGATGTGTTGTTTATGGTAAAGGTCTCATCAAGAATCCAATTTTTCGACCTCGAGCGGCGAGCACAACCTTGTCAAAAATCTAAAATACCGTAAATTATTTGCGCTTTTTGCAGTAATTGATTATTTTAACCCTCAAGAACTCATTTTAGACTGCATTTACGTATTACGGTTAATTTTGGCTTTAAATTGAGCCTAAAATCGTTTCCGTAAACCCAATAGTTTCCAAAATACAAAGAAAGCAATTAATTTTTCAAAAACTATAGGTATGAATTAAATCAACCATAACCATAACCATAGATAAATGCCGTTCCCACCTGAACAGGGAGATATGCACCCCTATCCCACACTATTTTGTTTTTCTTTTGACCCAACCTACACGCTCTAGAGCAGTGTTTCCCAACCTCTTTTGTGCTACGTCACACCAAAACTTTCCCAAAAATCCTATGTCCCCCAACAATATATTCCTACAATTTTTAATGCTCAACAAATTTAAATGTTCGCTAAAAATTATGAAGAAATCACCCGAATAAGATTTTTTTTAAGCCGGCGATAAATGTTCCAGATGATCAATAATTTCATTTAAAACGGTATTAGTCACGTTATATTTTTGTAGCATATGAAACCTGTCAAAATTTGTTTTTTTTATATACATTTTTTTCTGACATATCAATAAGATCAGCAAAACTAAATTTCTATGTTGTTTTATTTCGATTTTTTGGAAATATTGACTAAAATTAGACGCCAGTTAGCTATCATTGAAACTCTTCTGTGAAAATTTTAATGATTGATTTTGAGACGTTTAGAAAGTAAAATCATTGGTTATGTTGCTACCAAAATAAAGCTCTCGTCCTAGTTATTATTTTTAACCAACCTTTCAACTTTAAATGGGTTTTACTGTTTCAAGGATTAAACTACTTTACCAATGATCATTGAAATATTCAGTCTCTATATGTGGAAGGTTTGCACATTTGAAATTTTTTTTCGCTACAAAAATTATTTAAGTCTTTAGCTTTATTATTATTTTGATTTATTTGTTCTGCTATCTAAATGCCTTATAATTAAAGAATGAAATTAAAATGGCACCTTACTCACAAATACCCTACCATGGAACGCTTACATCTTCATTTCCGGCTTGTAGCTTAAGAGAACCAAAAATGTTCACAAATCTTTTTTAAATGATATCAAACAGCCATCTTATTTCAGTGTGAAGTGTAAGTCTCTCATTGTTTTCATATTGTTACTTATAAAATAAGGAAAAAGCGTTCACGATTTTGCTGAATTGAAAGTTTGAAGATGGAGCCCGGACTCTTTTCGAAAAGAAATGAGGGCGAAAGTGAGATCTCATTTCTCATTTGCATTGATTTAGTTTTAGAATCTTAAATGGTTGTCATACATCAGAATGGAAAATAGCCAACCTGTCAAAATGCCTCCCTGTGCGGCAAGGGCCCCACGTTAGGAAACACTTCTCTAGAGTCTTGGACTATCTAATGCTAAGAACAGCATATTTTTCATTATACTGTTAGTTTATTAAACTTCATGTTAAAAATTTATTATGATACATTTTGAAACGCTGTCTCTTCTAACACTTATGTAGTTCTACTTAGGCAATTTTGAGGTCAATGTAAGCTTAATATAAATGTTTCAAATCGTAGAACAATGTTCTAATCAGAAACTAGTCAGGTATAAAATCGACAGTTACTGAAAAAAGTGTGAAAATTTCGTATTTTTTTTAAATTTTTACCATATGTTGCGTTTGGCGCTCAAGGTCGAAAACATAGATTATTTATTAGGCCAATAATATAAATAACTCAGCAAAAAATCAGAACTGACGCAATGTCTCCCTCCTATGAAACTTCATGGTGACTGAACTTATATAAAGATTAAGCAAATTTAAATTTTGGAATATCGATCATGTAATATCAGCAAAAACGTGCTATAAGAGGTACAAAATAGTGACAGAAATTATTCCAACCTAGTTGCAGCTCCGTCTCCAGCTCCGTCTCCAATTAAAGTAACCAATAAAGGAAACTAGTAAAGTAGCCAGTAAAAGTCGCCAGTAAAAATATCCAGTAAAAGTTACCAAAAAAAGAAACAAGTAAAAGTAACAAGTAAAAAAACGTATGAATTATTAAATTTCTCTATACCAAAATTTGTCCCCTCTTAAAAAGTGCCACGTGGGGTGGATACTCCACAATGTGAGTCCATAAGAAAACTGTTTACCTGCGTTTTTGTTAGAATTTCGTAGCTTTTCGAGTTTGTACAAAGCACGTCTTATAATAATGTGATGACTGGTTTATGAAATTGAGCTTAAAACTGAATTAAACTAAAACTGCGTTCTTGGATTTTCTTCAAGCTTTTACAGACCCAAGACCACGAAGTATTTTATCTGACTCTTATTTAGTATGAAAATTCGTTAAATATTACATATAGGCCAATTAATAAGTTTCATGATTGATACGATTGCCTCTAAACTTATGTGTTGTCAGCCCATCCTAAATATACCATACTTACATGAATTTTAAGATAAAATAAAAAATGGAGAGGCTTTCAGGATTTTCTACAAGCACCTTTGGCGAGGAAATAAGACGTCGATGTAATAATAAGTAGTTATTTGCCCAGAAGGGCAAGACAATGTCAAACAAAAGAATACTAAGAACCTAAAACTATGAAAATAACCATTAGTCACTTTACAAATAAAAGTCTGTATGTCCTAAAAAAAAGTTTCACAGCTGTTAAAATAAATGTTAAATAAATTAAATTCCTGACAAAGCAACTTTCATTTTCTTTCAATATATTATGAATGTATACAATATTCATATACATAAACATATCCGCATTGACTCAAACCCCCCTCCCCACCATCTTTTGAACGATTCAATGGAATTTTTAGAGAAACCATTCTGCATACAAATTATTCAATATAATCAATCAATTTTCACTCTTTTCCCTACATGGATCCAAGTTTTCTCTCGATGACCGGCCTCTAAATGGTAACTTTTATTTTCCATCACTTGCTTTTAAATCTTTTGATTTAAATATATCCTTGCCATAGTTGAATAACTTTTAAATATGCTGTTTTTTTCAATCGCAAGACATACATACATATTTTATTTTTTGTCTGGTCGTCAGTAATAAGTAATATTAAATGTTCCCCGTTGAGCAAGGAATAACAACAACTTAATTTATTCGCTCCATTAAAACAGAAGAATATTGTTTTCTAATTTTCTTCAAACTTATGATTATAATGTTTTATGTTGAAAACCCATTTAAGGGTTGGGTTCTGTTTGAATCAGTTCCAACAATTATTAAATGACGAAAACCAATTGACAGATGACTCAAAAAGTTTATTTTTTCGAGATTTGTTGATAAAGATTCTAAGGCCTAATGACTGAGTGCTGAATTAACATTAGTGTTTTAGTGGCGGATTAACTTTATCTTTCTGTTGTCAAAAATTGATTGAAATCGAAGAGTGACAATAAGTGCACGCTTATCAGCCCAGGATCTATGGGGGGAGGGGGCAACCCGTAGGCTGTGTTCCGGGTGGCAGCCTTCAGGGGCGCCAAATCCATATGGCTTACAAAATAGAGAACTGTCGACATTTAATGAAATCGAATGGGAATGAGATGCCGCAATGAATTTTCAAATTGTGTTTCTCAATCAGCCATTAGCAGTTATTTCTACGATTTCACCATTTATAATAAAAAATATTTCAAACTACGAGTACCTACACTCCTCAGCCACGAAAGTAGAAAAAAGACCTGGGAGAAGTCAGTTTAAAGTGTACGCTAACATTTATACCAATTTTATAAAATAAAAGTAAAATTTTGTCTTTATTTATTTTCTCATTATAAGCAAATTTTATAAAACAAAAAATTTAATGGGCAAATATAGGTACATATGTAGATATGTATTTTTTATACTAATTTTTGTGCAACATTGTGAATTTGGGTTTATTTTCGGCTTAAATATTTCTAAAATTAAGCTTTCATTCCTTTTTACAAATGTGGAAAAATTGAAAAACTTTTCTGTGTGTATACAAGGCTCTAGCTAGACAATTATTTTTTAGGCGTGGAGTATTATTAAATTTTTCAAAAAAAATGTCTCGCTATTAAGTGTGTGATCGATATTATAAGTAAAATTACATAGTAGGTACAGCCCATTAGCCAAAATTTGATCTTCTAACTTCCTCAGTGTAAATCCCAATCTGTCGATGAATTGACATTTATGCTTATACACGGGATGTAAAATGCCACATTTGCATGCACATGTGAAAAGATTTGGACTTATTCCATTTTTTCATGTTTTATTCAAAAACAGATGTGATTTGAAGACAAAAGATTAGATCACCATGAGAGATTTGATCTGCATTCACCATCTCATGCAAACATTCTCTTGTCAAACGGCAAATCGAAATAAGGCAATTTGTTTGTTTTGTATTATATTGTATTTTGCCATACGACAATTTTATGTGTATGCGTGTATGTATGCTATGTGTGTTAACTAAGTTGCCAGTCATAGCTATAATTGAAACTCATTATTGAAAATTTTAATGATGGATTTTGAGACATTTAGAAAGAAAAATCATTTATTATTTTAATAGATAAATAAAGCTCAAGATTTCATTAATATTTTAAGTCAAACAAAATTTAAAATAGGCCCTTCTTTCCACATAAAAAGACTTTTCTTTTTTCAATGATTGAACTAGGTACCTTACCAATGATCATTGGAATCTTAAGTCATTTTATTTGGAAAGTTAAAACTATTTTTTCTTACTAGAAATATTAATTAAGTCTTAAGCTTTATTTTTTCATAAAAATGATAAATGATTTTGCTTTCTAAATGTCTCAAAATCAATCATTAAAGTTTTCAATGATGAGTTTCAATGTTAGCTATAACTAGCGCCTTAGTCTACTGTCCAAATGTTTCATTGAAAACAGCAATTATTGATTTTAAAACAAATCTTTCAAATGTCAATGAAAAATGACATTAGGTATGTTGATGGTTTGCTGTCAAAACAGTTATATCTAGTGTGGTGCATGTTAACACACTATTTTCAGAAGCTTGTGTATCTAATTGTTTATTGTATTATGTCTTTCTTAAGCATAAATTCACACATTTTGGTACCAAATTTGGTTTTCCTTCGTTAAAATTTTGTTTTTGCCAAAAAACTGAAGGAATCAGAATGCACAAAGACATAGACTAAAGGTTCTTGAATCTCAATTTAAGCTGACTAAGGAAACTATCAGGATAGGAACTTTGATAAGTTTATTAAAAATAATATACTAGTTACTTGAGCTTAGTGGTAAAATCAGAAAGTTTTAAGAACTATAGTTAGCAACAATATAGTAAATACAACACTCCCTTATTGAACTGTAAATATATGATTTACAAATACATTTCTAAAAATTTTCGGGGCGAGGGAACTTACCCCTGTAATTATATTATATATTGTATTTATATTGTATAAAGTGCAAATTCATTAAAAAGTTTTTTCTCACAGTTATGAAAATTACAACCAAGTAGGTATCTATGTATGCCGTTTATTATAAAGGGTTTTTCAACAGGGACGCTACATAAGTGGAGCGACAGGGACAGCAAACGACGCCATATTTCTTGCCACTCTTTTGACATTTCTCTTTAGTAAGGTTTGCCATTTCATGATGAAAAGATATACGACCCAACAAAGAGTCGAAATTATTAAAATTTACTACCGAAATTCGGAGTCAGTGGCCTCAACGTTAAAAGCGCTACGTCCAATTTATGGTCGTCATAAACGTCCTAGCAGATCAACAATTGAGCGCCTAGTGGAAAAATTTGAGTCCACAGGTACAGTACAAAATGTTCCTGTGCCAGTGAGACAAAGAAGTGCCCGTAGTGTCTAGAATATTGCTGCCGCTGAGGCTTCAGTTGCAGAAAGCCCAAATCTGTCTTTCACACGTCGTTTTCAAGCGTTGGGCATCTCTGTGACGTCGTTGTGGTGAATTTTGCGAAAAGATCTTGGCATACATCCTTACCAGATTAAATTGACGCAAGAACTGAAGCCGCTTGACCACCAGAAGCGTCGTATGTTCGAGAATTGGGCTGAGCAACAACTTGAAAATGATTCGGATTTTCATCGAAAAATCATCTTCAGCGATGAGGCTAATTTCTGGCTGAATGGCTTCGTCAATAAACAAAATATGCGGTATTGGTCTGGCAATCCACACGTACTCCATGAATCATCATTGCATCCCGAAAAAATTACGGTTTGGTGTGGTTTATGGGCCTGCGGCGTCATTGGGCCGTACTTCTTCCGTAATGATCAAGACCGGCACGTTACTGTGAATGGGGATCGATACCGTTCAATATTTTTGGCCCCAATTGGATGATATGGACTTGGAGGACATGTGGTTCCAACAGGACGGCGCAAAAAGCCACACAGCGAATGTCACAATCAATTTATTGGAAACCAAGTTTGGAGAACGTGTTATCTCAAGAAATGATCCAGTCGTTTGGCCGCCTCGGTCGTGCGATTTGACACCGTTAGACTATTTCCGGTGGGGCTACGTCAAGTCTATGGTCTATGCCAACAAGCCAGC
Organism: Dasysyrphus albostriatus; assembly: GCA_946251815.1. Lineage (NCBI taxonomy): Eukaryota > Metazoa > Arthropoda > Insecta > Diptera > Syrphidae > Dasysyrphus > Dasysyrphus albostriatus. The sequence continues at coordinate 94,835,795 of OX276336.1, forward strand.
GACGATTGATGAACTTCGTACGAATATCGAAAGTGAAATTGCAGCAGTATCGGCCGATTTATGCTTGAAAATCGTCGAAAATCGAGCGTGCCCGTGGTGGCCATGCTAAAGAAATCGAGTTCCATACATAATGGCATCGAATGTACTTTCACAAGAACAAAGAATTTCATTGATATCCAAAACCGTTTTTGTTTTATTTAAAAAAAAACTTTTGTAGCGCTCTTATTGAAAACCCGATATTTTTACTAATCCTAACAACTGGAAGGGCGCCAAAATCAAGTTTTTGCCCCAGCTTAGGTTTACTACATATTTATAAAAAAAATGACATTGATGACCTATGTCATGTTAGTTTTATAATTTGAAATGTTGAAGTGGTTACAAGGAATGTAAAATAAATAAAATGAAATTGTATTCTTGTGTTTTCCTATTTAAGTTGACCTCAAAATGAAAAGTGTTCGAAAAAAAAGTTGTAAATCCCGCAAAACAAATTAGATAAATTAACTCAGGATTTAAATGGACTGAAAACACGTTTCAGGAGTCAACCATCTTAGCACCCATCTTAGTAAGTGAATGACAGTCCGACCTTGCAGTTGCTTTAGAGAGAAAGGTCTTGGAGAAGCGTATTTGCTTCGTTTGTGAGGAAAGGCTTAAAGGAGATTGCAAAAAAATGCAATCACGAACCAAAATCTATGCAATTTGCCTCAGGCCTGTCTGCAGAAAATATTTGATATAGCAAAAGTTTAGTTACCGGTTTAATTAAATGACTGACTGTCATCCCAGCTCTGACTTTAGAAAAAAAAATTGATATTCCCGTTAAGTATGTACTTCTGAGTTTAAGCACAGGAAAGTATACTTTTTTGGTATAGTTACTTTAGGTATAACCAGAATTGTAAGCTTTCAAGTACAAGTACCAGTCAATACTCCGGAATCTTGTACTTGTACTTGTAATTGAAAAAAAAAAGTGCCATGTTCTTGGTACTTGAAAACACCAAGTATACAAGTACTTTGTCAAGTACTTTGTTGCAAGTGCATACATGTCCTTGGTACTGTAATACTGCCTAGTACATTTTCAAGTACAAGTCTATTTTAAGTACTTTTCAAGTACAGGTCCATTTCAAGTACTTCTCAAGTAAAAGTCCATTTCAAGTACTTTTCAAGTAAAAGTCCATTTCAAGTACTTTTCAAGTTAAAGTCCATTTCAAATACTTTTAGTAAAAGTTCATTTCAAGAACTTTTTAAGTACAATTCGTTGAGTAGTCTGGTTGAGCTATCGAATAATGACTATATCAAAACTCAAAAACACAGATCACGGTGGCTCACTTGTTGTCTTGGTGTCAATATTCGATAGCTCAAGCAGACTACTCAACAAAATAATTAACGCTTTGAAAAATTATAAAGAAAGAACTTATTTCAATTACATTTTCACACTAAAACCTGCCATCAATGGATGACCTCCTCTCCAGGAAATAATATTATTTTTTATATTATTTTGTTTGAGTAATAGGATAAAAAAAAATCGGGTAGGTATGTTCATATTTTCAGTTCTTTCTAATGAAAACAAAAAGTTAGTGTAGTCACAACCACATTTTTTTTTCATATTTTTTGTTTAATCATACCACACGGTCACAAAGCTAAAGTTTTACAAAGTATGGCTTGAAACAAAATTCATGAGGAAGGATTTCTAATTTAGAGTGAATAAGGACAAGGTTTATACTCAGGGGTAAATTTGCCTCGAAGAAACACTTAAATTAAATGTCTTTACTTTCGATTCTTTACCTCTTTGAAGTAACAATATCTTGTTACCTGTTACTTGTATTTAAAAAGTGTTTTAACATTTTCTGAAGATAACATTACACTCTGTAAACTGAGCATAAATTATTTAATGAAAACTTCTTTATTTAAAAGTTAAAAGCAAAAATCTGATATTTTGGGTTTTTGACGAAATTTTTCATTAAGAAAAAATAAACAATTTTTGTTTTGTATAGATGTTAACATAATACACAAACTGTGCATACAAATGTTTTTGATTACCCTCACGATTTCTCAGTTATACGCAAAAAAGTGATATTTTCGTCAATTTACATTTTTTGAAACACCGATATCTTCTTACTTATCAGTCGGAGAAAAAAAAGTGTTGCCACATTTTTTGTAGAGAATCATATTATCTACAAGTTGTGTATATACGACTTTTAAATACTATTTACCATTCCAAAGTTATTCGCAAAAAACTAGTATTTTCGACATTTGAACGTGAATAACTTTTAACGCAAGCTAGATTCATCAGTTCATCTGTAGACTTTTGCATTCGTATTCCTTATCCACAAATAAAAATAATTGTTTTTAAAAATCTTAACTTGGAATTTTTCCGCAGATTGGCATTTTATTTGTACATTTTTCCTGGGCTATAAACAGCATTTATATATCGCAAGTAAAAAGCAATATGCTGTTTGATGTTCGTGTCCCTTTTGCCAATCAAATTTCTAAACCAATTTTTGAAATTGTTGTACCTTTATTTGTAGATAAATAGATAAAATTATTTGTTGTAGTTGTAGAAAATAATTGATTAAAAAAAAAATCTTTTATAATTACATAAATGTTTTTCATTGTTTTTCTGTTCAGCTTAGAGCTTATACATATGTATATATGAATATATATGTAGTACAAAGCTGTTGGTATTCTTTGATGATTTTTGGCTTAAAATTATAATTAATCATATACGGGTACATAGATTTAGTTTGACTACTGACAGATTAACAGGAAAATTGAAGGATTTGTGGGAAAGCTAACCACACACCTTTTGCCAACAGCTAACCACACACCTTTTGCCAACAGCCAATACATGAATCCTAGTTTCATTGATTATTTTCCATTTCATTGGAAATGAAATCAATCATTAAAACTCACAGAAATTGATTTTTTTTTTCAAAATTACGGATTGCATTTTACTCAGCGTTTGCCTGACTTGACGGTACTCCGATCACTTTTTGTGGAACTATTTGTATATTAACTTGACGAAATTGAACCTGCTTTTCCAAATTGCTTCATAAAAACAATTTGGTTAAATCTTAAAACACGTGAACGTATGCAACACAGATAAAAGATAAATGTTCGTCGGGACTTCATACAAGTAGGTACATTATATTTTTATTAGAATAGAAAAAGTTTAATGAGTTTTTCTCATAGCTTTAGAAGTAGAACCATGCCACTAAAATCTTCAAATTATGCTCTATAGATAGATGTATATCATACAAAAACAAAATTATTTACAAACAAATTAAATGCGTAAATTTATGTATGTAAGTTCTTAAAATCAAATGGGAAAATAATGATAAAGTACCGGGTTCCTTAAATTATCCATAACATTTCGCACATATGGTTATTTTTTTCGAATCAAGCGGACAGAATAGATAATAAAATACAAACTATTCGCATCGTAAGAACCTAGAAACATTTCAAAATATGCAAGTAATTACAGAAAACTGTAACGAAACATGAAACTCGCTTTATTCACTTCTTTTATAAACAATTCGTAAAATAGATAAAAGATCAAAAATTGATTGAACAAGAATTTCATTCTAATTTGATGACTTGAGTAAACATTTACCTTCATATATGTATACCGGAAGATTTAATTTTGAAGTCGTTTGGGCGGTTTGCATATGTTGTGTACCTACATTATATGAAATCTTTGTCATATTTTATAAAAATTTTTGGTCTTTCATTAATTTATATTTTTTAAAACATATTTCCAAAAAAATCATCGAAATGTCAAATTTGCCGTCTAAAATCCCCAATTTAAAATTTTCGAGAATTTAAAAATCCCAAATATCAAAATCCCAAATTTCACAATCCCGAATAAGAAAATTCCAAATGGTGTGGCATTTCTTGATATAAAAAATGACGCACGTAGGGAACTTTATTTTTAGTACATTTTTGAAGTTCCATTAATTTGGACTAGGACATTTTATTATGCTCCGGAAGGGAGAGAAGGGGTGATATTAAAAAAAAATTTAACAAAATGAGAAAAACTCTTATTTTAAAGTTTGTGTATAGTTTTGTCAAGATATGGGGTTTTTCCTTACACCTGCGAGCCCAAAAACCTGGTTAATAATGTAAAATTAATGTACCCAAACACTATCATGAAGTTCTTGCACATTTTTTTTTCTTGATCAATTGATTGAACAAAAAAGTAAGTATATTTTATTTGTGTGCAGTTTCATGAGTAACAAGTTTTACCTTTATTGAAACATATGAATAATGATTCAAGTTAAAAGTTAAATTTAGTGACTCACTTAAACAGAAGAATTTTTTCTTAAAATTGTCTTCATATTGAATCATATGATTAATCTTCAATGGGTGCGAAATTTCCCAAATTAAAAATTCGCTTAACAAAATCTCGCCTTCACAAAATCCCGCTTTTTATAATCCCGCACAATAACAGTATCTCGCTTTTCATAATATCACAATAACGAAATCACACGGAAAGAATTCTTGGATCAGATCACGAAAAATGAGCTGCAAATTACGAAAAATGAATCCCGATTTATACCTTGGCTCGTGATTTCGTAATTTACGACTATTTGCTTGCAATTTGCAAAACTGAGCAAAATGAAGATATTGATACTCAAAAATCGTAAATCAACACTCTTAAGTATCAAAAATTGCGAACAACAAATCGCAATTTGATCCAAATATTCCTCAATCGCCAATTTGCAAATTTGCAAAAAGATTTGTGATAACCACTTTTATTTCATGATATTGCGACTTTGAAAGATCAATCTTACTTCTCACCCTTCGATTGCAGGTATACACATTTATTTTTAATTGATTTGAAATAAATACTTTACGCTTGACTCTACTTGGATTTGAACTCACATACTTGAGTTGCGGAGCGAGCATGCAACGACTAGGCCAATTTGCATTACAGATTGTTGGTGCCAAACATTAATCATTAGATACATACCATGTTGCGATGCTTTATCTCTTCGAGAAGTAAATTGCGATAAGAAAGTCGTGATTTAAGAATTTTTTATTGGCGATTTGTAGTTATTCTCAGGGAGTTGCAAATTGCGACAGAATAAACGTAAATCTGTGATTGAACAATGTAAATTACTAGATATTTATCGCAAATCAATATTTTTAAATGCTGTTTGTGAAATTATTCATTAATTAATTAATTAATTATTAAAGTACAAGCTTGAATCATGAATTTAAATTGCAAATCACGAAAACACAAAGTTTGCAAATTGCTACGTTTTGAATGTTAAATTACCAGTTTTTGTCTTAGTTTGGGATCAAAATGCCTTGATTTACGGATAAAACTTGATTCGTAAATTGCGACTGCAAATTTTTCAATTGGTGATTTTTCAATTCTTTCCGTGCATACAAACTAAAATTTCACAAATCAAAATCTTGCAAAATTTAATTGCATTGAAACAAAAATATTTGTTTAGACAAAATATTGCAAATTAAAACCTCGCGTGAGATTTTAATTTGCGAAAAAAAAATGTAGGTATTAGTTGTAATGCAATAAAATTTTTCGAGATATTTTACCTTCTGCAAAATATGTACATCCAGTGATTATCTACTTTTAGACCACACTGTTATTTATCAGTTGTTATTTGAGAACAAGAGAGAACATAGAGTTTGTACATCTATCCAGGGATGATTGTTCATGCGTGTAAATTGCATTAATCGTATTTGGCTTTGAACTTGAAAATATTTTAAGTCCCATAAATTTAGCTTTGAAAAATATTTTTAACAAAAGGCTTCACATGACCAGAACTGAATACTTACGAAGTAATGCCAAACAAATTTCACTTTCTAAATAATAAAATTTATTCAATTTACCAATAAGAGAAAATAATTTTTTTTTAAATCGTATGTACTTAGTTCTTATTTTGTTTTTTTAATAAATAAAGAAATAAGTTTTGAGTTATATTTTTTAACTGTTGAAAACGTAATTTTTTGACAATAAAATTTAAAGAAAAAAGTTCTTCGTTTTCTTGTTTTTTATTTCTATTAACAGTATTTTTTTATTGCGAAACCCAGAGCGATTCGTTGCTGTGAGATTCGAATTTGCGAGATTTTGATTTGCGACATTTTACGGTGCGAGATGTAAGTGCAATATTGTTAAAAGCGAGATATTGTAAACAAGATTTTTAATTCGCGAAATTTCCTTATTCGAGATTTAAAAAAACGTTTGTACTTTTTCGAACCAAAGAGAGCGCTCATGAGAGAAGAAAAAATTTCCCCTACTTGCCAGATTTTGTGCGAGAAATTTCTGGTGGCTGTTTCGTACTGGATGTCAAATGCCAGGTGTTCGTCCGTCAGATTTGAAAAAAATGTCAGTTTGAATTCAAAGAACAAAACAGAATACAAATAGCTAGGGTTACCCCAATCTTACTTTTTTTTGATTGGTTTTTGGTTATTTTTTTTATATTTTTATACATCAAAGATTTTGTTTTTTAAATGCATGTGTCACTAAGCAAATGTTTTTCGTAGAAGAATTTTTTTAATGAAAATTTGTGTACTTTTTATTTATTGAAGATTTATTTTTCTTTTCTTAACAAATTTAAGTTTCATGATTAAATATATTATTAAAAAATTTTTCTTTGCTTAAGTTTATTTATTTTTATACGTATAAGTTTCTTTGTTCTTACCATTCAATTTCGTGTACAGCGATTTTCTAAGAAAATTTATTGACCTATGATTGCCCTACGGCAGCTCTAGTCAAATATTTCTTTTGAAGTGGTGCAAATTAGTGCAAACTAGTGCCCAAACCGTTCCCGACATTTTGATAGTTTTTTTTTCTCTCTGAGAGGATTTAATTCCCACCTGTCACAATTTGACACTTAGTCCGAAATAGTGCGAAGAATTTAAGGAACACACCTACTTTTATGTATATGAGGTATGCCCTTTTGGTGATGTCAACTGCCTAACTTTTCGTTCCTGTCAATTCTGGGTTTTTGTCCATATATGTTTGGCCATCTCCTTTGAAAGAGCTTATCAATTACTTACAACCCTATTAATAAAAATTGCTTTTGATATCTTTTAAAACGTCCATTAGGAGTTACATAGTTCACGAATTAAAATTTCATATACAAATATAAACTTCTAATCAACGTTATGTTCAAAATCTTAACGAAAATCTACTACAATCAACAAGAAAACTGCTGTTACCAAAGACAATTTTTTGAACTGCACATATACTTTCTCACAAAATGTGAACTTTTGCACATACACTCTCGCATTTGAAATTGTAGGAAGTATTTGTGTCACTAGCGTCTGTTACCTTTTTTCTCTAGTTTTTGTCAACAATTCCAGAAGTATTTCTAGCTTAATAACCCGTTGAATGTACCTATTTTGGTGAATTAGTCTATTACCTTGAATTTTTAATTTATTGATAAGATTTGACACTTAACTCTCTGACTAAAGATAATTCGTGTTTTATTTGCGTTTATGAATACCAATGTTAATATTTAGCAGATTCTTAACAAGTATTGTGATAAACCATTAACAAGAAGCTGTTTTAAAATTTGCGGCAGTGAAATAAAAAACAAAGTGTATGAAATTTCTTATTAATAACTAATGCTAGTTATGTATCGTTTAAAAATCATAGGCGAAAATTTTGTATATTTCCGTCTTTGGACCTTGATTAACATTTTTCCGTCAAGTCGAATTGAGGTTTATGAGGTTGATTTGCTTATTGCTATGATAAAAAAAATGTGTGGGTATCAATTTTTGACCTTATTCAAATTTTCCCGAAGTTGAACGTCTGTTTTGGAATGCTTCTACTGGAAATTCAAGATGCTCAACATCACAAAACCACAATCCAATCAACAATCTGACTTTTATCGCTGTATGGAGATGGATGTTTGTGCCTCCATTCGTTTTCTTTTTCGAGACATGTTTATAATTCTAGCATCGTTCATGCACATCAGTGGAGGCTGCTTGCATGACATGTGCTACTTACAATTTTCGCTGTATAGGGGATTCCCTTAAACTCTTAAGCACCTTCCAAGTTTGAAACAAATTGCTTTAGCGGTAGGAAAAAGTTGTTTTTTATTTAAGTACCTATCATTATCACACGTGGTCGTGGTCGTGGACGTGGACGTGGACGTGGACGCGATAATATTCTCTTCTTAAATAATATGTTATTTCATAAAGAAACCGTTATATTTTTGGCAAGTCCCGATTTATTAAAACTAAAAATTTATTTTATTTAAATCATCTGTGCATGTGCATAACCTTCATCCTGATGTAGCTTTAATGGAACAATTTTGTACATACCTGCATACTTCCAACCAGAATACTGTGTCCTTCTAGGAACAAGCAAATGTCAAAGACTCAATTAAACAAGCATAATACACCTGCTCGTATTTTACAATATAGCTAATAGATATAGGTACTTTGGTAATGAAAAAGAAAAACTTAAACAGGGTATGCTATAAAATAGACTCATATGTATGTACACATAAATATTATCCAATACTTTATCAATACAATATCCCCCGTCTAGGTATACTAAACAAAAAGTCTAGGTACGGTTAACGAAGCAAAAATAAATAAAACAATAATTGTTTACACTACTGAGCTCCTGTGTGTTGTGTTGTGGTTTTCTTCAACCTAAAGACTTCTATTAAGACTTGCACATTGTCATAAGTATATTTAAAAATATTTCACGGTTTTGAAAAACAGTCAAAATAAATAAAATAATTAATTTTAAATTTATCCACGAGCTACCATTGTGACGTTCCTCATAGCATGTCCATAGCAATACCAACAGTATGGTTCAGTTAATTGAACACACCTAAATAAATGTGCGTGCCCTGCATTTGCTGAAATAGTCTAAAGTAATCACTTAACATGAAATGCAAAATTGATATTATAATAAAGTCTTCCAGTTTAGCCAGGAAAAAAAGACATAATAGCTCCATAAAAACTTCTAAATGTTGGTAATAGGTTTCATACTTTGTAGCAAACTCTATAATAGGTAGAACCTTTAAGAAACAGTCCCACCTGTGGGTGATGAGGGAAAAAAAGATAGTAGATTTTTTTTGAGTTTATCGTTTCTATTTCACCATTTTAATTTATTTTTAAATTAAATCAACTTATACTACGTTGTCATTAGGCCTTTTAGGTTATTTTGTTGAAAATTTCCAAATTCGATACGAAATCCTCCCATTTCCCATACAAATTCACATTTCGTAATGAGATAATTTCAACCAAATTTGCACGAAGTTAGGTTGGAAATTAAGTTAAAACCTATCGATGAACACATCCAATTGGCAAAAGTTTGAAGAACTGAGAATGGGTTTTGTATGTTGTATCTCAATTGAAGTAGACCGAAAAAACAACAACAACAAGCGACCAACTGCCAGTTGTAATTCAAAAATGAAATGAAATTGCAAAATTACCTCATTTCGACTCGAAATGAGGTAGTTTCGCAAATCACAGAAAACTGTTTTCATTTGTAATTTAGTAATCTCGTTTGACAGATCATTTCATTTTTGAATTTTAACTGGATGTTAATCACTTTTGTTGTTGTTTTTTTTTTTTTTGAAAATGTCAAATTTCATACAAAACTTTTTCAGAGCTATTCAAACGGTGGCTAATTGGGTGTGTTCAATAGGTTTTGACTCAATTTCCAATCTAATTTTATGCAAATTTGGTTGAAATTACCTCATTTCGAAATGTGAATTTGTATAGGAAATAAGATGATTTCGTATTGAATTCGGAAATTTTCAACGAAATTACCGCATTTGGTCTATAAAAACGTAGTATTTGAAATAAGTTTGATATTCATACATACTTACATCAAATGTGTGATAATTATGCTTATTTTTAAATAATGAAATAATCTTAAGAGAATTTTTTTAAGGTAGTAAGGGTAAACAGCCCTATTGGTGTCACCCCCCAATAACTGGCATTGGTTTGTAAAACAGGGAAAACCATTAAGATATCCTTAAAAAGGAAAGACAAGTGGTGCACTGAGAGTGTGAACAAGTCAGCAAATATAAGAACCACCATTATAAAGTGTGATTTTTATAAATGAAAAAATAATAAAAAAAAGTTCGCTTTACATATTTGATTACTCTAGTAAAAATTTACCATTTATATGGTGTGTTTACTATTGGATTGAAAAAGTATGGCTTGGGTAAAAATTGGCACTGTCAAATATTGATAAAAATTATAATGATAGTGCCAATAATTGGGTTGATTGGCATAATATTTTCAAATTTGTAAATTTTCCCAAGAACTTGAGGGCTCTTTTGATAATCTATTAAGTCTAATCTCGCCCTTTAAATGACTGAAAGTACAGAAAATTAATTTTAAATAGAATAATTAATTTTATTCTTTTCAATTTATTTGATCAATTAAATTGTGCCAATCAATGGATTCGCTGTTGCCAATAAATGGCAAATCCATGCCAACCACTGCAAAGTATGTGTTTTGTGTTTCTTTATTTATTTATACTTTGTTCAAATAGTTTACGCCAATTTTTATAAATTTTCCTTGGAAAAAAGAATAATTATCTTTACCTATGCAAATATGTATGTAAAAATTATTAATATTTATTTAAGCCCACACCGGGGCAAGTATTCTTAAGGTGCCAATTACTGGTTCGTTTACCCTGCATGAAAAATCAAATTTTTAAAGAAAAAAATCTTGATGGAGGTTGGTTTAGTTTGATTTTATTCTTTCGCAGAACCTCAGAAAATCTTACATTAAAAAATTAAGGGATGGAACTCTGTCAAAAAAGGATCGTTTCAACAGATCTACCACCCGCTCCAGAACATCTCAACATCTAGCCCGATTATCCAAGAGAAAATTTGACTATATATCAAAGTTAAATGAAGTATGAAATGTTTTGATGCAGTTACGTTCAAATGATATAGAAGAATGTAAAACCAATGTCTTAGACCAAAAACGACGTCTAGGGCAAAATCGGGGTACAACTGAAAAAGGGTCGAAAAACTAAATTCTAAATGGAAGTTGCTAGAAGGTTATTTTTTTCTGTCGATAGATGTTAAAAATAAACATAAGAAAGTCATGCATATATTTTAAAATTCTAACAAAATTATTTAAGAAGTTATGAGTGAAAAAAAAGTTACAAGTGAAAATTGAAAAATTGGTATTTATAAAACAATTTATCAAAAGTTAGGATTTCAACCGATTTTGATTTAGTTATATTTTAAGAAAGGTAATAAAAAAAAATAACCATGTTTAAGAAAATTTTTATGCAATTTTTCTTTAATTTTTTTCTTGATTTTTTAAATAAATACTTTTTTTCCGTCAGTTTCTTACACTTTTTATTTTTATCTCTTAAAGGGGGCAGTCATAAAATCTTAAATTTTCAAAGCTCAAAGATTATGTTGGTATAGATTTTTGAGCAAAATTAAGATTTTTAAGATACCGCTAAACCGAGATCTTTGCATTTGGCAAACTTTTGTTTTTTTTTAGTTAGAAATTTTATTATTTATTATTTATTTATTTTTATGTATGATACATTACTTTACATGCTATTCAACCTTCACAAATAGAATTATAAATCTATTAAAAATTCCACAACAGGTGAATCTTAAATTAATATATCCCAGTTGATTTTTAAACAAAAACATTTATATCATTTCCACCAACTTTTATCAACGTACCAGTTTTGGGAGTGGTTTTTCCATATCATTGAAAAAACACCATTTCACCACAAATATTTGTGTACACTTCTTTGAGTCTTTATGACAATTTAAATATATAAACCAAATTTCATCTGGTATGCTGTGAGAATTTGGTAATACTTTACTTGTTTCACTAAAAATTCAGACATCATTTATGAAAAAGACTATAACCTTTTTTTAACAAGTTTTATCGAGTAAATTTTGATTTTATAAGATTAAGCATTCAAAAACATCCTTAATAGAAAACATCCGAAATAATATTTAAGTTTATTTAACCCTCTCCAGCACTTTGAAAGTGACTTTTTATAAAACCAAAGTAGTTTTTTCAATTAGCTTTGCATTTTTCCTTCCCAAACGGCTTTTTTCCACCCTCTTCATGCAAGGGGAAAGGAAGGAGAAAATCAATAATGTTGTCCTATGGTTACAAGTATGTTGAATCCAACGAGAGTTCTCTGGTCAACGTCCGACTGCTGATTTTCGAATAGGCCAATGTATGAAAAATGTGGCAACCCTTTTCTCGTTCTTTTGATATTGTTGCCACTTTGGCAACACTTCTTGAAAGTAAAGCTAGGATATGAACTATTAATATATTAAAGCTCAATCTGTCAAGTCAAAATGACAGGTATGGCTCCATATCGTGCCCCTACTATAAACTATTGTTCGAAGAGTGAGATATGGGAGAAAATTTCAAAATAATTAAATGGAAACGGAAATTTTAACGCACTGGGTGACATATATCTGTTTAATTTCAGCTAATGCGGCCGCGGCGTTAACAACGTCGCGTTAATTGAATCTTACCGTCGCGTTTTATAATCTAACCGCGGCGTTAAAAACTTTCTCTGTTTGTCAAAGCCTTAAGTAAAATACGTTTTCAAATACAAATAGAGACTAGGTTTTTATAATAAGAAACTGAATTAAAAAAAAAAAAATTACAAGCGTGGTCTATCTAATCGAATGAACCGTATCGTATTTATGCATATTGAAAAAACTTTTAACCATCTAATTTTTCATTTTTATTGGAAAATTTCTACATGATCATAAAACTTCATTGTATGTTTTTTTTTAATAATCAAACAAATCTGTAAGCTTTTTGATTTCTCTTCTTGATTTATACGACAAAATAGATGTATACATACTGATACCTTTGTATATACACACGAGTTTAATCATTATTTTAAGAAGGAAATTGTTTATGTTTACTTTGACTACAAAATCCATTATACCTTGGTATATTTGCAATGTCGAAAAAATGTTCTTTGTTAGCGGTGCTGATGTTTTCGGAGAAGCTTTCCTTTTTTGTAATTAAACAATCAAAGAGTAATAGAAAAGTTTTGTAAATATTTGGGCTTATAGACATAAATATATTCAGCACAGTTTTGTTTAAAAACTGGCAAGGAAAACAACTTTTGTTGAATTTAATGGAAAAACAATTTAATCAAATCCATATGCGATCTGATCATCAACTTTTCCATGTGTCATACTCATGGGCCTAGATTGTTTGATAATATGAAAATTTCACAATGACGCTACTTTGGGGCAGCGTGTAGTTTTGCATAAATTCCAATGTTCAAATTTTATGAATTCTTCTAGGTTAGGTGCCCTCAAGATTTGTCTTTATTTTCCAGACCAAGAAGCATACAATTTCACAATTTTGAGGTCCCAGAAAGCGCCTATATCTAGTAATTGTCTTAGAAATTCACCCAATGCCATCACATCCACTCTTCTTATGGTTGAATTGGAATTGATCCTTCTTCATCGACTTGAGAAATTTAAATATTTTAAATACAAAGGCATAAAGTTTCTCAAGGTAAATCAAGGTCACGCGCGGTTTCTGGCACCACAAAAAAAGCATACCATCCGAAAGATATCTAGATCGTGATAAAAGGTCAACTATTTACACTTATTGGTCAGCCGTAATTTTTTCTCTATGAATTATCAAAATTCGTTTCAAGGTCACAAAAAAACTTTTGGCACCTCATTTGGGTCTTTCCAAAAAATTAAGTATGCTATTTGGAAGGCCACTTGATGAACGTCTGTTAAGTTAGCAGGGCAACTTCTTTCACAGACACAAATGGGTCTTTTCCAGGAACTTGCAGTTCTTTTTTGCATTTTTTTAACATTTTTTTTTCCAGATTTTGCAGTTGGCCAAATTTTTGAAGTAGCCTATTCTTAAAATGCAAAAAAAATTGCTGATTTGGAGCCTTACTGCAAGTTCCTAGCATGCTTGGTTCCTCAGATACACTATGTGACCTGCTAACATCAGTGTGAAGTTAGCAGGTCACTCGTTTACACCCTTATTTGGCGAACTGTAAAATCAGGTATAGAAATGCAAAAAACACTGCGTGGGTGAAAGTTGCCCTGCTAACTTCACAGTAGTACTTCATGGTCATAAGAGGTTAGCTGTTTTCAGTAATTGGTCAACCATACATAGTTTTTAATGAATTATTAATGCATTTGAAAAAAAAAAATGTTTACCATCTGAAAGATCTCTAGATCTATATAAAAGATCAGCTTGTTTCAGTCAATCATGGATTTTTTTAAATGAATTTTTAAGTTACTGTTCCAGGTCATTGCAATTTTTGGCTTCAAAAAAAACTTTAAAGAAATGTAAAAAAGAATCTATAGCTGACCAATTACTGAAACTAGCTAATCTTTCATTAAGATCTTAAGGCCTTTAGGTGGTATTCATTTTTGACAAATTTCCCATCAATGGGTGCCAAAAATCGCTATGACCTTGAAAACTTTTAAAAATTCATTAAAAAAAAATCTATGGCTGACCAATTACTGAAATAAGCCGACCTTTTATAGATCTTGAGATCTTTCATATGGTATACAATTTTTGCAATTTTCCTATAAATGAGGTGCCAAAAATCGCAATGACCTTAAATTTTTTTTCAAATTCATTATAAACTGTGTATGGTTGACCAATTACTGAAAATAGCTGACCTTTTATGACCATGAAGTGGCCTTTCAAACGGCATACTTAATTTTTTAGAATGACCCAAATGAGGTGCCAAAACTTTTTTTGTGACCTTGAAACGAATTTTGAAAATTCGTTGAAAAAAAACTATGGCTGATCAATGACTGTACATTAGGGTGGTCCTTATATTGTTTTTTTTTTAAATTCCGAGATGGATAGACATCAAATAGTTCTACATAGAAAAAAAATGTTTTCCTAATTTTTTCAGATTTTAATTTCAACCCCCCTGGTATCCCTTTTTCATTGGGTTAGGGTGATTCTAATAAAACGTGAAAAAAACAATCTAAGGGTATAGGTTAGATTTAGACGAGAAAAAAATAGTATCAGAGAGGGGGTCCATTTTCCCCCGCCTAGGCGGCAGGGGTAATTTTCTAAAAATTTGGATCAAAACAGAAAAAAATTATTTATATAAAACAGGAACACTTACAATGCCACTCCTTAGCTTTTTTTAAAGCCACAGTTCCATTCTATAATATGCTTCCTAATTAAAGTTTCTATTTCAAATAGTTTCTTAAAAAATAGTTTTCAAACTTAAAAATTAAAAAACAAAAATTATAATTTTTTAAGATAAAACTTATTTTTCAAAAACTATTTAAAATAAAAGCTTTATTTAGAAAGCATATCATAGAATGAAATCGTGGCTTTAAAAAAAGCTAAGGCGTGGCATTGTAAGTGGTCCCGTTTTTTCAAATACTTTTTTTTCTGTTTTTTGCCAAATTTCTAGAAAATGTCCCCTCCCGCCTGAACGGGTAGATATAGACCCCCCAACAGTACAATTATTTTCTCGTCTGAATTTAATCTATATATTCTGATTTATTTTAGCGTCTTAGAAGAATAATCCTTTACCCATAATTAGTACCTTAAAGTGAAAATAGGGAGACCAGAGGGATGAAATTTTGAATCAAATGAGGGCTTTCCAAGATGACGTCCAATTTAAGGACGACTGTACATAGTTGAACTTTTATCACGATCTAGAGATCTTTTGGATGGTATACTTGACCAAATTCTATGACTTTTCCTGACCAATAACATAGATTGCATTCTCAAACACAAATTTCCCATATATGATTTGCCAAACGTCAAGAGACCAGTTTTCTTAATTTTATAATAGTTTACCATAGAAGGCAACCGTTCAGGTTCAATGGTGTAAAAAGGTGCGTGATAAACTGTGTGCTCAAGTGTTAAGGTTGAGCAACACTTCACAACCGAAGTCACGATCCTCCTCTGATGTTTCGTACCTCAGGTGTATAGATTAAATTTGATTTAAATTCGTACTACCGTTTGTTTTGAATAGGTACTTAAATAATTTAGTTAAATTTTACCCAAATCTAAAACTCTGCACGTGGTACACAGTCTACAGTACATCTATAATTTCATAAAATGAATTTTGGATCCACCACTAAACGGGAGTCTCATAAATGTGTATAACCACGTTGAAATTTAATTTCAACTATGTCCTTACAGTCCTTAACATGAATGTTACACGCCCCGCCCAGCCTACCTAAAATAAAACAAATGTTTGTTGTTGCTTAAAAAAGTAAAAGAAATTAGCGGAAAGCACTGAATATCCGTTACACCAAGAAGGGTTGTTAATTAAACAAATAAAATCTGAGTTATGTAACATCATTAAGATTTAAAATGTAGAGTAACACAAATCATTTATGTATGTATGAGAAAGAGAACATCAATATATGTACATTATGAACGTAATATGTACCTACAGAGTATATATATATTTGAGGGTTTTTTTTGTCCCAGATTTTACTGTTAAATTCCAAATTTAATATTCAATGCCTTATGTGAACGACAACCATAGCCTTAAAGGGACGCTGCGCTTTTTTAAATCGCAAATATAGGTAATCATATTGTTTTAAAAAAATGTAAGTACATACATATATGTATATTTTACTTTTAAAAGAGATTTATTTAAACAGCAAAAATTATAGCTGAAGCAAAAGTCAAGAAATAGGGTTCCGCAGAACAGTCTGCAGGTCTTGAAGTAAAAACAAAAATTACTTTTTTAAGGAATAAAAAACAAATATCAAGTTGTTTGGTGAAACTTCCCAGTATTTGTTTTCTATAATGCAAAAACAGTGTGCAAGAAAGTAACAAGAAGGATAACAATTGATTTGAAAAAAAAATAATCTTTGTTGGTTGTAAATTTTGTAAACAGTCATGACCTGCAGCTGAGATTATTTAAAAAAGTGTACAAAGATATGAGAAGTCCTACGAATGCTTAATAACTTCTACATCACACTGAAATTTTATGAAATCTCGTACATATTTGTGTTTTTTTTTATATAGTTGTGGAATTGTTTAAAGCCTCGGTTCCCAAACTGTGTTCCGCGGAACCCTAGGGTTCCGCGAAACAATCTCTAGGATTCCACAAAATTCTTGAAGTAAAAATAAAAAAATAATTTTCTCCGGTAGTAACAAAAAAAAAACTTCAATTGACTTTTGGTTAAAATTTCTAGTATCTTATATTGTATTATTGAAACAAATTACGAAAGTTACAGCAGCTAATGCATTTAACATTGATGCAGTTCTTGTTTTACGTGATCCTGTAAAGATTGTAAATTTCCTGAAAAGGTGTCTACTGCAGTAGATTTGTTCATGAAAGTGTGCAAAAATATGGTAGGTACCCAGATTAGTATGAAATCCGATCGATGGATTGAGGAAAAGCCTTAAGGTTAAGGTTACTTGAACTTCGTGATAAGCTAAAAGTTTTCCAATTGGAGAAATATACATCCTCATCTGCAAATCTTTTATGTGTATTGTACTATGCAATTTGTATAAGACACGAGAAATAAATTATAAAATACATAAGCTAAACTTTCAGAAATCTTTAGACAATTCAATAAAATGCGACGCGATACAGACGTATATAGAAAAACGCATCTCTGATAGATCCAAAACGTCGAATACAGTTTTCGGGTATACCTAGCACCTAATTTTTAACAATTAATTAATCAAACAATAGGCATTTTTCTTTTTTAGCTCTGAGCAAAGCATGGAGTAGAACTCGAGCTATTGGAGTTAGCTCTGAGCAGAGCTCTCTCATATAATTTGGAGACACATCTGAGCACTGAATTGTCATACGACTGCGATGCGTCCAACGCACCATCATTTAGTACTGACTTTTAAATATCATCTGATAGCTAGCCAATCAAAAACTCGAAAAATTGAAAAATTTGAACTGAAATTGAAGTTTTGAACGCGCCCACTTGAAATGAGTGAGAAAAGAGCGAAGTTGGCTGCGCTCAGCTATTTACTCCATTCGCTTGGTCTTTCTATTCAGAGCTCATGGAGCTGGAGCGTACTCCGAGCTAGCTCCGATTTAAAAAAGAAACACAAGTTGAGCGCTCTGAGTACTCTGAACTAGAAAAGAAACACCAATTTTTTTGACAAACGCCAAATGAAACTGTCATTCTTCACCCTTGATGGAATATCTTAAATAAGAAATAAACAGATTTTAAAATTTTATGTCTTTCATTTTTGGTTATCGTTAAGGGTTAGGGTTCCAAAATATATTTTTACCATGTTTAGGGTTCCACAGCTATAAAAGATTGGGAAGCGCTGCTTTAAAGCAGGATTTTGTAGAATTATGTTTGAAATTTGAAAAAAGAAAATTGGTTCAACTGTTAAGGCTTTAGATCGATTTAAAGTGGAGGTAAGGACAGACATTTTAAGATGGAGTTATATTTCTCCCAACCACCACAATTTTCGTATACAAAAATTTGTTTTTTGTCTTTCATTTGTTTCTATCATTTAGTGTTGGGGTTCCGGAATTTATTTGGTTTTGAAACAGCTGGTTGAAAGCATGTCAGGGGCTACATGAGCTGTCACGTGACTAGTATATTAAGATAGTCTACTCATTTAAGACATTGACTCCGGTTAAATAGGAGGAGCTGATTTTTGGTCAATAGCTTAATTTGTATGTTCTTTAGAAACTATTTATAAACTAAAACCTCCTTATCAATAATGAATGCTACCACCAATTAATTAACGGGGTGGCAAAGTCTCTAAAAACATTTGTTTGTGAATAATTCTTCGATTTGCTAAAATCTAAGTCACACAAAATATCCTTCATAGATTTTATGTAGCTAAAGATAGTTTGCTTATCAACCTCCCCTGCATTTTAACTACTTTTATAGTTGAACGAAAAAAATGTCACCAGTGCAAGAAGTGAGGGACAGCAATTCGAGATAGTGCCAATAAATAATGTGAAGTGTGTAGGCAAGTATGTTCATGAAAACCATCACACAATTAATAAAAGTGTCTATTTTGCATAAGGAATAATTATTTTATTTTATAGAAGGTATTCCTTAACGGCTATAGTAGACTGGTGGTAAATACTGCTTAGGTATATAATATGTCTGTTGAGTTCAAGTGCCGATTTGTATTTTTATTTTCACAAAATGAATTTCGAACAATTAAAAAACTAATTTGGTTTAATTTGTTTTGCCTTTAATTTTTGTATTAAGCAATTGGAATTGGAAATCCTTTAGAAAAGTTCCAAATAGAGAAAAACTTTGTGTGTTGGTGTCATTGAACTCATCGCCTACGCTAGTAATTCTTTACTCATTGCCGTTGCCTTTGGCTTTCTCAAAGTATGTTTATGTTTAAGAAAAGTAATGCCTATTAACCTGTTCATTGTTGTTGTTTTCTTTTATCTGAAATCTTCAATGTTCTTTCAAGTAGAATTAAATATTTTTTTGTATTTATATTTTCATTAAAAATAAAAAATATCTTTTAAAATTTAGCTGGAAGAAAAAAGGACTTTCGTTTAGCTAGTACCTTTTAAAATTAGAAGTGGTCGGGGCAATCGATAACAATAGGTATACCTATGCCATTTTAAAATTTAACAAAGCAATAGAAATTTTAAAGAAACTGAAGCAACTGGGCATAAGCATGAGCACTTTTTATGCATACATATATATTTTGTCTTAATGTCTCAAATATACATATACATATACATAAGTTCTCAGAATCTAGTTTTGACGAATCTCATAAGTTATGATGATTTTTATGGATTGAAACCAGTCAACTCATGAAATCAAGAATTCATTAGAAATCTCATGATATAAATTTTTCCTTAAAACAAGTTTGAATACCAGGCTCACTAAAATTTCAAAACAAACCTATTTTTTTTTGCTGTAGAGATTTTCACCACAATACATATAGTCCAGTCATATTGTATTTTTATTATGCAACCTGTGAGGTAGTTTTGATTTTGCCCCTATTTCATGTTTTCGGGGGTGCTGAATTCGAATATGGGGTTTGCGACTAAGATTTCGTGACGCAACATGGACAAAAATGATGCAAAAATGCATTTTCCGGGAGTATTTCACTAATGGCTCGAAAACTATAAGTAATTCGAAAATTACATCAAGTACCATTAAAAATATACACAATTTTCATAAATCTATGTTTATGGCTTTTCTGCGACAATCCATTTGGACTCAAGCGAAAATTGACTTATTTTTACTGTTTTTGAAAATCCACTTGAAAGCACTAAGTAACTACTTTAAGTGAAATATTTTAATTTCTCTTTGAAACATAAGCCAAGATATATTTGTTTATGGTCTTTGATGCGCTGAATCTGGTCTTGAAATTTCTCTATGATGTTACGTTTTAGAGATATTCGAATCTAAAGATGTACAAAAAAAAATTCTTCTTTGAATGCAAATTTAGGGTTATAGCACAAATAATCATATATTTGTATAATTATTTGTGGTTATAGTTTTTGTCGCGGTATTTTTTTTCGAAAAAATGTCTATGGTCATTCTGGAGTAAGTATGAGCCTTTTACTTCGAAATTCTTTTAAAATTTTTCAAATGCCCTTATTCATCTTCGAGAGCCTTTGTCTTAGACTACGTCTAATTCGAAAAATCCAGTCAATTTACATTTTTGTAGGACTTTTAAATATTGACAAATATTTGCAGATTTTCAGGGCAAAATCAAAACTACCCCACAATTTTCTCTCTAAGAACCTTTTTGAGCACAAATTAACTGACTAACAGTTTAAATTGAAAAGTAGATACAAACAATCAAAAAGTCGAAAACGTTTTAAAACCAGATAACAGATTCACCTACTGCAAAATTTGAAAGCTGGATTTAAAGACACATACTAATTGTGAATAGCCAAGAGCATTTCTTAAAAAGCCTCAGGTAATGTCGTCATGTATGACAGTATTCTGAAGATGAAAAACTTTGAAGATTTCTTTGAGGAGAAAATATTTGTTTGTTTTTACTGTTTATTTTTCAATACAAAAATCGTTCAGTACAATATCAACAATATTAAAGGCATGGCCTCGGCCATCGCCCTAGTTGGCAATGCAAAAAAACAATGCAAGATAAACAACGTTAAAGTTAAAAGAAAAAAATTAATTAATTGATAATGATTAAAGATCGGTATATCCAAAGATTTCGTAGAACTCCTGTAAGAGTTAGAATTCTTCATCGATGATTCGCTTTCTATTTTGAAGAGCTCCTTTGCAATACAGATACATAAGATTTCAGTCTTCTTCACCATCAAGTATGTTTATTGCCCTTTCCAATGACAGTTTGTCTACCCCAAGATTAATCTTCCTGAATTCTTTAAGTATGGGACATACAGCCAAGAAATGGACCATGTCTTCTCGAGTATGCAAAGGCTGCAAAAAATTTGGAAGTCCTCTCTATGTGGGATATAATTAAGACTAAGCATTTCGCCATTAGCTTTCAAAATTATAGAAATTCTTTCAACGTCCATATCTTCTTTGAAATAGTTTTATCTTCCAGCTTAAAATTAAGATGGCTATAGTAAGCCCTATAAATCGAAGAATGTCCCTGTTCTGCGAATCTTTCTCTTAATTTCACATTGAGACATTCAAATGGACGCCGGCCATACTTCTCTCCTTAGTTGAACCATTCCTCAAAGAAGAGGCTGTTAGTGTTCACTGCATATATTATAATTAGCTTTGGTAGGCGCGAGTCTGTTGAGTCCATCATTTTGAGGACGTAGTCAAAGTGGAGTTTTAGTGTACTATTGAAAAGCGGAGACAAGTCCGTATTTAAATACAGCATATAGTTTGGGGTATTACATGGAAGTTTGAATAATCTCTTCAGGAAAAAACGCAGCAATTTTTCCGTTTCCTCATAATAATTATAGCCCCAGACTTGAGCACCGAAAAATATAACTAATTTTGAAATTGCTTGAAACAAGTTATACTTCGCTGCCAAAACTCAGATTATTTTAACGCATACAGTTTCTCCATCTTGTGTTAATAGCTGATTTTGCTGTATTTAGTTTTTCAGAAAGATGGTCCTTTAAATTAAGGTTTGCCGTTATTTTTAATCCAAGGTAATCGTATTCTTTCACTATTTCTATTTCCTCACCTCCAAATTTCCATCGCTTGTTTTGAGCGTCTCTTCCTCCACCCTTTTCTGAAAACCAAAGCTTTTGATTTTCGCAAAATTTACTGTTGGGTTCCACACTGTACAATAGGCTTCGAGATCTTTTATCATTTTTTGGAGTCCTTAAGGAGATTCAGAAAATAGAAAAAAAAAGTAAATATGCTATAATAGATTCAAGTCTGTGATTCCCTTGAAATTTGGTTTAACCCGAGGCTTCGATCGATCTAACTCCATAAGTTTTTAAGTGAGAATTAATATCTTCTGTTTTTAACATACACAAGAAGTGTTAAATAGACCTTAAAAACACTGGGCGCAATACTGTTCAAAGCCCAACAGTTTTCTTTGACAACATTCCTAGGTTGGCCCAGTTTACCACTGCATACCACTCACGCAAATCGTTTTCGTTACTCTGCTAAAAATCTCCAAATAATCTGATTACGGATTTGACCAGTACTATGAGAAAATTTCTGTTATTTTCCACTAGAAAATCCATTTTGAAGCGACTAATTTCTGTAATATAACTGTTATAATTAGGGTGAAGTAAGCACCAATCGAAAAGAAAATTCATCGTCTATAAAAAACGTCTTAAGTAATTTTTCGATAAGAGTGATATTAATAACCATAATACCTTCAATTACTAAAAAAAAAACGAACATTTTATTTTGAAAAAAAAATATGATAATTTTATCGGGTGAGTTTGACTAGCTGTAACTTTAAAATGAGACTTTAAAATGGGAGATGTTCAGATCTTTTTTGAAGATCATTTAATTTACTACAAAAAAAAAAAAAAAACTTGGTAACTAAGTTAGTTCTGTTACTTGTTATTATTAAAATATAAAATTTTAAACACAAACTGTTATTTTTTCCATAAAAATCGAATAGAAAATAGAAACCTGGGATAAGGCATGTCTTCTTAGAATGAATATTAAGGGCTCTAGACCTTTGGAATTTCATAAATGGGAAATTAAAAAAAAAGAAAATGCCATCTAGTTGATCAGTAATTGGTTAGAAAAATTCAAATTTTCTAGAAATTATTCAGCCCTAGATAACTTATAATCAAGGCTTAAAGTTTCTCAAGGTCACGCTAGGTTACGGGCCTTTTTTAGCACTTCATTAATTTGAAATTTTGCAAAAATTGTTTACAATCTGAAAGATCTCTATTTCTATATCAAGAGTCAGCTAGTTTCAGTAATTTGGTAGCTATAAATATTGTTAATACTTTTTTTTAATTTTTAATAATTTAAGATCATAGCGATATTTGACACCTCATTTATGGGAAATTTGCAAAAACTGTTTACCATCTGAAAGATCTCTAGATCTAGATCTTGATTTTGCTCTTCAAATTCATTAAAAAAATATGTATGGTTAACAAATAACTGAATTTAGCTAACTTTCTATGACTTTGAAGTGGCCTTTCAAATGGCATACTTCTTTTTTTTTTAAATGACCCAAATGAGGTGCCAAAAATTTTGTTTGTGACCTAAAAACGAATTTTGAAAATTCATAGAAAAAGAACTATTGGCTGACCAATTATTGAAAATTGACCTTTTGTCATGATCTAGTTCTGGAGATCTTTCGGGTGACATACTTTTTTTGTTAATTTCCCATCAATGAGGTGCCAAAAATCAAGAGTGACCATAAAAAACCTTAAGCATTAATAAGGGCTGATCAATTTCTAGGACTGGTTGACTTTTTCTGACCAATTAGATGACATTTCCTTTTTTAAATTTCCCATGTGCCAAAGGTCCAGAGCCATATTAAGAGCTTGAATCTTTACAGACGTCTTTTTTCGCTAAATTGTAAGTTTTAAGGCTTGTTTGCATACGCGCACATGCCTACACTACACACATACATACATATATAGCAGCTCACATTTGAAATTTCAAAAGTGAAAGATTTTCTGTTCATAGGTATTTATTGATTTATTTTTATCCTATATATGTAAAATAAAATTAACAAAGTATACTATATAACCATCTCTAGGCTCCAATTAATCTCTATATCAAAATTCATCACAGTTGATTCAGCTGTTTTCAAGCGTAACAAACAAACAAACTCATTTTCACATTAATATAATATCAGTAAGGAAGTTAGCATTATTTTTGTAAGAATAATTTTTTCGAACCAAATGTCTGCCAGGAAAAAAAAATCCACAGTCTCTGGATATAAAAATTCAAACATTTTCATAAAAATTTCCTGATTCTAAGACACTAAAATTTATCAAAAAGCTTACAACAATCATTATCACTGTTTTATTGTGTCTCGTCTGTCTATATTTACCGTAAAATACTGACAAAAATATGATTTATATTATTTTACCCTTGAGTTTTTTGTTTCTAGAGAATTATTGACTTGATTTCTGTGGAATTACAATCATATGTTCTTGCAAATAATTTTTATGGAGACTTCCGTGGAATCTATGTGCGGGAAATAGAAAGAAACCAGGTTTTTTTGTCAATATTTGTATTTAATAACTTTAAATGACCAAAGAACAAAATAACATTTTTGTTGCACTTTAAATTAAATTAGATTAAATTATATGTATGTCTACAAATGAATGTGTTGGAAAAGACGCCAGAAAACATTACCAAAACTAATTTTATGTTATACTTAAGACAAATATCGATAGTTCAGCTGAATGGATAGAAAAAGAGCCAAATCTGTTTGATACAAATACCTTTTGGGTCTTCAAAGTAAGTTTACAAATTGTGTAAAATGATAAATACGCATAGTTTGCATGAACGACCTGTTTTATACGTTTGATTACATAAATGCTGGTAATTCAACCAGAATAATAGTCACAATGACGTTTGGATAAGTTTAACCAGTTTGGTTAATTTTCCAAGGATCCTTGGATAATCTTAAACAAATTGTGTACATCATTTTCCATACCAAATTTGACAGTTCATTCATCAAAAGATAAACTTAACCAATTTGTAAACTTATCTAGGGTTTTACCATTTTGCATGAATAACCTTTATAGCTTCTCATAGATTCCATTTATTTTCTTTAAATTCAAAATTGAACTTATTTCGTATGAATCAATAATAATAATAATAAATGGTGAAAGACATTAATATCAAGCAAATTAAATAATTTATGTATCGAAAAATCATTCTTAGTAGCTGCATCTTTAGGGGCCTATAACACAAAACTACAAGTCTACAAGTCAAGCGTTACTTGTAGGACTGTGTTACTCTTACAAGCGTAGATTATTTCTTTAACAAAAAGTAATCTCACAGTTGTTAAAAACTAAAATTTCCCTTCACATGTAAAGGATTCTATTCTTCTGACAAAAAGTTAAGTAGTTGTTCGTTGCCCACTAACTGAAAAGATCCAGTGTAGAAAATTTTCACTATGCACAAATAACCTTCAAATCTAGCGATTGAAAGGTTATAACTTCGGTTCTAACTGTTCGATCTTCAAAATTAAGGTCTTTAAATAAAGGTTTAACATAAGGCTACATTTTTGTAAGCAAATTTTTTGAGAAGGTTACAAAATTTCATTTTTCAAAATTCAGTTGTGAATGAAAAATTTCCCAATTTTGAAAAGTTTTATTTCCCAACCCTCTTCTACAAGTTTGTTATCTACTAAGGCCTAATGCAAAAGGAAAGACAACAGGGGCATTACAAGGCACACGTTTTTCAAATGAGGCGTGGTACGCATACCTAAGCACACACGGTTAAAAATTTTGGGGTACTTTTTAATAGTTTCAGGGTTACATATATGAGAACACCAAACATTTATTGAAATTTACTACCTACTTGGCAAATATTTAATTTATAAAGTTAATTTAAAATATATTAAAGCTTAATTATATCAGATATTACAAGGAATATTTATTTATTATATTTTTGTTCATTGAGCGCTATTTGCCATGTTTTTGTGCTCTCATTAACATTGTTAAGAGCATTTCGTAATTTATTTGTAGCTTCGCTAATCGTTCTGCCTACTGCTAGTATTGTAGTATCATCAGCAAACGTGGCTACGACAGTGTCTTCTGTTTGAATTATATCGCGTATAAATAAAAGGTACAGAACTGCACCTAATACACTTCCTTGTGGTACACCAGCCACTATTTCCTTGACAGTTGAACATTTCCGTGTTTTACATGAAAGAGTCTGTTTTCTAAATATTCGTTTAGAATTTTAAAAAGTCCTTCAGGCAGAACTTGTCTTAATTTAAGTTTGAGGCCTTCGTGCCACACCTTGTAGAATGCTTGTGGCTTTTCTTATCTTCAAGAGCTTTCGATTACATCAGTAGTTCTGTGTACTTGATCAAGTGTCGAATGCTTGCTCCTAAATCCGAACTAATGTCCAGGTATAAGCTGTTTTTGTTCTATAATTGGCTGTAGATGCAGAAGTAATATTCTCTGAAAAACTTTTGAGATTATAGAAAGACGTGAAATGCGTCTGTAAGAATTCTTTTCGTGTGATGGTTTTCCAGGTTTTAATACCAGGCTAGGTTTGAGGTCATACAAGACTATTTAAAGTTGTAATCTTTCCTGAAAGTAAACTTACTTTCTTCTTTAAAATTCAAATCTTTTCGATAGTTTTTTTAGTCTTCGAAAAAGTCTTATTAGTTTGTACCAGAGTATATCTGATAATGAGAAGGAAAACTCTTTTGCAAAGGTAGGTGTCACTATTACAGTCACAAACTTACAATAAAAAACAAAACATTCCATAAGTCAGAGCAGTCAAAGAGATTCCTTATGTGGAACCGCCTGCACAAGAACGATTCGACTATGCTTTTATCCCTTCCAGTTCTCCTTTTCTTTACACATAATTTCAAATTAGACAGGACCCAAACCATCCTTCGGAGAGTTTTGGTGAGCTTTCGAACTTCCAATACTAAACGTCAAAATGAAAGCTTTGGAAAAGGAAATGTATGGGAAATTTCCCCTATGGAAAGCTCTAGAAGCAAATACTAGAACCTTCCAGCTTTTTCGGGAACCTCGTGAAAAGTATAAAAGCACATGTCTGACCAGCAGAGGACGCAGTTTATTTTTAATCGTGAATGAGTAAATTTGGTTGTAATAAAAGTCAAGTGAATTAATTTCAGTGGTGAACAATAAATTGTGTTGTAGTAAGAAAAGTAAAGTGTTTTATTTTGTAAAGTAAAAAAGTGGAGAATTGAAATAAAGTGAATTAAGTTTTATTAACGAACCTGAGAAAATATTACACTATTGACTTTCAAAAGTGACGTGCTAGAAATGCGTTACGAAATTTTAGTCGCAAACCTCAGATTCGGATTCCCCACAATTTGCGTAGTAAAAATACAATATGACTGGACTTATTAGATGTACTCTGGTTTGTAGTTCTGATCAGAACGTACTTCTTAGCACGTATAACAGGGGATTTATAGGCGAGTTATCAAAGAAAAATATTAGTTATCAAAGAAAAATATTAGTATTTTTAGTCGATACTGATTTTGTTCAAAATGTATACTGATGTTGTTATGTCAAACCTAGTCTAGCTAAGAATTTCTCAGAGAATAAAAAGATATTAAAAAAAATAATAATTTTACAGTAGAAAAAAAGTAGGCAGTAGGTAGGTAGACATTTTTGTAATTTTCTTAAACTACCTGGCTTTGCTAACGTTTGCTGCTCATTTTATAATAGAAATATTTCGAAAACTCGAACTGAGAGCAGAAAACTGTTCCGGCGGATTCGAGTCCAGCGCCCAAATATACGATTATGCTTAGAAACCTTCTATTGTATTTTCATGTTAACAACAAGAGATTACAAGATTTTTTATTCGACGGTTAATATTTACAATTTACCAGATGTTATCTTAAAGTATACATTGATTATTAAATATATGTTTACACAGAAGGGGGCCTAACATTTTACATTGATAATTTTATGCTTAATTTACATTGAATTGTCATTTTGGTTATATCTTATCTTAATCAAATGGCTGCTTCATTTATCGGATTGTTCAGGTCCGATTGTCATTGATGTGGTCGGTTGGGGGAGGGGGAGAGTGAGGCTTTCAGCCACGGTAGTGAGTTGACCTTGGGTCAGCGTAGAAGGGAGTGTTCTCTTCGTCAGTTGTTGAAATAATATCCTCATCTATAGTAATTCCATCGCATCGAGGTACCGCTGGTTGGGATGTCGTGGCTGGTTTACAATTCCTTCTATCAGAGGGTTCGGGTGGTTCATCAGATTTTGTAGACATCTTCTGCTAGATTGGATGAGGTATCTATCTAGTTGCAGAATATTGGTCTCTTCATAGAGTCTCTTGTTGCTGACGTGTTTTCTTCGTATCCTGTCGGAGTGCAGTCCTGTGCAGATCCGCAGAATCTACCTTTCGAATATTGCATGTTTCTTCATTTGTGATTTTGTTGTCGTGTACCAGATAGGAAAGCAGTAAGTGATAACGGGTCTAATGAGCCGCTTGTATAGGAGAAGCTTCGTCTTTTGGCTTAGTCCAGTCTGTTTTCGCGTTAGCAGAAAGATGATATGGAAGGCAAAGTTGGCTTTTCTTAGTACAGCTGCTGTATGAGGATTGAATTGGTATAACTCATTTGACTCTATTCCAAGGTATTCGACGTTACTTTTTGCTGACAGTTGAGTTCCATCGGGAAGGGCTATCTTGGTGTTTCTGCTATTGGTGGCTCAGCCATCATGTTAACGTATATTTGTAAACCTGTGTTATTAACGAAACTATTTAAGCAACTTACACTTCAATTGAGATAACAAACGTAGAAACAAATATATCCGCATAAATACATAACAATTGGAGGTTTTTTTGGTAAAAAAGGAAAAATCACTGTTAAAAAATTTTCGAAATGTTAATTGATTAAAAAGATAGGATATTTGTATTATTTAAAAAAATCTTCTGCATCCTACAAGTCTTGAATCACCTGTAAGATTTTATCGATTTTTCGACATGTAACATGTTAGATTATGTTTTATCTACACTCGTAGCTTTGTGTTACAGAAAGAGGGAAATTGCACAATTACCCACTTGTAATCATGGTTTATTAGACTTGTAGAAGAGCCAGCTGACTACCAGCTTTGTGGTACAAAAATTTATTACACTTGTAAGGATTCACTTGTATTACAAGTACTTGTAGCTTTGTGTTATAGCCATAGTTTCTGTAGTTTTAAAATAGCTATTTATCTATTTTATGTCATTGTTTTGCGAACTTATCCCTTCACGCACGACTTGGTTACATGGTCTTGATCAAGTAGTTGAACTTGCTTGGTATTTTGATGATCTAAGACAAAAATCATGATTATAAAAGAAACTTTTTTTAACTGAAGTTTATTTTTTGTTGGCTTATACATTTTTAAAAATCTTGTTTTACAATGTCTAAGTAAAGTTCCGATTAGGAATTCAACATAAAAATTTTGATGCGGGGGAATATAAGTTCACAGAAAAACAATGCTCACAAGTATTTTATGGATTTCATTAAATTCACTTTCTCACTAAAGAGAACCAATCCTGAAAATTTCATCCAAATCGTTAGTTTCAGAGAAAGCTAAAATAAGTTAAATGGGCGGGGCAGTGGGCAGTTTTGATTGTAATTATTGCCTAAACCTCCTCCCTGCTAAAGAAAAAGGCTCCGAAAATGTTATTTTAGTTAATAGAGCCTTTTCCGAGAAACTAATTACAAAAATTGTTCGTTGTAATAAATTAATAATAATAATCAAAAAGCTATATTTTCTGCCGATACCAAACGATAATACCGAGCGTATCGGTAAATTTAGGTCCAAAAAAATACGGAATCGTTTAGGACCTGGTATCGTCTCGGTATCGTTTAGTTTTCCGATACCGATACCAGACCATACCGAGACTTTTCTGGTATCGTGGGCAGCCCTAAAGATGGGGGAACACCCCCCCCCTTTTATATGAAACAACTTGAAAACATCCAGTGATTTCTTACGCTTGAAGAAAAAATGTTTCTCATATAAAAATAAATATTTTTGTCATTTTCATTTTTTAACTTACCTAACACCCCACCTTGCTCTTATGACGTCACTAGAATTACCATAAATCAGTATATACCTAATTTTTCAACATTTCGGGGTAAATTGATCAAAAATCATTGATTATGTAAAACAATAACATTGTTGTTGAAATGTTTGAAATTTCTACTCCCCGTATCTTTCTTAACCTTAATCCTGCCAAAAATATGAATACAACTTTTTTTGTAGAAAATTTAATAATCTATCACTGTAAAGTGTACAATTTTATGCTTAAGCACGCTAAAACTGCAAAAGGGGACTTTTAACCCCCCTGAGTATGTTATACCTGTAGGCCACCCCTATCAGATAAAATAATGACCCAGAGAGCTTGATTTATTGCATTTGTTTTTCCCTCGTTGACTGGAATATCTGTCTCGTATTTAAAAGGATTATATTTTTTCTACATACACGAATAAAATTCAGAGAAAAGTTTCCCGATTTTATATTTGTTTGAGATCATGGCTCTATGAAAAACTAGATTTAATTTCCTTTTAAGAATTCAATGCATTCTATTTAAATTGTCCAAGAAAGGTTAACACCCTAATAAATACCTTTATTAATTTTAAAATTTTACCTAGAAAATAAATTCTATGTTTTTTTTCTTTTATAACCATTTTTATAGCGAAGTTTAATTTTGTTTTTTTAATAGAGACTTGGCATCATTTCTGTCACTACTAAGTTTGCACATGTTCATCATATTTCATGCAGTTTTTCGTTTTTTTCGTGCTTTGCGCAATGAAGTTACAACCATCCACATTATATTAACCTTTATGTTTCAATTTCGATATAACATTTTATTTCTAATATTTCTTGCAGATATTTGTTACTCCCGAACCAGAAGGTGCATATCTTTTAGACTTTCCAGAGAGTCATTGAATCCATATCTTTATGTTATGACAATGTATTGGCTCAGGATTTCTTACTCAACTCCAATAATAATTGCACTGTTTGCAATAATTTGTTGGAACTAAAAATATCAAATCATATCACATTTCTTCAAAATTCAATACAATATGGATTCGAATTCTACTTTAAAATCAAACAAATCCGAAGTTTCAGATGTGGAAACTTCAAAACCTTTGTCGGCAGTTATAAAATCAATTCGTGCCATTATTTTGGAAGAGCTGATGACTTTCAATACAACGGCCAAAACAAAGATACCAAACAATAATTCACATGAAAATGAAGCTGGATGGACTTTAATGCTTAACGAATCCAACTACTCAAGTATTACATATTCTAGTACATCCCCAGTTATATCCAATGAAAGCAACTGCTTACATACTTTTGGTGATTGGCAATTAAGTGAACATTTGTGGAAAAATGGTGAGTACGTACCTACATATATAATTCACATTTATACATACGAGTCGAGTATTATAAAAATTTTAAATGTTTAAAATCTTAACTGTCCCGTTTCGTTGTCTGTGAACTGTGACCGAAGTCCTCTCTTTTTTTATTTCTTATGGGCTATCAAGCATTTGTCACCCGTTCATTAAACGCCGAATGTCTTGTCACAGACTATTACACATTTGAAGGGTAACAGGGTAGCAGTGTTGCCGAATCCCATAATTTATCATGATTTTTGAATCCCGTCTCATTATCTCATGATTTCATAGAAAATCTCATGATTTTTTGATTTTATCCTTAAAAAAAAAAACAGAAGACCAATAATTTTCTGACTTAATTTTAAAACAAACATAGCTATTAGTCCATTATAATCCGCCCATGCAACTTCCTTGTTACAATTTAAAAAGATTCAAACAATCAACTATTCAGCCTACATGTAAATTAAAATGACAACCAAAGGCATTTTTCAGTTTTTATTCAGAATAGAGCTCTTAACAGAGTCTGTGCATGTCAAAAATGTTCTGAACATCATCTGAACCAAGCGAGTTCTGAGCTGAGTATTTTTTGAATCAGCAACACTGCAGAGTAGAACGATTAAAGTCAATTTTGATCTCAAATGTCGTTTTCGATTGGTTTTGTGTTCTGTTCCATTCGTATGGAATATGGAATACTTGAAGCAAAAAGTACTCAAAACATCCAATCGAAAACGACATTAGAAACAATTCGAAAACTAAAAAAAAAGTATGCTTTGGTTTCTGTAACAAAACCTTGATGACCAGTGCCTACGTTCTGTAACTCTCGCATCGATAAAATTGGTCGAGAAACGTTGAAAAATGGAACAAAACTCATACAAATTTGTTTCAACTTTCATCGTTTCGCGACCGGTTTTGTCGATGCGAGAGTTACAGAACGTAAGCAAGGTTGTAATCATTTAACCTGTGTTAAAAATATTAGACTTGAAAGTTTAAAACTTGAGTTTTGCCAAATTGGAAAAACGTGACTCTAATTCGTATTCCCTGCGGACCTCCATTTATCAATGAATTTGGCTAGAACCAGGACCATGCCAACGGGTGGGGCAGAAGGGCAACTGTCCCAGGCGCCATCCTGCACATGACATACACGTTCCGTGAAAGGCGGCACCATGTCGTGAAGGTGAACTTATGTTCATAAGTACGTAGGAAAAATTGTACAATCAAAACCACCTTAAATGAATTGGGTACGATATTATGTTTGAAAGCATCATCTGAGGTACAGCTGAACAGTAAAAAATCGAGTTGTTGAACAAAATATTGAAAAGCCAGAGGGAGTGATTGTAAACGTCAAATTCGTTTGCAAGTAGATTGACTGAATTTGACCAAACCAATTTTCTGCAAACAGGACAGTTTCATACTTGACGAAAGCAAAATTAGCCTCAAAAAACGGCGGTCATTAAAGAATACAATTGACTTTTATTTTCCAGAGCATGTCAGATAAAAATTTATTATTCAAGCTTGTACCGATTACGTGCAAAAATTTTAAGAAGCTGTATTTTAAGTTTTGTAAAATGAACGACAGAAAAACTGTTGAATTGTTAAAATATCGATAGGTTAAAATATTGATTTAAATGAACTCTTTGTTGGTACTAAGGACGGTGTTCTTGCCAGTTTCATATGGCGACTTATTTTGACGTCTCAATACTTCTTCCACACTCCATCCTTTGGAAAGAATGGGATGGCCAAGTAAGGCAGAAGTTTTAAATTTTTTTGAAAATTTCTGCCTCACCTCTCCATCTCTAGATACAAAAGAGAGACGTTAAATTGAGTTTCCTCACGTGAAGCTGGCATGAACACCGTCAAGTGTTGGGAAAAAATTTCGACAATATTTAGTAAAAAGTAAGAAAGCTAGATATTTTTACTGGGAAGAAAATCGATATAGACCGATATTTCGAATTTGTTTTTTTCTGCTGGTTATTCGTACGCAATCTATTGAAATATTTGGTACTGGGTGGAGTCCAGTATAATGTGGCAGTTATAGCTATCATTGAAACTCATCATTGACAATTTTGTTCTTTAATTTTTGTAATTAAGAAAGAAAAATCAATTATTATTTTGATGGACAAATAAAGCTCAAGACTTAATTAGTATTTCTAAATTGAAAAATGGCGCCTAAATGCGGTTCAAGTGATATTAACTCTGTATGAAATTTTTGGTAGCTAAAATAGCGGCATCTCTGAGCTTGCCCCAGGTGCTCAAAAAGCTAGGAACGGCCCTGGCTTGGACCGGATTTGCGATTTCTCTCGTTGTGACTAAAAAATTTGATCGCAACCCAGTATGATTTCTTGGTATAATGTGTGTTCATTCTCATTTAATTTCATGTGTTATGCTTGTTCCGACTGAATGATCGCACGGCAGGAAATCCAAAGTGCTTTCCCAGCCTTACAAGTTATTAGTGCTAGTTCGCTGTTGTTTGTCGTTTATTAATAAGGTATCCATATTTAAAATGTTATAATCCTCAAAAAATGGTCCGTTAACTATATGCTTCTCCTTAAAACGTATGCTTAGATTGTCAGTACAATTGAAAGTCTGATTTCATTTCATCAAAAGAAATTGATATCTTGATAACACCAATATAAAATTTCAAGTCCAAAAACTCACATTTTTCCTCCCCTCATCAAAAATACCTTCTACATTCCCCTGAAAAAAAGTTTGATTTTTCCCAAGTTTCATTATCGTGACATTTTTGCAACAGATTTCGATTTGATGGTAAAATGAGGTCTTTTTTACGAAGATGAAAACGAACAAAATCGAAAGAGACTTATAACTAGATGTCTCGGTAATTCTTTCACTGCCAACTAAAATAATATGAACAATAATTATTGTATGCATATGTTTGTTACTTGGTTTTGTCAGTTTAGTAGATCTTATGTATTTAACGTTAGTTAGTTAGTTTATGATTACTTTCTTCCAAGAACTAAAGCGAATATAAATGTAACATAGTTCTATGGCATTGAGCTTCACAGTGGAATCAGCCCACAGCTATTTTTGACTGCCTTGCCCATCTTGTGTTGTTCTTGGAAAATAATTCCTTGTTGTATCAGGCTGCTCTTCGATATAACTTATCAGCTGATGTTATAATTGCGTTGCCGTAGCTGACCTAAGGCGATATTCGTAATCCAATCATCAAAATTAATTGCTTAACTAAAAGTTAATTAAAACATATTTGAAATTTGAACTGGAAACAATTCGTAATAGACATATGTAGGTACTCGTAATAATTTGTTGATGGTGACAGAGTACACAACAATAATGTCGGCAAAGCAAACATTTGGCAACATCATTACGACAATTTTTTAAGAATAATAAAATATGTATTATACAAATACAATTTTCAAAATTAAAAAAAAAAGGTAGTTTCTCCGAGTCGATTATTTAATCGGTTAAAAGTCCGGTGGACTTGTGTTATGTGAAAAAATTTAAGAGAAGACATCATTACCTTTGAATTCTTCTTAAAATATTCAACCATATTTTTTAATCAGATAAATCAAATTGCATTTGACTGTAGTTTAAGACAACCGATTCCACAGTACACAAATCTTAGGTATAATACCGCGCAGGTTGTCAAAATTGAAACTGTCGAAAACGTAAGAACAACTACAAATTTAAATTGAAATTATCAAAAATATAAATGGCTGTGAATATGAGCAAGTTAATATACGTTGTCGCATCATCAAATATTGGCACACGGAAAGAATTCTTGGATCAGATCACGAAAAATGAGCTGCAAATTACGGCTTGAGATTTCGTAATTTACGACCATTTCTTGGCAATTTGCAAAACTGAGCAAAATAAAGATATTGATAATCAAAAATCGAAAATCAACACTCTTAAGTATGAATTATTCTATCAAGAGGAAACAAAGATTGCTAACAACAAATCGCAATTTGATCCAAATATTCCTCAATTGCACAATTTGTAAAGTCACCAAACTTTTATTTCGTGATATTGCCACTGAAAGATCAGTCTTGTTCAACTCTTTATTTTGCAGGTACACGCATTTAATTTTATTTAAATTATTTATTTGAAATAAATACTTTACGCTTGACTCTTGCAACCCTCCAGCTGCGGAGCAATCGTGCAACCACTATGCCAATTTGCAATATAGATCATTGGTGTCACACATTAAAGATTAGATACATTCCACGCTGTGGTACTTTATCTCATCGAGAAGTATATTGCGATATATCGGGTTTTTTAATAAGAGCGCTACAAAAGTTTTTTTAAATAACACAAAAACGGTTTTGGATACCAATGAAATTCTTTATTCTAGTGAAAGTACGTTTGATGCCATTATTTATGGAACTCGATTTCTTTTGTATGGCCACAACGGGCACGCTTGCAGAAGTCCAGACGCTGAACCCAATTTTCGACGTTTTTCAAGCATAAATCGGCCGATACTTCTGCAATTTCACGTTCGATATTTGTACGAAGTTCATCAATCATCGCTGGCTTGTTGGCATAGACCATAGACTTGACGTAGCCCCACAGGAAATAGTCTAACGGCGTCAAATCGCACAACCGAGGCGGCCAAGCGACTGGACCATTTCGTAAGATAACACGTTCTCCAAACTTGGTTTCCAATAAATCACAGAGATGCCCAACGCTTGAGAACGACGTGTGAGAGACACATTTGGGCTTTCTGCAACTGAAGCCTCAGTGGCAGCAATATTCTCGACACTACGGGCACTTCTTTGTCTCTCTGGCACAGGAACATTTTGTACTGTGCCTGTAGATTCAAATTTGTCCACTAGACGCTCAATTGTTGATCTGCTAGGACGATTATGACGACCATAAATTGG
This sequence comes from Dasysyrphus albostriatus, assembly GCA_946251815.1. NCBI lineage: Eukaryota > Metazoa > Arthropoda > Insecta > Diptera > Syrphidae > Dasysyrphus > Dasysyrphus albostriatus. The sequence goes on from OX276336.1 coordinate 94,872,010, forward strand.
ACGTAGCGCTTTTAACGTTGAGGCCACTGACTCCGAATTTCGGTATTAAATTTTAATAATTTCGACTCGTTGTTGGCTCGTATATCTTTCCATCATGAAATGGCAAACCTTATTGAAGAGAAATGTCGAAATAGCGACAAGAAATATTGCGTCGTTTGCTGTCCCTGTCGCTCTGCTTTTGTAGCTTCCCTGTTAAAAAATCCTTTACTATACCCATCTCGAAGATGAGTGACAGCATCCACATGCATCTTGCACCCTACAAGCCTTAAGAAACCAAAAAAACACCCACCTACCTTTACCAATCATGATTATCCCGTTTTTCTTTGAGCCATATGCACCGCAGCAGCGCCACAGCGTGAATTTTGTGGAAAACAGCTACATACGTTTGTCTTCATTCATGAAAATATTCTTTTTTCGCTCTAAATTTCTATAAGAAATAAGTTGGGAAAACAAATTAGCAGATAAAAAAAACAATAAATTTTGAAAAAGGAAATTAGAGCTTCATGTGGTGGCGACTTGCATTCTTCGGTGCAACCGTCGTTTGAGCAATGTTCGGTGTCCGCTTCTATTTGTAATTATTCAATAGAAGTATCGAAAGTACTGTAATATTTTCGCAGGTGCGTTATAAAACGTATTTACTTCATTTAAACTTCCACTTATTTATTTCGTAAATCAAAACACTTAACTTTCTTACTACAAAACAATTTATTATTCACCACTCAACTATTCTGAAATTAAATCACCAACTTTACTTTTCACTTTTATTATAATAAACTCATTCCCGATTAAAATTAAACTGTGTCCACTGCCTTTCAAACATGTCCTTTTATACTTATCACACAGGTTCTCGAAATAGCTTGAAGGTTTTATTTAGTACTTGCTTTTAGAGCTTTCTACAGCGGAAATTTCCCATAAATCTCCCTTTCCAAAGCTTTCATTCTGAAATTTAGTACTAAAAGTTCTAAGCCTCACTAAAGCCATCCATAGGTTGGTTTGTTTCAGGTATAAGCCAAAAGATGGTGCTTCTTCATTCGAGAGTCGTTATAGTTATTTCGAGAGTTTTGAGAGTCATTAAACTATAAAAAGGCCAAAAGTTGAGCACGGAACCTTTGGCACCACATATATGGGAAATTTGATAAATAAAATGCTATAGAATTGGTCAGAAAAGGTCAACTACTCCCAGAAATTGGTCAGTCCTATATAACTTGTAATCAAGGCTTAAAGTTTCTCAAGGTCACGCAGTCATACGTAATTTTTCAACTAGTATCAGTAATTAGTCAGCAATAGATTTTCTTTAAAAAAATTTTAAGAATTTTTAAAGTCGTGGCGATTTTGGGCACCTCATTTATGAGACATTTGCAACAAAAAAAAACCCTTAGATCTAAGTATATAAAAGATTCAGTAATTGATCAGCTATAGATTCTTTTTTAAAGAATCTTATAGTTTTTTTTCAGGGTCACAAATGATTTTTGGAACGTCATTTGGCTAATTATAAAATAATCACCATAAAAGGTCAGTTAGTTTCAGAAACTGGTCATCCATTGATTTCTTTTATGAATTTTTATCCTTAAGCCTAGTACGCTGCTGATACGAAATGAAAAATCTCATACAAAAATGACACAACGAAATCATAAACATTCTTCAGTACGCTGTTCGACGAGTGAAATTGATTATTCTAACGAATTATTAAACACAATTGATTACACTAGCCATTTATTGTGCGAAAATTGTGTGTGACAGTTGTGTCTTTTAGTTTTTTTTTGTTGTTTCTTTCATTACAGCGTGGCTGCTTTTGATTTGTTTGCATTTGCATTTTTGTTTTAATTTTTTGAATGGGTAAAGCTGTCAATGAATATTTTTTCGTTTCGTTTTCGAAAGCATTTCGTTGTCATGGCTTATGTCTTAAAGCCTTTCTCTTTTAATTCGATTAGAAATGCAACATTTAAATGTGTGACCACGATCAATTTATTTTTTTACTAAACATATACGACTTTAATAGCTCTGTTCTTTCTTAGCTTATCTCTTAAAAGACTTTTTTGGAAAGAGTGATATTGATGATTCAATTATGAAATTTGTATGTCAACAATTTGGCATCATAAATGTCAATTTTTTTCCACACAGACTTTGTATTCTCAATTGACGAAGTAGTAAGAATATGGAAAGGCATATATTCATACATATATGTATATAGGTTATTTATAAATGTGTTTATATGTACATTGTGTAGGTATATGTCATAATTACACACTTTACTATAAATATTTGTATTTGACAGGAAATTACTGCAACTGGACATGGGATCAATTTTTATGCTGGCCACCTACTCCTGCCGGTGTATTAGCACGAATGCGATGCCCTGCCGTTGGACACGGAATCGATATTACAAGTAAGACATAAACAAACCCGCAATACTTATATATTAAATATCTATATAGTTATTTATGGTAAGTTTTTGCTTCGTATAAAAAAAGAAATTTCGAATTAAAAGAATTGGTTTTCTGTATGTTGTCCCTTTGTCTATACATCCAGACGTCTGTAAATCTATTTTTGCCTCACGGAGGTCATCTTATTCAATGGGTAATATATTTAAAGAAATCGACAAACCGTTTCTTTAGCATGTCTGTTGGAATATGAAATGTCAAGAACTTTTGACCCAATTTTGCGGTGACGCGAAAAAGGTCAAAACGAAATAATTCCAAAAATAAACAATTTGGCCTTATTTCGTTTTCAATGTGGAAATAATGCCGCATTCGATTTGGCTTTATTTCGCTTAGAAAACGAAATAACACAAATTTGGCTTTATTTTGTTTTCATGTCTTATTTGCAGACTGGTACTGTTGACTTAGTAAAATGTTACCATTGACTGCCTCAAAAGAAACTGAGTTTTCGAAATCCAATTTGCCTTGCCTTACATAAACACAGTGCTAAGCACCCAAAAGCATTACGGTTCATAAACAGTGACGTATGTATCCAGCTTGGGTTCAGATTACGATTTGAGGTAGGTGCGAGTAAGGGTCTAGAGTCTAGAAAATTTTGATAACAAACCAATTGGATTTTTTAAGTAACTTACGAAAATAAAACTTACTTGTGTAAACGTTGCCCTTATAAACTATACCTTGGGATTAAAATTGGCATAAACTACGCCATTTATGTATGAAGAAAAAGGTATTCATCGCTATTTACTTCAACGTTGAGCAACCGACTGAACTACATATATCGTATATGTAACTTAAAAATAGAAGCAGATGCTCCTCTCGACAGAGCACGTTCTTCGATTTATTCATACCATACCCTGAGGAGGTTCTCATGTAGATGAGCACCTTTATCGACAATATAATTCATACCAAACTAAGCAACTGCTTTCGAAAAGATGAGTTTTGAGCAGTTGTTCAATTTGAGTAATACAGTAGACGCTCGATTTATGTGGAAAAATCCACAATTATAGTAAACACACATAATTTCATATAAAAATAGATTTCTTATAAAAATTTCTCGCAAGCATTTAACATTGCTTGAACACTGAGGAATTGTTTTTCCTTTTTTTAAACCTGATCGAAAACTTTTTTAACGCTTAAATTAATTGAAAAACATCGACATCGAACAAAATGTGCATTTTGGATAAATTTCATCTTTGGAAAACCTTTCAAAACTCCCCCTTGAAAAAACGTGAACAATCTCGAAAGAGTGAATTGGCTTGGTTTTTATTATTTTGATATATCGAGCGTCTTCTGTATCACTCATAACCCATAAACCAGAACATATCTCAACTTTGGACTAAAGTTAAATAAAAGAAACTCTTTATACCATTGGTTCTATCTACGAATTATTACTTTCACATACACTTTCATTTAATTGGAATCTAAACCTTAATTTTTTATTAATTTTCATTTAGAATTCGCAGAGCGGTTATGCCTTAAAAATGGATTGTGGGGCAATAAGCCACATGATACCATTTATAATCCGCATGGTTGGACAAATTATACGCCTTGCTTTAAACCTGATGTGATAGATTTGATGCAACAACTTTATTCAGGAGGAAATTCCGAAGTTATTCAGGTAATAAGCAGCTCTATCAAGGTATCTTTTCCGAAAAAGTTATTTAAAGAAATTTGAATAGTTTCGCCGAAGCTTATGATCAGATATGAAAGTACTCACATAGAACATACAGCATTTATTCTGGACAGATACCTTGTTTGGAGTGAAAGCCTAACTGTTACATAGCTAATTTAATTTTTACTTAACATCTGTTTTTAAAATGTATTATTTGTTTCATTTTTAGAATAAATTTATTGTAGCAGAAAGAACTCGAACGTTGGAGATAATTGGCCTTATGTTGTCGCTTTGTGCTCTTCTTTTGTCACTAATTATTTTTTGTAATTTTCGTAGCTTACGAAACAATCGAACAAAAATCCACAAAAATTTATTTGTGGCAATGATTATACAAGTTATTATAAGACTGACATTATATTTGGATCAAGCCATTATAAGAGGCGGTCGAAATTTAAAGGGTAATTCTAGTCCAAATGGGATTGAAAATACGGTAAGTAATACAGTTTCGTCAACCATGCGAATTTTTCAAACAAAAAAAGATCTATTTAAATTTTTTATGAGAACAGTAAACTTTAATGAACCCTATTAATGCAAATTACTTGAAAAAAATATAAAACAAATTCTTAAAAATTATATCAGGAGAGTATACTGGCACACTCGGGCGTATAAGAGTACTTTTTCTACACTTTTCCATTTCCTGTTTTTTCACAATAAGTTTGTTTAGAGTCACCAACTGTAGTTTCATTAATTTCAATAACCTGAGTGTTTCATTCAAATGATCGATATTTTTTGACGCAGATGGGTGATTCCGTGCCAAATCTGAGTCTTTGTGTCCAATGCTTTTTTTTGTTATTTAACGTAAAATGTTCGTATATATTTTTGGCTTGAATTGAGTAAATGGATATTTATTACAATCTACATTTAATATCAAGACTTAATTTGCTATTTATTGCTATTTATTAATTAGTGTAGTCAAAATGTCAGTACCATGGCATGTCCGTTCCTTGTTTTTTCAATTAGATTTATTATTTGCTATTGAAATACTTCATTGAATAGAAATGTTGTTCCTAGAAAAATTTGAGTGCAGTATTTGCTTAAAATTTGCTTGCAAAAATTAATTAAAATTAATTAAAATACTTATTGCTGAAAATAATAATAAATGTTGTCCCAGGGTTTATTTTTCATTTCTTTTAGTTTCAAGACGTCTGAATGGTGTTTTTCTAAAAGAAGCACTATTTGTGCATAGTTTACAACAGTCGTTTTATTTTTTTAACGTTGTTGTACTTTCAGAGTAATATGTTTTCATTCGAAGAAAATGTGTCACAAATTTATTTGTCAGTACAGCGGTTGTATTTTTTAAGCATGGTATAACATGTTTTTGGTTGATAATCCGAATTTTTTATTTCTTTTAACGGCTTATGTTGAAATTTTCCTGGAAATTATTTTTCTCATTAATATAGCGAAAAAAGGTTACATAAACTGTCTAAATGTCAGTACCGTGGCATCGTGAACTTTAATGAAACTATTTTTTGATATAATATTTATGTTGCACCAATTTTCTCATATGAACGGTACCATTACCTCGCACGGGCCAAACAAAAATTATTCCACGCAATAAGAACTAAGTAATAACCCAGTACAATGAAAAGAGTTACCACTTAGGGGGCCTATTACGTATAACGAAACGAATGGCGAATGACAAGTTAACGATACTGAAATAAACGATTGTCACGACGCAGATCGATTATGTAAAACGAGAAAGGCGGTAGAAAGATGTTGCCAATCGAAACAAAAAAACAGACAAACAAATTACTAGCAGACCACAGACACAATTATAAATAGATACCTAGACGAAAACGAAAACTGTACTACTGCAAAATGTCAGTCGTTAGGAAAAACGAGTATCGTTAAATAAAAACGATTCTCGTTTTGCATAATCGCATTTAAAAGATAACGATAGAGTTTTTACTACAGTCTTTTTACGTAATAGGGCCCCAGAAGAATAGACTACAAAAACAAAAAAGTTATAAATTTTTAAAGAAAATAAAGGTAGTAGAAATGTCAAGAATTCAAAAAATAACACGTTATCGAGAATATCAACAATAATATGATCAAAAAGAGAACAACCAAAATACAATTAAAAAAAGTAAGAGTTTCATTATCATCTATTCAAGTTTAAGAACATTTCATTATATTTTTTGTTCTTTAAAAGCTGTAGCAAAATGCTTTTACAGATTTGATACCCTGACTAAATAAAGCCACAAAAACAAAACGAAATTTGTTTCCAACAAGTTTTAATTTTTGAATTTTTAAAAACCGCAGTTGGCAGAGAATCACCCAGATACTGTGATCGTCAAATATGCAAATCGTTTTGCTTGCACAAAATCGGTTTGATCAAGGAACGTCATCTTTTGCAAACTCATTTGACGTTCCAATATTTTGTCCGTCAACTCGATTATTTTACAGCTGCACCGCAGATGATGTTTTCCAACATTGTGACTGTATCTTGCTGTATTGTTGAACAAAATGCTAATGGAGTAAAATTTTCTATTGGCGTTTTTGGAAATGAACAGGAACACTTTTGCAGTTTGCGTTTAAGAACATACTGCAAAAACAAATGCATTTTTGATGCAGATGACGTTTTCGTCATGTTGCCTCGTGACATGGGCTATCAATTATCTGACCCAGTGTACATGGTGTTTCTCACGTAGGGTAAAGAGTAAATTAGTGTTGCCAAAAGATAAAAGTTTATTTTATTTTCTCAACCAAAATAATAAAATTGTTTTTTTTTTTTGTATCGGTAGATTTTTTATATACAAGAAAGTCATTGGTGCCTTTGCCTTACCTACATATTGGGGCATCGCATATTCTAGACGTTGTTTAAGTCATTGCTAGGTAAATGTGGAAAACATCTTATTGAAACTTCATCAGTTTAACTCCAGTTTTACCTAGTAGTTAAAACATAAGCAATACCTATATGAATTTATCTCAATATGTCAAAGTTAGAAAATTTTAAACTCACTGGTGGTATGCTCATTTTCTAGATTGAAAAAGTCTGACGCCAACTACTGTGCTAATGAAATATAACTCCAGCTGATAAACTTGGTGGTAGCGCATTCAATATGTGTTTTTTTTATTCAAAAGGTGCAATAAGAGGCAAGACATAAAAAATCAAGCCATTTGCGAAACATTGAAAGTCATATCAATAATAGCCTTTTAGGTGTTGAACCAATAACCGTTTGTATGCCTACCAAAACATAATGTTGAACAGGTGTAGCCCCGGAAAATTATACAAAAAAAATGGTAAACCCACGAAAAAATTCCGACAAAGCTGAATTTCTGTGGAAAGCTTTCTTTTGACGTCTAAAGCATTTCTTAAAAAGTTCCGTAAATTTGGCCCGGGTCTAAAAATGTTAGGGGCGTAAAAAGGGGTAAAATTCATTTTTTTTAGTTTCTCGAAAAACATCAGTTTTTTTTTGAAAAATGAAAATACATATATAAATTGTAGCTTATGTATATACATAATTCTACACAAAAAAGATAATTATAGTTTTCTTCATATACTCAGTAGTTTCAGAGAATACGAGTATCATGCAAGAACTTTATGGTGCAGCAAACATTTATTAAAATGTTATTAATTGATAGCACAATTTTTTGCACGATTTTTGGTTGGGTACATCTCATTTTAAAATAAACTTTTTGGGTTGCCCGGGGTAAGAAAAGAAAAAGAAAAAGGGAAGTTTAGAAAATGAAAGTGATTTGGTTTTTATTCAAAAAAATCGATTGAATTTCCTTTTTTAAACAAAATCATGACATGAATAAATTGTCAAGAAAATGAGTTATTAACGAACTCTGTAGATTAATTATTCTTGAAGTTATAGAGTGTCAAAGTAACACTTTTTATTTTTACTGTAAATGGGACAGTTAATTGTTTTTAGTAAATATATATTGGCAGGTAAGTGTAATTTTTTTTTCAAAAAATAATGAACGCAGGTTTTCCAAAAACTACTCAGTTAAAGAAGTTAGTGATGTTGTGAAACTTCGCTACTCTCTATCTTCTTAGGGGCTAACTACAGAAAGTTTGATCTATAGTGGCTGTTCTGATAAATCGGTCGAATTGAATCCGTACGGATTGAAAACGGTCAACAAAAAAAATTGCTGATTGTGGTTCCATTCGTTTTGCCGAACATCTATTATTTATAGACGTTCGGAAAAACGAGCGGAAAGACGTTTTCAATTGGGGTTTCTTTTTGTTTTCCGTTTCAAGCCGAACGAATTCAAGCCGTGTATGACAACAAGTGTTCAAAATTGCCAGCTGAAAATTTCATGTATGTACCTTTTTTCCCTCCGACCAATACGCATTGAAATAAATTGATGTACAAATTTTACGTCAAATTTTATACCTGTTTGACACAACGTGTTCGTGTTTAGGTAGGCAGACAAATGGTTATTGGTTCAACACCTCAAAAGCTATTATTGATATGACTCACAACTTTACACGCAAATAACTTCACTTTTCATGTCATTGGCTCTCGGTCTATTATAAATTATATAGTCTAAAGCCGCGTCCACATTATGTTGAATTGTGTAGATCAATATCGTTGATCAACGGTGTTCAGTAAGAGTAGACGTGTTGATCGACAATGCCAATCAACATTTCTATACCCGAACGCAACCCGATTCAGATAGATAGCAATCAACAAATATGTTCAACAGAACGAAAACGTTTAAGTATTGTCAGCGGTCGATTTTACTTGGTCGGTCACTGAATTTATCTTGACTCTTAATACAAAACAACGTACATAAATTAAAAAAATATATATAAAAAAAGTTTAACACAAATGACAGTCAAGACGTCAACATTTTGATCGACAATTTTAATTAATAATGTTGATCGGCATAATGTGGACGCTGCTTAAAAGCCAACGACATAATAGCTTTTTGGGGGTTGAACCAATAACCGTTTTTTGCATAGATTTTTATACTACCAATGGGTCAGAGGGAAAAAGGGGTGCATACAACAAATATTTAGCTTGCAATTTTGAACAATAGGTCAAACTCTTTGTAGTTAGTCCCTAAGAAGATAAAGAGCAATGAAGTTTCCAGAAACCACTCAGGATTATGTGTTTACCTGAGTGGTTTTTGGAAACTTTATTTACCTGTGAGCAGTAGGCTGGTTGAACCACCTTACAAAAATGTTGGCATTTTTCCACAAATTTATTAAAATTCGAGATTTGTGTTTTCATTTTCTTTTTGTCAAATAGAAATTTTTAGGCATGTGCCATAGATTTGTAGACATATCTGATGTTTTATTGCACAAATAAACCCTTGAAATTGTAAATTATTGTTCAATTATTGTCAAAAATTCTACAGGTCAAAGATGGTTTTTTACAAATTGTAAACAGTAGTTGTACCTAGTCGAAGTTTACAATTTTTTGATGTCCTTGTCTTACCGTCAACCTTCCTTATAAACCTTTCGATATAGCCAGGCCCAATCGCCTTTGATTTGATTTTCAGAGTTTTCAGCTTCTAGCTGCCTTGGAGCTGAGGATAGAGGTGTCGTCTTGTTAGAAATTCTAAGGCACAGGTCCAACAAATATACATTACGTCACCTTTTTATCCATTCAAACAGATATTTGTTTGTTTTCTGTAGTTATAATATAAACTCTTGTTTAATATTGTTCCATAATAGGGTGATAACTTTCAATCCTATAGCACCTGACGTACGAATGTGAATACTTGATGAGTTCTTCTTCTATAAAGTCGTAAAATTTTAAGCTTATCAGTTGGATCCATCGAAATTGAACCTTTTTTCACCCAAAATGACAACCCATTTCTATTCGTTGCTTTAAACAACAAGGTCCTTGAAGGGCTAAATTCAATCAAAGTTCTTTCTTTCTTCTTCATTTTCATACGCTGGATGTTATGACTGGTTTAAATTATTCTTAAAACCGTCCAAACACTGACTTATACCCCACATTTTTACCAAATTAAGTACATGTAACATGAGGACTTTCTCCTCATGTGGTTTGGTATCAACTACCTATTGGACCAGTGTTTCCCAATATAGGGCCCACGCCCACAGGGGGGTCAGTTCAATTTTTCAGGAGGGCAATTTCACGTTCTGATGCTTCACATCCATTTTAAATTTCAATATTAAGAGAGTGCGAAGGAAAAAAAGATGTCACTTTCTCACTAATTTATTTTCGAAAAGAGTCTATTCCTTACTCAATCTTGGTTTGTTCAAACTGTTGCTTGTACCGAATTGTGAAAGCTTTTTCCAGTTATTCTGTAAAAAGAAAATGTGAGCACGAGGGACTTATTCCATTTTAAAATATTTGTGGAACTTTTTGATTCTCTCAAGCAATAAACTGGAAAAGAAAATTTGCCAATGGTCGATTGTAAGGCATTTATGAGTCTTAGTCTTTTTTTTGTTGAAAAACTAGACTAATTAAGGCTTGTTTCACACACATTCGGTTTCATTCGGTTTGGTCTGTATTCGGTTCGTTTTCAATTTCAGTTTTGAATTTTCACACATAAACGGTTCCTATAAGGTTTTTAATCAAATATGAATTTTTATTTAAAGAAATATCAACCAACTTCAGCACTAGGTGTCAATTCAATAAAAAAATAAAACCTATTCGGTTTCTATTAGGTTTTTATTCTTGCCATTTTCATCGGTTCACACTTATCAGGTCCGACCGAAAATTAACCGAATACAGACCGCACCGAATGGAACCGAATATGTGTGAAACAAGCCTTAATAAGCAACTTCAAGGAAAAAATTACTTTTCCGGAAGCAAAAACGAAGATCTTTGGCTTCGCTGTCCTTATTGATATTTCATAGACAATCATTTACAACTCAAATTTGGACATGTTTCAATGTCTTCGAAAATGTGAAGTGAATAATACCGTTATATATGTGATTGTTTACCATCTGGAATATCAAAACGGCGCAATTCAGAGCTAATTTTGTACTGGGCGAGTGTTACGCCCGTGCCACCATTTCTACCATCTGGAAAATTAATCGCGGGATTTAAAAACTAAATTTTTTGGTTTTTAGTAATTTCTTCCTAATATTTAATAATTCTAGTTTTTTTGTGAATTTTGAATATTAAAAATTACACATAAAAGGTATGGTGAGGCCTAGCACAAACAAGGTTGGGAAACACTGTATTAGATAGTGGTCTCCTAGCTATTTCTGGGCCTGGTAGTCCCAATTCTTTGGAAATATCTATTTACCATATTTCCGACCATTTGTACCATTCCTCAAATATTTTAAACAATTGTAAAAAAATGCACTCTATGTTAACTTTTGCAAAAGAATGATTGTAATGGCCTCAATCAAGTGACGCAATCTTAAATACCCATTATGACAATAAAAACCATTTCCAATTATCTATCAAATCTAAAATAATTTCGCAAGAAATCAAAACAAAAACGAATTTTTGAAATTTTGCATCTGAATCACAGTTATTCATCCGATTTAATCTGAACTTTATTATCTCCGGAGGATAAGAAGAAGCGAGTATAATACACATGTACCTGGATCCCTGGATGCAGGTACTGTTATAATCTGTCTTTTTATAATATATTTATGCACATGCACATTATACAATTATGATTATTATCTTAAAGAGTATTTCCTTTACTAGTCTATACATAAATGGTTTGCTAGGAATTTAATGAATAGATTTGTAAGGACAAGACTTCAACTGTTGCTACAAATGGGTTATGGGTAGCATTTATTTAAATTCTAATTGATTTCCTGTAAGGAGAATATCTTGAAAACCCGTTTACAGTGTTATTGAATTAATTGAATTTAATCTTATGTAATTCATCATTGTATATATTTTACCAATATCTACTTATTAATATAGCCATACATCTGCGAGGCATCTTACGTTTTGCTTGAATATGCACGCACAGCAATGTTTATGTGGATGTTCATTGAAGGATTATACTTGCATAACGTGGTAACTGCAACTGTATTACAAGGACGCTTCCCACAGACCGTTTATGCCATAATTGGTTGGGGTACATCAGTGGTTATGACGGCTCTGTGGGCTGTTGTTACGGCTCATTACAAATCCAACGAGCCATGTTGGTGGAATTACAATCTTACACCCTACTATTGGATTTTGGAAGGACCACGACTTACAGTTATACTGGTAAGAGCATCTGCTTGTCATATAATTCTTTAAATAATTATATATACCTCAAAATCACTCTCTTTTTTAGTTTAACTTTTTCTTTTTGCTGAACATAATTAGAGTACTTGTCGTAAAGCTACGTCAAAGTCATACGAGCGATATTGAACAGGTTCGGAAGGCGGTACGGGCGGCAGCTGTTTTACTACCTTTATTGGGAATAACTAATGTCCTTCACATCATTCAAGCACCAATAAACCGAAGTGCGTGGGAATTTGCTCTATGGTCATATGTAACTCACTTTTTGACGTCATTTCAAGGATTTTTTATTGCGACAATTTACTGCTTCCTGAATGGGGAGGTAATTTAAAAAAATATTTGAATGTACATATGTAGGTAGTGGTAAGCCAACTATGTATATACAAACATGTATATCATAACAGAAACCTTATAGCTATTGAAGACATAGTTTTGACAATTATTACAGGGCTGAACCGTTAAATATCTCTTCAATGTTTTTATTTTTGTTTTCAATATTCAAGCGCTTATAAAAGTGTCCCACCCCCTCAATCTGTATTGTCTGTTTAGCTAAATAAATGAATACATTTTTGACTTATTGCTTTAATTGCAATAAATTTAATTTTGGATTTTAAATAATATTAAAAGACAAAAATATGCATTCTTTTATTTATAATAATTTTTTTGAATGAAATTCGAATTAAAATTTTGAACTTTAGTCCAAAACTATAAATGCATTTCGACCAGTTACAACAAATAGTTATGTAGATGCTGTTGTATCGTTTTAAGACGCAAAATTTAATTTCAATTGTATGCAAAAGTAGAAGACTTAGCATTAAGGATTGGACTTTTTGAATTATTGATTCAAAATAGCTTTTTATGGCATGTCGTCCTACAAATTGGCGTTTCGTCCAACTTACTCACTTGGACTCATTAGTGGCTTTTGTCATACGCAATGTGTTTTAAGTTCAGTTCAACTTATTCTTTGGCAAAAATCCACTAAAAACAGAAATGTTTTTACCGAGGTACTGCATTTTTTCGAGGAACTGACTAATCCTTAAAGAGTATACTTGCCATGAATAGGTGCTCCCTATCAAGCCGTTCGGACTCGGCAAAAAGTTCTAGGTCCCCTCCATTTCTGCCAACAACACGCACACAGAAATGGTAGAGAGTTGTAAGTCACTAGGCCCTGGTTCTCCACGAGCTGTTGCTCCACCAAATTTATTTGTACATATGTATTTTTTTTGTATTCAAAGGTCCGCAAAACTTATATATTTCCTAATTTGTTTGCTATTTTCTTTTTCTTCTTATATAACAGCCAGACCACAGGCTTTACTATTTATTTCTAGATGTCTGAATTTAACAAAAATAAACGGATGTTCTCAAACTTAATTTTAACACATTACACTTGCGGTCATAAAATCCTCACCACATAATAAGTTCTCCGAGAATATCTAATTACACCAAGATGCAGTTTTTTTTTGCTAAAATTATGAACGGTTTTTTTTTAGTGCTATTCGGATTCATACAAACAACAAAGAAAAATCAGTTTGATTTGGGTGTTAAGTCAATATAAGTGAAAAGCCGGTAAATACACTCCAAGCCATAAGGTTAGAACCACACATTTTTCAGAAGTTAAACTGAAGTTTCTCCGGTTATGTTGAAAAGAAAACAAAACTTTGTAAGCCATAAGAGAGATTGATTAACGTGCTAAAGAAAATCCTTAATTAACCCTTCATACAAAAAAAGTTCACCGATTCTACGAGAATAAATGTTGACTGAGTTATTTTGTTGAGTATAGTTTTATGGGGTCATAAGATTAGAAGCACTAATAAAAAGTGAAGAAAAAGGATGGTTTTGTTTCTTTTTTAAGATTTTATTGGTTTCATTTCCTTTTCTTAATAATGTGTGCAGCCACCACCTTTCAAAATAACTTCAAAAATTCCATCTCCAACTAAGAGATCTATACAGTGCTACCAAGTAGTTCAGTGAAATCTCACTCCAGGCCAACTTAATGGCGTTAATCAGTTCTTCCTTATGATCTATCACCACACATTTTCTATTACGTTAAGGTCCCGTGAATATGGTGGCCAAGGCAGCAAGTGAACGTTTTGTTTTCCATAAAAGATTTAACGATTCGAACTGTATGGATAGGCGCGTATCTTGCCAAAAAGTCCATGAGGTTAGTCCAAAAAGATTGTTGATTTTCGGGAAAACAGAATTAAGCAAGGATTTGTAGCTATTTCCAGTCATATCTGTACTTTGAGCTAAAGTCTATCGAGTCTTAATAGGAAATTGCGCTCCAAACCATAACCCTTCCTTCTCTGTTGTGATGATGGTTCAGAAATCGCTCCTTTTTCCTCAGATCATGAAAATATAGTAAGTGTAGCCATCTGGTCCATCCAAGTTAAATTTCTTTTCGTCAGAAAAAATGACTTCCTCAATGTTCTGACCTAATTCCATGCTGAACATTCTAGGTCATGTGATCTTTCACAACACACAAGCGTTGCTTCTTCCTGGCATCATTTAGTGGTGTTTTTTTTAAGCTTTATTCGCTTAAAGTTTTAAGCATTTCAAATTACCTGGATAACAGTGGATAAACTTGCCGTAACATTAGCCTGATGCCTGATTTTAACCGCTGAGAAGGCTGAGATAGATGCAATTTTTTGGATTTCGCGGGGAGTTAAAGCGGAAGAAATATTTCCTTTGTATAGTTTTCAGTAAGATAATGGGTTCTTAAAATAATGGCCTACAGCATTATCACTTTCCTCCAAATTCAAACATTTTTTCTTTCCCATTTTCACTAACACATACAGCAAAGGGTTCAATATAAATGTATTTTACCATTTATATATAGAAAAAAGACTTACCACTTCACACAAACCGTTGATTTTGACTGCTTCTAATCATATGACTCAATTTATTAGCATATATTTTGAATATAATTTGCAAATAGTATTGAAAGTCAAGGTTAAGTAACACTCTTAAAATTTAAAAATTCTGAATTATGTTGTAAACTAAACTAGTGTTTCTTCCAACAAGTTTTATTTTGGTGAATCAACCATGTAACGGCAATAAAATCATTTTAACTTTTCAAAAACGCCTGCTTCTATCCTTATGACTTGGAGTGTATCAACAGATTACTCGGGACAGAAAAATTCAAAAAATTTACTTGGTTGAGGATGGGTCTCTTTTCGTCACATTGCAATTAAAATAGGATGTTCTCATTCAACCACCGTACGGTTAATGAAGAAAAAAGATAATTTTAGTCCACTGGAAAGGAGAAAAGGATCAGGAGCAGGACGCAAACGGAAAACAACCCAGATTGCGGACAATCTATTACTTAGAATTAGCTTTGAGGATCGCTTTAAAAGTGCTAACCGTATTAGAGCACTCAATAAACAGATGGACATTAGAGATAAACAACTATTAACTACTCTACGTAGTACTCAACAATATCTTCATGCGAGTAAAAATGGATAATAAATCATTTTTAATTTGGTGCAATCCTTTTGACCGCAAGTGTAAATGGTTCACCCACAAGCTTTTGTTCAATTTTTATTGTAATAACAAATAAAATAATAAACTTACTTCGCTTAGCACTTATGTATGTACATACCTTAGCTTAAAAATTATTTCCATGTTATATACAAATAAATAAGTAAAGAAAAATATATCCGCTTATTATAAATAAGCGAATATAAAAACAGCATATAAATACTTCCCACTAATTAGGGTAAGCTGGTGTTTGGCGTTTTTCTGAAATCTGTGAAGTTAGCAGGGCAACTTTCACCCACGCAAGTGGAACCTTGACAGGAATTTGCACTGGTGAAGTTAGCAGGTCAATTTGATTTTTTTTTTTTTAAAAAAGGACATCAAAATTTGACCTAGCCTATTCTTGAAATGCAAAAAAAAATGCTAATATGGAGCCTTACTGCAAGTTCCTAACTTGCTTTGTTCCTTAAATACGTGATGTGACCTGACAACTTCATGGTGAAGTTAGCAGGTTATTATGATTTTTTTTTTTTTAATTGAGGACTTCAAATTTTGGACCTAGCCTATCGTTGAAATTAAAAAAAAAAGCTGCAAATTTGGAGCCTTACTACAAGTTCCTAGCACGCATTGTTCCTGAGATACACCATGTAACCTGTTAACTTCACTCTGAATTCAGCAGGTCACTCGATTACAACTTATTTGGCGAAATGCAAAATCGGGAATAGAAATGCAAACAAAATGCGAATTTCTGTCAAGGTCCCATTTGCATGGTTGAAATTTTCTCTACTAGCTTCATAGGTGCATTTTTCTGTATATTTTTATTTTAAAAGCGGAGAAGTGGGCACAAAAAAACACACCTAAACTGTATTTGTATAATTCTTTTGAATTAAAAATCTTATTTGAAACATACTTGCCATTCTTACATTTCTTGAAAATTGATTTAAAGAACACTAAATTTTGTATATAAGAATGTGGAATCTGAATCTTGCCTATACTATTTTCTATCAATAAAATGAAAATGAAAAAAATCCATCATAGGTACCTACTCTCCACGACTTTATTAAATTTTTTTTTTATTTTATGCTCAATTAAAGGTTCGTACTGCTTTATTCAAAAGTATAACAGTTTATATGTCATCCCGTGGCCATCCAGATTGGGCTCCACGTCGCACTTCAATGTTTTCCGCTGGGTACAATACTACTCCCGCTTCAGATGGACACGTTCAGTCATCATCAAGGTAGCTTGTATCCACCTCCATTGTAAAAATTTATAAAAACTATTTTTCAGAACTAATTCACTCCACCAACATAGCACTGATACTAAGAACATTGGAAATAACATTGGAAACCATCATGTCAATTCGTCTTCACATAGCTCACCCATTAACATTCAACAAGTCCAAATCCGTAATCGAAATCACCGTCATCAGAAGGGTTGGATATTATCCTGGTGCTGTCGAAAAAATAAAAAAATTGAACCACAAGAAACTGCAGTTCCACTTGAATCAGCTTTATTTGAATTGTCGGAGCAATAATTATACCTCTAATTAATTTATTTTTTTATAGTAACACATAAATCTTGTAAAGTAAAAAAAGGACTTTAAATAATCATTTTACATATTTTGGATCCAACAAATATTTATATATTTTTTTTAGATTTTTATAAATTGATTGTACCTCTATATTAGCACTAGAAAATTATATTAAGATCCATGTTATAAATAATTAGTAAAGTGAAATAAATATATATAAATACCGTTAAACAATATGTCGCTAAAGAATATTTTTTTTCATTTTTCATTTACAAACCAAATCATTTTAACACCAAAAAAAATAAAAAATATAGCTTTCATTGAAACTCATCATTGAAAATTGTAATGATTGATTTTGAGACATTTAGAAGTCAAAATCTGTTATCATGTTGAAGGACCAATAAAGCTAAGGACTTACGAGTAGTTAATATTTCTCGTCAAAAAAAATTTTAAATAGGCCCAACTTTTCCCATAAAAAGACTTTTCTTATTTCAATGATTGAACTACCTTACCAATGTCGAAAGTAAATACTATTTTAATTTTTTGTTTGCTAGAAATATTAATTAACATCCCTATTTTGACTAGCGATTCGCCGAGTTTAACGTTCTAAAATGGCATTTTAAGACTTATGAGGTTTTGACTTTTCAAAAATAAAAACTGCGTTTTTGTTCAAAGTCACCAAGAAATACAGTTCGACATGGGTGATATAGGCGAATGTTTGCTTAAGGTATTAAGTGAAATTCAACTTTTCCAAATTTTAATTAAACATAGTCACATTTGAAAGTTCGACTTAACGAATCGCAAGTCATAATAGGTGCCTAAGGGTGATTTAAGTGGTAAGGTAAACGAGTAAATTTTTAAATGTTATTTTAGAAGTATAAAAAGTATTTTTTGAAATTATATTTGTTAGGCGCCTTCAGGGTAAACTGGACAAAAAAAATTAAGAACAATGAAAGCTTTGCAATAATAACTTGTTTGCGGTTGCTTGATTACATCAAAGAAAACCAAGAAAGGCTTTAACTGCATATACTGTTTTAAGAATAAACAAAAGGACAAAAGTGAACTAGTGATGATAAATAAACTTATAAATCCTGCATGTTTATGCCTTAAAATAATAAAAGGTGCTTAGCATATCGAGTCGCATTATAATACTAGAGCGTGTACGATGGGTCAGATGAAGAAAAAAATCAGGCGTAAGAATCAATTCAATAAAAAAAAACTGACTAAATTTAATTAAGATAACTCTTAAAAATTAAGGGCACCATCTGAACTTAAATTTTATAATGTAGCTTGTCTTAAAAACAAAAATCGATTCTTGAAATTTATTTTAAATAAAAATCTTTTAATCCATAGTTTTGAAAAAAAAACCCATAAAAAACGATTTTCATCAAAGTTGAAAATTTGGATTAATTGTTAGACCAATAGTGCCGAGAACCGTTAAATAATTAAGCTACATGTAGCATAATTTGCGGTCCTGTATGATGTATGATTTAAATTCAGTATCATAAGCAAAATGTATGAATAATTAAAATAAAAATGAAATACCTTTTTGTCAAGATTCATTTAAAATGTACTATGCTTGTCACATAGGAATAGGAATATTTAGTCATTTGGGTGATATTGAAACTGGTTGATTGAACCAAAAGGAAGCATGACAGCACTGAGACTTCAATATTTGAATTCAGTGATTTGCTTTGATCTGAAATACATTAAAATGGCATTTTAAGACTTATGAGGTTTTGACAGAAAGCCAAAGATATGAAATCTTGAGGTGAGTGCACTTAATTTGAACCTAGCTCCTCTATGTTCCATAAACTCAATAAAAGTATAAATGGACGAAGAAGAAATTGGTATCTCTATGAATAGTAATGAAAATGATGATATTGTTAATTCAATTTGCTAAGTTTTTTTTAAAATAATTTTTCGAAAACTTGTAAGTGTATTATAATTTGTTTCATAGCTACATATACTAGATACCTATTCTCATTAACTAAAATATGCATAGTTATACTTGTGTTTTACACATATCTTCTTTTTAATAACTAAAATGTTTAATTATTTTGTATGTTCGATATATTTATTTTAAATAAAAATAAATGTGTTCCTTATACGTTAGTCCAATAACTAAGTACATCAGACCAGCTCCGGATCTATGGGGGGGCAAACCGGGGCCCGTGCCCCGGCTAGCATCCTCCAGGGGAACCAAGTCCATTTTCCCAATTATTGAGATTTGCCAACACTTTAATAAATAAATGTTAATGAAATGGAATAAGATGCTGCAGTGGAACTTCAATAGTATTTCTCAGTCAGACTACAGCAGTTTTTTCAACCATTTCAAGTACCTAAAAAATATTTTAAACTACCTACATTCAGTCTTGAAAGTTAAAACAAAAATAAACTTGAAGAAGTCAGTTTAAGTTGTAAGCTAACAATTAATCCAATTTTTATAAAACAAAAATTTTCTCATTTTAACAAATTTTATAGGTAACAGAAATTAAAAGGAAACATGAGGGTGTTTTCATTAAAAAAAATAATTTCTTTTTTTACTAATTTTGGTAAAACATATTGAATTTGAGTTTATTTTTAGCTCGAAAAGTTTTTTGGAACTAGGCTTTCCCTCCTTGTAACAAATCTCGAAAGATTTAAGAAATTTAAGAATTGCAAGCATGTGTGTGGTACAGGTCCATAGTCACACAATTATCTTGTGTATCTAGTTCTTTATGGCATTTTGTCTTCTTAAGCATTGAACTGTCACAATCCAAATTTGTTGTATCAAATTTTTTTTCGTTAAAAGTTTGTTAATTTCTGCCAAAAAACTGAGGGAATAAGAACGTACAAAGAGGAAAGTATATGGACCTATAGTATTCATCTGGGTTGGTGCCTTACTATGTGCACTAAAAATTATATATTAGGTGAGCTTAGTACAAAATTCAGGATGTTTTGAATAAAATTCGTAACAATCGCAGAAATTGAGGTGGTACAAAATTTCATACTGAAACGGAAATATGTGTATGGTTTACAAATGCATGGGATCAAACCCCTGTTATCCTGCTCTGGCTACGGCCATGTATGTGTATTTTCTTTGTTAAAAATTGCTTATTGTATAATCTAACATCTAAGGTGCAAATTCATTAAAAAGTTTTTTCTCCCGGTTACAACAAATCCAACCAAGTAGGTTAGATATTTATGGCATTTTTTCATTAATCTCAAAAACGGGAGGGGCGCCAAAATCTAATGTCTGCCCCGGTTCGGAAAAATCGTAGTTCCGGGCTGCATCAGACCTTGCGTCAGATCCGGTTGCTCTTATTTTTTGCTGAGTTACTTGTGATTTTGGCCTTTTAAATAATCCAAGTTTAGGACCCCGAGCGCAGAACGCAACAGGTAAAAAGAACTCTTTTTTAAAACTCGAAATGTTAGCATTTTTTCAGTAGTTGTTGATTTATACCCGAAGGACTACTTTCTAATTAAAACATTGCTCTAAGATTTAAAATAATTTAAATTTTCATCATTTTGAGCTCAGAATCGTCACGAGTAGGTTTTCGAAAAATTAAGAGCCTTAATTTAGCCTTTAATAATATTGTATATCAAAACATTTTTTAAAACCTAGCTTTAAGCCGAAAAAAATGTGCTGAAAATATTGCTTTAAAATATACACAAAATCAAATGTGAAGTTTAAAACTACTACAACTATGAAACCTGAAATTTAGACAGGCGAGTAGAACTGGAAGCATTTATGTATTTGTAAGTGTATCTGCATACTTGAAACAAACCCATTAACTCAAATTCGTTTCTGCAATCATTTTAACTCACCTCAAACAATTTCAAATAATAACAATAACCAAAATTATTTTTCAGTTTAATACTGTGTTGATAACATAAAAGTTTTTCTTTAATTATTAAAATAATATTTCTTTAAAATTTGTTTAACAATATTATTCATTACAACCAACAAATGATTTTTTTTTAATAGAATACGTGTTTGTTTTTAGAATTATTTAGATAATATTAACTGTTTTTATTTACTACTTATTCTTAGAATTAGCTTATTACCTATCAGTGATTTTATATTAAGTATACATTCGAGATTGTTAATAAAAATAGGAAAATAAAGTTTTTCATAATAATGTAAATATATTATGTACAGTCGGGTTGAAACAAAAAGTTTACCATATTTTTTTTTGATACTTAAATATTTTTTTTACAGTTAAATTGGTAAAGTTCTGGGCAATTTAAAGTAACACAATTTAGAATCTGTCTTGCCATGTTCATATGAAGAATAGAATTCAAACTGAAACTGAATTTAGGTCCATGTAGACCTGAATCGAATTGAATTCGGATTACCCGAAAAGAAAGGCTGTCCCTTCGATTCCATTTGAATTCAATTTTTCGCCTGGCATCGTCGTACCTGGATCGCAATTTCGATTTAGATTGAATTCGATCCTTAAATCCACTCAAATAACATAGTAACTGAGCAACTCATTGTAATTTCAATTTTTATATAAATTCCAAAATAAAGAATCACGAAACCATTCGTACTGAGGATAAATATTCATATGCAATTTTCCATTTAAAGTGGAATTAATGTTTGGATTTTCGGATGTGTAGATAAATTCCAATAACTATATATTTTCTGATACATTTTACATTTTGGCATATTATCATGTTAAATTACAATAAAAAAAGATACACTGCGCTCAAACGGAATAGGCAAGCGGTTTTTTCGCTGAAACGCTTTTTAATATTTCTTCATTTTTGCGAAATTTGTAACAATAATACCCAAAAGAGGAGATTCCGAATAGGAAATCTAGATTTTTCTAGTTAAAAAGGAATATTTACTCTTGTCCCCTACTTTATGTACCTAAAGATAATAATAAATTATATATGAATGTACTACAGACAAACTAAAAAAAAATGTGCAAAAAACTAAGCAAACTGCACGGGATTCAATTCAAAAGAACTGTATACTCCATAAAGGTTTGAAAACAAACAGAAAACGGAGTAGATTGAAAAAGGCTCACGGAATATGAGGTATAATTTTAAATTTATTACGCAATAGCCCCTCATCAAATATGACACAATGGCACAGCAAAAAAACAAAAAAACAGCACCAATCTGTCACTTTTTGTGGCTAAAAAGGTTATTCCTTCATTTCTCTTGGGTTTTCGTAGCCCAAGATGCAACAATTTTAATTTTGATTCCGAACGGACTCAGAAAAATGGAAGTGAGGAACATCAACATCACTTAGCTCAATTTTTTTAACAAAAACCATGATCTTGTTCATTAATTTCGAATATTCATTGAAAAAGCGGATATTTAAGGTGCAATTAATATTAACAACAACCCATTAGGTAACACAATCAGAGATGGACAAATGAGTCTGAATAATGATAGTAATAGATAAAAATTGGATAGTTTGTGTATTTGCTGTGTGTTAATTGTCTCTTCACTGATAGTCCTCAAAAATATGGACAGATGTTTTATTCAAAAGTGCAACTCTGTATTAAACAAATCAAAAACGATATTAGAGAATGGGGAATTAGATTTTTTAACCTTTCAAGTTTTATTGGTGAATAGTCGAAGTACCATCGAAGTTTTCACTTTGAAAGTACAAAATCAACTTTAAAATTTGAATATTAGATATGATATTTGTCGAATAATTCGAATAAGGACATACCTCAGAGTATTATTCCGCCTTGAAAAAAAGTTATCGCATGAGGTGTGCATTAAGATAATGCAACAATTTACGGAGCCAGCGTCACTTTAAATACGTTGACTGCATTTGGGAGGTCCTACCCAACACTTCGTTTTCGAAGGAGTTTTCAAAAAAATGTTTTAACCTAAGAGATTACAATGTTTAATAGTCTTAATAAAGTTTATTCAACTCAGTCCCTGAACTCTGCAATGATTACTGCTCACTAGGGTGATTCAAAAAAACGTTTTGTGTGTTATGACTGACCAACCACACAATTTTGTTACCTTGATAACGCAATTGATCGATGTTATCAACACAAAATTTCAACCCCCTAGGTTCAAGACGGTGCTCAAAAGACTTACATAACTTTTCTTAAGTTTTGCTAAGAAATCCCCTGTATAAATATTGGTGTATACTGGGTTTTCCCCAAAACCGTTGTCGATATTTTGGACATACAATAATACCCGAAAAACCCGAAAAAGGTTTTACTTATGAGTGAAATTTTTTTCGTTATTAACCTTTCCTACCAAATAAGTAATTGGAAGTATTTATAAAGATACTTTTTCACAAAAAAAAAATGATTTTATTATGAATAGTAATTTTTTGACGTCATAAACATTAGCAGCCAAACAAACAACGGGAAAAGTATCTCTCATTTAGTTTTCAAAATTTGACTAAAAATTGATAACAGCATTAAATTAAAAAAAAAAAACAGTAGTGCT
The DNA here is from genome assembly GCA_946251815.1 of Dasysyrphus albostriatus. Taxonomy (NCBI): domain Eukaryota; kingdom Metazoa; phylum Arthropoda; class Insecta; order Diptera; family Syrphidae; genus Dasysyrphus; species Dasysyrphus albostriatus. Next base: position 94,895,668 of record OX276336.1, read on the forward strand.
TAATAGCGCAAAATTTTGAAAAAAAATTAAATTTTAAAAAAAGCTCATAATTTTTTCGTAAAATATTCACTTTAAATTTTAATTTCTCAAAACCTATTCTTTGAAACAACTTGATTTGAAAAACAAATAAAAGAATAGGATATTGGCTTTAAAAAAAATTATAACGTATGTGCTTACGTAAATTTTAAATATTTTTTTTTCCGTTTTATATCAATAACGTGTTGGGCCGATCACTAAAAAAACTGTTTATTTTAACTACCCTACTGCACACTACTTCTACACTTTTTGTATGTACTAATAAAATTTTTGAAATAAATCATTTTGTTTTGGCTCGAAAGAAAGCAGAAGAAACTACTTAACCAAAAACTGTTTCATTCAATTTAATTAATGCAAAAATGTTGAACACAGAAAATCCGATTGGCCAGTAAATTTGTTAACCTATTCAGCTGCAGTGTATCTCAATTTTGTTTTGTACAATTTTGTTTTTGGATATTTTATAAGGTAACTGGTTTCATTTTTCTTATATTTAAAAATACTAATCACAAACAAGTCTTAAAATTAAAAATTAAACTTATAAACGAATATACATATTTTTGTATGTATGCATATAAAAAGCATGGCTTTCAGGAAGCATTAATAGAGTTAATATTTTTTTAAATAAATAAATGATATCTTATAACATATATACAGCCAAGCCGAAGGAAGAACTTAGTAGTTATTTAAAAAAAAAACTTTAAATATAACTTATGTAAATTATAAAAAAATGTTCTTTATTTTGATTGTGTTTCATAAATTACCAACGTATCAAACATTATTGTTGGTATTCACATTCGTACTAAAACTAATTTTTTAATAAACAAATTTTGTTTTGTTAGTTACCTACATCAAAATATTACATGTCATTTTTGTTATGGATAGGACTGAGGTACCTACTTACTCTGTTAAAAGGACGGAAAACTAAGTGTTTATTTAATATAAATAATAACAATATTAATCCTAATAATTTGTGACTTTTGTGGGCAACTATGAAGCTACTGTTTCGTTTTATTTTGAAAAGGATTCGAACTGTTGATTTCAGTTTTTAAAATGGCAGTTTTTTCATAATATTACATTCTCAAATGTTAACAATTTAAATCGATCTGTTTAACCCAGAATTTATTAAATTAATGTCGGGTATTTTGATCGCTAACTTATAGCTGGGCTACCCCAACAATTCCACATGCTAAAAAAAAGTACTTGATTAGGTACTTGTGTGATATTTTGATGCGATTTAATCTTTTAACGGTTGATTAAAATTTCATAAGAGTTCGTCAGGTTTTCTTTTCACGACCTTTAATCTCTTGTAAATAACCAAGTGGATCAATGACGCACTTTCTGAATATATACCGAATTCTAGCACATATTATGCATACTTATACAAATTCAGAATCATATAATGATATTTTACTTTGAGCTTCCACTTGGAAATAAAGTACCCATGAACATGTGCTTCCGGTCAATTAGCCGATCTTGACTGCTGTACAGCGGATTTTTCTTCATTCAGCTAGTGTGATGAGATGTTTTAGTATTGTATTGTACTTTTATTAAGTCTTTTTTACCAATAATTTAATTAATAATTTAATTAATAAATATGGCCACCTCGTTTGGTATGAATAATAGTGCCATGTGGCTAGAGTAGAGATAGAGAGATGAGATTGATTTTCCTATTATTGCTCAAGAAGTATTTCTGTTTACGTATATTTACTAGCGTTTTGCCTATGAGATGCATAAAGAAGATGATATATTTTAAGATGAGTATTACACAGGCAACGACTATTCGCTTTTGGATTCAACGCAAAAGAAAGAAAGATTAATTTATAATTGAGTTTCAATTCAGTCACAAATTTTTGCAACTTTTTTAATGTCTCGACAGAAAAAATGTATCATGAGTGTCACAAAGAACAATTTCCATGTTCTCAAATAAAATTACATATTTTATGTTTATTCAAATTGTTAACTTGGTCAACTGAATGTAATAACTAAATCAAGTTGCTTCGATTGGGCATTTTGAGATTATTTTGTGAATACCTAAGAATGGACAAAGGCACTTTATTGTGCCTTGCGAAAGGCAAGGAAAGGAACAAATTTCAAAATTCAACATCATAATATACCCACATTTTGTTACCTACTGCTCCTCAAACCTCAATACTGTTTAAACTTCCGGATGACATGTTTTCTGTATGACTTCCCAATCTATTCCTCTTTTTCATTCCAGCACTTGCACCCTGACCGCCTCTGTTTGGCATTGGCGAACGCTGGACACGAGGACTACCCGGCACAATCGGGATACCGACCCCACCATTGTTATTGTTCGTACTGCCGGACGTTCTTCGTGTTCGTCTAAGTGAGGGAATACGTGTAGGTAGGCCATCTATGTTCATGGCAGAGTCAAGTGGAGAAACCCCACCTCCTCCTGGCTGGGTGTAATGAAGGTTTCGTGCACTGCGCTCCAAAGTTCGACGATGGACTTCCATTGAGGGAGTAAGTGGTGGGGGAGGGGGTTGATAATGCATTGTTGGTGGATGGTGGTTGTTGTTTTGATGTGGCGGTACTGGAGGAGGATGCTGGTGGTGCTGTAGCTGGTTTTGATGGGGATGAATCTGTTTCTGTAACATTATAGGCGATTGCGATGGTGGAGAGGTTCGATGGTGGTATGGGAGAGTTGACATCGTAGTTGTTGCAGGCTTTTAAGAAATTTATAAAATATAAAATAATTTCTTTTAGGTTTAGAAAATAATTGGGTACCTTGTCACCATCTAATGCCAGAGGGTTCGGTGTGATGTTCATTCTTGGCAAAACACCGTTCATGCGATGACTTGGTTTGTGACTTTGTGATCCAATCACTGACGACGTTACAAATTCAGCTTGAATGTTATCCAATTGGGGTTTGTCTCCATCTATAATGATTACAATTAATACAATGTTTTTTAATCTTACACATAATCTTTATCGAAAACAACTTACCTCCTGATTGTGAGTTCTTCCTTCGTCGCATGCAAAGGCACGCAGCTATTATTGCCAAAAGCAGAAGAATACCACCTCCACCAACTCCGGCTATAACTGGGTATATTGAGTTGTCTTCTTCGTTAGCGTTGGTTGCTTGTATAACAGAAGGTGTGATTGGCGATGCAGTAGTTGGAGTTTCTTCAAGTACAAAATATACAATGTTTTTGAAATACCAATTTAAAAGCTAATTTTGTTACTGTTCACTCACTTTTTGTTCTGCCTTGTAAAATCGTACTAAAATCCGAAGCCGCAGAGGCTGTGAACGACTGCAGTTTGAATTCGTAGGCAGTTCCGGGCTCAAGCATATCAATTTGGTACCTCCTAGTATTACATCCATCAACAGTTGCTTTGAGATACTCTCCAGCTGTAGATGTAGGTCTATAATATGCATAGAAGCCATCTACTTTATTAGATCTATTTAATGTCAGTTTCCAATGCAACATTATAGCAGTTTCCGAGATGGGTTCGACTTCAGTCAACAATGGTGGTGGTAGGTGACCCATAGATGGTCCTAAGGCTGCCCCTCTTTGTAGCAAGAACTTACTTGAACTGTCTCCTTCTTTGTTGTCGTTATTTGAATATACTGCGATTATTCGAAATTTATATAAACGATCCGCCTTGAGATTCGACACGGATGAGGTAAAGTTCTTATGCCCGCTATGATTACGATCTTCCTTTCCATATGGAATATCCTCGTTCGTTGTTTGCCAATTTTCTCGTGGTATAGTCTTTTTCAGATCGCCTAACATGCGATACTGTACCTTAAAAAATTGTATAGGAAGACCATAATTCTGGACACTCCAACGAAGCATTACAGAATCATCTGATAACCGAGTTACATTTGGGCGTGTTGGTAGTGTCATGTTAGCTATTTAAAAATAAATTATCCAAGATTAGAACGCATAGTACCAAAATATATTAAGATATGCACATAGAGAATTAAAAAGAGTTTTGTATGATAGTAAAGGCTGCAAAACTTTTAAGTTTAATAAAACAGATAAATGACAAAATTGTATATGCATTTTTTGTAGGGGGATCAGTGTGAGTGTAGAACCCGATTTCGGTTTTGAGAGTCCCCAATTCAGCAGTCACCTTGAAAAAGGGTTTCTACGATATTTTCTTTGAAGATGCAAGAAAAATGTCTCCCCTTCTGATCGGGCTGTAATCTATGTATATGGACAATGTTTCAGTGTAGTTAGGGATGAATCTATACAAGTAAGTAAAAACAATAACTTGATACTTTTGTTTTGATACCAAGTACAGTTGGAATCGAGTAAAAGTATTTGAATCGAATGAAAGTAGTTAAAAAATTTACCAAAGTTTATATTTTTGGTTTGTACAACTACTCTCATCATTGAAACTGAAGCAACAATCAGCTAAACTAAAACCCGTCTGAGCGGAAAACACTTATAAAACTTGTTTCTAAGAAATATTCCATATATTTTTGTTTTTGATTCATTATAATAAAAATTTAAAAAATGTAATGATTTGTTAGAACTTTGAATTTAGATTCGATGCAAGTAAGTACCTGAGTACAATTCGATACTTTCTTCCGATACCTGTATCGAGTACAAGTACTCGACACCTTGGAGGTATCGTTTTATGCCTGATGCCGGATTAACACGAGTGACAAATGGCCATTCATTCAGGTAATTAAAGTGGCAAAATAATGGTCAAATCAAATCATCAATTACATGCATTTACAAGAAGGAAAAATAATGGCATTCTGATGCTCTGTCATTATACTGACAAAGAATGAGTACCTAAGTTCATTCTTTATTGTGTACTGTCATTTTTTGCAAATTTGTGTCACTGTGCATTTACATGGCTTCATTTTAATGACCATATTTAATGGCAGTTAGCTCCGCCATTTATTATATGACAAATATTATGGCAAATTTTTAATTCATTTACACGATTATGTCATTAATGGTGAGAAAATGAAAGAAATTATGACAATTTGTCACCCGTGTAAATCCGACATAAGTGTATAGTGTAGTCAGTTGTTGCATTCTTCTTCCCCTTAAACAATTCCGCCGTTATTATCGTACTTCTAGGAATACACATCAGTTTACCCTTGAATCTAATTTGGGACGTACCTACTGTCAAGCAGTAGAGGACCGGGCGGAGGGACTTGTTACCAAGTCTGTTATTGGCGATGAGAATTTATTTAACAACTAGAGTCTTATAGCCCAGGAAAACTAGACTTTCACTTCGAAAAAATTCCCACAAATCTGAATTTTATTGGAGAGCTTTGTTTTGGCATCTTAAACATTTCCTTAAAAAATTTCAGTAAATTTGCACCGTGGTTTAGTTTTTTTCGGGGGGTTAAAAGGTGTAAAATTCAGCTTTTTCTTAATTTCTCGAAAATTATAAGTTTTTTTTGAAAAAATGTCAAGGTACAAATTGTAGCTTATGTCATTCTACACAAACAAAATTAACATACTTTTTTCATACAACGATATATTCTGAGAAAATTATGCAAGAACTTCAAGGTGGATTAAATTTTGTCAAAAAATTTATTAAAATTTCCATAATCGATGGGCTAAAGTTTTTGTACGATTTGAGTTTGGCTACATCTCTACTTTACAAAACCAAGTTTTTATGGTGCCCGGGGTAAGGGGATGACCACCATCTTGAATAAGAAAGTGATTTGGTTTTTGTTCAACATAAATCGATGAATTTTCCTTTTACAAAAAAACCAGTTATTCGTTCATTTTCAATACCAAATAAAAAGTGTTACTTTGATACGCTATAACTTCAAGATTAATAAATCTTCAGAGTTTGTTAATAGCTCATTTTTTAGATAATTTTACTGTCTAAATGTTATTTTTTCATGATTTTGTTGTAAAAGGAAATTTCATCGAGTTGTTGAACAAAGATCAAATCACTTTCTTTTCAAGATACTGGTCATCCCCTTACTCCGGGCACCCAAAAAACTTGGTTTTTTAAAGAAGAGATGTTTCCAAACTCAAATCGTACAAAAACTTTAGCCAATCGAATTTGGAAATTTTAATAATTTTTTTGACAAAATTTAATCCACCGTGATGTTTTTGCATAATTTTCTCAGAATTTATTACTTATATAAAAAAAGTATGTTAATCTTTTTTGTGTAGAATGACATAAGCTACAATTTGTACCTTGACATTTTTTCAAAAAAATGTATAGTTTTCGAGAAATTAAGAAAAAACTGAATTTCACCCCCTTTAACCCCCCAAAAAAAATTTAGTCCCGGTCCAAATTTACGGAACTTTTCAGGAAATCGTTAAGACGTCAAAACAAAGCTTTCCACCAAAATTCAGCTTTGTCGGAGTTTTTTCGTAGTTTTGACATTTTTTTGTCTAATTCTTCTGGATATTAGGTGCCCGTTATAGTTATCATTGAAACTCATCATTGAAAATTTTAATGATTGATTTTGAGACATTAAGAAAGCAATATCACTAATTATTTTGATCGACAAAAAAGCTAAGAACTCAGTTAATATTTCTACTAAAAAATTCAAATAGGCCAAACTTTCCACATAAAAAAAGACTTTTCTTATTTCAATGATTGAACTACCTTACCAATGATCACTGAAATCGTAAGAAGTCTTTTTTTGCGGAAAGTTGGATCTATTTGATTTTTTTGGGAAAAGATTTTCATTTTTAAAATTTTTTCATATTTTATTCAAAAAAAGATGAGATCTGAAGAAGAAAGATGAGATCATTCTGGTTTGAGAGATTTGATCTGAATTCACCCATACATGCAAACATTCTTTAGTCAAATGACAAATCGAAACAGGAAAATTTGTTTGTTTTGTTCTATTTGCGCCGACGGTATACGCCATTTTTATGTGGATGCGTGTATGTAAGCTATATGTGTAAACTGAATCTAATCAAAACTAAGTAACTATCGCATCGATAAACTTCGTCGAGAAACGATGGAAATTGAAACAAATCGTATGAGTTTTGTTTCATTTTTCAACGTTTATCGACGAATTTTATCGAAGCGATAGTAACAGAACATGGGTTCAGATGCTTTATTCAAGGCAGTATTTCTAGATTTTAAAATCAAATCTTTCAGAATTCAATAAAAAACGACATACATACATAAGTCTTCAGCCTTATTTGTATAATTGATTTTGCTTTCTAAATGTCTCAAGATCAATCATTAAAATTTTCAATGATGAGTTTCAATGATATGTAGCTATAACTGGCGCCTAAAATTAATTAAGACTTATCTAAGATCAACAATAAATAACAAAAATAAATGGACTAATCTTTTCAATTGAAAATGAGCACACAAAAAATATAAATTTGAATGATTTAATCGAATCAGTCAGTATAATAGCCTCATGAAACATATAAGACCTGTCTCTTCTTTTCCTAGCACTGCTGACAAAACGCTGACATCATTCACAATGGTAAATAGCCGTCTGCCGGTCAGAGTGAAAACTTGTATCTAGGTTATTGAATTTAACCCCGATAGAAACCTGGATCCCATGTTGTTTTTGTAATACGTGTAAGAAGATAACCTCGACCCAGAACCGCAGATATTAAAACGTAACCAGTAAAAACTTTTAAATAAAATCAGAAAACGCCCACTCAGGCAATAAATTGCCATCAAATATTGCCAATGAAGCCTCAGCATTAGTTTTATAAATTTATTGGTATTCCATGGATATACAGTACTGTTAATGTGCGAAGCGTATATCGAAGAAAATATAATAAGGGTGTTCATGCAACTTCGTAAAACCCTAGATAAGTTTTCAAATTGCTTAAGTTGATCTTTTGGTTAATGAATTGTCGAATTTTGTACGGGAAATGATTTACACAATTTGATTAAACTTATCCAAGGATTTGGCTGCGGAAAATTACCCAAACTACTTATCCAAACGTCATTGTGACTCTTGACTCGGATCGAATTATGGCACATGGCTCATCGGTAGTTTGATTAGGCTAGTCACGCACAGGCAACTACTACTACCGCAACAACACAGTTTAGTGTTTAGTCACAGGCCCAGGCTCAAGGCTTACAGGTTAACCGATGAGGCCCATGAGCAACTTCACAAGCAGGTGACTAGATTTTTTAAGTAGAAGAAAAAGGGCTTGCAAACACAATATATTTAAAACTGGTGTTTTCTCTTGTGTGTATCTGTGGTTCTACTTTGAATCTTTCCAACAATAACTTACAGTGCATATAAATATGTATTTCAATGTATGGATTATAATTTTTAGATACAAATCTTATTTACCTAAATTTATATATAAAATCTATTTTGTAATAATTTGTGTCTATGTGTCGCCATCAGTCAAAGGTTAGGAGCCCCTGCCACAACGGACTCAACCATAAATGATTTAAATTTTAAAAACACTGCCATAATTATAGTTCTCAATCCCAACCCAATCTTACAACCAATGAATGTCACAACCACAAAATGCAGTCCACATTCCACAATTAGATTTTGAAAATACACTCTCTTAAATACAGTTGGTTGTTCTCTGAAGATTTTTTGTTGTAACAAAATTCACAAAATAATAACACCGAGTCGAGCACCAACATTCGAAACACGACAGCACTCAACTCAGCCGCTGAGCAATCCCAATTTAGTTTCTCATTGATAATCGGAGTGAGTGGGATTGCCATTTTGTGCTCCGTAGCTTTGCGAGTCGAGTGTTTAAATTTATTAATTTTGTGAGTCAGTGTCGGTGCACTTGTTTTTATACATTTCATTTGTATATTGACATGCGTGTGTGTGTGTCTACACATGCACGGTTAAAAAAAGAAGCAAATAAAATTAAAAAAAAATTACTCCCTGAACCATTTTGCGGGATATAAATTCTGATTCAATTACAATTTCTGAATTAATTACAAATAAATCGATTTTAAATCAAAAACTCTATCTGGATTTTCGCAGTAAAAAAAAAATAATACCATGTCTGGTGTGAGTAATAACACCAGTAATAGTGCCCTAAAAGGTGCTCCCAATTCCTCCACCACATCACCAAGGAATGAGAATCCAAACAGCGGTGGAAACTCTTCCATTTGTTTAACTCCTAGGTTCACTAATGAAGAAAAAGCAATCCTTTACAGCTTGTTTCGCAAGCATGAGGAAGTTATCGATATAAAATACCGCAAGAAACAAAAAGGGAAGTACTCGGTTCGCGACGCATGGCAGTCTATTGTTGATGACTTCAATGGAAACCCTTGCGTGACAATCTTTCGTAACCTCAAGCAAATTCAGAAATTTTGGTTAAATGCCAGGTAAACTCACGTACTCATGCTTAAATCTTTATAAATAAAAAAAGATTGTTAATATCAAGAACAAGAAGAAGGCAGCCAGCTGCAATCCAAACAAATAATAATAATATTATTGATCTGTTTTTAAAGTGGAGTGAGTGTTTTTTTTAAAGGAAAATTGCTTCACTCGACGTAGCCATAATTAAGCAAAAACAAATGGCGGCAACGTTTGAGTAGCATTGCATTGCAGAAGAAAAAAATGACAACGAAAACACACTGTGCGACACGCCATCTACATTTGTGATATTTTAAGAAATTCCGATGTAGCCAAAGAAATGTATTTCTGAGATGATTTGTAGTAAACTACAAATAATGCAAACCTTAAAGCAATGTAGGCCTCCAAAAGTAAAAATAAAATTATTAATTTACTTTTCATTTAAATAGTCTGGCAATCAAAAAAGGCACAACAGGGTGATTCACCCTTATTACGAAAGTCGTGTTAATGTAGAGAATGAAGTGAAAGTATCCAAATATAATCAATTGAAATCGAATTTGAATTTTACAAAAACGTTTTTTATAGCGTTTAAAAATGTTATTAGGCACATACCTTACAATCAATGTAGGTACTAAGCACTTTATGGATTTGCATGAACGACAAAACGCAATTGATGAGTATTGAATAGACCTTTTAAAAAGGAAAAATTATGCAAGGTTTATTTATTGAATATGTTGGTTTGGCTCATAAGCGTGCTTAAAACCGAAAATGCTACTTAATTCACCCATGCGTTTCAACTTTTGTTCAAAATTAAATTTTCTATAGAAATGGATAGTTTCCGAGACATACCAAAAATTGTTGAAAGTGGCCAGTGTGACCATTATCTTATAAACGCATGAATGAATTTAGTACCATTTTTGGTTTTAAGCATGCTTGTGGCTAAACAAACATATTAAATAACAAAAACCTATGTCTGTAACTGTTCATTTATACCCCTCATATTTCATTAATTTAATAGACTATAAACATACATTTCTTTTGTCATAAAACACGAGTAATGTCGTAATTACACGACCAGAAAACTGCCAGAATAATGCCAGTTTATCGCTCATGTACAAAAATAAACCGCTAAAATGTAGTAGAAATTATGGCATTTTGTCAGTGATGTACTCGTACCTAAACCTGGCAAGTGTAAACATTTTGCTTGAAATCGAGGACGATGTTGAATTTTTATAAGGTGTGTTTTATTAACCTCCTTAATGTGAACATTTAGATAGGTTCCACATTAAGCCATAGAGTTAAGTGCCTTTCACATGAGCAACTGGTCGCCAACAGATGCGAATTGTCATACAAAATAAACCAGTAGAATAGGTGCTAAAAAAATTGAGGTTAAATTCGAGCGAATACTTCATTCGCAGATTTGTGGACTGCGAATAAGTGTTTGACAATTCGCAGAAAATATCTCGTTAGTCGCGTAGAAAATATAGAAATGCTAAATTTAAACTAATTTTAGGTTGTGTTTTCTTAAAAAAAAAAAAACTCGTGTATTCAGTTTGTCAAAAAGTAAAAACAAGAATTTGTTGATATTTGAGCTTGGAATTGCCTAAACAAATTTATTCGCATTCGCAGTTCGCAAATCATGTAAAAGGCACTTAACTGAATCTCAAATGTGAAGTTAACTTGTTGTTGTGTGTTCACATTAAGGTCAACAAAGCACGCCTATTATATCTTTTTGCTTTAAACTAAGTTTTACAACAAATCCGTATCTGACATGGAAATACTAAAAATCTTTTCTTTTGCACAATTATTTTATAGATCACATACATTGTATGAATTTGATGGATCTGCAATGTCCGTTATTTCCCAAAATCGTTTTTAAATAGCAGACACTACCTAAACCAAAAGTTCATGCCTTACAAAAAAATATTTTGTCAAAAAGAATTTTGTCCGAGGTCATATACACGTGGCTCTAAGTCCATACTTTTTAAATTTGTATAGGATTTTCGGTCTTTTTACGTTTTTTTTTTCTCTGGCAGCCATTCTATTTTTTTTTTTTTTTTATTTGTGTTCCTTAATGCTGCCTTATTTAAAAATTTTATTAAACAAAATTTATGTTAAATTTAATGGCGTTTTATTCTATGATGTTTTTAATGAGAATTCTTTTGGTAATATTTCGGGTCAAATTTTTTTTAAATTTTTTTAAAATACATTTTGAATGTGGTCTTTAAGGAGACGATTAAAGAATAAAATAAAAAAAATAGAATAACTGCTGTAATTCGAGAAAAAAAAAAACATGAAAAGAGTGAAAATCCCTATGGGCTTAGAGCCACGTGGAAATTTGGTTATATTCAGACACGTAGAATTTCAAATTTTCTTCATATTCAATTATTATAAAAAGCCTGAGCACGGGCATTTGGAATTCTAAGTGTCTGAGTTTAACCAAATTCCCTAAGAATAATAAAACTCACAGTATCTCCAATGCAGTGATTTTTATATTAGTCGGTAATCATCGATACAAATTTGCGTCTTAGAAGGGTATGATAGTCATCTAACTGATGAGCCCAACTATCATACCTGGGCGAAACGCAATGGAGTTGAGCTCATTTGAACCTTTAACTTCAACAGTCAAATTGACAATTACTGTCGAGTTCAAATTATGCTAGCCGAAACGCTGTACTCTTGTTGGACTGATATGAGAGCACTCAACTTGTGTGTCATTTTTCTTTCACTAAGTTCAGACCGCACTCTTTATAATTTATATTTATATAATTATAATTATTTTAACTAAAAAACAATTAGATTTTGTTTTGAATTTAAATAATAATGTAATTCTTTATTCTCTTTATTTTTCTTCCATTTCAAGATTGCGGAAACAATACCCTTTTCAACAAGATATTGACAAAAAACCGATTATTACTCGTAAGAATTCCACTTCTGGCAACTCTGTGACCGTTTTGCCAAAAAATTTGGATTGTGTGCCAGCGCCCATTAAAAGTGAACCTGAATTCATTTTACCCGCCAACAGCACACCGCAATCAACACATAATACTGAAGAATATGAAGAAATCGAACTACAGGGAACAACTGTAAGCGATACACTAAATGCAGAATCATTAGACGATTCAACAGAAATCCATCAAATTCACGAGCAAAATCATCAAGAAATTCAACAACAAATAATTCAGCAACAACAGCAGCAACAACAACAGCAACAACAACAACAACAACAACAACAACATACAACTGTTCAAGCACAACAGGTCAATGTCGATCAGATAAGTGCTGAAAAACTTACCCTAAACGATCTGCTGCACTTTAAGAACGCTCGTCCTCGTGATGAAATTATTTTGCAGATCAAACATCCAGATGGCGGATCAATTACCCTGCCATCACCCACTCGCATTTCTATTCCCCATCAGCATAGTACCTACAATCACATCATTGGTGAAATTAAGGGTCAAGCACAAACGCCACACATTCAAGTGCAACATTATCAAACACAACAAATTCAGCAGCAATCACCCCAGCAGGTTGCTCAACAGCACCAACAACAACAACAACAACAGCAACAAATTCAGCAACAATATAGTGCAGCGAACTCAACATATTGCACATATACCACACAACACCTGCCGCATGCTTCATTGCCATCAAATATTGGACAACCTGTAAGCGCATCAAATCAAGCCAGTTTTGTGGTAACAGAATCCTTTGAGGATAAAGTCAACTTTTTCAAGCTGAAAGAAGCAGAGCTTCGTTATAAAGAAGTTCAACTCCAATTGGAACAGAAACGTATTGCAATATCGCGTATGCAAGAAGAGCTTAAACACCAGAAAGAAATGCATCGGTTACAAGTTGACGAGATGAAAATCAAAATTAGAATTTTAAGTGAAGAAGAACGTAAATTGAGAAATAAAGAGAGTTAGTTTTAAATAAACAATATAATTTTATTTTTGTTAATCGTTAAAAGAAAAAATAGTGACAAAGAGAAGCAAATATATGCCTCCCTATCACAACTAAAAATGATTTTAAAAAAATGGCAAGCAAAAGGAGGATAGTATAGGAGGTAGCTAATAAGCTACTTTTTGGATCTGATCTCTAGTTATATCCTAACTATGTACAGCTTCAATTTTTATTATAAGATGGCAACAAACTTTCGAAAAGGAAGCAACATTTTAGACCGACAGCCCACAGCAGATTTTAGGTGTGAATGTTAGCAAAAAAAAGAAGTATAATAAAAATCAAAGTCTTCCAATCCATAATTAGGGCGTTTGTAAATAAACAGTGTATCAAAAAAAATATAAATGCAACTTTCGAAGGTAATCGAGTTAGCCTAATTTGGTTTTCACCTCTTCCTAGATAAGCTTCTTGGATCACATATCACGGAATCCAAGACCACTTCAGTGCATAGTTCGTCCTGCCAGACCGTTTAAAAAATTCAAAGTGAAAAACGGTTTTTTTAAACAGTCGGACAGGGGCGAACTATAGACTCAAATGCTCTCGGATTCCGTGATATGTGTTCCGAGGAGCTTATCTAGGAAGAGGTTAAAACCAATTTTGGCTAACTCGATTACCTTTGAAGTTGCATTTATATATTTTTTTGATGCACTATTTACTCACAAAGGCCCCAGTTGTGGACTGAAAGACTTCGATTTTTTTAATAGCTTTTAACGAAGCTTTCGACGCCTATACTTTTTTTTGCTATCATTCACACCCAAAATCTGCTGTCGGCTATTATTCTATTTCAATTCTTCTCAAATCAAACAACTTCCATTTCAGATATTTTAGAAAGTTTATTTTTCTAATTAGTACAGATAAAATAGTACCTAGTAGTAGTGGAAAGGCCTTCGTATAAAAAAGAAATTGGTACCACCATGAAACTTCGTGAAAATGTTTCATGTACCATGAGAATGAAGAATCAAGAGTCTATAAAAATTTTTCACATGGAAGGGTTTTTATTTGTGGGGGGAGGGGCGGAAGTTGTGGGGTATCAAACGGAAAAATTTACCTTGGTACAACACGTGTTTTTAAAGTCGTTTTTAATGCTGAATCAAATGATACCAAAGCCAAGTCAATTCGACCTCCGAGACAAAATTTACTGTCATTTTTATGTTAGGATGACTGTATTTTCAGTATAAATATTAAATAGCTATCACTGAAACCCATTTGGAAATACTTGTCCAATGGCAAAACTTTACATCAATGGTTCATTCGTCATAAAAAACAATAATCAAAAGAATCTAAAAAATATCTGTGGTAAAAGGGTGTTTTTTGAAATGGTGGGTTAATAGTGGGATAGTTACCATAAGACCAATCTAAAAAAATGGTACCACCATGAAACTTGGTAAAAATGCTTTATAAACTAACAGGATGAAGAATCAAAAGAGTCTTTAAAAATATGTTGCATGGAAGGGTGTTTTTTTGAAGCAATTGGAAAGTGTGGTGTTATTTTTTTAAATTCTTTGAAAAGTATGGTAGCCTCAAGAAACGTGGTAAAAATGTTTCATTTACTACGAAAGTGAACAGTAAAAGAAATTTACAAAAATATCAAGAGTAAAAAGGTGTTTTCGTGGGTTGAGTAAAGGCGGTGTTACTTGTTTTTGGGAACAATATTTGCTTTTGAAAAAAGTATTATACTTTCTTGCACCCATGCAAAACGCCGTTTTAGTATATATATTTTTATATATTCATTTGATTTTTCATTTTGATAGTTCAGAACATATTTCTAAAATTTTTAATGGTGGTACCATTTTTTTTATAGGTTTTATGGTAATAATCCCACTATAACCCAACTGCCCAAAAAACACTTATTCACCACAGATATTTTTTTGGATTGGTTTGATTATTGTTTTTTACGACAATCAAATCATTGATGCCAAGTTTCATCAATGGACCATTATTTTCAATTGGTTTTCGGTAATATTTAAATTTTCAAGTGAAAATACAGTCATGCTAACATAAAAATGACAATAACTTTTTTCTCGGAGGGCGTATTGACTTGATTTTGGTATTATTTGATTCAGCATAAAAAACTTCCTTAGAAACATGTTTGGTTTGTAACAAGGTTAATTTTTCAGTTTGATGCACCACAACTCCCCCCTTCTACCCCTTAAAAACACACCCTTCCAAAAAATTTGTATACTCTTTTGATTCTTCATTCTCATGGTGCATAAAACGTTTTCACTTAGTTTCATGATGATACTAATTTTTTTGTTTTATTTATACTATTTTACCTGTATCAAATGTTTTTTAATTGATTTTTGAAAAAAAAAAATTTCCAATCGAATCCGTGTGAAGTATTCAAGACGGTTCTAAATGGACTTTCTTCAATTCGTTTAAAAATGTTTTAATATGGATTGTGAAATTGTCAATGATTACCAATCAAACGCTAAGCTGTACTATTTAACCATCCACTCAGAAAAAAGTTTTTAATTAAATTTATAGACTCCGATACAGAATGTTTGTAATCTCTCTATAACTCATACTGCATAGGCTTTATATTTATTATGTATATTTTGATACCTTCCCATAAGAATTTTTTAAAGGAAATTTCAAGAATTAGATTAGTTATTTTTATTAAGTGTCTATCTTAAGGAATAAACAGATTTGAAAAGGAATTTTCAACTCAAAATCCCTTTAAAAATCTGTTTATTACTACAAAATACACAAATAAATTTTTGTAGCAATAGCATAAATTAAACAGTTTAATTGGCGATTGGGTTAGTTAGGAAGTTTCGAAGAGAAAAGATTTCTGTTAAAAAGTTTTGTTTGGGAAAATATACTCAAACAGCACTAATACATATATGTTTTTTTTATTTCTTCAACTCACCTGCTTGATGTTTCCGCTTCTCTTTATTTTTATTGCTTGTATGGTCAGATATTGGTTTTGTAGGGAAGTGTTCCAGAGGTACAAAGCCTGGTTCCCCCGGAATCTGTCTTGGATTGACTTGAAGTAAATTACCTTCACTCGTCTGTTTGCAATTTTAATAAATAAAATTATTCGATTTATTTTAATTTCTTTCTAAAGAAACTCACCTCCCCCACTATATTTTTCGCCACACATTGCACAATACCAGCATGTCTTTTTTCTATGTGTTTGATAAATAACCGGCTATTCTCTTGATATGTCTGATTATCTTGTAACGTGTATTCGCCATTGATCAGCCAGTATATATCTGGAGCTGGATTTCCAGTAGTCAAACAATCTAGTTCCAATGATTCCCCCTCGTCTGTTAGTGTCGATGCTGGGCCACGTAGTATTTGTGGCCGCTCTAAAACATGAAGATTTATAATATGAACAAGAGCAGGTGAGATTCCATTATCCAATCGGCAAACATAGGTTCCTTTATCTTCCGGTGAAACATTTACTATCTGAAGTCCATACGCAAGTGTCTTTGTACGATTATGATAAATATTCGAGACATCAGGACTACTCCATACTGCCTCTGGAGGTGGACTTCCTACACCTGGACACTCCAGCACAATAGTCTCACCCGGTTTAGCAGTAAAGCTTTTAGCTGGTTGGATAAGGAAGTGTGGTGGTGTCCGTTCAGTGTAATCAATGCGAATGTCTATTCGCTGGGGAAGCTGAACATCGATTCCAGTAATTGCATTCATGGCGCAGCAAGTATAATTGCCAGAATCCTTGGCCGAAACCGAATTCAGAACTAGGCCCCCTGAAGAAGGAAGAAATTCTGTTGTGGGTATCTTTATGCCATTGCGATAGAATGTCCAAACTGCGGGTGGATTTGATGTTACAGTACCACACCGAACTACAATACAGTTTTTTGCTGCCACGCTCCATTGAACGGCTTTATTTGGAAAAACATTCAATTTGTCCACACTGATTGTTGCAAGTGTCAAACTTGCAGTCACTGAAGCAATTGCTGCTGAACCAAACCAAGCTACACACTGATAATCTCCAAGTGAGTCTGGGCTCACATAAATGCGAAGCTTTGACATTCTTTCCTCGTTGGATATATTGTAAGAGTCTGCCTTATGCAAATACTGAAACGAGTCTGATGTAGTCGAATTGGTGTGTCGAAAACGCCATTTCAAACGCTCTGGAATAAGATTCAATTCGCATTCAAACAAAACCTCGTCACCCTTTGGAGCAACAATGGACTCTGGTGATCGAACCATGTGAACTCCTAGTGATGTTGGCTGCTTTGTTGTCTTGACACTCGAAGAGTTTATCAACGCCGCAAATTGCAGGAGTCGAAATAAGATAATGGCAAACAGGTGGCAATGTGTAACTTTCAACATGGCGAACGCTTTCTGAAACAAAAAAAAGATTAATTAGGAAAAAATATTGTAGAGGAATTTTCCAACAAGAAGAGTTTAAAGAATAATTGATGCGCACACACAAACTTGTTAACCATACCAGCGAACACAATTCCATGACGCTCTTCAAAATCATGTATGAAAATAGGTAGGTATAGGTACCTGCATATATAATAAAATTTGATAGCACAGTTTGTTAAAAGGAATACTCGGATTTTGCACACAAAACATGAAACAAACAAGGAATTCACTTTCTGGATCTCAAAAGAATGAAACTGGTTTAGTCTTCGGACTTCGACCTAAGGTAAATGGATAACACAACACGTGCATCGTTTGTCGATACAAACGAACCATGAGGGACGCTGCAATGGAGAAACAAGAAACAAAAACTTCGCATTCCACGATCCTTATTTTTCTTCTCGTCAGTTTCGGAGCATCCAAATGCTCAAGATACAAAAACAAAATCGTTATAGGCGTTAAGTTGAATGAAGATTTATGAATCCACATTTTTTATGACTTTTCACAAAGATTTCTTCGAGGCTATTTTTTAGAAGATATCCTTTGTTTTGTTTTTAGTTCAATATCCGGTAAAGACATACATTTTAAGTAACAGAAGGACAATGATGAGTGATAAATCAACTACTGGAGTTAATAAAAAAAATATTTCGATTACCTATGTAGGTATACAAAACCGTGTTAAGGCAAAAGAACCCCGGCAAGTTATTATAAAAATTGTCATAACTTCATGCATTAAATTGAAGTCGAAAATGGGACGATAGTGATCTCAATTTATAAAATGGTTTTTATTAAGATATTGATAAGTAGGCTAGTTTTTAAGAGAGTTTTAAGAAAATTGAAAAATAAAAATGAATTTAAAAAAAAAAAAAAATATAAAAGGGAAAGAAGGAAAGAAGAAGGGAAGAGTAGACAAAATATATAAGAGAAAAGAAAATACTAAAGTCAAATGTTACGATTTTGAATTACATATTTCACAGGGACCAACCCGATTATCAGACGCTTTTCTCGTAAGCCTTGTTGGCCTAATTGTAAACTGAGAGTGATTCTACAACCAAGCGAGCCAGAAATTGTTTCATATAACTTGGCCTATGAAGAACGATATAATTTGTTATTCTTAAGAGGGAGAATTTAATTTAGTGGGGCAGCAAGATAGGATATATTGGGTGAACTTTTTAAAATACTCATAATAGCGTTAAAAATTTCGGACGAACTTTTGTTCCGGTGAAATATTTTCCACACCAATAATATAATAATATGAATATTTTTATTATATAGTGAAAACATTGTTTTTACTCCAAATTTTCTAGAAACAGCATTAGTATATTTTGTGACGTAAGTAGATACGTAAATAATTATAAAATTAAATTCTTTGTAGAAAAGGAAACTACCTAAAAACGTCTAATTTTAACAGCTTTGCTTATAAATTAAAGTACCTACCGTTGGGCTTGTTTTGTTGACCTCCTTAATGTGAACGCTAAAAAAAACTTCACATTAAGGAATTTTTTTTTAATAATAGTAACATAAACTCATTTTATGTGAAAGGATGGGCTTCAGTTATATTTTGTTTGGCAGAAGTACATAATCAGCCTCCTCCCAGGCCCTAAAGAAGTAATTTCTTTTCCCGTATGCAAACAAAAAGGATCATAGCTCCCGTAATATCAGAAATATTGCTACAAAATGCCGAGTTTGTAAAAAATGGTACCACCTCCGAAATAAGTAACAATTTTTTGGCCCAAATCGGGATATAGAGAACTTTTTTTGGGATTCGTAGAACGAATTTATTACGACGCACGGGGCTTACTTGCGATAGGGCTGAATAATTAAGACGAGAGCTTTATGTATTTTGACATCAATTACCTAATGATTTTACTTTCTAAACGTCTTAAGTTGCATTTATATTTGGTTTGAAGGAACCACTTAGTTCAATAATTAATGAGACCACCAAAGTTTTCAGAATCTTTAAACTTCTATTTGGAAAAATAAAAACGACTTTACTGTCGTACAAGGACCAAAAACAATCTCATTATGCAACTTCAAATTGCTAAATCCATACTATTCCGACGCAGTGCTCTCGCTCGGTCCTTTAGCCACAGAAATCTAGTACTATAATATTTGCTTTGCAGGTCGGACTTAATGTTAAGTACAGAGATATTTTTCTTAGCCAAATCACACGAACGTGGAATGCTTTACCCAGCTCTATTTTTTCTTTCCATTTTGATATTCAGAATTTCAAAACCAATGTACATCGGTATCTCCTCTTAAATCCTATCCTTTTTTCCTAACGCTGGCACTGTGTTCAATCATTTTAAGGCTTTTTTAGTGCACACGCGCTTAATTTAAAAAAAAAACAAGTCACAGATTTTTATCTAAAACAGAAAAAAATTACACAACCATCGAAAAGGGGTTCCTAAGATTTGAAGAATTCTAACCTCTTTTCTCTATAGGAACCCAACTTCAAACTCGTTTTTTGAAGACTTAATTTAGAAGAGTTTGAATATGATGAGATTGTTCATAAAAAAGAAAAAAGGAAGATTGAATACTAATGTAGATGAACTTTCTCGAATCGAAATAAACATGGTAGTGCAGTCAAAATAGACATACAAATGTGCAAACCAAACCCAGATTCTGATAAGGCTACAAATTGGTAATAGATCTTCCTTTCGACATAACAAATCAACAGCGAAAATTTCCCGTCAATCAATTCCAGAGCATAAAAAGTTATTAAAGGTCAAGTGTGAGAAAAATTAGTTTTCGGACTATACAGGTTGTCCGGCAGTCATCGCCGCAGTGAAAAACCATGGCACCTATTCCAGTAAGAATAGACCTAAAAATTCCAAAGAAAGAAAAATGTTGTAACAGGCTGATTTTTTGGTAAGCACGTTGGAATTAATGTTACTTATAATTTGAGAAAAGTCTTGAAAAATTCGATGACTAAGTCAGTTTTAAGGGGTCAAAGGCCACGAAAATCGGTTTTTGACAAATATCTCGAAAACGGTAAGTCAAAGGAAAAAAATTCTTCTTCAAGCAGCTAGCTGAGATAATTTTCAACCTAAACCAAAATTTATTTAAAATTTGTCCGTAATAACGACGCTAAGCTATAATCGGCCAATTCATAATTTATATTCTGTTTGGCATCTCAGCACACTGTATATCTGAGATTGGTGGAAAGGTTAACAAGTACGACGATTGATTCAGAGGGACACGGGTTCGATTCCTGGACCTATAAACACTCTCATAATTAACTCCATAAAGGTACAATAGGAGTGAAAAGTGTCATTCTATGGCATTTTATGCAATGCTTATATGCGTAGGTTGAATGAAAATGACAAGCATCTATGGAGGAATATAGAACCGAAATTGTTACCTAATTGGGTTATACAAGGCTTAAACTCCGAAAAGCTAACTACATAAATCAAGAACCAGATGTCGAAAGTTTACGCGAGAACTCTCGTTGGGCTAAGCATGCTTGAACATTTCATAATTTCAATTTACCCCTCCTCTTCTCTCTGTGGGCGTTTGGTGTCATTTTTAAGAATATGAACTGAACTGAAAAAATTATACTCAACAACGTGTTTTTTGAATAAACAAATAGAACAGTTGAAAAAAACAACTCGAAAATGAAAAAAGTAGCGTTTGATATGTAATTAATTGCGGGAAAACCTTTACTCGCACAAGAAAAAATTGTTGACCAAGTTTGAAAAGTTAAAAATTGTTGTTTGAATAAAAAAAGAATTTTGAGAATCTGTTTGGGGTGGGCAAATAGAGCGAATGAAAAGAACCGGGTAAATACTAAAATCATAAAAACCGTTATAACTACAAAAAGAATCGAAAACGATCAAATTACTTGTTAAGTAATTTGACTTAAAATGACCTCAGGATCCTCTCTTTGAAGTTTAAGTGTAGACCATGGAATTCAATAAAAAAAAACCTTTTTTTAAAAAAGATAAACTGACGAAAATGTCGCCCACCTGGAAAAAACAATCTAGTTTTTAATGGGGCACTAGAAAGTTTTACATTGACCCTAACATGAGCCTAGCAAGGTTACTCTCACTTTTGTAGTGGGCCTCACCCGTTAAGTAACCTTTAGCCTCAACAGACAAAGATTCAATCTTACGATCTTCTGATTACCAGTCTTAATACTAACTACTGAGCTATTTCACAATTTACAGTTGTGTGATGTTGAAAAACTATATAATTTAATTTTTCTTGCAATTGTATGATGGTTATAATTTTTTTTGGTTATATATGGAGTATTTGTGATGGTATAAAAAGACAAGTTTTTTCTAGCGAGGGGTGTAATAGTATTTGACAAATTTTCCTTGTCAAGATTGCCCCTATCGAAGCCTTTTCAGGGCCTTGACTAAACTTGACAAAAACTTGCCATTTCTCCAGGCGGGCGGTTTTTCGAGTGTAAATCTTTAACAGAAAATGTTATTTGAAAGTGTTTCAAGTGTATGAAAATATAAAAAAAAATTTACCTCAAAAATTTACCGTTAGTAAGATGTAATTATTTTAAGAACTGGGCCACAAGCCAAAAATAATCGTTTCCCTTTTTTGTAAAAAAAAATGTTAAAAATAAATTTGTGCTCAGTTTGTTGGCGTCACAATGTTCTACTTGAAAGGCTTTGTCTGTTTTTCTGGTACGAAAGGTCGGTTACAAGATATTTAGATTTCAAAATGGTCAAAAATGACAAAAATATCGAATTTTCACGTACAACTCTTAAACAGTTTTCAAAAAGGACTTCAAGCTAAGTTCGAAGATTGGTATTCTACAAAAAAAATATTTTTTTTCTCTAAAATTAAACATTCAAAAGATATACATTTATGAATAGGTATTTTTAGAATTTGGTCATGTAATAGCCTTTAAGGAGTTTAACCAAAACCCCGTTTACCTGCCTACCTAAACACTCGTCGAAAAGGTGTACAATTTGACGTAAATTTCTAACATTGATTTATTCCTTTCATCCATCAATTTTAATCCTTTAGCCAAGTAAGGGAGACTTTACTATCCAACAGGATGGTGCTTCTTGTCATATAACGGGTGATTTTTTAGCTGGTTTGGTTTTGGCAACACTGGTTTTGACAGCTGACGTGTGTTTAGTACCTTGTGTCACTGTCAAACAGCTTCAGTTTGGTTTGCAATTTAACCATGGATCGTCTTACAAATGAACAACGCTTGCAAATTATTGAATTTTACTATCAAAATTCGTGCTCGGTTCGAAATGTTCATCGCGCGCTGCTTCCATTTTATGGTCGGCATTCTCGACCTTCTGAGCAGTCTATTCGGAAGATTGTGACCAAATTTTGCACCAAATTTACTTTGTTGGACATTAAACCACCAACACGTTTACGTACTGTGCGTAGTGAAGAAAATATTGCGGCCGTATCAGCTAGTGTGACAGAAGACCGCGAAATGTCGATTCGGCGCCGTTCCCAGCAGTTAGGCCTTTGTTACAGCACTACGTGGAAAATTTTGCGGAAGGATTTGGGTGTAAAGCCTTTTAAGATACAGCTGGTGCAAGAACTAAAGCCAGCCGACCTACCACAACGCCGAATTTTTGGTGAATGGGCTCTTGGAAAGCTGGCCGAGGATCCGCTTTTTTATCGAAAAATTGTGTTCAGCGATGAGGCTCATTTTTGGTTGAATGGGTACGTAAATAAGCATAATTGCCGCATTTGGAGTGAAGATCAGCCAGAAGCATTGCAACAGCTACCAATGCATCCCGAAAAAGCCACTGTTTGGTGCGGTTTATGGGCCGGCGGCATTATTGGGCCATATTTCTTCAAAGATGATGCGAATCGCAGCGTTACTGTCAATGGTGAACGCTACCGAGCGATGATAACAAACTTTTTTTTGCCCGAAATGGAAGTTCTTGACTTGCATGATATGTGGTTTCAACAAGACGGTGCCACATGCCACACAGCACGCGAAACAATGGCGCAATTGCGAGGCGAGTTTGGTGAACAGTTAATTTCACGTTTCGGGCCGGTCAATTGGCCGCCTAGATCGTGCGATTTGACACCATTAGATTATTTTTTGTAGGGGTATGTCAAGGCTAATGTCTATAGGGACAAGCCCGCTTCGATTGACGCACTGGAAGCCAACATCCATGCATTCATTCGTGAGATACCGGCCGATATGTGTGAAAGAGTATGCCAAAATTGGACTCAGCGGATGGGCTACATGAGACGCAGCCGCGGTCAACATTTGCATGAAATTATCTTTAAACATTAAATTGCAAGGTTCAAACTATCGATTCAAATAAATATTTCATTCATTTTTTCGAATTTTTTGTGTTTTTTTTTTTTAAAGTTCTAAACCTCTTAAAAAATCACCCGTTAGTTAGATTGACGATGACGTGGTTATCTGCAAACTTATCAAAGGAATGGGCCATTCCAAAGCATTTCTGACATTTAACTAATCGAAACCATTCGGTTTTATGAAAAGAAGCAGTAATTGTGAAAAGAACCAGCTCGGGCTTATCAAGACCATTTCTGTTTTATAAATAAATAAATCTTTATAAAAATAAGAAATAATTGATTTTTTTGGGAGAAAGAATTTAAGAATCAGTACTATTATATCTAATCCTCGTTAGGCACTTTATTTTGCGTTTGGGCTGGTATTTCTTTACAAATTTACTTTAAACCTCTCTTTCATGGATCTTTACCAATCGATCATTAAAAATTCAATTCAATCAAATTTTGGGACACAAATATTTACTTATTTTAAATGTATTATGTTTATCTCAAGATAAAGTTCCCCTACCACCCTATCCTAGATTCGCTACTGGGATCTATGTCGATGACATCGCTGATAAATTTTAAAAATCAAGGTGGCCACAACCACAGCATCAACCATTCTTAAAACGACACAAAACACAAACTTATTAATCATTAAATAGAGACATTCATTCACTCTAGTATAGCGTCATATATTTTAATTTCAAAAAAACAAGATTTACATTGCATTCATCTTTATCATAGTAGTTTCTATATTCTAAAGAAGTATTTATGTACCTACATATGTATTTCTTTTAAATATGAATGTTATTCAATAAAATTAATTTGCGCTTTCACATCAATGATTATTTGCAATCGGGACGAATACACTCTAAACAAATTTGATGTAGGTATCTTTTTCTTTTGTAAGTAAAACGGAAACAAAATGGATAAATTAATGTGCCAAGTGTTTTGAGGTGATACACATTTATATTATTATCTGCTACTGTTACTTTAATCGTATAAGTGTGCTTTATTTTCTTTTTTTTCCGATTTTCATCGTCAAGAACCATCCAGAAACCATCCAATTATCATCGGTTATGCTTTCGCAAGAGTTCTTTCTCAAAATAAATCCAAATGTGACTGGATGGATGCTGCAGGAGATTCGTTTAGATATACTCAACCACAAAAGTACCAACAATCAATCTTTCGCAGTTTACATTCCTTTTCGATGCCGAATACCAATAACCTGTTCAACTGAACGTTCAGCTCAAAGCACATAGCAGGCCATGAAACATGGAATGCAACAAACCGGATACTGGTAAAGTTTTTAATTTTTAGTTTTATTTGTCGTATGTAACGATATTTTGCCACATTCATGTTCCAAGAAATCCCATTGGCATTGGCATCAACATCAGTATAGCAAACCTGGACATTTGCGATTATTGAGTTTAACAAGTCTAAACGCGTTGGAAGATTTATAAATTTTGTGAAATTATTTATAATCGAGAAGAATCATCTGTAAAGTTATTCTCATTTGAAATCATAATGAGCACTACGTGTTCAGTCACTTTGTTTCAAACCGAATAATGTAAAAGACGTGCGGTATAATGCTTTGTGCAAACTGCCTAGTTTCACATTTCTATTTAATTTGATAAAATAATATCTTTATAAGACTTATTTTTTTTTTAAATTAAATACAAAAAATGAAACATGGAAGTTTTAAAGTAAAAGAAATGTTACATTTGACTCTTCTTTTTGAACTGGATTGGGTATAAAATCTTGAAAACCAAGTAGGTAGATACTACAAAATTTTGCAATTAAAAATACAGCTTTCCATAATCTCGCAATTACTAAATCCTTCTGGGATGCGAAAGTATGGCAACACTTTTTTAAGTGTAACCCTGCTAGACCCTGTTTAGACTGTGACTGCTCACTACGCAATTAGACGATGAGTTTATGAGTGGGATCGGTGAGGAACTCCTTTCTCCTTTTCGATTTCACTTCTTCATGCCATGGTTTTTATAGCGTACATTTATGCTGAATCGCTACATAACTTCAGGTTTAAAGAAGAAAATAACCAAACAAACAAACTATTTCTCCCGACCCCCACAGCGCTTTTCACGAAGTAACCACATTTATTTATAAATAAATTTATTTCAATTTCTTTTTGCCATAGAAAAAAGTGAGTATGCAAAAAATTAAGGGTTAAGGTAAGGGGTTCACACTCGGCTCACACTCGAATATGATGCGAGTAAACTTGGTATAAACACAATATCGTCGACTTAGAGTGTAAAGCGCCTAACTTCACATTTTTTTTACCATTATAGACCACTTCAAAAATTGCTAAGAAATACAAAAATCTATCAAATCTTTTCAATTTCACTGAATTTGGCAATAACGAGTGTTGAAAAATTTTCAATGTAATTTTGGTGTTATTCAAATATGGCGAACACATTAAGGGTATTCATGCAACGTCGTAATTTTACAAATTGTGCAAAATGATAAGTTTACGCAAAGTTTGCATGAACGACCTTTTTTATGCTTTTGATTAAATGCTAGGTAATTCAATCAGAATAAGAGTCACAATGACGTTTGGATAAGTTTAACCAGTTTGGTTAATTTTACGCAACAAAATCCTTTGATAAGTTTAACCAAATTGTGTAAATCATTTCCCATACAAAATTTGACAGTTCATTAACCAAAAGATAAACTTATCCAATTTGTTAACTCATCTAGGGATTTACGAAGTTGCATGAATACCCTTATTGTTTAAAATATTTGTTTGTAAAAAATGCAAAATGTGAGTTAGCTGCTTTACACTCTAAGCCGACGATATGCTAAAGTATACTTCAACCAGCAATTTCGTAATTGAAAGATCAATTTTATATTTAAAAAAAAATAAATAAAATTTAAAAAAGTTATTCATAAGAAATGTTTTTATTTTTAAATTAATTTAAAATACTAAGAGTATTCATGCAACGTCGGAAAACTATTGTAAACATCGTAACCGTCGGAAAGTTTATTACATAGTAAACGAACTGTCAACATTTGTATTAGTAAATAAAAATGGTAAACTTTTAAACTAATTCATTAACAAAAAAGAATCAAACAAAAAAAAAATGGAAACATCAAAACGAGAAATATTTTAATCAAAATGGCTGAGGAAGGATTCAATAAAAAGAAAAATCATTTTATTTGAAGTTAAACAAACAACGGATTAGTTTACGATGTTTACGCAAAAGGGTGTTCATGAAACGTTCATAGTTAACTAAAAAAAATTACTGCGTCGAAAAGTTTACATCGTTGCATGAATACCCTAACTATCTTTGATTTTTATTCCTCGAAAACCTTCAATATATCAATCATTTATGAAGGTTAACGTAACGATTTTAGTGTTTATTTTGTTGGTAAAAGCGAGTATTTGTACACAAACGCATGCAGAAGTATTTACTCATGGGTTATGGTGTGGAAAATAGTACACACACTAACACAAAGCAGATATTGTAACGTTTTTCGCAAAATCTATTGTTCTTAACAAAATCGAATTGAAGAATTATGGTCCTCAAGTTAGCAGAGCCAGGTCAGCAGAACAAATTTTTTGTGATGCCATCATCAAGTCCCAATTAAATGCTTTTAAGAAGAAAGAATTGCGAGTGTTTTTGTAAAATCGTGGAAATACCAACATAATATCATCTTCTAAGAAATTGCGACTATTGAAACAACAACTACAACAACAAAAAACGGTATGCAGCATTTAATAACTAAATTTATTTCCTTCATTCTATTTTTTTTTTAAATCTCTGAATGCGATTCAAATGTCCAGACACTTGATTTAAGCTTTTATTTAATATCAATTTCATTCGTAATTTAGAATCCGAGCCCCACGCTCTATTAAAATTAAATAGCCCATTTTATTAATGGATCATAAAATAGCTGCTATGTCTATTTTAGTTTTGTTAGATTGAACTACCTATAAATCTATGCTATCCAGCACATACAGAGTTACCAGAGTCTGTCACATGAAGTTTCATGGAGTGTTCTATTTAAAAAAAAATTATTTTTAATTTAGTCTGTCAAAACAAGGGATTATAAAAGTTCGGGATTTCAGAAGAGTGACATGTATTTTAAAAAGATGGGGGTTAGAAAAAGGTAGAAGACGGAGTTTTTTTTTTGCTTTTACGAAAATTTTATATTTTATATTTTTTTAAATTTTAGTACCTATAATAGATTGCAACAACTGCAATTTAAGAAATACGTTTTTTCTTAAATTCTTCTTCGTATGGAGACATGATTGATTTTTAAGTTGATTATTACAAAAAAAAACAATTGAAAAGAAATGTTTTAAACTAGGGTAGGTATTACTGGCGTAACTAGGATTTTGTCCGGGGGGGGGCAGATAATTTATAATATTGTGACCAAATTGTGCGGTGGGTTTTGACACAATTTCCAACAAATCTCCGTTTAAGGTTGTTATATCCAACATCCCAAGCACTAATTAAAAATTGATTTATTTTTACTGTTGCTGAAAATCTATCACTTGAAACCACTAAAAAATTGTGTACCTTGGTTCTAAAGAGCCAATGTCCAATTTGTTAATTTTTGGGAAGTCGAAATGTTTTCTTTGTAATTTATAAAAATTCTCATTACTTTTGAAAAACCTATTGGCCTTTATTACAGTCGTAGAACATCTTCCGCTGAGTCAAATAGTGCATAGGTTTTGTAAGGAATGGACATTAGAGATCTTATAGCCAAGGTACAGAGTAACAATGTGTGACGAAATTTAATTTGAATTTATGTCTCTAACATAAACCACAATATACTTTTCTGATAGTCTTTGATACTCTAAATTCGAATCTGTTACGTTTTTGAGATATGCAAATCTAAAATTTTAGGATATATTATTCTTCGAAATTGATTTTTTCCGAAATAATTTTTTAGTCGTTTGCATTCGTCTTAAACTACCTAATGCGGTTCTGGGGAAACAGCAAAAATAAGCCAATAATCAATTGGCATTTAGGTCCCTATGGGCGATTTAGCATATTTTAAAATAAAAAATCCAGTTTGCATTATGAAATTATAGTCGCAAGCTTCAGATTCGGATTCAGCACCCCTGAAAACATAAGGCAGGGCAAAACAAAATAACATAACTATTTGCATGGAAAAAATAAAAGATGACAAAACTATTGTGAATATTAAACTTATATTTAGTTGCATAAATATAAGATCCTAAAAATTACAAAACTGTTAATTCGACAATTTTTTTCTCAGCAAGATAATCAAAGATCTGATTGTCATCTATATAAATCGATTGTTTTCCAAACTGATCATGGCTAAGGCTTTTTTGCAATTTTCAGTGATTGTTTAATTTGTTTGTATCGTCTGGGGGGGGGGGGGTGCAAATCACCCATTAGTAACGCCACTGGTATGTAAGTAGGTAAAGGGGTTTTCAACAGGGACGCTACAAAAGTAGAGCGACAGGGACAGCAAACGACGCCATAATGCCTTGTGGTTCCAACAGGACGGCGCCACAAGTCACATAGCGAATGTCACAATCAATTTATTGGAAACCAAGCTTGGAGAAAGTGTTATCTCACGAAATGGTCCAGTCGCTTGGCCGACTCGGTCGTGCGATTTGACTCCGTTAGACTATTTCCCGGGGGGTATGTCAAGTCAATGGTCTATGCCAACAAGCCAGCGACGATTGATGAACTTCGTACGAATATTGCAGCAGTATCGGCCGATTTATGCTTGAAAACCGTTGAAAAGTCGAAAATTGGGTTCAGCGTCTGGAATTCTGCAAGCTTGCCCATGGTGGCCATGCAAAAGAAGTCGAGTTACATACATAATGGCATAGAACGTACTTTCACAGGAATAAAGAATTTCATTGATATCCAAAACCGTTTTTGTTTTATTTAAAAAAAACTTTTGTAGCGCTCTTATTGAAAAACCCGATATAAATGGGGGTTACGAGCAACACCTCGCTCGCTGACCCAATTGAGTTGGATATTACGCCTTTTGGATGTATAACATAATTCGTTTGACCAATGGTCATATCCTATGTCCAATGAAGATCATCTTCTACGTTCGGCAACAATATATTAAGCTAGGCAACTTGCTGACTTGTTCAGACATAGATACATTATAATCCCTTAGGAGGGGGTAGCCCAGTTATGTGCACTGTGCACCATGAGCTCCCTTAAAAAAAAAACGGTTCTACGCTTGCTCAGGAATTTGACATGGAACGCGATACAGATGGTACCGATGTTTGTCTTAGAGCCATTATGTCCCATTGCGAAAAAAGATTAAGTCTTTATGATCTTCATTTCGGAAAGTTTGTTAAGCTTGTCAAAAAATTACAGTTTTCTTTTCCTGCTGGTCCCAACAAT
Source organism: Dasysyrphus albostriatus (assembly GCA_946251815.1). NCBI lineage: Eukaryota > Metazoa > Arthropoda > Insecta > Diptera > Syrphidae > Dasysyrphus > Dasysyrphus albostriatus. Next base: position 94,925,836 of record OX276336.1, read on the forward strand.
ACAGTAAGTATTGTTAAGGATACTCGACTTCGCCACATGTTATTTTATTGGCCAGTGCCTAGTATATGTATTACAGCGGCCATGGAGTGGAATCAGCTAAGTTGATTGGTGACTGCCCCTTGAGTGATTTTTATGATGCGATTTTGGCTTACCTGGGTTTTTGCTCCTATGGTTTTTGGTAGCAAATTTGTGAAAATTAACAAGGAATTTCGCGTAAGCAAACACATCCTACGTTTATTTTTGTAAAAGCTCATTATTTATAAATAAAAAAGTAAAATTTATAGGTATGTGCTAGATAAATTAGATAATTTTTTTTTGTAGGTTTATCCTCAAGAATCGAACTACAACGTTCCCCCGTGAAAAATTCAAAAGATAATTTTACTTTTGATCACGAATCTAGTTTTTTGGTTCCTTTAAAACAAAATTCGCTTCCGCGATCGAATCAAATATGTTGGGATCTGTAAAATATAGTTTGTTCCCAAATTTATCACGTGGAAACTATTGAAGATTAATTCACAAAGCTAAAATTTAACCTGCTCAGGAGCTCGTTAAAATTTAAGCCAGTGGTTAATTTTCTATGCCTATGTCTATGCTCATGAACGAGTGAGGGAGATGAATGTAGATAAATATTTTATTTTGCTGTCGTAAAGTCACGAATTCTATCGGGCAATATTTAAAAAACAAATCAATAAACGAGAAGCATTACAATAAATTAAAAAAAAGAAAAATATTTGATAAATTTTGTTTGTATAGTGTTTCGTGGTTCTTTTAAAAGTATCAATTTTCAATCGTAAATGTTTGCGACCCTCAAAAAATTTTCAATTTTTATTCGCCGTTTGTTTCGATTACTTAAGGTTTTTTTTCTGCAACCCATTTGGACTCAAGCGCAAGTTGATAATTGACGTATTTTTACAGTTTCCAAAAATTCACTCGAAAACACTAATAAATTATACTTTATGTGACAAAACTAAAATTTTTGACTTTTACAGGAACGGAAAATGATATTGCTTATTGTTTAAAAGTGTAAATCTCCCTAATGGATTTTAATTTGTTGCTTTCCATAAGGAGTATTCCGTAGAAGCATCCGCTGTCAGACTATCAGGAATCTACTAAGTGAATCGATGCAACCATCCTTAAAAAAGTTCTACGACTTTTTTTGTAAGGATCAGTTTTGTCTGCAATTTCGGAAATAAATAGCCCAATAGTTCGTGTTTTTCGTGATATTCCCGCTTAAAAATTATGTAAATTTGTTCAAAAAAGAATTCCTTATCTCGTTTTTTTACATACTCTTCTAATGGTTTTTGAATTTTGATTTGGCCTCAGAATCACTCTGGCTCGTCATAGTACATAGAATCTAAAATTTTGAAAACAATGCGTTTTTATGCGAATTTGGAGTTATATTATTTCTCTTGATATTTTTTTCTCAATGAGGTTATGTTAGGTAAGGAAGGGCTTGCACATCACGGAGGCTGTTGCATACACGGGAGCCTATTGGTTTTTCATGTTTGGTAGATTTGCGCTAGATCATCCAGTTCTCCAACAAACCTGTTTCCAAAATAACGGAGGCGATTTGTTTGGAGGTTTGGACATTCACAGAGCAGGTGGTTTCTGTTTCTTCGACATCCTTACAGCTCCTACAGATATCTGGTGCGAATACACCCATTCTGGCGTAGTGACCCGTTAGTACACCTATCAGGATTCTAATATTCTTTTTACTCAGCGATAAAATGTATTGAGTTTTCTTTTCATTTGTTTCTAGGCCAAAAACTTCTAGAGATAACGCAGTCGTTCCTGGTCGTCCAGGAGTTATTGATTTGCTCTTTTGTTCTATATCATTCCCTTCCATATTGCTATGTCCAGGAACCCAACAGAGTTTGACTTGGTTCGTGTTGCAAATATTGTTCACAATGCCTCGGCATTTTACTACTGCCTTGGTTCTTATAGTCTCACTGGTTATTGCTTTGATAGCAGCTTAGCTGTCCACGAAGAATGTGATCTCCGATGAGCTCAGTTTTTTCTTGTGTACCATTTCTGAAAGACTCTATATTCAACTAGAAGTTTAAATGATTCTCTGATATTAAGAGCTTCACAGAATATTCCTGTTCCTTCTTCTATTTTTGACCCATCGGTGTAGGGGTCCCATACCTGCCTTTCGGGTATTAAAATAGAGAGGTTTTTGTTAAAATCTATTAGAGGTCGTAGGTAGTCAGTCGTCACATCGAGTCCAGCAACTATACCTGTGGCCAAAGGTGTTGTGCTTTCAAGAGCCCAGTTATTTGAGTTAAAGGGTGCTTTTGGTTGCTATACATCTAATGTGCTCGTCCAGGACTGGAAGGTTTAGAATAATTTCCAGCCCTGCTTGTGGGGTAGACCCCTGTGCCCCAGTTATTCCTATACAGGCTAATCTCTGTACCTTGTTCAGGTTTTTAAGATAGCTAACTTTTTCAACAGCCTTCCACCATACGATTGAACCATAGGTAGATATGGGAGGAACAATCACCGTGTACATCCACTGGATGACCCGCGGCCGCATGCCCCACCGTAAATCGAAGGTTTTTTTTTATAAGTGTAGAAAGCACAAAGTACTCTTTTCATTCTGTCCTGTGTTACTTTTCCATGATAGCTAGGAATCAAGGATTACTCCAAGATATTTAGCTTCTTCGGAAAATTTCAGAGGAATTAAATCAATTCAATTAAATTTGTATGGCCATTCTGAAGTACGAACATTTTTCTTCCTTCCTTCCTTTTTTCCTTCCTTTTGAATCTTTTAAATTTTAAATACCTTCATTCATCTTTGAGAAATCATTAATAAGCTGTTAGCCTGTTTCCTAAACAATTTAATTTGAAATTTAGAATTGAAAATTATTAAACTTTATCACTCAGCCTTTAGCAATTCTGTCTACCATTACACCATTTAAAATAAAAAATTATTTCAAATCATCTACAATTTTATTAGATAAAAGTAAAATCAAATTGTATTTACATTAATTCTTTGTTTTACTTCTTTAAGTTCAAATAAAAATGCTTTATTTTATTAATAATAACACTAATATCTTTCGAGGATTATTCCTCATCTTCAGGGTTTAAGATAATATAATTCTCGTATAGACAATAACATTCAATACAACTTACATTATGGCTGGTAAGGCGAAGAAACTTTACCTCTGATGTCAGAAACTAAACTATAGTCCCACCAATATAAAGTCATAACATTGAATCATTAAGAAAGTTTTCCATCTTACGATAAAGTACTTCAAGCAAAAAAAGAGTGCTGCCCACAAAAAGCCTTCATTTATATAACTTCTATTAGTATGTGTGAAGCTATTAAAGCCTCGCCCGAAGACCATTTTGAAGAAGAAAACCATATCACAACCCACTCAGCAGACGAGGAAGAGGTCTCATCACGCATTGAAACAAAAAGAGAAAAAGAACCAAAAATATTTTTTCTTAAATATATTTAAGTGAATAAAGTATTTTTTTTTATTTAAAAGTAAATTTAATCAGATATTTTTTTAATACGATATTTACGAATATAAACCGAAATAACACCATAACCACAATATATATGCACCGGTGGATTTGATGGCAGCTTTTGTGGTCGTTGGAATTACCCCACCTGGAAAAACAGTCTAGTTTTTAACGGGGCACTTGAAAGTTTTACATTGACACCCTTACATGGACCTATCAAGGGTAACTCCCGATTTTTTATCGGACCTCACCCGTTAAGTAACATTTTGCCTCGACAGACAACAAAAATAAAAAGTTGTCTTGGTTGGGATTCGATCCAATAGTTGGTACGTTAACGTCCAATACTACTGGGCTATTTCGCAATACAGTTGGTTAATGTTGAAAATGAAAAATTACATACTTTAATTTTTCTTACTATTGTATAATGGGTATAAAATATTTTTTTTGTTATGCATGGGATATTTTTGATGGGATAAAAAGACTTGTCCAATAAGTTTTTAGTATTTGACAAGTTTTAGGTTGCCCCATCACCAAAGCTTTTTCAGGGTCTTGACTAAACTTGACAAAAACTTGCTATTTTTCCAGGCGGGACTGTGCTAGTAATGATATCTGCAAAAATGTCTACAATGAAAAGTAAGTTCAATAGTTGATACATTTAAAACTACTCGTATTCACCCCGATTATTGAATCCGACGAAGGAGCTGCGAAAGGAATCTGACTCAATTCTGACATTTGGCTCATAGTAAAAATGTCAAAATTGGGACAGATTCCCTCCGAAGCTGATTCGTCGGATTTTTTAATCAGGGTGATTACATATTTAAATCACTAAATTAAAATGCACAAAATTACTTATACTTTATTTACTAATTATAGGTTGTTGTTTATTTATTCACTCATTCAATTTGTATTTTATTATTTCAGAACGAGAACATAAATTAAGACCCCTGATGTTTAATGAATCCAAAAAGAATCCGAAGAAACGTTGGGATAAAATGAATTAGTTACATCAATTAGTTGCATTATTTTAAAAAGTCAAAAGACTATTTGCCCAATTATCTATTCAACATTCTATAAAATATCATATTGTTTTGGATTGGTAACACTTCATTTAAGAGCTTGTAAGGCAATTTTATTTTGTTTAAGTTTCTTCAAAAGTCCATCTTTTTTTTTTTATTTTAATAACACATCTAATCACTTTCCTTACATATTTGTTACCAAGAATAGAAAAAGACTATAAATGTATTCATAGAAAATTAAGCGCGTTTACGAGTAGATCTTACGTTAATACATCCACTTCCACATGCATAACCGGTATCTTATTTCCATTTTTTCCCTACCCACGGCCGACATGAGGAATAGAACTGTGAAATTAGATAGCCGACATGTGATGTACTTTACTAGAACATATCCATGCGTTAAATGACTGTTTTGTTTCTTATGCTTATGATTTACGATGAGCATCATGCCACAACATTTATATATCATAAACAATAGACCAAATATGTACTAGGGTTGCCAAATAGACTGAAGTTGACACAATTTTTGAACTGTCACTAATTTGGGCAAGTCCTTGACTGCATTCGGTACTTACTTATTGTGTTTTTTGGTACGATAGTCTACATTTCTATTTCTTCATTGCATTTAGGATTTAGAAACAAAAAACAATGAACTTGGGTCCAAATATGTAGGACTGCCTACTCGTATACAATATACCAAAATACACTTAATAAAAAAATATTTAAAACCAAGCTAAATGTTGCACAATCCCATTTCCTTGGGCTTTCGAAAAGTGACAAATCTAACATACATATACATAAATAAATACAAAATAAAAAAAAATAATCTTATGCTGCTGCTTGATGCACCGACAACAAATATTTGCCAAATACCCACTCTCACCTGTTCAAAACGCCCGCGCTTCTATATTCGTCGCGGCTGTTTTGAGCTGATGATGCTTTAAAAATGCATGCTGCGATGTTGGTGTTTTCATGATGTGTCATCCGTAGAGCAACATTATAGCTAGAAGATATATCTTACAACGCTTACTGATGTGTTCTCTATTTTAAATCTAGACTATGTGTGTGGTGACGATTTGGCACGAATAAATTTTAGATACAATTTCATGCTGACTCCGTGCCACGCCCGCCTCCCGCCAACATCATCATTCATAGCCAAACTAGGCCACCTCTACTCAACTGGAAAATATGTACTATGTTCTTTGGTGTTGGAGTCGTTGTCGCCTTCTATGCTTGATAGTCGGACTTGCATCCGGGAGGATGAAAATTCAGCATTGAATGTTCCCACTTGTGTCGTTTAGAAAAAGTGTGAAAATCAGCATTTTCAGCTAATTAGAATGTTTCTTCTTTCTGTTTAAAGCTTTGATAAAAATGTAGGTACATCTTCAACAAATAATTAAGTTACAATGCAGATGGTGTGGTTGAATTGCTTGTGAGTTTCCGGTACAAAAAACATTAACAGATAGGCGAGACACATTTTTTTCTGCATCATTACTTTCATTTAAACTGTTTAAGGAAGTACATTCTAGTAGAAAATCAATAGACCAACATGCATAAAAGTATTGTCTGTTAATTTGAGCACAAAAAATCGAGCTATACACAAATAAAATGTATTATTGCCTTAATTAGTTTCGCAAGTCCTCTTAACTTGATCCGACTAGAGTATGGTGCTTGCAAAAGGTTATTTTAAGTGCTAATCTAAATTGCTTATTCAGTTACTTTGACAGTTCACTGTATTAAGAATTGGGGAAAGATTGCATAACTATATAGAAAAAGATGTCAGCGAACCATGTCACACTCTTTTTTCTTTTTCTTGGGGTATTTTAAATCAGGCATTTATTGCATAAATCTGGTTGAATTTGCTAGATGGCGTTTGTTAACTTGACTTTTAGGCAGCAATCGTTTGGATTTTATTCGCAGGACTGTAATTTAGTATCGCATCAAAGGAGGAAGTTCAATCTCACTATATGCATTCATCATGGCATGCGATGTACAAGCACATATGTCACGATAATGACGATTCTAATTTTCTTTGGAAAAAGTACAAACACAGGATCTTTTCAGGTCAAAATTTCCAGGTATAATAGTTTCGGGTGGCATTAAGTGCTTTCGCTCGGAGTAAAAAGTTGCTAAAATTAGAATTAAGAATTTTTCAAAAACTTTTAACTTAAATATATTGTTCTAAGACCCAGTTTTTATTAAGTTCCATTAAGACCAGTGTTTCCCAATTTGGGGCCCACGCCCACAGGGGTCCAATTCGATTTTCCAGGGGGGCGATTTCCATTTTCCATGAGAAAAAAGATATCAGCCAGTATTTCGGAGATCTTAGAAGGCTCAGAGGACTCAGAAATATAAAAACGATTTCACACAAAATTTGGTAGATTTTCGTCGCAGTAAAATATTATGTATTATGAAGGAAAGAAAAAGACAGTTGTTTTGACTTCTATGTGAGGAATCTTGTTAATATTTTACGCTCCTGCCTTGTCAATGAGCGGAGGAAAATGACTGAGTGCTCATGAAATATGAACAGCTATTGTTTTTTTCGAAAAGTGTACGTCCTCTATCTTGGCTTGTCGAAACGCTCGATTGTGCCAAATTGCGTAAACGTTTTTTCCTGTTGTTTTGTAAAGAAGACCATTGGGGACACTGAAATAAGATGGATCTTGAAACTGGATAAAATTTTTGGTTCTCTTAAGTGATAAACCGGCAATAGAAATCGGTAAATGTGGGATAGTAAGGTATTTGTGATTTATTCAGTTAATATTTTCAAAAAACTCAAACTCCTATTGAAATTTAATTTAATTTTGGTGGGGGCAAAACCTCCATTTATTCGGCTTAATACAAGCTAATTCTTAATCTAACTTAAAACTAAGAACTTAAGCTAAGGTAAGTGTGGAGGAGGGCGATTCAGAAGACGGAGTTTTAGGGATGGAGTACTTAGGTTAAAGTCAAAGGAGTTCATGTTCAGATTAACACTTCGCAGCAAAACAAAAACGAAGAAATTTAGTTTCGCTATACTAACTGATATGTCAGTAATATACGAGTATTAACAACACAAATGTTGACCTGGTAATTTCTTCGTAATTTGAAATCATTCAAGTTTTTCAATGTTAAAAAAATCGTGTCAATTTTGAAAAAGATTTGGTGGGGCATAGCACAAAAAAGGTTGGAAAACACTGATTTTGGCGATAATTTCAGGTTTAGTTTCAGTTGATTTATCAGTTGAACTGATGTCTAAGCCCCATTCAGACAATTTTTTTAGGTTTCAGTTTCGGTTGAGCTATCGGTTTAAATTTCAGTTTTACCGCAATCGCTTTTCTTCCACAAACAAGGACACACGCGATAAATTTCTCTCGTTAAGAGCAAATTTTTTTTAGATAATTTTACTGTTTAAATGTTATTCTTTCATGATTTTGTTGTTAAAGGAAATTTCATCCAGTTGTTGAATAAAACCAAATAACAGGTTTCAAGATGGCGATCTTCAGTAATAGACGAAAGGAAGGCTAAAAAGAAGATTTAAAGAAAAAATAAGTAACCTATGATTGATTTAAGTATATTGTTTAATTTAGATACCTAAAATAACAGTTTCACTAAATTTGTATGGTTTTTCCTTTAATTCAATTTCTCATAAACATAAATTATCCAAAAATGTATACGTTTTACAACATATTTTTCTATAATGACTGATTGCTTACGGAGCCCAAAAAGTATAATCCAAAAATAAATTTTATTTTCGAAATTGACCATTCAATTAGTTCTTGCTGTTATCAATCTAAACACCTTTGGTCTTCATCGTTGGTCCAACTAATTTTTTGTTCACTCTTATAGTTTTGCATCTGAATGCTTTCATTTAAATAAATTTTAGAATTTCATGAAGTCAAATCGAAAAAAACCACGATTCTCTTCTTTTAAGCCAGTAAACAAACAAATAAAAGCAGGTTTTGGTTATTGAGATAAAAGAGTGGTCGCAACCGCAATATTAAAATACCTACAACACTTGTGATAACAATTATTTAAAGAATCTTTCTTGGCACAACAACGAAACTTGTTGCTTTGAATATAATAACTAAAATTTGTCTATGTTCCTATACATACATATTCGCACATTGTGTTAAAAAACAAATTCTTGAAATTGAAACAAAAATGTCAGAATATCAACAACTTTTTCCACACAACAACTTGTTGTGAATAGAAATTCTTGTTGTATATAATTCACAGTGGTTATATGTCAAATAACAGCCCAGTCGGCAGAGACAAAAAAATATTATCCATATTGCAAAACTATACTGATCAAATTTAATGATTGGTTGGAATTGATATTTTGGTTGTTTCTGAGTTTATTAAAAAGTGGCAAGGCTCAAGTGGCACAACACGTACAGCCGAGACATTTGCTTAGTACTTAAATTAAGACACAATCCAGATATCAATTTCACCATTTATAAAACAAATAACTTTTCAGCCAATATCTCGAGAAAATTAAAATATCTTTTTTTCTGTACTACACATTTTTTGTTTTCTAAAGTCAGAATTTTCACGCTTTTAGAACGAGAGCTGCATGAACGTTTTGCTCAAAGTATTTTTAATATCGCTCCAAGTTTTGTGGACAAATTTATATAACAAAAATGTAGGTATGCAAATATTTTTGAAAATTACATGTTCTACAACTTTGTAGTATTTTTTCCACAACAACAAGCGTTAAGGAGATATGTACATTAGGGATGTCGGATTTTTTTTTTTAATTTTAAATGGGTATGGTGGATCTTGTTAAGTATTTAGAAAGAAGTAATTTTTGTTCTGAAACATTTTCCAAAAACGAATTTTGAGACCCTGCGGCCGTTTTTAGGTAAAAAACCACCACCGGCTTAGTATAAGTTATAAAAATTCAAAGTTTTATTGAATATTTGACATGTGTTTACCCATATGAAACTTATTTCGTCTGGAGGGCTGGGTAAGCGGTGAAATAAATGGGCTACGTTGTACAGGAAGAAATTCGGAGGACACATCGTTTAACATAAAACAATGACTTTTTTAAGGACCACCCTATTGGTCATATTAGATTTTCGTTAATGACTGTGAAGAGCTTCATGACAGTGTAAAGTATCTTGAATTTTGGTTATCTACAAACTTAAGGTGCCAGTTATAGCTATCAATGGAACTCATCATTGAAATTTTTTTCTTCAATTTTGAGAAATTCCGAAAGGAAAATCAGTGATTATTTTGATGCAAAAAAAAAGCTTTTGTATTAATTACTATTTCAAGCCAAAAAAATTTAATTTTGGCCCAATCTTCCGCATAAAGTGGCTTTGATTATTTCAAGGATACCTAAGTTACGATCATTGAAATACAAAAAGTCTTTTTATGTGGAAGGTTAGTCCTATTTGAAATATAAACGATTTTCGATGCTAAATGGCTCAAAATTAACCATCCAGTAGGTCCATAGTATTTTGTTACACGAAAAGGCACTTAATTTTTTTTATATATATAAAACGTCTTATTACCTTTTTTATTTAATAATTTTGAAACATTTTTTTCTATGTTGCAAAAAACAAAAATTATAAACTAACATGACTCGATTTTCTATGTCTTTCTTACTTTAAATTACTATGTATAGTAAAAAAACTATTTTATGTAACATTTACCAAACATATGATTGTTTACAGTACAGAACAAATGGAATTTAAAATTAAACTTTCAAATCTGAAAATTCAATAAAAAACAAAAAAGTAATTGAACTTTTAAAAAATCGACTTTTTATATTTTTCTATTCATTCAAACCAGGTGCCTAGTTCATAAAACTATAAGACTAATAATTATTTGTGAATCATACGAGTAGTTCGAGAGACAACCTAAAGATTTCTTTTCTCATTACGGCTCTTGAAAAACAGGATACCAGTCGAGAGCTTTATTCCAAACATTTACAAAATCGCTTATCGGATAAGATTTCTTGGTTGCTAAGGTTAGAAAATGCAGTTTTCGATTAAGTATACCTTTCACATAATGAACTTCTATCAATTGGATACCAAATGAATGCAGTCAGACAGACTTTTGCAGGTTTTTGCTTCGAGTTCGATCGCCTATAATTCAAATAATTATTAGTCTTGTAGGTTAATGAAATTTTAAGTTCAAAATTCAATATAAAGGAAAACAAATTACCAAATTATCAAATTATTCAAAGTTGGACCAAAATATAAAAAACAACAAGAAACTGAAAATAATTAAATAGAAATGAACACAAAACTTATTTACTATAAATATTATTTGAGTCATAGTCAGTGCAAATGCTCTTCATGTGGTTCTTGCAACTAAAGCGTACATAAAATACCCCATTTTTATTTATTTTTTCCTGTTAAGCTTACAAATAAAACAATGTCTCACTTAGTTGGTGTATAAAGTTCCAAATACCCAAAATTGTCTATGCTACCGTGCGATAAAACAAGGAACGTAAGAGGGCGCGTGATAAGTTTGAGATCTAATAACACCGATATTTGCCTTCACTAACTGCAGTTTGCACACTAGGAAGGAAGCTATTGAAAAGAACGGGCCTAAAATATCTATTATCTCCAGCATTCGCTTTGATATTTATATATGTAAGAAGAAAAATTAAATTAAATTCTATCGGGGTAAAATGAGACTGACGTTTAAAGAAATAAAATGCACGACTGGATCGCACGTACTTACTCTTATGTTCAAGTTGCTTAGAATTAAGAACTTTTAAAATAGGAAAGTAACTATAAAACAAATAAAAAATATTTAAAAAAAAAACGAATTTAAATCGTGCTTTAAATTTATAAACAACTAGTTAAAAAACTTAGAGCTCAAAAACAAGTATGCCATTTAATTACTTGAACAAATATGAATATATGCAAACAAAATTGACCTAACATCGTGGGAGCAGTTTTCTTTAAAAAAATTTTGGTATGCCAATTTTGAGTATGAATTAAAATAAATTTTTAAACCTAGTTTCAAAAATATTCATCAACTCGTTTTTGGAATATTGAATTTTCAAAAAAAAAAATTATATTTTTTTTAAATCCAAAATTATTTTTTTCGAAATTTTGATATGCAATACTATTAACATTTCAAAAGACCTTTTGTATAAACATATTGACTGAAATAGTACCGATAAAATTTCGGTAAATTTTTTTCTTATCAAAAAATACACCATGCCTACAGTAAAACACTGATTTTTCTTAATCAAAATCGTAAGAGCCGTTAAAGCTTTTCGTTTACGGTTGTAGGGCAAGTACCATTATTTTTGGTGCTAAAAAAATCATAATTTCCACTATGGAGAGTTACAAAAAAACCTTAAGTTCAAAATTTGAAGAAATTTGCTTCAGTGGTTTAAGCTGTATGTAGGCCGATATACGGACAGACAGACAGAATTGTGTCACCCACTTCTTTGGTATTCTCTATCATTGTTTGTCATGTTTGATTGTTATCTCTTTTGTTCTTGCACGAATCAAAACCTTGCCCTATAGTACCTACATATATCACAAGTAAAAAGAGAACAAAAAAAATCCTGAAAGAAAAAGAGGGTTGTAAAAAGGACGGAACAAAATCCCTAACTTAAAGGCACCTGGAGAATATTCACAAAACTAGTTACAAAGTTTAAAGTACAAATTGCGCTTTATGGGTCCAATTTTATTCGTGAACTCTTTTTTTTCGTGACTTCTAAATCACTTAAAATATTTAAGTACAATAACAGCAAGTCGGTTCCTAAATATATACACATGAACGTGCGACCTATTCGAGCATATTACTCTCTAATGTTCATCAACACAAGTGCTGATGAAAATATGGGTACCCTTATAATGATTACCTAATTGTGCGTGTTATTCAATTCTCATTGAAAAAGGCTTTGGTGTCGGTGACAGCGATTTTTTCGTGTGATTTTTATAGCGAACAAATAACCTTACCTAACACATGATTCACGAAACATCCGCAGATATATGTATATGGTTACAAAAGAATCAAATTTGCTTTGTAGCTTTATAAAAGTGTTTGAAAAACCACCCGTTAGATTTTTTAAGACAAAAATTTCGCCTTAAAAGTTACAAAATAATACCAAAACGTTAGTAGTTAAATTACAACGCCCTTTTCAAAGAATTTTAATGTCCATGTGTATCAGTTTATTTATCAAAATTTGATTTTCAAAATCATCACAAACAATCTAAATCTAAAAGAAGAGCTGTCAAACATTTTTTTATTTTTAACATTCATCTTGAATCATTGAGTATGGAAAGGAAGATGGAGACTTTTAAAGCCCTTGATTCTCAATTTATTAACAAGATTATAAATTTATTTTAATAGCATTTTTGCGAATTTTATTAAAAGATTGCACGATTGAGTTTGATTGAGAGTGCTCTGCGGTAATCAGTTAAAATCTTTTTTAAAGTTTTTTTTTATTGAAATTGATATTTCCTCGCATAATTTGTTTTTTTTCTGTAACACACACATAATAAAAACGGAGCTTGTGGCACGTTTCCACGACAAGCAAAATATATTTCAAACCAAGCATTCAAATTCTGTAGGATAAGTAGGTACTTCAAATTACGTGCTTTAAAACATGTATATACTTACTGAAACATATATTGTAAGAAAGAATCTACATACATGCTTTAAAGTTGTGATAATTGACAAATACTACGCTGGTAAGTGCTTATCAAAAGATTTATTAAACAAAACTATCCCAATGGGAACATTTTTGGGTTGATTTAAATGGGGTAGTAAGAAAAAATACACTTTCACCACCACTTTAACCATTCCTGAATTCCTGTACTTATATACCCAAATCACAATATGCAAGAATAAAAGAACATTTTTAAATGTAAGCATATTTTATAACAATAATAAGAAATGCATTGTAATGACTCCTTACAGAATTAGAAAACGAAAAAAACACTCATATGAATATGCATCGATGAAACGGATAGGTATATACAATTATTTAAAACATCTTTGTTACATAACAGCTATCTATGCAATATATACATACCTAACCTATGAATATTATTTTTATTTCAAGATTTAAAGTATGTGTTTTTGGTAAAAACAACTTTTAAACTTTTATAGGTACTAAACGAAATTATCAACTAATTCTGCCAACTTTATATGTATGAAGCAAATTTCAATCTCGACATTTTGCTACCAAAACAAGATTTTTGCCATTGAGATCAATTTGATAAGAATAGAACATAAAATTCTTTATTTATGTACTTACCAATTAGTAAATAAAATAAAAACACCAGCACATACATACATATGTACATACCTAACCGTCTATATTATATTTCCAAAGACCATCAAATTTTAAAACAACTCAAGTCTGATTAAAAGCATCTCCAATTTAAATGACGACTTATAAATTACGTAGGTGGAAAAGAGGCACGGCAAAATCGTTTATAATAAAATTAAACATTTAACAACACAAAAAATAGATTAAATCGAAGCGACGGCGCCTTCTATGAAGTCTCTAAATTGATTATTTATCAACCGAAACTTCATGTTTTTGTTGACTCATTGATTATGTTTTGCATAGATTATCGCGATTTAATAAAAAAGTAGTTTTAAAATTTAGAATTTAATAAACATAAACAAAAAAATACATAGATATAAATGTTGTTTTAGAATGTGATAATGTTTTAAAACATATCAGTATTTCTTCTCAATAAAAAAACTCTGTAGAAATTATAACAATTTAAATCGAATTTGAGTATAATGCTTATTTCTATCGCATAAATATTTGTATTTGCATACAAGTTAAGGTTTATGTTGATTTAAATCCACCTGCTAATTTAATAGCCGTTAAATATACATTAAGTGGGGTGAAATATAGAGCCTAATATGAATTTTAAAAGTGTCGAGACACCATCAAAATGTTAAGTAGAAGGCATGGAAATGCCATCACATACATATCTTAAAAAAGAAAGAACTTTAGAAAAACTTAAAGGGGGTGGTGGAAGAGTGACAATGTAAGAATTATAGTGAACAAGAAACTGCAACTACTCACTCGTAATAATCTTAACTATTTTTTTACTGCACAAACGCGCTTAGTACTCCACCTCAAGGCCTCAACAAATAAAGCCCTCCACTAAAGTTCAGTTTTGTTGGTTTCTTTTTAATTCAAAGGTCTAATTTTACTGGACTATGCCTACTTATATGAATTCGATTAATTGCATTCAACACAAACAAGAACATTCTTTCCATATGAGGTATGGCATAGGTCAGTGTTTCCCAACGTAGGGCCCACGCCCCACAAGGGGGCAATTTCACATTCTGATGCTTCACATCCATTTTAAATTTCAAAATTAAAAGAGTGCGAAGGAAAAAAGATTTCACTTTCACACTAACTTATTTTCGAAATGAGTTTTGAATGAATCTTGGCTTATTCAAACTGTTGCTTGTACCAAATTGTGAGTGCTTTTTCCAGGTATTTTGTAAGGAACAAAATTTGAGCACGAGGGGCTTATACTGTTTTAAAATATTTGTGGAAATTTTTGATTCTCTCAACAATAAACTGGAAACGAAAATTTTGCAAACGGTCGATTGTAAGGCATTTAGTTGATTTATTTATTTAGGCTTGTTTCACACACATTAGGTTTCATTCGGTTCGGTCTATATTCGGTTCGTTTTCGATTTCAGTTCTGAATTTTCACACATATACGGTTCCTTTAAGCCTTTAAGGTTTTTATTCAAATATAAATTTTTAATTAATAAAATATCAAAAAACTTCAGGACAAGTTGTCAATTCAATATAAAAAAAAAACAAATAAAACCTATTCGTCTCGAGGATATGACGTTCGATGCTTTTCGGTTTCTATTAGGTTTTATTCTTGCATCTTGCCGTTTTTATCGGTTCACAATTATCAGATCCGACCGAAATTGAACTGACTACAGACCGCACCGAATGGAACTGAATGTGGGTGAAACAAGCCTAAATAAGCAACTTCAAGGAAAAACAAATCTTCTGGAGCAAAAACTTTGACTTCGCTATCTTTATTGATATTTCAGACAATCATTTACAACCAAAATTTTGACATGTTTCTATATTTTCAAAAATGTTAATTAACTGATATCGCTATAGATGTGATTGTTTACCATCTGGAAAATTCATCGCTGGACTGAAAAACTTTTAAAATGTTGAATGTTAAAAATTAAACATAAGATGTTGGGGGACGTAAACATTTTGGAAATGTCTTGGTGGGGCATAGCACAAAAAAGGTTGGGAAACACTGGCATAGGTGAACCTATAATAGCTTAAAGATTTACTAAACTTACAGAGTTTGTTAGGAAAACTTTTTTAAGATGATTTTATTTCTTAAGGGTATTCTTTGGTCAAACTGTGGAAAATTGTTTGTTTAAGAAGGTCACGTGTGATTTTTGGCACCTCATTTGGGCAAAATGTACCATCTGAAAGGCCACTATAGTAGATCGTGATAAAAGTTCAATAGGCTATCAGTCAACGATAGATTTTTTTTAAAATAATTTTTTAAAGTTTTTTTCTTCTAGGTCACAGAAAAATGTTTGTCACTTCATTTGAGAAATAAAAAAAAAAGGTACGCGATCTAATTGTTTATAAAAGTCAGCTAGTTTAAGTAATTGGATTTTTTAAATGTTTTTTCTAGGTCATCGGATTTTTGTCATCTCATTTTCTGCATATTAGTAAGAAAAATTTACTATCTGAAAGAACATTCAATTATTATAAAAGGTCTATTTGTTATATTGCAGTAACTACAATTGGTCAGTCATACATTTTGTTTGCAATAAATGCAAATGGGATGCCAAAAATCATTCGTGACCTAGAAAACATAAAAACTTTGAAAATCGTAGCAAAAAATAACTGAATTAATTTGACCATTTATTACGATCCCGTGACCTCTCAAGTTGTATAATTTTTTGCGAATATCCCACAAAAGAGGTGCAAACAATTGCTATGATCTTAAAAAAAACTCTAAACATTGATTAAAAAAATCAATGCATCTCCAATTACTGAAACTTGCTAATCTTTTATGACCAATTACTGACCAAAAATGTCATACTTGTTTTGTTTTTAAACTACCCAAATGAGGTGCCAAAAATTCTAAACTTAAAAAGAATTTTTTAAAAACCTGCGACTAAAAAATCGTTAAAAAATTAAAACTAATTGACTTTTTATCTTTGAGGAAATATCCTACAAATGAGGTGCAAAATGACACGTGACCTTGACAAATTTTAACCACTAACCAATTTCTAAGACTACCTAATTGACTTTTTTTAAAGCAATAATATGGCATCCTTTTTTGCAAATACCTCACATTATGGTTTTTTGGGCGAATAATGTACCCAAACACAGATCATTCAAAAAATGTTGCCAATCGATAAATGTAATTTTAATACTTTACTGTGACAAAATTTACTGCTATACCATGAAGTTCTTGCACGTTTTCTCTCGATATGAATTTAACAAAATTGTATCTTTTATTTCACCACGTTTCAAATCCAGGGTACCTTCTTTTTAGGAAATGCCTATAAGATGTCAAACAAAGCCTTCCACCAAAATCCAGGCCACTCATTCCCTAAAACAATTATCACTCGACGATAACGTTTTGACGATAGCCTTACATTCCGTAAAACTGAAAATGACTACCGTTTAGGCGATAGGTATCGTTTTGAAAATAAATTATTTGCTTAACATAAGACGATATCGTCAAACGATAGTTGAGATGATAGCTAAAAAGGCATCGTTTCCATTAATTTTAAAGCTCACTTTATACTTTTTTTCATGATTGAAAGTTTGTAGGCGACTGTAATTGAATGACTGAGTAGCCACTGTAATTTGACATCCAAGTCTTTTGTCTCTTTTGTGATGCACCAAAGACACAAAAACAACGCAGATTGTCATTTATGACAGCCAATATGACAATTTACCCACAGTTTGAGAATACCAAAAGCTCTTAAATTGCATTCTAAAAAAATGATAGACGAGACGATAGTGGTTGAGTTACTTGAAGCAAATCATTGACGATCACGTTCACGGTTATCGCTTTGACGATTAGGTATCATTTTGAAAATTACGAAATGACCACCAGCTTTTTTTTCAGAGTTTGGCCACTTTTTATGTAATTTTTCAGGGCTGGTCGTTGTGAAAAATTGTATCCTGAACGAATTCCGCAAAAGTGAGACACTGAAAGGTATGCCCGTTTACAATGTTTAGTATAGTTTACACAAATTTTGTCAAAGGGGGTCGTAGCTCTTTGTACCACGGTAGAACATGTTGTCATTCTTCTTTATGTAACTATAATATCTTTGATATAAGTATATACTGAGCCAGCGCTTGATTAAACAATATACATACATTAGGGTGATCCTTAAATTGAACATACTCCTAGCTAGCCCTCATTCGATTCAAAACAATTTCCCTAATTTTTCAGACTTATTTCACTCCCTTGGTCTCCCTCTTTTCACTTCATGTTACTAATAATGGGTTAAGGGTGATTCTTTTTAAACGCAAAAAAAAATTCAAAGCTTATGGATTAGGCTCAGACGAAAATAAAATCGTACCGGAGGCGGGCTTTATTTCCCCCCGTTCAAGCGCGAGGGATAATTTTCTTAAAAGTTGACTAAAAACAGAAAAAAATCATTTAAAAAACAGGAGCACTTAAAATGTCATGCTATAGCTTTGAATAAGGCCACAAAAACATTCCCTATTTCGCTTTTTAAATAAAGTTTTTATTGTATTATGTAGATATGTATATGTAGTTTTAGAAAAAAGTAGATACTTTTAAACATTAAAAATAGTATTATTTTTTTTAATGAGCCCATTATTAATAACTTAAAGTGAAAAGATTGGGATTTTAAAGTGAAAAGAGTGTGAACTTAAAGTAAAAATTTGAAAAATTTGAAATTTTTTTTAGAGCCATTTGATTTCTATCCAGCTCGAAATAAAAAAAAAATAATATAAGGGCCACCCTATTACCCAAGGTGCCAGTTATAATAGTTATCATTGGCACTCATTATTGACATTTTAATTTTTAATTTTGAGACGCTGAGGAAGCAAAACCTATAATTATTAATCAAACAAAAAGCAAATTAGTTTGCGTAGCTAATAATTACAAATAAAATAATCAGAAATAAAAATATTAAAATTCCGAGAAATTGACCTGATCGGCAAATTCAAAAGAAATCGTTCAATTATTTTAGATAACACGAAAATACTCTAATATTTCCAAAGAAATTATTGATAACAATGTGATGGTTTCAGATTGGTAGCATCCCGAAGCTAAGAGTAAACCATAATACTTTGATATGGACTAAGCTGAGCCAATGCAAGGTTACTGTTATCCCAGTAACGTGGAAATTGTGGTTTTTGCACCCTGCGAGTGAACTTGGTTCGACTTAACTCCTTATAGAATGAAGTGTGAAACCAAGCTAAAATCATCTTCAAACTTTATTGTTCTTCACTATTTATCATTGATATCAGCTGCGTTTTTTGCAAACCCAGTAAATTCTGTCTGAAAAAAAAACAAAACAAAGCAATTTACATGTCAAATACAACAACAACTATGTCCATATAGAGGTAGCTATGTCCAGATAATTAATGTCGTTTTCCATTGAAATCTGAAAGATTTGATTTTAAAATCTAGAACTGTCTTGAATGAAGCATCTGGGCATAATTTTGAGCAGATTCAGTTTACACACATAGCATACATACACGGCATACACGTACAAATGTCGTTGGCGTCGGCACAAATAGAACAAAACAAACAAACTTCGGATGTCGATTGACAAGAGAATATTTGCATGTAGAGGTGTATGCAGATTAAATCCCTTAAACTAGAAAGATTTCATCTTTCGTTTTCAGATCTCATCTTTTTTTGAATAAAACCTGAAAAAAAATGTAAAAAGTGCAAATCTGTTCCCAAAAAAATCAAATCTTTTCAACAATGAAAAACGACATAAGTGGATTTAATTTTTTTCCGATAAAAACGGTATTGCCAGACTACTATTGTCGTTCTGTTATCGATAATTTGTATAGAGATGTTAAATATTTGTTGGTAAAATTATTCAATACAAAACGGCAGACCAAGGCAAATGTTGAAATGTCTCGATTTCGTTTTTTTCGCCAATGTCCATATGGACATGCAAAAAACGTAGCTATCATGAGGCCTGTTTCACTAAATATAATCTCTGAGCACACAATTTCTTTTGAGTGGTACAAAAAATCTCATCTGTTCGCTCAGATTTTTTCCCGAGTTACTGGGATGAAAAATGTTCGTATTTGTTTCTCAATGCTTTTCCTCAGCCCAAACATCTTTTCGTTTGACAACTACCTAAATAATAGTTATAAATTATTTTTAAGCCAATTGTAAATAGAAATGTTCATTAAAGCAAAAAAAAAACAACTTTTGGCTTTCGAACGAAGACAAAGAACTACCAAAATTGCAACTGCACGGTTATGTGCATGCAAATACGAAAGCAATTAAAAAAACACCAAATAAAGATGCAGAATGTTCGTAAAAATGAAAATTTATTTATTTTTAGAAGTATTTATTTAGTGACTCTGAGGGTCACCAACAATCTTTGTTTTGGGGTCTATTAGATTTTTTGCTAGTGCTCAAAATTCTTAAAGGAGTAGATTCGTTTTGATGCGCAGTAGATTTTCGTTTAGAACTAAGCGCAGTAGATAAATCTATAGTTAAAGGTTGGCGGCAGCACTGGCCATACGTCGTTGAAAATTGCGTTTAGTTCATATTATTATCACAGTTAAGAAGCCTCGATTACCCATAATTTTGAGAGAAACGAGAGATAGGGCAAAGGGTTGCAGGAATTTGTGAAGTTTATACAACACGTATTTTTAAAATAAAAATAGTTTATAAAAGCATGACGTTTTAGATTTAAAAAAAAGTAGGGACACTGACTTTTGCAAAATTTTTCAAAACTACTAAAGAATTTAAATGTATAAGAAATTGAATTGGAAAGTACCTACCTACATACATATATTAGGAATGTTCAGGAAAATGAGGTTTCGGAGGGCTCAGCAAATTTTCTATGCCAAAGTGGGCAAACGAAACTTATATTTTGTTTCCTCACCCTCAATAATTTGGGAGAAACTCTTCTGAGGAAACCTGTTCATGAGAGTATTATTATGTGTTTATACGTCATTTTACAGAACTTGAAAATCTTCGGGGTGGATTTTAAAATTTGTTCTCTATTTTTGTTTGATCATTTTTTAAAAAACATTACAGCCCAATGTCTTACAGAAACTGAACAAAAATAAGAATACATTTTTTCCGCAAATAAATAATGAAGTGCGGCTGTTAGTGAGACCAACCAGTCATTTCGGCTAACGGTTGAGCTTTAGTATACTAATAGTTCACATCCTAATCTTATTTTAAGAAATGTTTCCAAGTAGGCAACACTGTTAGTGCGACGAGAGAAAGGTTACCACTTATCAGTTTAAATTTCCCAATGTTGCTTACATTGCTCTATAAAACGAGAACCAGGGGTCGGACGATAACCTAAGAACTCTCGTCTCGTTGGATTCAGCACCCTTGAAACCATAGACGCTGTTTAAAATGGAAAGATTGCCTCAAATTTTCGAATGTAGACACGATGAGACTCACGACTCCGGACTCAATTTTCCCAATCTAAACAGGATCACAGGACCACATTCTTGATTTTCTCCTCCCTCCCCCTTGCACAAAAGGGGCCGAAAAAAGCCATTATGGAAAAAGGAAATTGCAAAGCCAAATATAGCAAGAAAAATATTTATATATGTATTATTTAAATTTAAAGATTGGCTTCGACGTAGAGTTTCACCATCATTATATCAAAACTTAATTAAAAAACCTACTTTGGATTTTTAAAAAAGTCATTTTTAAAGTGCTGGATATGGAAGTTCAACAAACTAAAATATTTATCTTGGAATAATCTAAGCATACGACACATGATTTAAGGGTGTTTTTTTAAATACCCAATCTTAAAAAATCAACACGAATGCGATGAAATCACCTTAAAAATTTGTTTTCACAAAAAATGATGACTGAATTATTGGTTAAACAATTAAAATATTACTAAACAGCACAGAAATGAATATTATAATTATGACATATTTCATTTGTCATAAGCAATAAGAATCAAGAGTCTACAAAAATATTTATAGTGATAGGTTGGTTTTTTTGTCAATGAAACGGACAATTTTCGAACTCCACATCAAAACCCCTCCCAAAAATGATACGTTGATGAAAATTAGTGCAAATATTTGATTATTATTCAAATTCCATTGAAGGATGGCTGCAATGTCGGTAGATTAAAAAAAAAACCTAAAAAACCGTGAAAAAAGTTATTTAGGGAAATTGGATGACATGATGAAAACATAACTTTGACGTTAAAATATATTTTTGTCTTCCATCTGTCAATTCAGTAGCTGTCAAATTCTATTGACGGATAGCCACAATGTCGATAGATTAAAACATAGAAACTTTTTAAGTTTCTTTACCGCTCCGGAAAAAATTGATTTATGAGCAATCGGGTGACATCTATCGAATCGAATTATATTTTTTTTCGTCAAAATATAATTTCCATCTATCAAGCCATCAACTGTCAAATTCCATTGAAGAATGACTACGATGTCGATGGATTAAAAAACCTCTAAAAATCTAAAAATGTTTAAGCTATGTTAATGCTCCAGAAAAAAGTTATTTAAGGCAATCGGGTGACATTTGGATCGAAATATACTTTTGCCATCAAAATATTTATATATGGTCCCGCATCTACTGTCGAGCTATCAATTGTCGATGTTTTAAAATGTGATGGTCAACGCAAGTTACGTTAGCATAGCAGAATATTGTGGGTTGCGGGTTATTTTCCGTTGACCATCACACGACAAGAAAACTTTGGGACAAAATTTGACGTCACTTTGACGTCAGAGAATCAACGCGTTGAACGTCTAATCATAGCTTAAAGCTTAACCTGTCAGATCGAAATGACAGGTATGACCTCATATCGTGCAATAACGCCCCTGCTAATAAGCTTTTTTATAATCGATGGACGGTGTTCACATTGGACTGAAAAACTGGATTTTGTTTGACGTTTCAGTATTTACATCTTCCTTTACTGAAGAAGTGGGAGCGAGATGTGAATACTGAAACGTCAAAAAAAAAAAACAGTTTTTCAATCCAATGTGAACACCGTCATAGAAACGTCTTTGTAGCAAATTCAGTGATACATTTGTATGACAAAAATGTTAAGTTGCTTAATTATACTTCTACTGACCACTATAGGTCAAGTTTTGGGTTCGTGCAAGGATCTTACGATTTAAATGTTTTTTTCTATTCTTCCATTTTTTCTATATTAACTTGCATATTTCAAAAGTTCTAAAGTTTCAAGCAACTTGAACATAAAAGCAAGTACGTGCAATCCATTCGTGTATTTTATTTTATAAAATTAGCCAAATGAGGTGACAAAAATCGTTCTTGACTTTGAAAAAAAAACTTTAAAAAATTATAAAAAAGAATCTATAGCTGACCAGTTACTGAAACTACCTGAGCATTTGTAAAGATAATAGGACCTTTCAGGTGGTATTAATTTTTTGCAAATTTCCCATAAATAAGGTGCCAAAAATCATTATGACCTTGAACAAAAATCTAAAAATTCATTTAAAAGAAATCTATTGGTCGGATTGCTTAAATTACCTATACAACAAGAGATCCTACAGATGGTATGCAATTTTTACAAATTTCCCATAAATGAGGTGCCAAACATCGCTATGACTACCTTTATGATTTTTTTTTTAAATTCATTCAAAATTCATTAAAAAAATATTTATCGGTGACCAATCACTGAAAATAGCTGACCTCTTATGACCGTGAAGTGGCGTTTTAAATGACATAGTTTTTTTTTAAATGATCCCTATGAGGTGCATAAAGTTTTTTTTGTGACCTTGAAACGAATTTGAAAAATTAATAGAAAAAAATCTATGGCTGACCGTTGACCAATTACTGAGAAAAGTTGACCTTTTATCACGATCTTGAGATCTTTCCGATGGTATACGAGTACATATATTCTTAATTTCCCTTAAATGAGTTGACCTTGCGTGACTTTGAGAAACTTTAAGTCTTGATTACAAGTTATCTAGGGCTGATCAATTTCTAGGACTAGTTGACCTTTTCTGACCAATAGATGGAAAACCTAGGTTTTTTGGACAATTCTTGGGGTTGTCAAGAAAATATGGGTCAACCCTGGGTAAACTTCAACAAACAAACCTAATAGGTCTGCTTCTTTACTTTTGGGATAAAGTTTGGGAAAAAGTTTGGGGATAAGCTTTTTGATGTTGTTGTTGTAATATTAAACCAGGAATGAAAACTAAAGAAACGCATGTGGGATGTTTCTGGTTTGTTGTGGTGTAAATTACCCATTAGACTTCATTGCTTGTAGGCTCAACGCATACAAAATTATGCAATTTCAATTCTATTAACCTTTGCACTTATCATTTTGGGCTCTATTAAAAGATACCAGAAGAAATATTTTAATTTATATTTGACTCCATTGTATCATTTTCATTTAATTTAATTAAACTACACCATTTTATACATATACGCTTCTTGACAAATTTAATTTAAAATTTTTCGATCAGCTGATTTCTTGTTTGACAAGGAAGAAAGTGCAGGAACTAAAATGTTCGGGTAGATTCTTGCTTGAGGGGGAATGTAAAAAGGTCAAAAGCTCTCGCATTTTCGTGTCAGAAAATAGTAAAGAAACAGACCTAATATGTTTATTGAAAATCCAGAAAGCATGTTCGTCAACGTCAAAAGCGTTTACAAGTTAATTGACTGACGTCGATGAAATTGATTTTGTGCAAGCAGGAAGATTATTTATTTGACAATCGCAGTATCTGTGTCAAAAAATTACGATCATTTGACTATCAAATTGACTTTAATTTGGCGTTTTCGAAAGCGGTCTGTATATTGGCACGCAAAAGCCATTTTAAATTATTTATTTTTCAAAAATGGCACGAGGTTCTTAAAAGGGCCATCCCTGCCCTATTGTGTCTGCAAGTTCGTGTTAACCCTGCTTCAAATCCAAGATTTGGTTTTTGCTTCGAAAAATCGATTTTTTTTAACAAATTGATATTTTTCTAAACAGACCGAATTTTTTGGTTGAAAGGAATTCAACATCAAACTAGAAAGATCGCATTTTTGATCTTAAGATCTAATTTTTTTTAGTAAAACATAAAAATGGAAAAGTGCAAATATATTCGCAGAGATGAAATCTTTCAACAATAAAAAACGCCTTAAGTTTTCATGACAAGCCAAATTTTAACTGCACACCTAGGTGCTATTAGCCGTGTTTGTTGAATAGTTGCCAGCCAGCCAGTTGAAATTTTACACGCAGTGCAACAACAATCACCAGCTGCCTTTACCTTTTTCTGCAGTCAAATGTGACTAGCGAACAGAGTTTTGGAACTGTTTGGAACTATGGAATTCTAATACAAAAAAAGCGTTATTAACCAATTCGTTCCGCACCGTTTTGTTGAAA
Source organism: Dasysyrphus albostriatus (assembly GCA_946251815.1). NCBI lineage: Eukaryota > Metazoa > Arthropoda > Insecta > Diptera > Syrphidae > Dasysyrphus > Dasysyrphus albostriatus. The sequence continues at coordinate 94,950,834 of OX276336.1, forward strand.
AGCTTTTGCCCGACTGTGTATAATTTTCAACAAAACACGGCTGATATTTTCAAAGTGATTTGGTAATAATTACACATTATGTACCCAAGGGGGGTAAAATTTTAGTTTAGGGGTTCCCCCCTGAATCAATCAAAAAATAGGACATGGTATATAGGTAGAAATGTAGGTTTGAGATGCATTCAAAAGAAGACAAATTACCAAGTGTATGAAAATATGGGGGGCAAGCGCCATTGCTGACCCCTTAACGTAAGCCCTTGTATGTACCTACCTATCACTTATTTTGAAAATACAGTAACAAGTTCAAGTTTAAATAATTTTCAGTAACAAGGACTAAGTACCTACTACCACATAGTTACCTGGTACTGTAAGTTTTAGTTTACGAATGACCCACTTGGTTTTAGTCTTGTTAGATATTATAAACCTCCCAAAAATATTTATTTTAGTTTGAAAAGCTCTCACCTCTCCCCGTCAAACATGTAAAACATTTAGATAAAACCAGCATTGTCAACGACTTGTCGAACAAATACGTCACTTGAAGAAAAATTAAGCCTTTTTCAATTAAAATGTTTGTAAGGTAAAGTGAACAATAGATGAAAAATCAAACGCAAATATTAGTATTCAAAAGATAGAGCAATTTATTACTAAACTGATTTTCTTGATGGAATATGTTCAGGGGTGTCGCCTAAATGCAAATCCAAGTTGGTGGGACGGGGCGTTGTCGCGAGCGTCATAACTTTAAAGTAGAACATTTTGTTGTAAAACTGAGCATAGGTACAATTATTTTAAACAACTTTGTCAATTATGAGTAAGTTGACTTTGGAACAAATTCTTAAAATATCTCATTAACGGTAAACTTCAGGACAAAAACCGATATTTTCGTCAATTTACTTTACCTTTTTGAAAAAGCCATATGTATTTCCTTAACCAAAGGTCTTACAAAAAAGTGTCTCCATATTTTTTGCAGCAAATTGCATGATCTAGGTAGGTACAAAACTCATATTTTTTTCGATAGCATTCACCGTTTGAAAGTTTTGGGCCAAAAAACAACTTTTTCAACACTTGACCTGGAATAACTTTTTATGCTCGAGTGGGATTGACGGGGACTTTTCGCAGTTGATTTGTTATGCCAAAAGGTATGTCTTTACCAATTTTCATCAGTCTTATTAGAATTTTGGCTAGATCAAATGTTTATTTAGACTGGTCTAAATAGTCTAATAGTAATTTTTATGGGCCCTTGATTCTTCACTTTTATGGTCAAACAAAAAGTAACAGCAGTGTAAGAATTTTAATTTGTTTCCAAAGATTTTTTGTGCCTGCTTTATTATGCGTATTTGTACGTATACCTACCATACCTACCTATTACTTGAAAAATTATATCCTTCATAAAACTGATAAGGTTGAGACTTTAAGATACTATGTAGGAAGGCCTACCTAAATTTTAAAAATTGAGTTTAGCTACATACATAGGTTTCAATATACCTAACTATTTTTGTTTGGTTTTTATGCTTCATTTTTTTTTTTTTTTATTCAATAATGAATACTAGACACAAATACTATCTAATCCTGATGCAATGCACATATATTTATATACTTTTATATGGTACATATACCTACAAAAAAAAGCAGAGGTTGAAATAAGGAATCTACCTGTGTATACAATACGTACATACCTAGGTATGTGATGTCTAATTTGTGATTGAGTTGAGATAAGAAAGTAAACATCATGTGAAATCAGAAATCCATCTCAACACTCAGCAGTAACCAGTAAGTAATATTTTATATCTTGTTCTTGTTTTGTAACATTGCTTGTGTTGCCTATTAATACCTGCAATTTTCTTTCAAAAAATCCACATTCACATCCACCGAACCCTGGAAACTGGAACTGGACTTACCGCTTTGAGCTTGAGTTTTGAGATAAATGTTTTAGTTTTTTTTCTTCTTCTCTTCGTTTCTTCTTCTGTCAGGTTTTTTTTTTAAACTGCTTTAGGTTGTTTATACGCTCCACGCACCGCACCGAAGTACACTATGTTCACACAATCATTATGTTATATGTGTAGGTGTCTGTGTAACTATTTCACGGGCTCAGTTTTATAAATACAAAACAATTTTAAAAAAATGCGTTCACTTGTCAGCTTGTCACCGTTTTGAAATCAAAATACAACCAACACCGAATTACCGAACAGATGTGCACTTTTTGCGTAAAAAAGGGCTCTTTTCGTATTATGGTCGGCCCCGTTTTGAGAAATATGCGGGCGTAAGACACAGCAACCGCACTTGTTTGGATTCCTAGTTGTTTTGTGCAGTTGATCGCACCAAATAATCACTTTAACCACCTCACCTATCTTACAAAAATCGATAATTTATTCGAATCCGAATGGGTAAACGCTTAAATTTTCCGATTTATATTCAGCCGGCAGATATTTGATTATAATCGACGGCTCAGTTTCCAAAAACAAAACAGATGCGTATTCTTATTTTTATAAGTTTTTAATGAATGTGTGCAAAATTATGAAGAGAGCAAAACAAACAATACAATTTTCTTTTTTCTTGATAAAAGAAAAACAATAAAATTGCTCTACTGTTAGCGTGACTTCCTGGTAAGAAGAACCGTGAACTAAATCGAAATGGATCTTAGGTACTCTTCACTCTTTCACAGGAGATAAATCATAAAACGAACAGCGAGTCGAGCCGGGGAGAAGAAGAATGCAATCCACGACGACAACGACGGCCGACGGCGACACAACAACGACATAAATACCAGAAGATTTCGAAGAAATGATGAGGCGCGCGCAACCTCCTTTTGGAATAGAAAAAGAAATTCCCGTTTATAAATAAAATAACAATTCGTACGTACGTCCAACAATTCTGAAGGGTCGTTGATAACTGAATACTGAACAAACACTGAAGTGAATCTGAGTAGTGAATGCTGAACTGAAAATAAAAATTGATGACTGATCGCAATATCGCATCGCAGTCCGGTTGTTCATGACCAGTACTACCACTTTACTTCAATTGAAGTAGATCTACTTCCTTTTTCAAAAATAATTAAAATTTACTTCCTACTTCGCACCATCACCAAATTATTGAAATCTACTTCATTTTTGAAATCTCTTTTTCGACTTACTTCAATTTTATATTAAAAAGTCATTTCTATTTCCTTTTTTCTCTTTTTTAAGCAATTATTTAGCCCCAGAATTTCCATTAAAACAAAAACAAAATTACAATAATTTTAATACAAATTTTTTACAAAGCATAGAAATTGAACGCACTCTTCAGTTCACGAATCTTGTGAAAAATTCGTTTGAGTGTATGAAATTTGAACGTTTTTTTTTTTTAATTTTTGATTCACCCGTTTCAATGTTGGTTAATGATCTTTGGTCTGTTTATTTGTCGCCTAACTATAATCATTTTATTGTTCTTTTTTATAAAACAAGAATATTTAAAGTACCTTAACTAAATAAAACTAAAAATTGTTATAAAACCATGATTCAAAATATACATGTAAAAATTAAGTATGTTTTTTTTTTTAATTGAAAAAAATATGGAAATATGAAGTCTGAAAGAATCCCTTTTGTTTTTGTTTTAATTTTTTTGTTTCATTTAATTTTTTAAATATATGTATTTCACTTTGAAATCTACTTCGATTTTTGTCAATCTACTTCCTTTTTTTCTTCAAATCTACTTCGACTTTTTTTTCGAAGTGGTAACGCTGTTCATGACTGCGAGACAGTGCTGTCACTTTACCACAATAACTATGGAAGATCTATGTTTAAAAATTTTTAAAACCTAGCAGAGTGTAGTAGGTACATTGTAGTGTAGTACAATGATCTATTTTTTTTAACAAAACAAAATCTTAATTTTGTAAGTATTATATATTTTAGTAATATCGAAAAACCGTTGAAAAATTAAGCGATTCCGTTTTAGGGTGATATCTCTAGTAGTCAGCACTTTAACTTTATTTTGTTAAACTGGACTTTAGAAATTCTATATTCAAATTGTTGAATAGAGTGGTTATTGTTGTTGTGGTTAGTGTAATTGGTTGGAATGTGTAGGTTAGTAATCGTAAGCTTAGTTTAGTTTTAATTTAGAAGAAAATTGGAAAAAAAATTCTTCTGTTAAAGTGGAGCGAATGAATTAAGTTCAAATAAAAGTGTTAAGTATTTAGTTTATGTGTTAATAAATAAGTTATTAACAAAAATTGAACAAAAATAATTTTTACAGAAATCAAGAGAGAATAAAAGGTCCATTCAATGTTCATACTCAGCTAAATAAAAAAATTTAAAAGTGTAGTCCTCAGTAGTCAGCCGGGGGGCGAGCTTAAAAGAATTGAATTAAATTTGTCTGCTAAGGCCAGCCCCCTTTAAAATAATTATTTATTGAAAAATAAAATCATATTTTTACTGCAAAAAACAATTAAATAGACTTTAAATAACACAAAAACGGTAACACAATGGACTGCTCTTCAGTATTCTAGTTGTTGGAGACCTTTACAAAGACACAAAAGGCACTTCCACTAATTTTTTTTTGTAAAAACTTTTGTTAACTTAAAGCAAACTTCAATTTTTAAACAGAAAACCATCAGCCGCATTTAACCAAAAATTTGCACTCATATGGAAGAATAGTAAGGCTTAAAAATATTATTTTTCGAAAGTTAGACAAGGCTTTTACTATGTATGCTATTTTTATAAAGAGGTGGCTGACTACTAGAGAAGGCTGACCTCACAAGACATCAGCCTATCTCATCAGCCCCGGGTTAGTGGAAAAAACGACATATATAGGTACCTACTAAGGTACTTGGTTGTGTTTTTTGTAACAGAAAAAAAAAACTTTAATGAATTTGCACTTTGGATGTTAGATTATATAGGAAGCAAATTTCTTACAAAGACAATACACACTATGCCGTAGCCAGCCGAAAATTTTTAGAAATCCATATTTCCGTTTTAGTATGAAATTTGTAACAACTCAACTTCTGCTATAGTTACGACTTGTGTTCAAAACTTGCTCAATTTAATACCTGCTTAGCTCACCTAGTATATAATTTTTATTGCACATATTTAAAGCTCCGAGCAGACAATTTGCGATAGTTGCAAATATTTGCGAGTATGACGTCATTTTTACGTCACAATTTGAGGTCCTTGGTCGCAAATCGTCTGAATACAACTTTGGGACAGCCTGCAAATCAAGAACTGTATAATTCCATACACTTTCCTTTTTGTGAATTCTGATTTCCTCAGTTTTTTGGTAAAAATGAACAAAATTTAATGCAAAAAATTTTGAATTGTCAAAGTCTAAATAAATGTTAAGGAAGACAAGATGCCATAAACAACTAGATACACAAGATATTTGGCTGACTACGGCCCTGTGCACACACATGCCAGCAATCCTAAAGTTTTAAAAGTTAAGTTCGAATTTTCCTGTCACAACCGAATTATATAGGTCTAGGTAGTTAGTTATAAGCAGGGACAGTCAGGGTGGCGCAAAAATAAATACATTAATAAATAAAATCTGAAAACGCTGTGGCTGTTCTAGCTTGAAAGTATAGTTTGTAAGTACTTTCGTTTTAAGTAGTTTTAATTAGCTTTAATTTAGTTTTATGTAGTTTTTTAGTTTTATATAAAACCCAAGAAAATAAAAAATAAAGACACCGAGTTTGTTTTGTAAATTCTCTCCGAAGAAAAATAAAACCGATCTGAATGTATTCCTACGGATAATTCAAGTTAAAAGTTTGATAGATAGTTCTTCGGCCAAAAGGCATTAGCATTAAGTTATTACAGTTTAACTTAGAGCGCCTAAATGGGTCAGTAAGTTAACTATAAGATATTGATAAGTAGGCTAGTTTGTTTGAATTTTTGTCTACATATGTAGCTTTAAGATTATTTTAGAAAATAGAAAAACAAAAATGAATTTTTAAAAATCTTACAAGTTTCTAAATGGCCCTATCATGGTTGTCAATTATCAAATTGATAGTTGATAGTTCATTTGTTCATTTGTGTTACATGTTATCTTTCCAAGTTTTGATAACCAAGGCTTTGGTACGAAAATAAGATATGAAAGTAATAAGATATAGTGTTTCAAATCTAAAATTGACATGGCCCAATAGGACAGTTTTAAAATTGGGAGTGAAAAAAGATGTTTCTTATGTCCATGAGATGGATGTATTCTTTAGGGTAGTGGACTATAGATCAGTGCTGTCGTATTGCTTGTTAAACTTTTTTGATGAAATGCCAGTCCTTGTCATTGTTGATTATTAAAGTGTAGGTATTTGGTAACTTGAAATTTTTTGCATATTTTCACAAACTTGATCGCTCAGAACTGCGTATTTTTACAACCCAGTTCCATGAAGCTTTTGGTACACAATTCAATTAATGAAATATGTAAATAAAGCAATATAACGAACAGTATAGTTAAAAAAACTATATAGAAAAATGACACATTTTAGAAAAGTCGGTTTTCGAGTAATATAATTCGTACATAAAAATGATTTCAGGAACTTACATTGCCTTAATTTCTGCATTGTCGAAATTTTCGACTCTTTTTGACGATTTCTCATATGCCTGTTCAGCGACCCCAAAAACATGAAAGGGGACACTTAACTTAATTACATCGAAACTTTCCACTTCTTTGAACACCATATGAATAGACACTTGTAGGTACTTGGTACAGAAAACATGGACGAGGACAAATTTTGTTGACGATGGGTCAAAATCAACCCATACTAACCTATATCTTGGTGGCTAATTAATGAACACGAGATTGAACATCGTGTGGTATATAGTAAACTTTAGTGTAATTTCTTAAACCTGTAAAACTACCTTGAAAAGCATACAAAATAAAACGGAGTCAAAGTAAATATTTTCTAAAAACAAACAAAAGATCGGTACCTACATACTCTTAAAAATTTTTTACAATAAAAAAATAACAAATTAATTTGCTTTTATTGCTAACTGTTTTTCTTCTTCGCATAAAATTCTTATTTTAATTTGCATCTCTTCTACTTGTAACAAATGCATTTCTTTTTTGTGACGCAGCTCTTCCTGCATCTGAAATAATTCAATGCGTTTTTGTTCTGAGAGAAGTTGGACCTCTTTGTTTCGAAGTTCTGTTTCTTTCAACTTGAAATAGTTAAATTTGGCCTCAAAGGAGTCTGGAACAACAAAGATCGCTGGGTTTCCTGTCTCGGTAGAATTAACCTTTCCCATATCTAATGCTGTCGGTGTGGTAACATGTGGCTGATTTTGAGTTGCATAAGTGTAATACGTTGAGTCTTCCGAATTGTATTGTTGATCAATTTGTTGTGGTGTTATCTGCATGGGTGCCTGATAATTTTGAACTTGAATATGTGGCTGACTTTTAATTTCAGTTATGATTTGATTATACGTGCTTTGCTGGTGAGGACCAGTGATTCGATTTGACGATGGGAGAGTAAAGGCACTACCATCTGGTTGCTTTATTTGAAAAATGATCTCTTCGGGTTGTCGAGCGTTCTTAAACTGAAGTAAATCGTAAAGTGTAAGTTTTTCCGCACTTATATGGTCAACATTTATTTGCTGCTGCCCTTGATTTCTTGTATTTTGGTGTATCTGTCGTTGGATTTTATCCTGTTGAATTCTGTTGTGACTTTCCTCTATTTGAACAGTTTTTGAGTCTTCTAAGGATTCGATAGTAATAGGATCACTAATTGTTGTTCGTTGTTCTTCTATTTCTTCATATTCCTCAATATTTTCTGTTGTGCCAGATGATTCTTCTTTCGGAAGAGAATACTCAGGCTCACATTTAATTGGTGCTGAAACATTCATAGCAGCCTGTTTGGTTGTGGCTGAGGTAGCAGTTCTTGGTTTTGTATCTTGTGTTCCTTTCGAAGGGTACTGTTTGCGCAATCTAACAAAAAATAATAAACAAAATGAATATGGTTTATTAGAAAAAACAACATAATTTTTGTTAACGTTCTTATGGACGCATTATAAACTAAATAAGAAAAATGTGTCCCACTTTTGTTTCAAATAAATCTGGTCACTTTACCTCAAAGGTAATAAGTAATAACAAATATATTTGAGTTTAAGCTGTTTGTGAATGATTGCCACACATTAAACTATAATTTTACTATGAATGAACCACTATAATGTTTGACTAAACTACTGGGGATACGACCTTACCTCCTTTTGACTTTTTTTTTAAATGTCTCCCCAATTTATGACAAACAATTTTTATTCTTCAAATATGTATGTAGGTGCATATTATGCAGTTGAATTTTGGGCGGTATTCAAGTTTTTAATGAAAACGGAAAAACTGTTGTTTGCAACCAATACCTACTATCAATATTTGATCCAAGAGGTTTTGTGTCTAAATTGGAAGAATTCCTCGCATTCGGGCATCTATCCGCTAGGCTAACCATAATCTAAAAAAAATTCAGATAGGTACCTTGAGTTGTTTTTGCACCAGCTGACATCATGTTTTTTTGAAAGAGAAAATAACAACACACGCTTGTGTTATATGTGGTTCCATGGTAATCGGAAAAATGTTCCGAATCCTAAAAAAACTATCATAGAACCCATCGTAGTGAAAAACTTCATACAAATTCCTATTACGAACGGATTTGGTGATGGTTATTTCTGGGATTCAGAATTCATGATAGGGCTGATTGTCTTTTGACCCGAGATTAGTATGTACAACTCGGTATTTTGAAAAATGGATCATTCTATTGGGCACCTAGTTTGCGTGATTTAACACCTCTAGACTTTCTTCTATAGGGCTATTACATTGATTTGTTTCAATACTCTAGACTCTAGAGACTTAAAAGCAAAATAGATGGAATGTTTGGCATTTAAGCTTAAGAGAGTCTTGGAAATTATGCTTAGCATATTCACTTCTTGGCAGTGAGTCCCGATCATACGATATAAAAGTATGTTTGTGTGCCACGAATAATGTTGATACCTAGGTACTTATAATTATTTGTATATAAAATAAGATTTAACATTACCAACTTAAACGAAACAATATCCTGAATTATATCTTCGTCGTTGAAAGAAAATTCACTAATTCCTCGCATTTTTGAGCTAATTAGCATTAGCTAGCTTTTTATTTTATTTTTCATTGAAACCAAGATTTATTTGTACCTACAAGTAAGCGGTAAGTTAATGTTCTTCAAACGACGGTAGGTAATATGTATATTAAATTAAGCATTTACCTGGAATTTAACCAGAATTTCTGAATTTGTGAGAAATTCCTATTGATAGCAACGTTGGGGTGATTGTTAAAGCCATCAACAATGGATTGCCAAGCATCCCGAATCGACGGTTTCCGTTCTTGCTTTTTGCGACTCTTAATATCGATGACATCTTCATACTGGCGGAATAAATTAAACAAGATCTTCTTTTCTTCACTAGTGAACCTAGGAGCAAGTGTCTGGGTTATCGGCAATGATGAGGATGACGAGCAATTTTCACTGGTGGCACCACTTGATTTTGTCGGCGTAATAGCAAGATTCTGTTTTGCTTTCAAGGGACTTTTCTTAATCATTATTTTGCTGGGCATTATTGGAAAATCTTTAATTTGTTTCAAATGAAAACAAAATAAATGACTTTTCTACTTAGCAAGCACAGCCAGATTTTAAAGTTATTTATCCGAAGAACTAAGAAGTCTTTAAGGTATTTAGGTTTTTTTTTTCTATTAACAAATTACAATCACAATAATTCAATCTTAACCAGCGAAGCGAGTGGATTTGTTTAAAACAAAAACACACATATCTAGAAACACTCAAACTAGCAATCATACAAAAAACAACACCTCCGCAACGGAGTAAGAATATAGAACACTAACACCAACACTGCAAAATTTAACTTGAGATTAAAGTATGTGGAATATCTATGTACATATATCAAAAAAGCTGTAAGTGTTGCTGAGGTACAGAAATCTCGAGCTACAATCATTTTGTTAAAAGTATGAAAGGCTAAGCTGAATGGAATAAATTTGTTTTGTTGTTCATCGTTTCTGGTTCATTTCGTGAATTATATATTTATATTTTTTTTTGTAAAAATATCTTTTTTTAATCGACTGTTGGAGATCTGGATAACAATTAGAACTCAAATATCTTTTTTGTTTAGAAATTTGTTTATTAAAAATATCTGTTTTAACATCACCATTTTCTAAATCTACTCCAGAAATTTTTCATTTATAACTTCTTTTTACAAATCTAGTACGAAATTTTACTACTGGGGTCCGAGCCCTGGGCAACCGAGTAAAACAGTTGAGTTAAAAAATTCCACATACATCCTCAAGTCAAAAATCAAGAGATATTTCTTTTCGCTGTGAATTACAAAGAGTGAAAGAGACTTAATTTGTTTTAACACGACGAGAAATTTCTCTTTATAATGAATTCAAAAGGGGTTGTTGTATTGATTTGAGTTGATTTGTGATGCTAGTGCTCAAGCAAAGATGACTCTGATAATAGTTAGAAATAAATAGTGTAAGAAGAAGCACACACTATGCCTGTTCGCGTACCTCCAAAAACTACGAATTTAGCCCAGTTCTGTCAAAGATCATATAAAAAAAATAAAATTTGTAGAAACTCGTAGTTATGGGAAGTACACGAACAGACCTATAATCAGTACTTTTAGACGTTTTCCGCTTCCACCTAAAAACAGAAAAGTTTTTCCGAGGTACCTAGGGGAACCTGGCATAAATGGCACACTGGCTAAAGAAACATAAAGGGAGCAGAATTAAGGTAATTTGTGTACGCAGCCCTTTAGTTTTTCTGACAATACTGCTCAAAACAAAATTTTGGATGCTTCCAGCTAAAAAATATCAATTACCAAGAAGCCAATCTTTCGTACGTTTCACCGTCCAAAACCCATTTGTTTACATTGTCGTATTTGTTATTTCACTTCATGTCGATGAATAGATGTGAATTGCAACAACAATGTAACGCGGTGAGATTTATTTGCTTTGACAGCTCAGTTTTTTTTTTTGAAAATTGGAAAATAGTTCTAAGAATTTTACTTCGACTAAAAATAAAAACATCGATGTGAAATTGTTTAATGTACACAAACAATTACAATTGTTAGTTAATATTCATCCACAATTATAATAAAACACAAAAAAATGAATTAGTACATCTTGCATACTATACAGGGTGGCCTTTCTTTATTCAGAATAATTTTAAAATTATTGTTTGATATATACTATGAAAAAAAATATAAAGAAAAATACGAAATAAAAAATAGTTTTTCTGAAATTTCATACCTGGAACTTCAATTTGTTGTTTAAACTCCATTAAACTCTTACAGTCGTATTTATAAACTTTGTCTAACTTTAGACAGCCGTCCAACTCCAAAAAGTTATTGATAAACTTTGTTATTGTTGTCTTAAAGTTGTCTAACTTTGGATAACAGCATCGGTTATCTAAGATTTGTCTAACTTGACATTTTATATAATTAAATAAGGCATCTATCCAACTATTAAGAACATTTAAATAACTGTCTAACTAGTCAACCACCTAAAAAATCTTATAAATAAGGCTGTTAATTTCCACTTTAAGTATTAAAGAACGTATTAGGAAGCTTTTATTATCTTCTGTCGGGATTCGGGTATTGATCTGGATTTACTTTTAGTTAAAAAAGGAAATATTGAGGAATGTTCACAATCGTTTTTGTAGCACGCACATACGTAGCTAATGCAGATATGGATCTATATTGAAGATAATACAACAGCAATAGCTATTTTTGATTTTTTTCAAAACTTCATGATATCTAAGCATTTGGTTTTGAGTGTTTAATAGGAGTATTGAGTACTTATTACTGAAATTATATTTCATAATGCAAAAAAATAAAATAGTTTTAACGAAAACACTTACAGTCGTATTTATAAACTTTGTCTAACTTTAGACAGCCATCCAACTCCAAAAAGTTATTAATAAACTTTTTCCACTGTTGTCCTAAAACTGTCTAACTTGGACAACGGCATTTCGGTTGCCTAAGATTTGTCTAACTTGACATTTTATTTAATTAAATAAGGCATATATCCACCTATTAAGGACTTTTAAAAATCTGTTTAACTAGTCAACCCCCTTAAAAATCTAATAAATAAGGCTGTTACTTTTTTTAGTTTTAAGTTTGATTATTATTTTTTTTTAAATCACTAGGAAACAACTTGATTTGAAAAATTTATTCGAGATTGGTTTTTAAGAAATTAAAATTTATTTTTAAGAAATTTGTCGTAAAATTCAAAAAAGTTAATTTAAACAAAAATAAAGAGCATAACATTGCAAGTTAGTGCTGCCGTTGATTTTTATTTTTTTTTTTAATTTAAGAAAGTCATTAATCTTATCTAAAAGGGGAGAAATAATCCCCCCTCCCATACGATTTTTTTCTAAAAATATCATTTCATAAATTATCCTGCATGAAATAGGCCACACCCTGTATTTGGTTTTGTTTTGATATCTAATTGACAAACCGAGGTGAATATCCTTCAAGCAAATGAGTCCGGTTTGGATCCGCAAACGTAGGGAACGACGTATGAAAGACTCCGTTTTCGGATCCAAAAGTGGATCCTCAAAACTGCGTTTCACGGCTCAGATTAGTATGGAAATAAGAATCACCGCGGACCCACTTGCGCATGTTTTGTGAGGTAAAAAGTTCACCATACTTAGGAAGTACCAAAAGCAAGAGGTATGAAAAGGAAATTCCCTTTTCGGGTTTTTCAACCACAGACAAACAAAAATTAAGAAGAACTTTTTTTTCCTACCAAGGCACATTTATTTAGAATTTATACAAATAATTACAAAAACACAATAATTTACAGTACTAATGATTAAATAAATTTCAATTGCATTTGGTTTGTATTATTAACCAAAAATGTGATTAAGTTTTCACAACAAAACGTACTAAAACACGAAATGATCTTCACCTCACGGCCTACAAAAATAAACTAAAAAAAAAACAAGCAAGAAAAAAATAAAATCCCTGCGTGAGACTCATTTTTTAAGGATCCAAGAAGAACCGACAAAGTGGATCAGTGAATTTGCTTGAAGGGTAAACAAAAAATAGGTACTCTATGCTTTATTCACTCTGATTACCATAGAGTACCTATATTATCTAGAGAACCGACTTCAGGACTTTTTCTCTTTCACCCTACAAACTGCACTGTGAGTATTTCCTCCACATGGCCAAAGAGTACCTATATTATCTAGAGTCGCGATTCGTACCCCTCTTGCCTAAAACACCCGCAAATTGTATTTGAGCACATTAAGAGAAAACTCTCTTAAATTCCCTGTCCGTGAATACGTGTGATAGCTCTAAACATAGAGTACCTATATTATCTAGAGAACCGACTTCAGGGCTTTTTCTCTTTCACCCTACAAACTCCATTGTGAGTATTTCCTCCACATGGCTGAGCATGTGTTAGCTGCCCAATGCATTTTAAATGGAACGTCACCAATACAATGATAACTTAATGGATTTTGGCTCATTAGGCTGAAAACAACAAAAAAATGAATCGAAAAATTGAAAACGTGACATTTAGAGCTATCACACGTATTCACGGACAAAGAATTTAAGAGAATTTTCTCTTAATGTGTTCAAATAAAATTTGCGGGTGTTTTAGGCAAGAGGGGTACGAGTCGGTTCTCTAGATAGTATAGGTACTCTATGTGTTAGCTGCCCAATGCATTTTAAATGGAACATCACCAATACAATGATAACTTAATGGATTTTGGCTCATTGCACTGAAAACAACAAAAAATTGAATCGAAAAATTGAAAACGTCACATTTAGAGCTATCACACGTATTCACGGACAGGGAATTTAAGAGAGTTTTCTCTTAATATGCTCAAATAAAATTTGCGGGTGTTTTAGGCAAGAGGGGTACGAGTCGTGACTCTAGATAATATAACTAGGTACTCTATGATTTCACCCATGGTGCGTTCTCTTATGTTACTCTAGTAAACTGTGGTTAATGTGCCTTTTCATTAAGGAACGACAAAGTTTAATCTGTTAGGAATTAAAATCGAGAATAAAATAACTTTTATCATCTTTTATCAAATTAAATTTCATTTAACTTCATTCTAGCACAAAATTTTGTTCGTTCATTACTAGCACAGTACACAAATAGATGGTATAGTATTGTATAATATATAGACAATATAATAATATTAATATGTGCACTATGCATTACTTACACAAATTTCCTTACTACAAATCGAACAGATCGGATACAAATGTCAGAAAACATAGAAAACAATTTCTATACTCCCTATCGATGATAAAATCAATTAAATTAGAAATATACCTATTTTAAAAAATGAGATCAATTCCAAAACGAACAATTGAGCAGCAAACGAGAGATAACTCAAAATGAAAACATCGTGATTTCAGCTGCTTTTGACGGATTAACCATCTCAACTTATATCAGAGAGATGAGTTGGAACAAATTACTCAAGTTACTTTTTGATACTTTAACTTTGAATTTAGGAACAACTTTGTGACAGCATAATGTCAGTTAAAGTAGCTTTTTTAAGTTAAAGGAACGATGCAAGTTAACTATAATTGATTATTATAACTAGTTAGCTTTAGTTGGAAAAAGAACGCACTTCAGTGCAGATAGAAGAAAATATTGTGATATAGATACCAGACATTTGGTTGGAGAAACAGATCACCTAAAGAGTAGGGGGTTTTATGTCATCCAGACATAAATCTCAAAAAAACAGACATTCAGTTGGTAAATCTACCAAGATCGGAGGAGTTTTTTCGGAACGTATTTTTCTTTTGATACAAAAATAATGGTGTGGGACCGCCAGCAATGGATTAGTGGGATTCTAGAAATCTTATCTGGCATCACTGACTTCAGATTTGGTGGTCAGATCAAGATCATAACTGCCTGCATAACAGAATGCACGATGGAGCTGGAAAAATGCTGCAGCCGGAGCTGCAAGAGTTGAACAATTTGAACTTTTACTGCAGTATTTTTGACATCTATTCCAGCCCTGTCCCCTTCTTTTAAGGTAGATAATCTGTAGTGTAAATAGATCACAAAATAAGATTGGTTTGTTTTCGTAATTGTGTTAGTGGTTATTTCATATTTCCGTTTATGAATCTGCCTACATACGCCATTTTCTTATCGATAGTAATGCGAAATGCTAAATATTTAGAAACTCAAAGTCATTTTTTGTTTGGTCGAAAGGAAAACCACATTAATAACAATTCGCGAAAATACTTACTTTCTTCCATACGAACCGTAGTGCTTGTATATATTATTTTACTGAAATTTATATCACAAATGAAACTATATTTTTATAAAACAGTTAATTAATGAATTTTATTCACATATGAAAAAAGCATTATTAAGATGGAAACTGCTCGTTTTTTTTTTAATATTGTATGAATAGTGTTTGAACAAAGATTTATTTAATTTCAGTTTATAAAACAACTTGGGATTATACATACATATTCAACAGAAAATTTTAACAAATTCAGGTACATAAAATTTGATGAAATGTATATCTTCTTTTTTAGAAACTTAATATGCAAAATTTTACAGTTAATCGTATTGACTTTATCGGAACCATGACAATAAGATTTAATAAGTAGTTACAAATATACCTACCTCATATAATAAATAACGGAAGCAAAGGCATTACAAGTGTTTTCATTGGAATTGAATATTTACATAATTTAATTCACGATGCTTCTTGACCTCCTGAAGCTCGAAAAGGAGCCGTCGATATAAACCCGCTAGCCGCGTTTCACCGGGCAGCTGAATTTGTGTGTCATGTTTTTCATTCTTGTCATTCACAGATTCACACTCAAAAGTAAATCCTGTATAACTGGATTTTTTGTTTGTTTCAAATCAGTTTTTCAGTTTGTGCCATACAAAATTATAATTATGTAACTGGCCTTATAATGATTTAAGAAGATTAATTTAAAATATACTTAGTAGATGTACAAATAGCATATCTTTGGGATAGCAGATTTAGAGCCAGTTTGCTTACAGCTAATCATCTTTAATCAATAAGTATTGTGACTGGCTTAGGACAGTTTTGGTCAACAAATCCTTTGTTTGAGTTTCAAGTTTTCGAAATCGCTAGTCAGCCAATACTGTTTGATGTGTTTCATTTAACCAGAGCTTGAAATCTTATTATATTAAAGTTTTAACCCAATCTGAACAGACTATCCCTAAAGGGTTATTTCAATTAAATCTCAGTTTTGTGGTCGGTGCAAACTTTTTTTCATCTAAAAAATAAATTTCGTTGATTAACATGACCTCCGGCCATTTTTCACTCGTTAAATCCAGATTAAAACTTAAATTCAGCTTAAAGTCTTGGGCGCGATTCTGCCTACGTATCCAAAGAAATCGATGTGAGCAGAATGTTACAAAACAAAAACTGAAGTGCCTTGCGTATACCTACAATACTCACGAGAGAATTTTTCCGAGAGTCACTTTTTATTATTGTTTAACACAAATAAAACATTAGGTGTGTTTTTTTATTGGTCCAGATGAATCGGAGAAAAAAACGACATCGGGACTTAGCGACGCCATCACAGAAAATAAATGGAGGTTCCATAAAAACTATCGATAACAAGTATGAAACTCGTGCCGGTAACACAGTTTTTGTCTGGGCTAAAGTTAAGTCCCGAAAATTCTCTGGGTTTAGCTTAGCCCGAAGGGGCTTAGTTGTTGTTTCATTTAACATGTAAATTGTTTAGACCCGACGTCGTTTTTTTTTTGTTCAAGCCCATTCGGGCAAGGAAAAAAACACACCTATTGTATATCATTTAAACTTCATAAGGATGCAATAATCTTTGAAAATTGAAAGGTGCTGTCAAAAAGCGAATAAATATCAGACTGTTTCAAACGTCAGAAATGAAATGGTGAAGTGAGTGAATTGAAGGTTGTTCTTTCCAGTCCAATTGATTTGGTTCAAGAACCGGTTAACATGGAGGAACTAAAATCAACGTTAAGGTTCTTATTTGTTTGTGGAACAGGGTATTTATGGAATATTAGGGATATAATCTACGCAAAAATATATGTTGACATCTTTATGCTCAATGGATCTTACCACTTAATTATTCGTTTCAGATGTAAAATGACCCTAAGCATGCAAGCAGAGTCCAGCAAAAAAATAGATTGAGATCAACGAAAATAACGTCCTTGAGGAGCCAATATTAAATCAAGCTCTTCAAAGTAAAAGCTGACAAATTTAGCTGAATTGAGTAGCCGAAAAACATTCCGCAAGAAAATGCATGCATAGCACCGTAGCCCGTAGCATATGGTTGTCACGGTGCTGCTGTCTTTGCAAGAAAAAGAAAGATTACTCAATAAAAAAACAAAAGAATATTTCATGACTTTTTACTTGATGTTTTGAAGTTTTACATGTAAATTTGAGTTTATTTTTTAGTCATTTTTTGTATAAGTTTTCTTATTTTGTAATTACCAAAAAATAATTCTGTACCTTATACTACATTTCCATCTAACACTAATCTGAGATTAAGATTTACCTCAAATCTTCTTCAAATCTCGAAGATTTACCACACAAATCTATTTAGTAAAACTTGAAGATTAGAAATTAATCTTGCTAAATCTTCCTTGGACAAATACTTCATTCATGGCTGGGTTCAGTCCTTCTCACGTGAAACATTCTATCTCTTTTCCACTTCAAAAGAAAAAATGAAACACCATTCGCGTTTTTATAGGTGCTGCCAAAATAAATCTTTTTAAAATCTTTTGTGTGGTGGAAACACCAAACAGATTTATTAAATCTGAACTGAGATAAGCCTTAGGTGAAAATAACTCAGTTTTTTTGCATGTCCATATGGACTTTGGCGAAAAAACGGCATCGGGACAGTTCAACATTTGCCTTGGTCTGCCATTTTGTATTGAATATTCTTACCAACAAACATTTGACATTTCTGTATAAATTATCGATAACACAACGACAATAGTAGTCTGGTTGTTGTGTTTGACATGTAAATTGCTTTATTTTTTTTTTTTCAGACAGAATTATTTTGAGTTGCAAAAAAACACAGTGTGTGTGACAGTGTCCATTTCTTACAATATTGATTTAAGTACCCTTTTCGACTCAGCAGAAGCTTTTCTACGGCTCATGGCTGTAATAAGGGCCATCAATGTGCTCCAATTATTTATAAACAAAATATCAATGTTATAGAAAGTTCAATTTTCAGAAGAAATAAGCACTTTTAGGAAGTAAAAAGCTAAATTTTCGATTTCTCAAAAACTAAGAAATAAGACATTGGCTCTTTTAACCAAGGTACAGAATGTAAGCGCAAATAATTTGTGTACCTACATATATGTATATAAATTTATAGATTACATAATATGTAATATAATTGTTTGTAAATAAATAAATTAAAAGACCTGACATTTGGTGAGGTTTAAATGTTAGGGAAAACAGTTCAAAGCAAGGCTATGATTTTGCACACAGGGACAGGTATATTTCTGACAAAAATGATGCGAGATCAATGCTATTAAAATTAAAGTGCGACACTATTTAAATAGCCAATTTCCATAGTGGCGTCATTTCAATTTTCATCGCACATCGATTTCAGCAAATTTTTGACAGCTGTAAGTTTAGGTTATAATTGCAATGAAAAATTATTTCCGAGTTAACTTTTGTTTGCTTATCTTATTTGCAGGATTTAGTAACTCTGAACTAACTCAGAGTTATATTGGCACTGAACAACTTTTCCTTTTAAATTCAACCTGGATTAAGGAATGTGAAAGATATTATAGATTTTCGTTAAGATGGTTTAGCAGTTTATATTTTTATTGATATGAAATTTTAATTCGTAAACTAACTCCTGATTGACGTTTTAGTTGAAGTTCAGTTGAAGCTTAACTTATAATAAAATGGATTCTATTTAGAATGAGGCTGCAATCCTAACCTCTTACAGCGGTATTCATGCATAAAACACGAATTGTCTTAAGTCAGTGAGTTAAAAAAGTCAAAAATCAAGGTAATAAACTAACTCACCAAAATAGGTACATTAAACTAGTAATTAAGTAAAAAATACTTCTGTCATTGTTTCTTAAAACTAGAAATAAAAGGAAACAGACACTAGCGACACACATGCTTCTTACAACTTTAAATGAGAGAGTGTGTGTGCAAAAGTTCACATATTGTGAGAAAGGATATGTGCAGTTCAGAAAATAGTCTTTGGTAACAGCAGAGTTCTTGTTGATTGTAGTAGATTTTCGTTAAGATGGATTAGCAGTTTAAATTTGTATTGATATGAAATTTTAATTCGTAAACTAACTCCTGATTGACGTTTTAGTTAATTTATGAATTAAAAGGTATCTAAGCAATTTTTTATTGGCTGTTAGATTTTGAAAACTAATCACCTATTACTAAATAAATAACAGATTAACTTATTCAAAAATTAGATTACTAAATAACAAGTTTAAAAAAATATAGATTTTTAATAGACATTTTTTTAATTTAACAAATAAGTATTTATAGTTCCGATAAAGTAAATGACGATTGTATAATTACTTATGTATGTAATATAATATGTGATAAATAAATTTTGTGTGTAGGTAGGACTTAGATGTTTTTAATAAGGTATCAGTTGTAGTTGTTTTTCGTAGAAGCATACAAAAAGCTTATTTAAGTCTGGGCTTGAGTATTTTTTTTTTATTGTTTCACTAACCTAAGTTTTATTATCAGCTTTATTTTTATTCCGGTTTGTTTTTTGTACAGTAGTTTTAGTTTATTTTATTTTTGTTGTTAACGTATATGCATTTAATTGTTTTTGTTACTGTATCGAAAGCTATTTATCTCTCATTTAAAATAAATGTATTTACATTGCATGTAAACTACATATACAACGGTAGGTATGTTTAAATTTATATAACATTTAAAAAATAGCTTTATAGATTTTTACAAAAAAAAAAGAAGGTAGGTAAATATTTTAATTAGAGTTTCATTGTCAATATTTTTTTTGGTTTGAGTATTTATATTCTGCAAAATGATTTCATTTATTTAAATATTTATAATTTTTATATTTTACTATGCTATGGTTGCAATGATATTTAATACTTTTAAGGCTTAGAGGCGTTTTTTTTATTTTTAAATTAAGTTTGCTGTATCTAAATGCTATGCGTGATTATAACTTTCAAAATATTTTACTATATTATACTATTTTTCTCTTTTGCTTTCTAGGAAAATGGTTAAATTTAAATTGTTGTGATCTTTTTTATTATTTGATGAATATTTGATTTTCATATTTGTTTTATTTTTTACAATGGAACAAAATATGAAAATATTTACTTTTGTTAGTGCCTTCAATAATTGCTTTGTATTTGTGAATAGGTAACAGTGTACTTTACATAAAACAGTATATAAAAGAGATTTATATATTTACAGTATATACAAAGAAAGTTATTTATTTATGAACAGGTACAAAAAGTAGTTTTTCATTAGGTTTGTTTAATTCCAAAAAGTTAAACATATTAAAAATCTTACAGATGTAAGTTGTTTTTCTTTTGTTATTTATTTGCAGTTTTATGTCGTGCAAAAATATTTCCTCTAAATTTAAGTGAGTTTTAAATTAATTTGTCCTTAGCAGGTCCAAAACAAAAATCAATAATAAAAACCAATTACCTAGAATAAAACGTGCAAATTCAGTAGATATTGGTCCCAACCAATTTTCACAAAATAATTGTAGGTATAGGCAGAAATCTACATAAATGCTGTTTTTCAATATATGAGTAACTTAATTAAGTTTAGCACTTATTTGTAACCACTAAAAATAAATTGGATAAGAATGAAGTCATCCGAAGAATACTATTAACTTTGGTGATAATTAAAGCAATTCAAAACTACTGCCTACTTGCAATTTAATTTAAGCCTTGCCGAGGTTTTGGTTATTTTCGTAGGTAACTAACTATTTTCGGAAACGTTTAGATAAACATATCTCTCACTTAAGGAAGTTGCACTTTTGAAAGCAGTCTTTTCTGCAACTTAAAAAAACAATAGAAAAACGTCAGGCTAGTTAACGGAGTTGTGAAGTGGCGTCGTGATACAGTAAAACATAAAAAATATCAACGAACAAAAACAGAAACAATCCAAAAAACTTTAACGCATAATGGGAGGTTTATTTTGGTAAAAAAAAAATATTTCTTCACCTTCAGAGCTGTCAAAACACAGATTTTGGCAGTTAAGGCCTTCCAATGGCCAAAAAAAATCTATTTTTTCTATCGGAAATCTGGATCTCGATTTTCTGGCATATTTACCCCCATTTTACTGACATCATACCAGACCAATTGACAGCCATCAGTTTGACAAAATTGAAATTAAGATTACTACAGCCTCACAGATACAAATTATATGCCTGTTTGGTAACATGAAATTTTCACCAAGTTACCCAAACTTGGTTTTTTTTTCTATGGTTTCTGACAGCAAATTGTCAAAATTTGCAAGAAATTTCACCTTAACAAACACATCTTATATACCAATACAATAAAAAAGAAAAATCAATCGAATACAATTCGCGACGAAAAAAAATCAATTTTCAGATCAAAGTCTGAATTAACCAAAAGAAAACCCCAAAAGATCACAAACTGACTTTAATATTACCTGACGAAATATTAAAAATCAGATGTCACACTTCCTGGTTGAGGAAAGAAACGGGCATTCGAAGACATTATGAAGTTGACTTGGGAAGCAGATGTGTTATCGAAAATAAAATAAGAATTTTGTTTTGGGTTTTCGTTAAGTTCTTGACACGATCACTTTTCCTCTTAAAAACTGAGACTGAATTTTTTGGATTCGCTAAATAATTTTAAGTAAAATGATGTATTTGGTGAATCAGCTAATAAAAGAGTAGGAATACAAAAATTGGGTAGTGAAGATTTTGTTGTTAAATAAAAAAATAATTTCAAATTCTTCAATGTCATTGTCCATGAACATTGACAACATTGTTGAGAACCAAAATCGATTTGGTTTTATTCAATGTAACTGTCAAAGTTTTTATGCTTTGGGTTTTGCTCATGTTGACGTTCAAGTAGTGCAGTCAGTGGCAAAAATAAAACAAAATAGAAAAATGAAAGGTGGATTTTGGTCTTGATTCTTGCGAGTTACAAATGAATTTTCTATTTAACAACGACTTCTTTACAGTAAAATTTTGTTAATTCTTCGTTTTATTTGCTGATAAACCCAATGCAGCACTCTTGCAGTCAACTCATTCAAATTTACGTAAAATTACTGTCAATTTTCAATGATATGTATGGTGGCAACTTTGTATCAAAGTTTTTTGACAGAAAATTTCTTCAATAAGTATTATCAATGAACATTGATCGTGTGTAGGGCTTTTAAGAGTTCAAACCACTGTACCAATATGCTTACTAGGCAAAAATGTCATAAGCAAACGAAAAATAGCTTTGCAAAACTACAAGTTGAGAACACACCCACAGGCCACAGGATCTTTTTTAATTTTTCGTATTTTACCAAATTTCAGTATCATTTAAGGGAGGTTCATACGACAGAAGTGAAGTTCTATCGTAAATTACCGATGCGATGCAATTCCGGTCAGTACCGACTACCTCTTTATAAAGGGTGATCAAATTCGAACTTTCTGGCTTTGATTTTAATTTTGAACTATAGCCGTTCTGCAGCAGTTGATTCGTGTAGGGCCATTTTCGATGACTTTTAAACTTAATTTGGCCCTATCGGACGATTTCCCGTAAAGTTAATAATAGAGAATATTATTGTTATTTCTTAAGCACAATAATTTCAACGCGTTGAGCTATGGTAAGGTAGACGATAAAACAAAAATACAACTTAAGTGTTGCCATGGAATCAATGGAGTGGCTGAATAATGATTGGAAAATCACCTACAGCACCTATCAAATCGTGAGAAGTGCAATTATGTTATGGAACGCTTTTCAACATTATTTCAACAACAGTTAACCGGAAAAAGAAAACAAATGGCGGAAAAAAACTGCACCAGCCAATAAGGGGAAGTCACGAAGTATTCGACAGAATAAAATTTGAAAAATAATAACGCCAATGAAATTTTTCGTTGTCTCAACTTAAAGATTTGATTCCATGTGGTACTGGGTACGCGCTATACATCCTCTATCAATATTTATCCAACTAATTATTGACCAAATTTGACTATTTAGTAACGACAAAAAATAATGAAAGCTACCCCAAAAAACGATCCCAAGTCGTTAAAGTGAAATGTGGTGCTCCCTAGCACTTCTTCGTTTTACAAATCTCTGTTGCAATTAAAACGTTCCAAAATATTAGAAAATGGAAATCTAAGTAAAATATTGACAACTTAAAATATTTTATGTAAAGAAATGAAAATTGAAGATTTGCTCATAGAAATTTGGACAATATCGTTTGTAATCCGCAATTATTGTACCAACAATAGTTTGACAGAAATGATGTTGCATACGACAATTTTTTGGTTTTTGCTACAATAGAGGCTTTATTTCCATACCCCATTATTAATAAACGGCAGATAACAACGTGCCAGCGTTTCTCTAACGAGTGTTAACATACGAATTACTTTAACTCGCCAAATTCCGCTATAGTAACGGATAACTTATTAACACGCACACGTGTGATAGAACCGTTTACTATACACTTCGTAAGGCAGTGCATGCATGTGACACATGTATTAGAAAATCCCCAAAGTTTAATGATGTAGTGAATTTGGTGAAGCGATAATTACTGAAAATATATCATATCTTTTCTAATAAGAAGAGTTATCAAACGGACAAGTTGTCTTTCCGTGTGCCAGTTAACACTGCTGATAAAATCCAGGTTTTTATTTGCAACTCCTACCTGGCTTAAAATATGAGAATTAAGACCTGAGTTAAAGCTATCATTGAAACATAATTGAAAATTTTGCTCTTTAATTTTGAGGCATGTAGAAAGAAAAATCATTTACTACTTTTTTACAACAACAGTCTCTATTTTTCTCAACAGAAGTGATAGAGATAGCAATCGTCAAAACGATATCGTTCGATCGTTTTCGATTTACGTAATAGAACCGCTGGGGCCTAAATACATATGTACATTCGTAATTGTTTAATATTTTACCGAATTAAGTGTGTGGAAAACTGATAATAATAAACTGAGATCAACCTGTACTCAAAAATGTTGTAGGCTCACAAGACCTATACCTAAGCCAATCGTACACGTAATGTTTCTTATCATGAAAATTAAATAAGCTTGAAGAGACATTACTCATAAATTAAAATTAACCTACATACTTTTTAAATTACTAGATAAATAGTAAAACGTTTCAGGGGGCATTTAAACATAAAATAAATGAAACAAAAGCTTTAGCAAAATTTGGACGGTTTGAAAATCAGTGGAATTACTTTAAAATATTTATTATTCTTCTCTTAATGGCTAATAGTTTTTTTGTTCTTTGTTTTTATATCTTTAACAATTTTCCTTCATAAAATCCACATCTTTCTGGCAGTGTGCAAAATCGTAATTAAAAATTTTAACAATTATTATTTTGTTTTTCCGTTTCGCCATTTTTTTGAAATACTTAAACCTAGCTACTTGCGATATTGCGAAATAAAGTTTATATTTTTAACTACTAAATAATCAATAATAATTAAAACTAGTATCAATTCATTTTTGCATACGATTCTTCATCCGATTTTTCATAATTTTGTTTTCATTAAAGTGAGGCAAATAAAGATGTTTAGAATATAAAGTTGCGGGGAAATAATTTCACATGGAATTCAGCTTCTCTAAGATTTGAATTTCTCCTTTATAAATTTGTATTACATTTGTAAAAAAAAAAACAAAAACCTTTACCGGCACTGAAGTTATTAGTCAGTGGGATCTGATCTTTAAGTTATTTTCCAATGTAGTTGTTAATTGACTTTATAGCAAAGCTTACAGTGAGCAACAATTCAACTTAAGGTTTTTAAGTAATTTTATATATTGGAAATTGTTTTTAATTTTAAATTCAAATTTCTATTGAAAAAAAACTTCACATCATAAAAACAGAAATATTGTAAACTAATTTTGAAGTTATTTCCCATGTGCTATTATTTCTCTGAGCATATCTTATTTGTATTTCTGCAAGCCAATACTTTTTTTTTTCTAATGTAAGCGTATTACTAAAATTAGTTTTATTTATTAATTCGATAGTGTGTGAAACTGAACTGTACAACTTCTTACCTTTGTTCTAATTGTTGTTTGTTTTTTTATGTTTGTCTAAATTGATAACAAATATCACAAATTTGTTTGTAAAAACTCCTTTCCATGCGTGCTGTATATTTACAGATGAATAAAAGAATAACCTAAACGGGCGTCGCCACCAGATTAAAAGCTAATAGAAAATCTACTGCTCAGTGTTACTGTTATCCGACTGATGGCGCACCAAAATTTTTGGCTAAAGAAACTCTCGCTTAGATCGTCCTCCACCACCGCCGCTACTTGAGGAGGAACCACTTGGTGCAGTTGCTGATCCTGAATGCGATGGCTGCGATGGTTGACCGGATGTTGGTGTTGCGGCGGAAGTTGCAGGTGTCTTTTTTTCGCTTAAGCCCATTAGCTCTGCATCGAGGAGTCTAACTTGTTCGGGGTGTGTTTGCGACTGCTTAGGTGGCGCTGGTGCTTTTCTGCTTTTTGAACGCCGCTTCTTGAGCATCATTGGCCCCAGACCATTGCCACCTGGGCTAGACATGCCTGCATTTAATAAACTTAGCTGACCAGTTGAAGATGGAGATGGAATATTTATTGCGGTAGAACTTGCAGCAGTAGCAGCTGTAGACGTCGGAGGCAATACCCCACCACTGCTGCCACCACCCCCAACTGCACTCACTGTCGCCCCAGTTGCTGCGGAAATAGTTATCACAGTATCGATGGTTGCTGTACTCGACGGAATTCCAGATACGGTTAATGTGGAAGTTGGAAAACCTTCAATAGCACATAAAACACCGTCTCCAGGTGTCGTTTGTCCCGAAGAGTCATGAGCCGATAATCGCTTGATGACTTCACCGAGCATATCTTCGATTCGTCCAATGCGTTGGGACATTCGTTGCATTTCCAGCCGAACGTCCACTTTTAGATCCAAAACGGTAGCGATGAGATCACGTTGAGCGAGTGTAGGGGGTTGTTCGCGAAGACCAGTGTCGTACGTGTCTGAGGTGGTGGCGCGTGATGAAGCCATTTCGATCTGACGTTCACGCTCTAAAGCTAGGTTGCGTTCTTTAGCTGCATCCAAGCGACTATCGCGACTCGGTGGTGATGAGGAGTCCACCTCGCCACCTTCATCGATTGTATCTTGGCGGGCTAAGGTGGCTTGGCTGGCCTGGAGCTTAGGCGCCTTCGGAAACACCTATATACCACGAGACAAAATATTATTAATAAGCTAAAAGCTCCATTTATTATAATTTAACAACAAATAAATATTATACTACACATATACGGTTATACTGAGCATACGCATGTAAATTACTTTATTCCCTTGGCCGCCATTACTACTCGATGTGCTACTCTGCCGTCCTTGAGCGGTACTCTCACGTAGGCTCTCACGGGCACTCAGGCTTCTCGAAACAGCTACTTTTGTGCTTGTATCACTTGCAGAATCAACACTCGAACTACCAAGTAAACGACCCCATTTACTAGCGCGCGTACTACGAGCTGATGGTGGACCAGATGATGGGGATGGTGATTGCGAAGGAACTCCTGATGTTGTTATGACGCGCGAGTCCTCGGTTAGTGTAAGTTTAGCTGGCAACTTCTTGGATAAGGTTAAGGATTTGCGTAGGGAATGAGTTAAATGAATGAAATGTTTCAATTAGTAAATGTAATTTATTGATTTTGAAAGTCCAATTTTTGTTTTTTTTTGTTTGACAACCATATAAACATGTATGTATAAGTATGTAGATTTTAAACACATATAACGTAAAATGATAAGTATTTTTAGAGGAAGTTTTGGGATAAAGAGAAAATTAAAACAAAATTGAGGTATAAGCCTTTAAAAAATAATTTCTTAGACGCTACATTACTAAGATTAGTGCTAAACATGTCAACATTAACTTTTATTAAGTATAGGGATTACAAATAAAAAACAAAAACTAAAAATCAATCTTATATAACTTTAAGGAATTACTCAACATATTGTAATAATAAGAGAAAAAAGTAAGTTTCTTGCGAATAAGAGAACAACCTTCAAGGAAAAATTCTAAAAATTTGATAAAAGAACGAATTTCTAACGACAGTATCTAGAAAAGAGAACACTAGCCCCGTTGAATAAATGAGTTGAAAAAGAGTTATTGAAAATGTAGGGGTCGAAGGAAATGACAAAGTATGCAGTGTTTAAAAATGTTTTTGCAGTATTTAACTGTCACTGCCAGCCACATCCACAATCTCCTCCATTTTCCAACCTTTTTGTGCCTTGCCCTACAAAAACTTGTACAAAATGCTTATGTCCCCCTGATATTATATATTTTAACATTAAAAACTTGAAGTGTTCACGAAAATCTAGAATGATTAAAAATTAGGAAAAAATCGGCATAACAGAATATTAATCAATAATTTTTTTAGGTATAGCGCTATTAGTCACTTCACATTTTTGGAGTGGAGGAAACTTGTAAATAAAATGTCTAACTTCTGACACACTAACACACACACACTAACTGACGGCTAGCGAACACAACTATTTTTTTTTCCTTGAAGTTGCTATTACTACTAAATATCTTACCACGGACCGAGAGTCTTTCCGGTTACTCGAGAATCAAAAAGTTTCACAAATCTTTTCAAACAGTTTCGAGAGAAATTTTTCTTCAGTGTGAAGTATAAGTTCTTCATGGTCTTCCTTTTGTTCTTTACAATATAGGTGGAAAAACATTAATAATTTGTCAGAAGCCAAAATTTGAACAAGCAAAAGTAGAGTCCAGTTTCTTTTCGAAATGAAATGGGTGCGAAAGTGAGATATTAAACTGCCCGGCCCCGTTTAAAATCGAATTGCCTCCCTATGGGGCGTGGTCCCCACGTTTGAAAACACTGATATTGTCTATGAACGATGATGGCTGAACTACGAGCATGTTCAGAAAAAGAAAATAATGGAGGCGTAAAAATCCATGTCATGCCGACGACACGTCAAAGAAAATCAGGTTTTGTCATGAGATTTGGATTAACATATGCGTTTAAGATCTTTTCATGTTTTCGTTTCACAGTGGAGCAGAATAAAATCCTTATGATCTTCGAAAACACCACAACATTGTCCTTACATGATTTTAATAGTTCGAACAGCAATTACTCAGAAGTATTGGTTATCTCTAAAAAAAACTTCTCGATTATTAATCTCTCCGCTCTATGAATGCAAGCAGAACACCTTGCTGAGCAAATAACACCAATTGAACTTTACATATGGCAATACATACTGCGAAAGGAACTACACCTGGAAATGGTAAAATAACATTCAAAATGTTTATTCAATATGATTAAATCATGAAAAATAGAATATGCTGCTTAGATATAACAAAATTATATATACTGAGAACATTCCACATGTGGGAAAGAACGCAACTTAAGCCCGCTCAAAAAAAAAACCCGAACGGCGAACATATCACTCTTTTGATCAATATCGTTCTATATCGCTCCTCCTGGTACTCTCTAAATTTTTTGAGAAAATCGTTACAAGAAGAATTAGCTGGCAAATTGAAAAGAAGATACACCCTGCACAGCACGCCTTCCAGCCAAACAGAGGTGTGCATGGCCTTTTACAACTATTTGAACCAAAACGAGCTGTTATTACGTCAGCTGACCTCTAAAAGGCTTTTGACAAAGCAGTATTTATTGCAGCTATAAGGCAGCTACATTCATGGGGAGTCCCTCAAAGTATCCTTAAGACCAGACCTGTAAACTTTCAAGTTCAAGTTTTAATCAAGTTGTACTTGTACTTGTACTTAAAAAAAAAGTACAATATACTTGGTCTTTGGAAAATACAAAGTAAAAGAAGTTCTTTCACAAATACTTTATTCCAAGAGCATGTACTTGGTACTGTAATACTGCCCAGTATATTTTCAAGCGCTTTTCAAGTACAAGTCCATTTCAAGTACTTTTCAAGTACAGGGTGTCCTCCGGAGAGGAACACTAGTTTGTTTTGCCGCCATTTTGATAAACATTAGTCTTGACAGTTCATATTTGGCAGTCGTGAAGTAGACTTGTGGTAAATTTATTATGGAAAAATATTTAATAATTTTATCAACGATGAGAAAGTTACGTGAAATTTTTGAGGGAAACAACGTGCCAACAAAACGCACTTTTTATCGTGTAGTTAATGATTTCGAAGAAAGAGGGTCTGTAGCTAGCATGGATCACAACGTACTGCAATATCAGCTGAAAATATAACTGCTGCTCAAGGAAGTGTTCAAAACAATCCATCAACCTCAATTCGACGTCGTGCTCAGGTAACTGTGAATGGGGAGCGATATCGTGATATGATTGAAAACTTCTTAACGCCACAACTGCATGCTTTGGGCTTGATTAACATGTGATATCAACAAGACGGTGCCACATCGCATACAGCCAGGATTACAATGGAATTACTGCGATACAAACAAAGTAGCGGACTTTTCAAGTACATGTACAATTCGTTGAGTAGTCTGGTTAAGCTATCGAATTGAAGATTCTATGGCAAAAAAGTGGGAAGCACTAAAATTTAATCACATTTTAATACATATTCCCACCTATAATAAGCATTGAAAACACTTTCGAATGGATTCGAAAGTAGAATAAAAATATATAGAAGGGCCCAGTGTCGTAGCGTGAATAATTTGAATAGGGAAGACGTAGCAAAAGTTAAAAACCTGCACACTAAAAAACCGTACCTCACTGTTTTTACAACAACATTAAGTTATAGAAATAGAAATTCTCAGTCGTTTTTCCATTTCAGATGCATTTTTGAGCTTCAAAAAGATATGTTTGCTGTCTCTAAATATTAATATAAGAATTTATAAAAGCTCGGCCCAATTTAAAAATTCTTTTGCTTAGAAAAGAGTTAGGATAAGAACTTTTGGCAAACAAAATAGTATTATATTTTTTGAATAAATATTTTTGCACAGAAATGCAGTCTTTTATTATCCCGTGATTTGAAGACCTTAATCTTAAAGATCTGACCATTAAAACTCAAGTTATGAGCTTATTACTGAAGTAACATTGACATTGTGCGCCAAACCTTTTTGAATAAGATGAGCACGGCTGTGTTATTTGTTTTCATTAAATACAAACATACAAATTACACAAAATATCCTACAAAATGACCTTGCTTCTTCCTACGATATAAATTCTCAAACTATCGGAGCGCATTTCTGTCTGCTTCCATTTCCATCGTCAACACGCAAATTCATGGTCATCCACAAAAATTCTCTCTCTACCCAAATGTTCATCAAAAAATAGTAAGACCATTTTTACGTCTTATTTTATTTGTTTTGCATCTCTTTTTTTCTGTAGGAAATTGTTTCTTAGCTATCTTTGTTCAACACACACTAATCATTAGACAAATGAAAAAGTGATAAGGTTTCACTTACATTCTTATAACTTGAGTTTAACAGGTCGGATCTTAAAGACTATGATCTTAAAAAGAAGGAAAAATAATAAGCTATATATATTTATATTAAAATTTGGTGCTGTTCGGTGAAATTTCAAAAGGGAAGACGCAAGGAATCATGTTATATGTACGCTAAGCCACTGGTAGGGCCCCTGACTGGGAAGTAGTGATAAAAGAATTATCATATGAAAACATTTGTTTTGATTTTTCACACTATCATATTTATAATTTACAGTTTTTCACAGATCGAAAATTGACCCTCTGGAGTCTTTTTTGTTAAGTGTTGTTGGAAAAAATAGAAGTGATGAGAGAAAAAGGAAACGATAATACATAATTTGCCTTGTTGTGATTATGGAACCTGGAAATTTGTATACCCTATTGAGTCAGGTTGTTCAAATTACAACACAAAACCCACAAAAAAAAAAGTGAAGACTGAGCGCAAGGAATAATACCTTGCAAATTTTTCTTAACAATTCTCAGCTACTGATAACTTACTTTCTGTTATTAGAAGCTACTAATGCCACATTTCTTTTGTCATGCAGTAAAAAATGCCATCAATAGCCTCCAATTTTAGTATCTGGTGCAAGAACGATATTTTTGAAGGTTGAGAAAATTGCATTTCAGAAGGTCCAGAGGGCTTTAGATTCACAAGTAGCTATGGACTCCTTTCTAAGAAGCATAAAAATGCCGTATTGTGACAGTTTCTCTCACCACCAAAAGAAATTTGAAGTTTCAGATGATAGATTTAATAGAACACTTCTTCCTACTTAAAGAGACAGAGTTTTCCCAACATTTACAAAGCCCAAAATAACAAACCAACGATTCTGAAGCTGTGATTTACAATTGTATCAATACATTGAAGACTAAAAACTAAACAACTATTTCAAACACACTCAAATATTCTATTCTTTCCGTATAAAGAAAATAAGAAAAGAAAAAATCGAAATGGATTCACATTTATGTAATTTTCCATTGTATTTCAGTAAAAAAAAAATAAAAAATGCCATCAGTATGCAAACAGACCTATTAGAAACAGATAGATTAAAATAAAAATTATAGAAATAACCTACCAGAAAACACTTAACACATTAAATCTATCTATGTCTATTGATGTGATATATTTCACACCAATAAAAACCTTCATTACAGCATACCTTTGTTCGTTCAACATCTCCATCACCCTTTTCAACATCACTTGGTACTGACACTATTTCCTTAACACCAGCCTGAACTTGTGGAGTTCTTCTAAATTTTGAAAATATTTTCCGCACTAAATGATCTTGGTTTTGAGGTAGCTGTGGTTCATTTTTGCGCTTTTCAGCTAATTCCTTCTCTCGTTTGACATCGGCCACTTTTCGAAATATCAATCGATGCCTTAAGTTGTACGTTAGCACAAGATTTCTGGCAAAGCTATTTGCGAAAGCTGAATAAAAATCTAGAACCTCAAGCAATTTGTCCCGTTTTATGGCATGCAAATCGCAATAAGTTAGTGCGCGTACATTTGCTGCACTCTGTCCAACTGCTGAATCTTTCCAGAATTGATCACCGAAGACGTCTCCTTTACCTGTTTTGTATAAGAAAAATAGGATAACTTTTTCAAGCGATTATGGTCTAATGACTTACCTAAAATAGCTACCACTTCATCATCCTGTATAACCTCCAAGCTTCCAGTCACGATAAAACAAAGGCTGTCTATACTCTCACCAGTGTGATATAGCAAATCACCCGGTGCTGAATGCGACATCATGAAGTGCATGGCTAACGCTCGAAGACATCCATCCGAAGCAAGTCGAAATGCTGGGTGTTCATTAAAAACTTTCCTATTTAGATGAACGCAAATATCTGCCTTCATGTCTTTTGGACAGTAGTTTAATACCTGCTTACAAGATAAATACCACGGAATGACAATGTTGCATCAACTAATGTTAACAAATGAAAGGACTTTGATACGCAACTTACCTTTTCGGTATCGAGGCCTTTGGTCATTGCCCATGTCGAAACAACATAGTCCATAACACGTTCACTAAGTGCTTTCGGGACTTCGTGAAGCTTCATAAATTCTCGAACATTGTTCAGCATATCGTGATATTTAGCGGTGGCAGATGTCATTTGCTGAATGATGGTCGTTACATGACCGAAAATGGTGGCGTATAAAAGAGCTGCATGCCAAGTTATATAAGTTATTTATATAGTATAGAGTTAACCTTTTCTACAGTGCATTATGAAAGATATATATAGTTAAAAGAGCAGGAGGAGTGAAATAAATCCACTGGAAGACAATAACACAGACAGCTAGAACAGTAATAAATAGCGATTATTATTTTTCATTTTATAACAAAAAACTCAATCTTCCTCTTTGTTTATGATTATTATTAAAAGTATAACAAAAGAGTTGTTATGTTAAAAATCAAATTTGAACTTTTTACAAAAATAAACGGTATAAGCCTGGACATAAACAAACAACTGATATCTGTTTAATCTGAGGCACTTTTGGGACGAAACCACACATTGCAGATTGCCAAAAATAGTGACCAATAGTGGAAATGTTGGCTTTGCAGAACTTATGAGTGCTGTGCTATGTGAAAAATTAGAGTGGACTTTATTTCTTGGACATGCTTGCAGAATATGTGGACTAAAGCAAAAGCTGTTCACTTGTACGTTATATACACCTCCAAAAATATATTAAGCTAATTAATTTATGATAGCTTAGAGAACAGCCCTCCATAGATTTAAGAAATATGGTTTCACGAGCCCGAGAAGCTATGCCGAACTGTTGATTCTTGATTCTAAAGCCTAGCACATACTCGTGAATCATGTCGTGAATCCATACAAAATTAGCATTTTTATTCACCCATGAACGTGCTCGTGAAGCTGTGTGGAAAGTTATCGTTCACGAGCAATTCCCGTGCAAAATGTACGGGAACTCTTCGTGAACAGTTGACAGTTCGATTACTAGTCATTTGAAGCATGTTAGTTTCACGTTCGCAAGTCTGTACCAGTGAGAAGTATCAAAAAATCAATTTCTCCACTGGCGATTGTTCATTTCACGACGAAGTATGTACTAGGCTTAAAAAAAATCAAAAATAATTTGATTAACCTCTTCTCATACTCGGAGAGAATTCATACCGACTGCGCAGAGAATTCATACCGAATGTTCGCTTGTTTAAAAAAAAAAATGATTTTCCAAAAAGTGTAATTAGTTGTCAACTTATGGTTTTCTCCATCCACCCACTTAATGAAGAATTGCATGTTATTTTGATCCATTTTTAAATAAATAATCGGGACGTATTTTCTGAGAATTAAAGCTAAATATTTCGACAAAAAAAGTCTACCCACGTACAGCCCAAAAACTGCCGATTTCTGCACAGTTTAATTTGTTTAGATGAACTTTGGACTAAAATTGGTTGTTTTGGGCAAGTAAGCGAATGGACGCGATACATTTATGTATGATTTTAAGGCTCAACTTTAAACTATTATTATTACTGCATATACTCGTACATATCTACTATCAAATTAAAGCGCAAAATAATAAATAATAAATAAACATACATCTGTATGTAAATGTATTTGTTTTAATTTCTAAAGCATAAAACAGGGAAAATGCTTTTAAGTCTAGAATGTATGATTGTGTAGAAAAAAGAGATTAGTTTTTAATTGTTGTTGGACAAATGGCACATAATGAAATAGATTTAGGACTTGTTTACAAAGAAAAAGTTGGGTTCCGTGTAAAAATTGAAGAAATTTAAGCATTTATTAGTTCTAGCGGTGTTATGTATACATACAAACAAAAACAGAAACACACACATATACAAATGTTTTTTAATATGAATGAGGATCTGTGAGCGAGAAAGTTTGATTTTTTCTGTTTGTTTCTGTATTGTTTAAGTGGACGTGGCAACGGAACGTGTCAAACACAGCACCTGCAATTATCATCATGCAGATGGTGAACACCTTCTCGTTGTCCGTCTCAGCAGCAACATTTCCAAAGCCAACCTGAAAATGAATAAAATATTGTCAAATGAATAAAATATTGTCATTTCAAATAATTTGTTTGTATGGAAATAAAATTAAGCTTAAAATTTAATCAAAACCAATAATTATTTTTAGACATGTTTTTTGGTTTGATAATCTTTTTATAATCTTACGAAACAATAACAATAAAGGGTTTTTCAATAAGAACAAATAGATTTTGATAGTATATGGTGGCCAGTTTGTTTTATCCGTTATTAATTTTCAGTTTTTATTTCTCAGACGTAGAAATGATAAAATTTTATTATCAAAATGGGTGGTTTGTAGGGATTCGTATTTCTATTTCGCAAATTGGACCGGATCAGTAAATACTGAAATATCACCTAAAACCCGTAGGTACGTCAACAGAACGCTAGACTATATCTTCCCAAAAGTTTGTGTTTTTGTTAAAAAGCTGGCATAAGTGTTTCCTTACATTAAAAATTTGTACCGAGCATTTTTGTATTTGCAAAACTCCGTTTGCAAACACAAAATGTGTCACAAACTCTTTAGAAAATAAGTTTTCTCATTGTAAAAATAAGGATGTGTTGCTTACTTGGTCTTTTAGTTCAAGTTACTTAGAACTTAAGAGCTATTAAAAATAGCGAGGACCAATATCAATAAATAATAAATATTTCCTAATAGAAATTCATGATACCGATACTTAAAGTCTATTTGACTTTAAGTCTATTTTGAATAGACTCACGCAACAAGGTCTAAAACTTAGCGAAACATGAAAACTCGCTTCATAATATTGTATCCACATCTCGTAAAATTTTATCATTGTAGCATTTATCCATTATTAATTTTAGTTTGAAAAATGCCGAAATAAACGTAAGAACAAATGCATATCTTTTTTTACCATTTCAAAGGGTACCAATAATATTGTTAATTTTTAGTAAGATTTTTTTAATTAACTGGTAACTGAACGTAAATTCGTGTTAATTAAATACTTAATACAAATTTTATTAAAAAAATATTATCACTCCACAGATTTCCCAGGGGATGCCAATAATTGTACCCGTTACGCTAATATTTAAAAACAAAAATATTTTTTTTTCAAAATTTTGATATGGTAAGCCTAGCTACTTAGAAGTGAGAAGTGAAAATTATTAAATCTATTTCCAGGAAAATATCAGCAAGTATGAGTTATAAACTTAAGTGTCAAAGTGAGAAAATTTGTATGTTTATATTTGAACGAAGATTTTCGCTTGTCATTTATTTTTTCCTTCCTGTATTTTAAAATGGAAATTTCATTAGCAACCGAAGAATTTTTGTTATACAGGGTGGCGCACCAATTCAAATAACTTTTTTTTAATCAATGTATTTTTTTTTTGTCGGATATGCAATTAAGTTTTATTTTAAATAAATTATTGTTTTTAAAGATGATAGACGCAAATGACCTCCACACTCACCCACGCATATGCGGAAGAAAATTGTTCATTGATGCTTGAAGGGTTAAAGTTCGGATCGCCTTAATTATTGTCCTATTGGAATGCTTCAATTCAGTCAAATTCCTGGATTTAATTTTGTACACCACCTGCTTGACATAACTATATAAAAAAAGTCTGGTGCAAGTCACATCAGGTGACCTTAGGGCCAGCGAAAAGTGGAGTTTTTGGAAATTAATTTTTTTTTGGGAATTTTGGTGGAGTTCCACACCATAACTGGTCTGACTATATGTGCATTTGCTCCATCTTACTGGAACCAAATGCTGTTCAACGAGGATACATCTTTGGCACAGTTCTGGGCAAAAAAAAACTCGTTTAACATATTTAAATATCATCTTTGTAGCACAATTCGTGCACCACCCTGTACTTCATATAATTTTCACCGGTATTCATAAATGCAAATAAAACACGAATTATTTTTAATCAGTGAGCTAAGTGTCAAATCTTATCAGTAAATCAAAATTTAAGGTAATAAACTAACTCACCAAAATAGGTACACTAAACAGGTAATTAAGTTAAAAATACTTCTGTCATTGTTGCCAAAAACTAGAGGTAAAAGGAAACAGACGCTAGTGACACACATGCTTCTTACAAGTTCAAATGAGAGAGTGTATGTGCAAAATCTCACATTTTGTGAGAAAGGATATATGCAGTTCAAAAAATAGTCTTTGGTAACAGCAGAGTTCTTGTTGATTGTAGTAGATTTTTGTTAAGATTTTGATTTTGTCCATAAATAGCTACATATGTATACATAAATTGATGTTATATACATCCATTACGATTTGTTGAGCATACGTTCAATCCTGCTTCTTGCTTTCAACTACATACACGTACATATTTGGTTTCCTATTTTGAAAAATAAAATAAATAATATTGCAGCAGCACTGATAGTTGGGTTTGGGATTGCAACATTTCAATAGATTAAAACATCATTTACATTTATGTACATACATAGTTATTTTGTCTGTTTTTTTTTTTGTTGTCTTTACATTTTGGACAGTTCTTTGAGGAAAAATATACTTAATAATTAAAAAATCGCGGTATTTTTTATGTAATTCACTGTAATTAGTGAATTAGATTTGGTAACTCCTATTTTTCTCAAAAACTGAAAGACTTTTTGGAATATGGTTCTCAGAAATTGACCTATAGTTGAAAAGAGCATGGAATGTTAAAAGGAAACAAAAATACCTAGTACCATAAAGAAAAAAATATTGTTCACAAAAAAGATATATATTTTTTTCATTTTCAAAAATTTGTGTTGGAAAATGATTTTTTTTAAACTCTTAACTAAAACATTTTTTTTTAAATATTGAAGAATGAATTTAAGAGGAGCTAAGGGATTTTTCTCCATATATTACCACTGTTTTTCATTATTATTTTCTTTATGTTAATTATAATACTTTATAAATTTATTATTGTTACATTTTGAAAGGCTGTTTCGGGAAATCTTGGATTTACAGAGAGGATTTTGGGTTCAAATTGATGCAGGTTTGATTAGTTTAAAATCGTAAAGCAATGTTTCCATCAAAAGCTAGTCTTTTAGGTATAAAATCGACAGTAACTTTAAAATTTTTTTTCGATATTCTCATTTGCGACTCAACCGATTTTAATGACAATTTTAATGAATTTTTTATTTTTGAATTACAAAATAAAAAATGTGGGTTTAAAAAAAACATTTAATATTTTTTTTGCAAAATTAAAATACTTTTTTAGCATAGACTAACTATTTTCGATAGTTCGATTTTATGTTTTTTTTTTCGGGAATATTAAACAATAATTTAGGAGGTGATTAGGGGGTAAAATACTACTTAATTTCAACCTAACATTAATTTGAGAATAACATTTACCTGAAATATTCCATACAAATTTAATTCGTAAATCTTGAAGATAAGAAATTAATCTTGTTAAAATCGAACTAACCTATTGTTTTATGGCGCTAAAGGATTCATTCATGGCTAAATTCAGTTCTTCGCACATGAAGCATTCTATCTCTTTTCCACTTCATAAGAAACAATGAAACACCATTTGCGTTTTTAAAGGTACTGTCAAAATAAATCTTCTTTAAACCTTTTTGTGTGGTGGAAATGGAAACACCAAATAGATTAATTAAATCTGAAATGAAATAAGCCTTAGGTGAAAATAAAGGTTAACGGTGGTATGGATTTTAAGTCACGGTGGTACATCCTACTAACCATCGGTTTTCTGCTAAAATCTAAACCGAAAATATTTTCAAATGTTATAAATATTCACTGTAACACTGTAACTGAAGGCAAAACACTTAAATTTTATTGAACATTTAAGCTACATAAAAGTATGACTAATAGGGTTAAAACCCTTATGATGATTTTTTTAAAGCTGGGTTTTTACATGTAGGTATAAATGTATGATGCACATTTACCTATATATAAGAACATCTCAAAATAGACATAATAGACCCAGTGGCGTATTATCCTTACGGCCATAAGGGCCATGGCCTAGGGCGGCAGACTGCACGGGGCGGTACTCAGCTCTGAGTAAAAAGGTAAAATTGCTTTACAAATTGTATGAAAAAAGCAAAGCCTTATAGGCTATACACAGTCACAATTTGTTGAGTTTGGTGAAAAAAATCATTTTAAAAAATTCATACAAATTATTTTTGTGGCAAAAATAATATAATTAACAGTGGTTGACGGAAAAGGCCGTTATGTTCATGGGAATGTACGAATACGTATTTAAATACTATCATAGATTGCTTAGAAGCAGTTTAAAAAACGAGTGTCTCACTGTTCACAGGCCTTACCCTCCGTATTTTTCAGATGACTGCAGTGATAAATTGCATTAAAGAACGTTAATTTTCCGACTCAAAAACAGACAAATAAATTATGCTCCCAGATAAGCAGAGTTCCTTATTTTGATATCTAAATTTGTATTTTGTTTATGTAAAAATGCGCATTATAAAATGTTAATTCAATTTTTTAAATTAAAAAAACCTCCTTAATAGGCGCAAGCTCATTTTTGCGTATAAAATTAAAATTTAAACATCTACAGCCTTATCAATGAAAATTTCTTAGATATCTTTTAATTCACAAATTAACTAAAACGTCGATCTTGAGTTAGTTCGTGAGTTAAAATTTCATAAAAATATTAAAATTCATAAAAATATTCATAAAAATATAAGCTGCTAATCCACGTTATGTTCAAAATCTTAACGAAAATCTGCTACAATCAACAAGAACTCTGCTGATACTAAAGACTGTTTTTTGAACTGCACATATACTTTCTCACAAAATGTGAACTTTTGCACATACACTCTCTCATTTGAAGTCGTAAGAAGCATATGTGTCATAAGCTCGTGAGCAGTAAAAAATCGTGATTTGTCAACTTTAAACTTGTTTAGCTGAAACTTTAGTTTTAAAAATTAGTCGCAGTTGCATGTTCGGGATTGTGCAACAAGAAAGCAATTAATTTAAAACAAATTCAGATAACAAATACAAATTTATATTTGTATTGTTTAAATTATTCAACGCTATTTTCAGACTTATTTAAGTTGAATTTTAAATAATAAGAAAATACTCAAGCTAAAAATAGAGCCATCTCTTCAAATTATAAACTATGACTGATCACAATTGGTTAGTTATAACAGTGCTATTGAATTTGATAAATGTGTTAACCAACTTGTGTATCACGTGTGGCGTTGTCAAAAATGTAAATATATATAAAAAAATTGTGTTTGTTATTTTGTATATGGCTTTTTTCATTATGAAGTGAACTTAGCTATTTTTCAGTAAATAATGGGACGCTTAAACTTATTTGCCCGGGGCACCTAATCTTTAAATACGCCACTGAATAGACCTAAATAAAACCAATTTTGAAGACAACAATAATTACATTTTTGTTTGCATTATTTAGGTATTCAAAATTCCATAAGTAATAAATTAGCATTCTTATTGTTTTAGAACTATAAGCTATTTTACGAAAAGTGTATACAATTGAAAATATATAAGTTTCATGCTTCTCAGAGGTGACGTGAATTGGCCACCGAAGTGGCATCAATATCAGCAAAGCCCATCGCTCAAATCATGATTTATGTTTGCGCCAGAGTCATTGCAAATTGGACTCCTTAAGTGCGTGCCACCCAGCAACGCCAAGGCAGCCATTAACTATTTGTCATATTCCTCGGATAATGTTGTTGATAAGCTTTTAAAGTTGAATAAATTATATCTCAAAAGCAACACAATCGTGAAATAAAACCCTAACCCAATTAAAATTACAAAAATTATTGAATTAAAAGGGTTTTGTT
The DNA here is from genome assembly GCA_946251815.1 of Dasysyrphus albostriatus. Taxonomy (NCBI): domain Eukaryota; kingdom Metazoa; phylum Arthropoda; class Insecta; order Diptera; family Syrphidae; genus Dasysyrphus; species Dasysyrphus albostriatus. The sequence continues at coordinate 94,991,114 of OX276336.1, forward strand.
GCAGAGACTGTAGGTGTTTTTATTTTTGTTTTATAAATACCAGGATTTTGAGTGTTCAAAATAATTTTTGTTGATAATTCGAAATTTTAAATTTGAATTTTTATTCATTTTTAACAACTACGGTAGTTTACTTCAATAATTCAAAACATAACTTACCGATGTCATACAGGTCATTGTGAAGTACAATGCAGTAACATACATACTCTTTCTTGACGGACCATTTATCAATTCAGGACCTGTTTCGTTGCTTGCCCACACATATGAGTATGGACTTTGTGTGACATTTGCCAATTTCCATAACCAACTATATTGAATCTTAAATAATAACAAGTTAAAAAAATTATTATTTGTGATTATTTTAGTTTCCAAATTCTTACTCCATTATCAGCATCACTTCTTCCAATTGAATACCAGATGCATGCAAGCCAATGAGCAACCAGCATGTAGAAACACAAGAGCAAAATAAGCATAGCAGCCCCATACTCGAGATAGCGATCCAATTTTCGAACAACACGTCCCAAACGCAAAAGTCGCACAACTTTAAGGGCACTAAACAGTGAACCAATGCCATCCTCGTCACGATCGAAGGCGTTAAACACATCATAAGGCAGACAGCTGAGTAGATCAATAATGAACCAAGATTTAAGATAATTCATGCGTATGACTTTGGGATCACTGACCACTTCACCACCGGGGCCAACGAAGGTTGTGTGAAAATTTAAAACTGTGAATTGAAGATAAAATTTAAGCTTATAAGGTTCATGTACTCAAACTCATCATAGTTCTTAATCTACATTAAAACTAGGTTTAACGTGAAATTTATTTTACTCTTAATTCATAACTTATTTAAAGGTTGTAAGCTTTGGTTTGAATGGCTTCAAATAAAATATTTAAATTTCACTTTATAAGATTTGAATTATTTATTCAAACAAACTTGTATTACACAGAATTTGTTCTAAAAAACTTACCAATGTCTATAAAGAATATTACATCTACAATTGAATCCACTACTAACAATGAAACGTCTTCTGAGGTTTTATTCTTAAAAGCTACATTGTATGGTACCTAAAAATAGAAAAAAGTTAATACGAGTCAATTTTCTAAACAACGCCATAATTAGTTTCAATCTCATCCACATTAATGCATGGCCAAGTGGGAATATTCAAATAGATTTTAAGTAAAGTTTTCTGTCGAAATAGTCATCGGTCTTCAAATTTAATACATTTTGCATGTGAATGAGAAAGTAATAGAATATGTCGAAACCCTTTATTTTAACTTACCATAATAGCAGTATAAAATGTTAAACATAATATCACCCAATCCCAAATTGCTTTAAATGCACAATAATGTAACAAAATGTGCGGTGGTGTTTTAGGAGCTTCTTGTCTATATTGTGGCATAATATCAGCGCTTAACGACATCATCTTATTTAAAAGATACAAAAAAAAGAAATTATTAATTTGATACGAATGATTTTTAGTATACGTTATGTAGAAATTTTTGTTGCCTGTAAGGTTATTTTTTTTTCTTTATTTTGGCACAATTACAGCGTATTAAGCTATATTACACTTACATGAGCTAAATTTGATTGCTTAGTGGGATCCTTCATTGTTGGCAAATGGGCACTAAATTGACGACTTCGTGTAACTGACCTCGCCAGCTTAGCAAATTTGGAAAGACCTAAAACTTTAGAGTAAATATCAAAAAGTTCTAAAATTAAATTAACATTGAAACAACACGACATGAAACGACATAAAAAGTTCAAAATTATTTGATAGAAAAATTGATGCATTAAAGTAGATACATTTCAAAAAGCATATAATATATTCTTAAGAAATATTAATAATAATAAATATTTTATTGAAATTTGTACAAGACGGAAATATTCTGTACAAACGTGAGGCCCATTTTGACCCCAAAACGTTTTCTATACATGAAAATCTGAACACTCATGATGTATTTTTAAAGTATATTCAAAAGAAGATAAATTCCCTGTATACAAAATATTTTGATTAGGGGAATGACCAGCAGCCCACCATAGTTAAGTTGAAATTAGGTTAAAAAACTCATATTTCATCTGAAAATAAATTGGCATTTTTTTTATTTCAAAACCGATGTAAAATTATTCTCTAAGCGCATGCAGTTCTGCCGTCGATGTAATTTTCCCCACATAAGGCCTGCTTCACACAATGCAACGCTTTTTGTAGCATAAATAATTGCGACTCAGCAGATGCGTATGCATTTAACGTTTGGATTTATACTGCAAAAAACCTGCGCCATATTGCCGTGTGAACCAGGCCTAAGTTGTCAAACCGGTTTTAGATAAATCGAATGAATTCCTTTTACATAACAGCTGAGCACAATAGATAAAACAAAAGAAATGTGCCAACACCTTTTATATTTAATGAATGAGTTTCTCGATGACGATAATGAACCCGTAAAAAAAGTCGATAAAAGAAAGCAATATCGTCCACTCATTCATCTTCGGATTTTTTTTTTGTAATGGTGTATGTGAGTTGTGTTCCAAATCACAATGGGAAAAACTTCCTTTCAAATTGAACAACTTGTCAGATTTATGGACTATTTCCAGGATAAATCTGAAAAATATCAATAATTTTAAAATCATAAAAATTAAAAAAAAAATTGAATGTTGTTTTCACTGACCATTAAACCCAATGCAAATAAATGAAAAAAGTAAAGAGTGTTAACAGATGCTTTGGGATCCAAATTACACAAAAAAGGGTTGAAAATAAATTAAAAATAAATTGGAATTAAAATGTAATTCAAGATAAACTTATTAATTCAAACTTATTAATTCAAATTTGGTACAAAACTAGCTCAAATTCAATTTAAAGCTTATTTATATTCATATCAGAATCTATTTAGATTCAGTTCTTATTCACTTCAAATACATTTCAAATTCAATTTTGAATTCAATTCAAATTCAATTCAAATTCAATTCAAATTAAATTCAAATTCAATTCAAATTCAATTCAAATTCAATTCAAATTCAATTCAATTCAAATTCAATTCAAATTCAAATTCAAATCAAATCCAATTCAAATTTAATTCAAATTCAATTCAAATTCATTTCAAATTCAATTCAAATTCAATTCAAATTCAATTCAAATTCAATTCAAATTCAATTCAAATTCAATTCAAATTCAATTCAAATTTAATTCAAATTCAATTCAAATTTAATTCAAATTCAATTTAAATTCAATTTAAATTCAATTCAAATTCAATTCAAATTCAATTCAAATTCAATTCAAATTCAATTCAAATTCAATTCAAATTCAATTCAAATTCAATTCAAATTCAATTCAAATTCAATTCAAATTCAATTCAAATTCAATTCAAATTCAATTCAAATTCAATTCAAATTCAATTCAAATTCAATTCAAATTCAATTCAAATTCAATTCAAATTCAATTCAAATTCAATTCAAATTCAATTCAAATTCAATTCAAATTCAATTCAAATTCAATTCAAATTCAATTCAAATTCAAATTCAATTCAAGTTGAATTAAGATTCTACTCGAATTCTATTTAACTTTAATTTCAACGGATTATTGCTCAATTGAATGAATTTTTTATTGTTTCACACAAACTTAAAAAAAAAGTAAATACACATAAAGTCAAAATAAACTTTACCTTTTGTGTTCATGCAAATTTCATGCGAAACAACACATTTTTTTTGTTAAAACTTTTCACATTATGTAAAATACGGTTTTAATTATTTTAATAATTCATACAAATATGTAAAACAATAGCTGACAAAATTAGATTATAATAGATGCAAAATAAGAAATAGTCTTAAATCAATATTTTTGTATGCATTTTTAGGTTGATAATATACTGTTTTTTAGTACCAACCTCCTTTTGTATCCTCGCTGTCGATTGGTTGTTTCAGTGCTGTTATGTCGCGAAAGGTCAACAGAAATAGCACAACCAAATCCCGTTCGTTGCGAATCGGAGCCACTTGTAAAAGCAACCATAATGGAGTTTCTATAAAATAAAATAGATTTTAATGAAGCTGTATATTTCAAATAATATGGTTCTATGCCTAAAAGTTTTGAAATAGTTTACAAAAAGGAAGCTTACTAGTCAATACAAAATTACACTTCTGTGCAAATTTATTGGAACAGGCATATTTTAATATTAATTTGGTAGTGAAATCAAGGTCATCTAAAAATTGAAATTGAAATTGAAATTGAAAAGTGGGACATACATTTAAATTTTTAATATATTATCTATATTGTAAAGAAAACATTCTCAAAAATGTGCTCGTCCAAATAAATTTGCATAGTACTGTAATTTTATTAATTTGTTTTACCTTTCTTACATTTATGTTTTTTTTTTTGCGTGACCTTGAAAAAAAAAACTTTGAAAATCGTAAAAAAGAATCTATTGCTGACCAATTACTGAAACTAGCTGACCTTTTATATAGATCTAGAAATTTCCCATAAATCACGTGCCAAAAATCGCGTTGACCTTGAAAACTTTTAAAAATTCGCTAAAAAAATCTAACGCTGATCAATTACTGAAACAAGCTGACCTTTTGTTTACTCGTAGATCTAGAGATCTTTCGGATGGTGAACAATTTTTGCAAATTTTCCATAAATGAGGTGCCAAAAACAGCAAAGACCTTGATTTATTTTTTTGATTTATTAAAAATTCATTAAAAAATATATACGGTTGACCAATTACGGAAAAAGGCTGACCTTTTATGACCATGAAATGGCCTTTCAAATGGCATACTTAATTTTTTGGAATAACCCAAATGAGGTGCCAAACGTTTTTATTGTGACCGTGAAACGAATTTTGAAAATTCATAGAAAAAAAACTATCGCTGACCAATTACTGTAAATAGTTGACCTTTTATCACGATCTAGAGATCTTTCGGATGGTATACTTTTTTTTTTGTAAATTTTCCTTAAATGAGGTGACAGAAATCGCGTGTGACCTTGAGTGACCTTGAGAAACTTTAAGCCTTGTAATCTAGGACTGACCAATTTCTAGGACTAGTTGGCCTCTTCTGATCAATAACTGACCGATTGGATGGCATTCTCATATATCAAATTACCCATATATGAGCTGCAAAAGGTCCAGAGCCGCCAAGGATAAAGAGTCATCGTGTAATAAAAGAATAGGAGAAATGGGAAGCACATGTTTTCTTAGTTAAATCTGCACAAAATATCAATATGGTTGCCTTTCGAATCCTTTAACTTGAGTTCTATTCTAACTGTTAAGATTAAGGCATTAAAATGGTGACCACATTTCAGACTATATTGTGTAAATGAAATATAAGAGGGTGAAAGCAAATTCATATTAGAAGTGGAGTTGGTTTTAGTGTAGTAAAAAATCTCACACCTATGAGTACGCGTTTTTCGGTCCTCATAGAGCCTTATGCTGGTTTTGCACCTATTCACGCGAAAAAAAAATATTATCTGGGTACTTGAAGCCACAATTAATGGATTTTCACCCACCAAAGTGTGAAAGTTTTCTGTATGCCACTATGTATATTGTCTTTTACAACTATCGATGAATTTTCTTATAAAGAAAAAGACTAAATAAGATTTTTTTAGAATCGGAGCAAGAATTGATTAAGGTTAATTACAGTTTACTAAAAAAAAATCGTTGACTAGGTGGTTCGTTAAAGTCTTTCCAATCCTAAGGCAGACAAATGATTTAACAAACTAATTATGATCCCTCAGTTTAGATCTAAAGGAGAAGGAGATTGAAAAGAACAAGCAGCAACGAAATAGTTTTAAGGAATTGCGCAAAGTTAAGTTTTTTTTGTATAAACCTTGCTATAGGTTAGAGGGTAAATAACCTTAAAATATATAAATTCAAATTAATATCAAAACCACTGGTTTTGAAATTGTTTTATCTTGAATTTCTTTTTTGGTACCTGGTGCAACTTGTCCGTATTTGGATAGAGCACAGCCGCATTGCAAATCTGAAAAAATAAAACAAAGCCCATGAAAATAATTCACTTAAATTTAAAGTACATCATATACTACATTTATAGCGTTTTTTCCATTTTCTACTGTCAGCCATGTACTGGAGTGACTCATAGGATACCAACTTTTACTTATAGGTTTATATACAAAGCATCTGGATACCATGTTAATAGTAATTCCTTTACTAAATTAAAGTAATTCAAAATTGTGGTAACAAATTTAGCGAAATGGTTGGCTTGCTTCGAGCAAGCATTGAATTCATAAATGCAACTCTAACTACAATTACAGATGAATCAGCCTTTTGAGCATTGTGAACCGTAAACAACCTTCAAAAACATTTTGTAAAACATAAAATGCCCCAGTAAAGTGCAATGATATAGGTTAGGAAAATCGATTTACAACATTCTAGCACAACATAAGTTTTTCGAAGATTCAAGATATTTTTTGTGTCAATAGCCTAAGAACTTTAAAACAACATAGAAAAGAGTAAATATATAGAAACAAGCTCTAAGTGTGATGTCTTCAGTATTGGAATTCTTTTTAAACTCATCTTTATGTGTAAGATAACGATGTTTTTTTGAGGTTAGAAAGGACTGTGAGGACAAATTTTGCAGCGGTAATTATCAATTAAAGCTCGAACCTAAATTAAGGCTATGAGTTCAAAAAAGGCTAAACCATACAAAAAAAAATTGTTAATATTCGACCTATTTTTTTTTTTCTTTTCAGTGACATTAGTGATTTAGACATAATTTCCTTATTTTTAGTGCATTTTTATCTTCGATTGAAAAAAATGTCATCTTAAATACAACAATAACAATACGAAATTATACCACATTGCTATTGTATTTCACGGCAAATCTAACAATCTGTTTCATCAAAGCTTTTCAAAGAAATGGAGTACACATTTTTATAACATTAATGTATTTTTTGTGTCAATTTTATGTAAAATATTATCACTTTTGGACTCAAAGCCTCAATTATAATCTTTCGTATAAGAAATATATATATATATATATATAAATTTTAAATACAAATATGTACATATGTAACTGTTTTTTTTTTTTTTAATCCAAAATGTGTTTTACAGTGCTTTACTAATTTCAATGGATAGAGGAATGAGGGTTGAGTAAAATCTACGAACAATAAAAAAATTATACTCACTGTTTTTTTTGTAGAGCAAAATTTCAAATTGATCTTGTTGCTGATTTTCTAATGTATATTCGAGTCGTGCTACCGTTTCCTTGTCTGTCAACTCACCATACATGAAGCCACATCTAAAAACAAAAATTTACTTTTTAGAAATCAATGCAAGAAATAAATATATCCCAAATATTTTTCCTAGCCCTAAGTTATACAATGGAAGTTAAAACTTTAGTTCAGTAGAATGATTGAACTCAGCTCATGTGCTTTTGTTTATTAAATCTTGCTCTTATTCAGTAAAATATTTGTTACTAAATTTAATAAATTAAGGGCCAGTTTCAAATGAGCCGGTTACAGTTTGGGATAGATGTCCAACGCATCCTGATATCCAATTTACAGTTTGAGAAAAACATAAAACATCAAAAACATACTGAAAATTAAATTTTTGTTGTCAAATCAAAACAAAAATTTCTAGCCGATTTAATTTAAAATGTCACTATTTTTTAATATTTAAATTCAGTATGAACCACGACAGATCAATTCAAAGGAAGATTCAAAACATTACGTCGGAAAATCGTAGCAGTAAGGGGTCTGCTAGATAAAGGCTTTAACAGCAACTTGAACCAGCGGATATGCTATCCCAGACTTTATCTGCCAGAGACATTTCAAACCAAAAGTTTCAGTTAATCTGTCAAAAAAGTTCCGGTTATAAGGCTATCCAAGACTTTATCTATAAGCCTTGAAACTGGCCCTAAGTTTTTTTAATTACGTACTTCATTTGAAGCAGGTCAAGTTAAAAAAGGCACACATTTCGATACTACCTATATTCTGAGCAAGACTCTTTTATGTAATTTTTGTGGAACCTTCTTTTTATAGTTCTTAAAAATATAGATCTTTAGTCTAACCTTCTGACGTACCTAAGCGGAATATAATTTATAGCTTACCTGCACGATTTCTGCATAACTTCAGCACGGTTGTAACCGCTAATTTTGCAAAAGGATTCATTGCAATAGACAATTGGAAAGTCAACAATTTGAGCATTGGCCAACAGAAAGGAACTGTCCGCTAAAAATGGAAGATTAATACACAAAAATTATTTATAAAAATATTTTAAAATGAAGGTATGTATGTCTTTCGTTGCTTTTTAATGGAATCTCCATTTTGCTTTTTGACACTGATATATGTACATCTCATAAATACAGCATATTTTTCCGTTGATCGGTTAAATCAAAAATAACAGAATTTTTTAAGAAAAGTTTTAAAACCAGTTTTAAGAAGGAAATAAGTCACAAATATATTTTTAATTTGCTTCAAAACCAATTATAATTTATATGCTTTAATACCAAATTAAAATATTCACAGATTCTTAAGTTTTTTAACGGCCATAGCACCTCAGCTATTTAACAAACTACCCATGCAGCAAAGAAATTTGACGTTTATATCTAAAGTTTTGTTTAAGTGGTTAAAAATGGTTGCTTGACTTTGATTTTGTTCAAATTAACAGTATCTTAAGATTGGTAGTCTAAATTTTTTGTCTCTTCATTTTATATACTTTATTCATTTTTACCCTAAACCTCACAGCATAACTCTATGATAGCTAATTGACTTTGACTTTTTCTAACACGGTACTTTTGACATTAGTTTTTTAACTAAAAAATGCACCTTACTTTACTTGACTTAATTTTTTGAATTACATATAGCTTAAGACAAAGGAGAACGATTTTTCGAAGATGAATGGTGACATTTAAAAGATATGTATATAGGTTTATACTTTAGAGCCACCATTAACATAAAAGAAAATACCTCGACAAAAATACTAAACATCAAATGTTAGAAGAATTTCTAGACTAGATTCGAACTCATCACATCAATATCTTGGTTTATGTTACAGACAAAATTAAAAATTTTAACATAAAGTAGTAACTTAGTGTAGTGCTTTCAAGTAGATTTTCGAAAATAGTAAAAATACTAGCGATTGAGTCCAAATGGGTTGTCACAGAAAACAAATTAAATAGAGATTTATTCGAAATTGTGTATACTTTCAATAGCATTTTGATGTAATTTTCAAATAACTGATAGTTATCGAGCTATTCTTGAAAAACTCCCAAAAAAATGCATTTTTTCATCAGTTTTTGCACTTTTTTTCATTTGTTACGTCACGGAATTTTAGTCGCAAACCTCAGATTCAGAACCAGAACCGCCGAAAATATAGAAAAGGAACACAATCAAAACTATCCCACAATTTGCTCACTAAGAGCCTTTTTGAGCACAAATTTAATGGACTATGACGGTTATAGTCGTTGGGGTATTCCCTCAAAAGTTAATAACTTGAGTTCTACACCTTTAAGTTTAAAATCATATAGTGAAGGGAAAACACCAAATGTAGTGTAGAAACTTTCGTTTTTTATATCATCTTATTAATCCTATAATCCATATTATTTATTCGAAAAGTAAAATGTTCCACATTTACGCCATAGCCTAGAGATAAGGTAAAGGTCTTCAAATGAGAATAAACTATCAGGCTATATTTTAGGTACACCTATTTATGAGACAAATGTAACGAACTTTTTTTTATTTTCCAGGTGATTTTTTTGTCATGAGAATGCGGGCTCAAAAATTATTTTTATGAAAAAAATTTAGGAATTAAAAAAAAAAACTTAGTTTGCAGGGCGATCAGTAAATCATCAATAATAGTTTAGGGCATGACTTTTATATACTCTAAGAAAATAAAATGCACCACTGGGTTGCACGTATTTGCTCTTATGTTCAAGGTGCTGAAGGATTAAGATCGTTTTATGTTAAGACATGGAAATTATAAGAAAAAAATGTTGAAAAGTATGAAACACGATATTTAAAATAGCTAAAATAACTTCTTTGAGAGCTCTAAGTGAAAAAAAGGATGCCATCTTATTTCTTGATTTAATATGATTGTATAGAAAAAAATTTAAATCGGTGGAGTGGTTTTCTTAATAAAACATTTTTATATATCAAATTTTAAAAACATTTTGAGAGAAATTTTTGTAATTCAAATCGTAAGTATTTATCTATACATGCACATAGAAAATTGAATTTAAAAAAAAAATGTCAACGTTTATTTTAAATATCGAATTTTCAGAAAGAAAAATTTTAAACTTTTTGTTTTTAATCAAAAAACTTTTTTTTTCTTTTTAACCTTATTCAAGATTTGTACAATAGAAATAATCTAAGCCTGGGGGGATGAGAATGAGAAAATTCAAAATTAAAAAAAAATTTTCTATGAAAAGTACTATTAATTGTTGCTATTTGTAAATTTTTATAGTTTTCGGTAGTATATCGCACTAATTTTAGCATACAGAAAAAGTTTAATGAAAAATCGTAGAAGCCGTTTTAAGAAAAAAATATATTTTCCTTAACTCTTTTTACACTAGTAATGAGGGTAGCGTTATTTTTTCATAAAAGTAAATTTTTTTTTTTAAATACCCAAGTGTTAAGTCCTTCAACAGCGAGTTTTATAAAAAATCGAATATTTAGTTTTCATTATATTTGATTTTCAAAAAAAAAAATTACCATTTTTTAAAAATCCAAAAAAAAAACATTTTTTTGAAAATTTAAGTAAAAAAACTATTTAAATTAATAAGAAGCTTCTGTATGAAAAAAAAATATTGAAATAAAAATAACCGTTTTGAAGTAAATCGAAATTTAAAAAATGGTTTTCTGGGAGGTACCGTTAAAACCCATTTTATGGAGAAAGGTTTCCAACCAAAGGCAACTTTTACCAAACAAAATGTATCTACTAAATTTTTTTTAAAGAAAAAATGTAAAAATTGTATGGAAGGTACCGTTATTTTTAGTTTAAACTTTGTGGACAGAATCACAAAATACAACTATGTACCAAGTTTGAAGAAAATCAATCCAGCCGTTTAAGCTGTACCCGAACAGGCATACAGACAAGAATTCTGTCTGTATGCCACCCACTTTTTTGTGTTCTCTATCAGCGTAATGTCGTGTTTTTGTGTTCTCTATCAGCGTAGTGTCGTGTTTGATTGTTATCTCGAATTTGTTTTTGCACGAATCCTTATATAACATATACGGCAAGTAAAAGTCGTATGATGCGAAAGCTGTATCTGCAATTTCTGAAAATTTGACTTTAAATACAAAGAAAATTATATAAAATTAACGAAAGGACATAAATGTATAATAATGCGGTATAGTTTTTTTGAAGGTTAAAATTCAATTTTTTTGTTGTTTTTTTTTTAAATGAAGTTGTTTAATAATAATTTTTATTTGCTGATATTTTTCAAAATTTTTTGTAATTAAGTGCTTTTTTGTTCTCGGGTCTTAATGTCCTTATCAATTTCCAGTCAAAAATCAAAAATCCAATGTAAACATTTTCTTAGTCTTTGAGAAACTAAAAAAAATCTTAAGGTCCCTACCAAAGGTAAAATATAATCTTTAGCTATAGCGAATTGTTGTAGGTATGTGCTGGGGTTTTTTGGAGGTGACATGACCCCTTTTCGTTACTAGCATGACCTCAAGTGAAATAGTTGGCACTTCAAAAATAGTAGGTAAGTATATAGTGGCTCTCCGCCAACTGTGATTTATACTATCAGACATTTTCCAAGAATTAAAAATCATTTGAAACTAGCTTCGTTTTGTTCTTATGGCACATATAGTTGAATGTACTTACACTAAAAAAGACTTTTTAGTTACAGAAAAGCACTGGACACGAGGAATCACAGTTGGTAAAGATTCACCCATATAGTGCTACAATATGAAGGGTGAATCCTTAGAAACAGCAAGTTACATATGTATGCATCTATAGCCAAAGTGTATTGAGTTCAGTATAATGATCTGTATTTCACAGGAATTTTGTAAATTATTCCAATTTGCTATAATGTCTAAGCAAAATCATTTTTTTTTTTATTAAAAAACCTATAACAAAGATGTTAAATTAGTTGGATATGCCTTGGCTTTTTCATACGTCTAATTCTAAATAGCCATGCTTTACATTCAAAATAAATCTAGGTGAAGAAAATTAATCGTGAAGAGAAGATAATTCAATATTCCTCTTTTTAATTTTCCTCTCATCTAAACTTGTCAAATACATATCTCAAAAGGATAAATTAACTTCACAAAAATCTTGGCAAAGTATAAATGTTCAATTAGATGTGATAAGTATGCATATGTACTCATTATGTCAGGCAAGTAACGAAATCCAGTCTTAAGAGTCGTGTCTTTCAAAAATTCACCCACTGTTGCTCATAGCGCAGTCCATAAAAGAGACACTCTATGTATATGTATATGATGGTTCAATAATTCACTCTATCATAAGCCAAGAGATCCTTCATGCTACTTAAAGGCATACTTATGTGCATAATGAATGATGATAAAAAAATAAACACAGCCATCGAAAAAAGTTTTTGCTACTCTTCTAAGCTAAGAAGGAACTCAACGAGTAGTTTTTATCTTAGCAACCCACTTAGTTTGTCACCCTTTAAGTTTCATATTCCTAAGGAGAGCATAACCACTTGCAGGATGATGTTCAAACATAAGGCACAAACTTACTTTTTTTTCTAAACCACTTTCGTTTGTCAGTATCGTTTGGTTTCTTTGACCCAAGCTTCTCCCATCAGATAACAACTATGAAAGATTAAGGCAACGCTAATCATAATAACCTGAAACGCGTAAAGCAAGTGAGGAATTGTTGATTGGCAAGTAGGAGGAAACACTTTACGGAAAAAAGGGTGAAATAAGTCAGTTTTTCAGTTTTTATTTACCATAACTGGATTAACTTATAGCTTATACTTTTTAAACTATGTGAAGATGAATCAAAAAGATTTTTTTTCAGTTATTTCAACTATTTGATGGCTGCAGATAGGCACATCCTACAAAGTAAAGACAGATCTCTGATTTTGGGAGAAAAAGATGTGTCATGCTTTTCGTATCTTTAACCGCTACATCGAATGGGACTTCTCATTTTATATTAAGAGAGAATTAGTGAGAATAACAAGCTATGAGTATTTCATATAATCGTGGAGAATTAGTAATTAATTGTGCTAACCCTAAGGCCCCAGGAGCCTGTACTGACTAGCCAGTCGCAATAAACTGCATTCCAGAGGTCAGTTTAAGTTGTTAAATCCAGATTAAGACGGAATTTCGTATTATTCACTTTTTCTTGAAATTTCAATTTCAAGTAGAGATATCAAACCGAAAATTTTTCAATCGAGTTTAACCAAAAATTTGTTATATTTTTCATGCATTGTTTTTGAAAATCGAGTTGGCTTGCTCTTTTTGAAGGTTTGGTCTCGCCATGACATTTACACGTGGTTTTTGCCGTCATCTCACTTTGGTCTCGCCAAGGTGTTTTTTTTAAATTGAAATTTTCGAAGTGGTTTAACTAAGCCAGACCTTAAAAAGACTAATTGTTTTCAATGTCGTGGTCATTGCGTCCGTCTCGTGTGGTGTGTTGTTGGATCCTCTTTACCATTCGAGAAGAATACCAAAACACTGGTGAATGAATTGATTAAGCAGTAAGGCTTTATCAAACCGAAGTGAATAAATATTCTAGTGAATTCACATCGCGTCAGTGTAGTTGCTCTCATTTAACGCCATGTAATCTTATTCTGACAGGTAAAATTTTCATTTTCTTTTTGATGGTTCGCGTTGGCTTGGGAGAGCTTTCACAAAAATAAGAAAAGATTCCCAAAACCAACACAAAACATTCGTAACGATCTGGTTTTTTGCTAGTTTTGTTGCATGGCGTCCGTGTGTTTTAAGTTAATTTAATTTTGAGATAGCGGAATATCGTAGTTGTTATAACGGGTGATTTTTTAGCTGGTTTGGTTTTGGCAACACTGGTTTTGACAGCTGACGTGTGTTTAGTACCTTATGTCACTGTCAAACAGCTTCAGTTTGGTTTGCAATTTAACCATGGATCGTCTTACAAATGAACAACGCTTGCAAATTATTGAATTTTACTATCAAAATTCGTGCTCGGTTCGAAATGTTCATCGCGCGCTGCTTCCATTTTATGGTCGGCATTCTCGACCTTCTGAGCAGTCTATTCGGAAGATTGTGACCAAATTTCGCACCAAATTTACTTTGTTGGACATTAAACCACCAACACGTTTACGTACTGTGCGTAGTGAAGAAAATATTGCGGCCGTATCAGCTAGTGTGACAGAAGACCGCGAAATGTCGATTCGGCGCCGTTCCCAGCAGTTAGGCCTTTGTTACAGCACTACGTGGAAAATTTTGCGGAAGGATTTGGGCGTAAAGCCTTTTAAGATACAGCTGGTGCAAGAACTAAAGCCAGCCGACCTACCACAACGCCGAATTTTTGGTGAATGGGCTCTTGGAAAGCTGGCCGAGGATCCGCTTTTTTATCGAAAAATTGTGTTCAGCGATGAGGCTCATTTTTGGTTGAATGGGTACGTAAATAAGCATAATTGCCGCATTTGGAGTGAAGATCAGCCAGAAGCATTACAACAGCTACCAATGCATCCCGAAAAAGCCACTGTTTGGTGCGGTTTATGGGCCGGCGGCATTATTGGGCCATATTTCTTCAAAGATGATGCGAATCGCAGCGTTACTGTCAATGGTGAACGCTACCGAGCGATGATAACAAACTTTTTTTTGCCCGAAATGGAAGTTCTTGACTTGCATGATATGTGGTTTCAACAAGACGGTGCCACATGCCACACAGCACGCGAAACAATGGCGCAATTGCGAGGCGAGTTTGGTGAACAGTTAATTTCACGTTTCGGGCCGGTCAATTGGCCGCCTAGATCGTGCGATTTGACACCATTTGATTATTTTTTGTGGGGGTATGTCAAGGCTAATGTCTATAGGGACAAGCCCGCTTCGATTGACGCACTGGAAGCCAACATCCATGCATTCATTCGTGAGATACCGGCCGATATGTGTGAAAGAGTATGCCAAAATTGGACTCAGCGGATGGGCTACCTGAGACGCAGCCGCGGTCAACATTTGCATGAAATTATCTTTAAACATTAAATTGCAAGGTTCAAACTATCGATTCAAATAAATATTTCATTCATTTTTTCGAATTTTTTGTGTTTTTTTTTTTTAAAGTTCTAAGCCTCTTAAAAAATCACCTGTTATTTCTTTCCCTAATTTCGGAGTAGATTTACTCCGTTTGGAGTAACATCCGAACGCTGACCAGTATAGAAGCCAGTACAGCATGCCGGCCACCTACTTCACACCAAATACACGAATAGGTATTTGACAGTCAATGTATGTAGCCAACTGGCTAGCCAGGACTGGCTCGTATGGCTGCAGGGTAAGGTGAAAGTGATTGAAATTGGAAGGCCAATTTTTCAATAGTAGTTAATATACTCACTGTGATGAGAATTTTAGAGGGGGGGGGGAGGTTAAAAAAGAGGACAACTTTTCAGTAACGAGTAACGTAAAAAAAAGTCGAATTGTATATATTTAAACGTTTTATTTAAAAAAGACCATAAGAGACATAATGAAAAAATAAGTTGAAATACTTGTAATGTAATAATAATGTTAATACTTAATTTTTGTCTAAAAATTTAAGGTTTTTTCAAGCTTTTTGGTGTATAAATCTTGTATTTTTCTTTGCAATGTATTTTTTCTGAGATTTCATGACGATTTTCTAAGAAATTTTTTGAAAATTTCACATTCTAAGTTGTAATTTGTAGAAATTGATGTTCCTATTTAAAACACATCATTTAAAAAAAGGCACGATCTCTTACAATCCTAATTTTCTTATCTCAGAATGTAGGCCAGTATGTAATGAAAATTTTATGATTGGAATTGCAGCTGTGATTGGTGTATTTCGGTGGCCATTCTGAAAAAAGCACTTCAACCTTCATACATGCGAAAATATATGTCCAGAACGTCACACTGTACGAAAAGTTTTGATAAATTTAAATATCTTTCTATTTATATGTATACTGAACGTTTTTTGAAAAATTATTCATTTAGGCACTCCGCACATCGTGTGGAGATATAGTTCCCACATTTCTCGCAAGCAGCAGCTTCGCGAATCAGTGTGAAAAATCATTATAAACAGATGTATCACAAGTCTGCTTTATATCGGAATACATTTTGTCATCTGCGATACTGGAAACCTAAATACCAATTTTCCCATGGGCTAATTTTGGCTTAAGTACCAGTGGTCTGAATCTATTGGCTTACAATTTACTTTTGTTTCAATTTGTCCGGGGTGTATCAATTTATTAATTTATTTAATTTATTTACTTCATTCAATTTATTTAATTTATTTATTAAACCGTCAACATATCTTCGAGCTGCAAATCTTTAGTTTCAATTTCGAGGACACTGTAATAACCAATAGTTGTTTGATTCGGGTGCTAGAAAACATTTTATGCAATATTGATACAGTTTTTTGCACCGGACACACAGTTTTTAGAGCTCAAACATTTCTAAGAGCTTAGCTACGCCCTTAAGATATCAAACGACGAGCTAAGGAAAAATGGTGATATTTACTCCTTTGGTCGGATTCAATAGGAACTTAAGTGATGAATTCTCTCGATATCCTTAGCGATCGATGGAAATTATTCATTCAGCTAAAAAAACAGCATGATCTTCTCAGAATATTACCTGAAAAGAAATTTTCAAGGTGAAAGGTAACATTTTTCACTCAGTACCGACACCTATCAGAATTTCGGGTTTTCAATTTCTCACAAAAATTAATATATCAGATTTTGTCTTTAAGCTATTGCATTTAACATCGCCCAATATCCCAACCCCAAAATCGAAGCATGGGAAAAACAACACCTTATATGGTAAATTGTTAAGCCCAAACCTCGTTGGATTTCCTTTTGGTTTGGCAAAAAAGACAGTCAACATTCAAATTTGCTAGCCCCATTCTTATTTTTGTTTTTGAAGCCTCTTACAGCTTCGTGTTTTGTTACTTTGTTATTATTTTATGGTTTTTGTTAATCGAAAATATCCGAAAATTTAGGAAAAATTTACTTCCAACACTTTTTTATAATTTATAACAGTCATTTTGACATTCGGGACACAAACTTAATACAGCTTACTGCTCCGCATGTCTCGAATATGGTGCCACGTTAAAAGAGTTTGTTTTTCCATCATGACATAAACTGTGAAAATCTCATTCAAATTGTCAGAGCCATTTCCCTTTCATCATCACCATCATCATCACCTACAATTTTGGTCCTGGCAACTTTCTCTATGAAACACAAAAATTCAGAGATATGGTTTAAACCCGAAAACCAGGAGTCTTTTTAATTAGTTGATGTAAGTAGTTGGTATAGTAATGCAAAAAAAGGCCACTAGTTGTGCATAACCTTTTATAATAGCAATCAAATCAAATATGAAAATATCAACCTTTCTATGCTGCCTTTTTTTTCTAATAAGTTTTCCTTTTTAATAATTTCTTTGTGTAGTCGGTACTATATTTTACACTACAGTGATTTTGTTTTTAATCATCGAGTTCAAAAGTTCTATGCTTTCAACTGGCTGTTAATGAAATTATATAACAATTTTTCATTAAAAATAAAATCCTCTTTTTTTTGTTTCGGGCACTATTTTACACTACTCTGTCAACTCATTCATATTTTGCTTAATAAGTCTGGAGTTTCACTTTCTTAAAAAGACATAACTTTCCCTTTTGTTAAATATGAAGAGAATATTCTCAAAAACATTGAGCTTAAGTACTTTTTTTATGGAAAGAGAATATTTGCAAATATATGTCAAAGGATTTCTTTGCAGAACGCTGTTGGCCACATTGCAATTAGATGCATCCAGCCACTTCTATTTTATGTATATGTCTATAAATATGTTAATACGTACAGAATACATATCTATCAATTTGTTTCTAAGAACATTCATTGTGTCAGCTTTGTTTTTTGTTTTAATATAAAAAGACAAAGGTAACACCACAGTTGCATTTTTTTTTTGTCTCTAAAGAAGAGAGGAAAATATCGATTTTGTACATTTTCAAGAGCTCTTATATTAGCTTCACTTTACCTATAAATTTAGTTTTTTTTTCTTCTAAGATTAATAAATTGTGCAAAAGGTTTAAAAAGAAACAGGTGAAATAGTTGAATAGCAAGTGAAATTGCTAGAGCGCTTTGTTAAAGGTTATTTGTTCAAAGGTATTTCTTTTAATAGGATTATGATGATTTGAGCTTAAGGAAGGATTATATTTACATCTGAGAGGTCGTGGTGGAGGAGTGTTTTAAATATAACATCGTAGAAAACAAAAAAATTCTTTTCAATCATTTATAACGATGTTTTTGAAAAGCTTGTTTAGTGGTTTAATTTGAGTAATGAAGGCAAGTTATATGGATTCCAAAAACCAATCCAATTAAGAGATTAAAAACCCTATATAATAGGTATAACAATATAAGTACCTACAAGATTTGAGATTAAATTAAATGAAAGAGTTTGGAGTTAAAAAACACCAGAACCAGTCATAATACACACACTTTAGTAAACAAAATGAAGGGAACAAAAATATATAATAAATCTCCACACAAATAGTTTAGTCTTCATTTTGATCATAAATTAAAGATATTATTTTGAGGAACTCAAAACGCAAAATATTTATATATTTATTAGCTTGAATTTACATTTGGGAAGCTTTAATTTTTTCAAATAGAAAACACGTTGAAAATCTCCATTATCAAGTTAACTTTGATCATGATTACACAATGTTAGAAATAATAAAATTTGTTTGGTTTGAGAAGCGGCTCGATGAATCAATTTCAAAACTTGCAGAAATATTGCACATATATTTGGTATATTATTCTTAAACGGAAATTTCAACATTAGTATTACCAGCATAATTAGCAAGTAACAAGAAATTCACAAGAATAGGTATAAAAACGAGGTATTTGTTCAGTGAAAGTTCCGAAAAAAATTCTAAAAATAAAAGTTTAAAAGCTGTCCTTGAATGTAATAGGTACGTCATGAATATTTATGTTTTAATATTGCTGATCTAAGACCAAAGTATTTTTTTTTCTTATTAAAAGCTCAAATTCTAAAAATTCTGAAATTTTTTTTAATCGACACTGAAACATTTCATTACAATTTCACAATTACACACAGTGGACCCTTTAATATATGTTTAGTATCATATAGTCAACTCTGAATTTTTGTTGCTGGTGTAATTCTAAAAAGTTACGATACCCCACCGACCAAAAATTTAATTTAAGGCTTCATAACAATATACAAAAAATTTTAAAGTGTTTGTCAAATAAAAAAAAGAAAAATGGAAACAGGACGCAAAGTGTGGTTCAAAGTAATTTTGGATAATCTACGAGCATTTCAATGTGTTATTAAGAAATATGAGTTTTAAAGCTGTGATGTTTGCTTGGTGTAATTTAGCACATAAATCATTTTCTTAACAATTTTTTTCAGAAACTAACATAAATCTCGCTAACTGTTGCGGCTAATTAACTTAAACTGAATATTCTTAGAACTGTGTGATCTGTCTATTTCCTAAAGTGTAGCACTTGTGTCAAGCGGATTAAAATTTATTAAGTAACAGGAGGTCAAAGTTATAAAAGTTAGGATTTTTGAAAAATTGTTAAAAGAATATTTTTATGAGTTACAATAGTAACTATAAGGTTCATTTCATATATGTGAAAAAAGTTATTCGATAGTAAGGACAATTTTTTATTCATACCAAAATGTACTGAAACACAATTTTGACTAGCGAACAACTTTTTTTCATACAGTGATTTAAAATGTGCTTCGAAAGTAGTATTGTCGGGAGGAGACCGTAAGTTAACTAACAAACTCACTAAGATGAACTAAAATTATCTTAATTAGGGTAATATATTGCACAAAAATTAATAGTCTTGAGAAACTGTAAGTAGTTAGATATACAAAAAACATTTGTTTGGAAATTGAAGAACGGATTTTTGGCTCGCAATAGGCAAATAATTGTGAATCATACAGTTGTTTGTTAATATTTGTTTTCTTCTTTGACTCTCCCGTACGATATTTTCTTGTCTTGGTCTAACCCAAACTTACTTCGTGGACAAACTTTCTTAATGGGAAGCCAGCAAGATTATGAAATTTCAGAGGAGGGCCAGACTTTTTTTTACTTTTATTCGAAGGCCCTGGAATGGTAAGTGTGTGAGACATATGTGAAATTGCATTTGATTTTCCATAATAATTTCGAATGCGGACTCCAGCTGTGACGAAGTAAACTTCGGCAGCGCGAAAAGGTGTTCATCAGTAAGTCGGTTTCTGATTGAGTTTTTCCGCAATTTCATGGTCAAAAAAGTCAGTTCAAACGCATACGACGACGTTAACATCGCCATAATTATCTGGGCTTTAGCAACCATCTATGGAAATTAGTATTTTAAATATAAAAAATCTAATTTTAAAGAATTTAATAACAGTTGTTTTAAATTGGTGCTGCATTGCATTTCAATAATTTCGAACTGCACTGGTGCCATGGATCTTAAATGGGGAAAGTTGGTTAAAAAGTTCTTAGCCATGCAGTTATGAAACAGAAAAGCTGAGTTTTAAATGATTTAAGACAATCCTAAATTGTATCTATAAATTGGTTCTCTCCTTGCAACTTTTTATTTAATTTGTTGTAGCCTACAAACCTCTAGCCTTTTCATCACATCTTATGTAAAACATCCTGTATATAAAAATAAAGGCAAATTAAAATATTTTTTGTTCGCCAATATAAATTTCCAAAAAGTCACTTGGTGGCGCAACAGCTCGTGGAGAGCCAATGCCTAGTGACTTACAACTCTCAACCAATCCTGGGTGCGTTTTGTTGGCGGGAATGGAGGGGACCTACAATTTTTTGACGGGTATGAACGGCTAGATGAGAAGCACTTACTCATGACAAGTATACTCTTGGAGGATTTGTCAGTTCCTGGCAATAGGCAGTGCCTCGGGAAAAATATTTACCGTTTAAGAACTATTCTCAAAAAACCGATATTTTCGTCAATCTACCATTTTTGAAATAGCTTTATATCCTTAGCCAATGGTCTTACGAAAAAAAGAGTCTTAATCTTTTTTGTAGCAAATTGCATGGTCTAAACAGTTTCTTCATATCTTTTTTCGATATCAGTCACCGTTCCTGTTACCTTGAATAACTTTTTATGCTCGAGTGGGATTGACTAGAACTTTTAGCAGTTGATTTGTTATGCCAAAAAGAACGTTCATAACAATTTTCAGTCTTATCGGAATTATGGCTAAGTCAAATGTCTATTTTGACTGGACTATTGGGACTCGGCAAAAAATTGTAGGTGGCCCTGTATTCCTGCCAACAACACGCACACAGGAATGGTTGAAAGGTGTTAGTCACTAGGCCCTGGTTCTCCATGAGCAGTTGCGTCACCAATTTGATTTATTTATTGGCTGATTTATTTCAGTAGTATATAGAATTTGTATAGTAAAAAGCCTTCTTATAGAAACTTTGCCAGGCCATGGGCAAACAAATTTTCAGCTAAATGATTAGGAATTCTAATATTGTTGGATACAGTTTACAGTGGATTTTTTGTCGAAGAATTCATGTAACTTCAACTGAACTAAATACAAATTGCGTATGACAGGCCCTCACTATGTCAATGATGAGTCCAAGTGATTAAGCCAGACGAAATGCCTATTTGTAGGACTAAAGGCCATAAAAAGCTATTTTGAACCAAATGAAAAATGTCAAGGAACTATAGTCCAAAATGCTTGTGATTTTCAATTTATTAAATATTTTTTTCACTTTGATAACTAATTTATTTATCGTTTAAGTTTTGAATGCTCTTTTTCTTGGTATTTTGCAAAAAATGTTCAATTTGGCTTTCAAAGAGCCTTCTTGATTTAAATCGTTCATAAATTGACTGATTTTGTGAGTTTTCATATTTTAATGCAACGTTCGAGTGGATTTTATAATATATTGGAGTATGTGGCAAGAGGTAATAAAAGCAAATGACTACACAACCGGTGTCAAACAGGCGTGCCCGATTAGGCGATTAATCGGAAATTGGGCTACCTTTTCTCAAAATTGCCGACAACAGTTTCAGTATGACAGCCCAATCATAATTGGGCTATAAATAGCCCCAAACCTAGTCTTGGGCGATATTTGTTTCAAATAGATAAGTTATTTAAAAAACTACTTTCATTCCACAATTTCGCACCACTTTTTATTCAATGAACATACTCATTGGTTTTGACATTTCAAACCAACTGCTATAATCTTCACTTTGATAATAATTATTCTGTTTATCTGTTGTTCCCCGAATTCCCATTTTTATAAGAAAAATGTATTGGTATTGGGCACCTTTTTCGGCTCCGATTTTGGGCTGCAATTTTTTTTTGTCAAATTGGTCTATTGAAATAGTTCAAAACATGGCAACCCTGGTTTTAAAGTGACAAGCGATACATGGATGAAAAGGTTTATTTTCCATCTCTTTAAAAAGTAAAGAAAAATTAAAACGGCTACTATTCTCAAAAAGTACAAAATAAACAGTCTTTTCTCCGTAAAATTTAATTTTGAGGGTAATTTGAAAGTTTCAAGTACACCATCTTTTCCAGTTCAAAGTGACCTACAATTTCAACTTGGTGTCAGTTTAAGCATTGTTTAACTGTCGCACAGTGTTTTAAACCGAAGAGTATGTATCTTTAAAAATGGATTAAAATATTACCACTTTTGAGAAAAGAAATCCATATTTTGTATGATTTAAAATGAAACCTCTTGTTGGAACAGCCTATTTACATATACCATATGTAATGTTCGTACATAAGTATGTTTAAACATAACATAATTATGTATGTTTGTAGTAAAAAAATGACACAAATTAAAAAAAATTATACAAATGAATGTTTCGGAAATCAACAAAACTTTATTTTTAATCTTTTCATTGTTGACTTTAGAGTAGGAACAAAAATAGAACAATATTATTGCATTGACAAAAAAAAATAGAAAAAGAACATGAAAAATAAAACGAAATAAAGAATTTATAATAGCGACATAATTTATATCAAACACAATAAAGTAAAAGAAGATTTTAAAAATTTACAGTTAGAGAACGATAAACGAAAATACATCATGACGAAAGTCAAACTATAAATGAAAGATAAAATAACAAATCAAATCACAAAGAAAAAACAATAAAGCCAACAAAACATTATGATGACAATAAATATTCATCTGACTCACAACCATCTTGCTCAACATACAAGAACAAAAAAGAAAATCATATTTTAAAAAATGGGAAGGGGCAACAAATCGGAATGAATAGATACCTTTTCCAAAACTAAGTAGAATCTTTGACATCGCATCAATAAACGAAAAATAGCAACATATAAAACTTCACAGAATTCCTATCAGGAAAGACCATGTTAATGAACACAAAAAAAATTCAAAAACTTTCTCAAGAAGACTTTAAGACCATGAGGTTTGAAGGAACACCCCAAAACATACTTAACTAAATTAACAACACCATCAAAAACTACCACATTAAGATTAAATACCATTAACATATGCTCATTTACTACAAGAACTCCTACGAAAAAATGAAAAAAAATGAAACAAGCTACATACATTATACATATTTAACATTGAATGGGGCATTATAGGATTATCTGAGACAAGCATATACATAAGTACAAATATACATTCATATAGACACATAATAATTGAACATTTCACTGGCCGGAATTTGGCTTCGTTTTGACGTTTTTCATTTCAATCTAAGATATTTGATCTTAAAATCCAGAATTATTGCTCATTTAAATGAAATATCTGCGAATATTTTTGAGTTGTACCTATCTCTCAGTGAAGATGCAATTAATACACATAGCAAATGAACATTTGTGTTTAAGAATGGTAGTAACATGACAACGTGCTAGAGTTTATACATTTGTTAACTTGAAATTTTTATAAACAAATGTATAAAACACACGTTAACGTGCGGATAACGCTAACCCGCCAAATTCTGCGTATAGTGAATGGATAACTTCTTCACAAATACCCGCACACGTGTGATAGGACCGTTTATTACTACCAGTATACACTTCGTAAAGCAGTGCATATACATGTGACATATGTATTGGAAACTCCCCACAATTTGATGAAGTGTTGAATTTGGTGAAGTGATAAATACTGGAAAGATATCAATCATATCTTTTTTAATGTCAAACGGACAAGTTATCTATCCGTGTGCTAGTTAACACGTGTGTTATAGGGAGCAGATACGAGGTTTTTTATTAATACTGCTGAATATATGTTTTTAAATATGCCAAAATATTCAAAGCATGTGGATTAAAAGTATACAAGACAAACATTCTACGGGAAGGGGGTCATATTTACCCTCTCTTGCTCTTGGTCCTATCACACGTGTGCGTGTACATGTTAAGAAGTTATTCGTTTATTTTATGCAGAATTTGGCGATTTAAAGCTATCTCATATTAACATACATCACATAGACTATTATGTTAACATTTGTTATATAAAATATATAAATTTACAAATAGCAAATATTAATAGAACTCTCATACAACGTTTTCTTTAATTTTAAATTTTTGTGTCCATACAATCACATTCAATATCGAAAAAAGGTAGTAAAATAATGGATTTTTCAAAATTTTAAGTTCAGAAACAAATTTTCAAAAACTATTTACTATAATTACAATTGATTGAAACAGATAATTAGCGAATGTGGACTTAAATTCTGGATCGAATATTTTTCTTTTTATATAAGTTTCTTAAATACCTACTAAGAAGCGAGACTTTGTCGATGCTATGCAACCGTTGTTTTTTAAACTTTTTTTGTTAAATACATTTTAAGAAAATGAAGGTTTATGGGGGCCCCTTGTAATAAAGCTTCGTGCGTGATGTCGAAAAATCATGAAAAAGTTATTATATTACGAATATCTACATATACATACATACATAATTAATATTTTTCTCAAAATATACCTACAACTAACAGCAATTCTTAATATATTGTTTTCGATGAATAGATGAAGAGTGACGTAAGAATTGTATGGAGGTTAAATTGGATTTGGAGGACGCCGGACAACGAAGAATCGATCGGAAAGCCCCCCACCACGTAAAATAAAAACTTAATTTAGTTCTAACTAAATTCTAAAACAAGTAAAAGAGCGGAATCAATGCAATTGGGTAGTGTACAGGTTAAAACTAAAAATATTCCTCTCAATGTCTCTTCCATATATTGCCCTCTGCGTTGCAAAATTGATAAGAGTGAATTTACGACATTGATAAAGTCACTAAGCCCAAATTTAATTGTTGGTGGTGACTTTAATGCAAAGCACACCTTCTGGGCCTCACGATGCATATCTCAAAAGGGTCGCATGCTATATGAAGCAGGAATGGAACATAATTGTTACTTTCATTCGATTGGCAAGCCAACTTACTGGCCAACTGATCCGTCGAAAATACCTGACCTAATCGATTTATTCATGGTAAAAGGAATACCCTCTAACCGTATAGAAATTTCAGAGGGCTATGACCTCTTCTCAGATCATTCTGCCGTCATACTCACTATGAGCGAAAGCCTTATTAGAATTGAAAACCACCCAGGTTAACACACAGTAAAAATAACTGGGATGGATTTAAAAAAGATATCGAGAACAACGTTGAGTTAAGGGTATCATTACGAACGCCTCTTGAGCTTGACGACTTAGTACCTTTGTTGATATAATACAAAAAGCAGCTTGGGATAACACGCCTTGTCAAAGGCTAATGCATTGCTATAAAAATATAAAATATCCTCAGGATATAAAAGATCTAGTGAAAGAGAAACGAAAAGCACCTAAGAAATGGCAGCCTCCTCAACACAAAGCTTATTTAAATCGCTTGAGTAATATGCTAAAATCAGCGAAATCAGATTTCAAAAACCTTGAAGTTGAAAATTACCTTGAAGGCTTGACAGCGGGGAAAGAATCCAACTGCTCACTTTGGAAAGCTATAAAAACAACGAAAAAACCAAAGCTTTCAGTGATATGAATTTTACCTCAAATGAAAGCTACATAACGAGAAATGCTACACTTGCCAAATTAAAAAGAGAAATAAAGAAACTTAAGTCAAATAAAGCTCCTGGATATGACTTAATTACAGCAGACATTTTAAAAATACTCCCTCCTAAAGGATTTATTACTTCTTTACATAATAAATGTCGCTCTAAGATTAGAATATATCCGAGCCAAAGGAAAGTTGCGGAAGTCATACTGGTTTTGAAACCCGGCAAACCATCTCACGAAAAGAAGTCTTACAAGCCGATCTCGCTTCTTCATATACAATCAAAAGTTTTTGAAAGAATACTACTTCTGCGCCTGCAGCCAATAATAGAAGAGAAACAATTAATACCTGAACATCAGTTCGGATTTAGAAGCAAGCATTCGACAATTGATCAAGTGCATAGAATTACTAACTTAATTGAGAGAGCTCTTAAAGAAAAGAAAATCTTTTCGATAGTCTTTTTGGGCGTGTCGCAGGCGTTTGACAAGGTGTGGCATGAAGGCCTCAAATTTAAATTAAGACAAGTTCTGCCTGAAGGGCCTTATAACATTCTAAACGGATATCTAGATAACAGACTTTTTCGTGTAAGACACGGAAATGACTATTCTGATTTTAAAGAAATACTGACTGAGTCACCACAAGGAAGTGTATTAGGTCCAGTTCTGTACCTGTTATTTACACGCGACATACCTCAAACTGAAGATACTATTGTAGCCACGTTTGCTGATGATACTGCAGTACTAGTAGTAGACAAAACGCTTAGCGAAGCTACAATTAAATTACACAATGCTCTAAATAATGTCAATGAGTGGACAAAAACATGGTGAATAGCGCTCAATCAACAAAAGTCAGTCCACGTGGACTTTACTTATAAAAAATTAAGTAGATTACCCGTCTTTTTTAATACCGCTCGTGTTTCATTTGCCAATGAGGCAAAGTAACTGGGAATGACTCTAGCCGTGAAATTAAAATGGAAGCCGCACGTGAAAGAGAAATGCGAAGAACTAAAAAGTAAATTAAGAGATATGAACTGGTTACTCGGTAAATATTCAAAGCTTAGTATTGAAAATAAATTGATTTTATACCGACAGGTTCTTTAACCTGTTTGGACTTATGGTATACAACTTTGGGGTTGTAACTGCGATACAAACTTAAATAACTTACAAACGTTCGAAAATATATTGCTTAGGTCATTTTTAAATTCTCCGTGGTATATAAGAAACGAAGATCTTCACATGGAACTCGGGATTCCTACGGTCCGGGACGAAAGAAAAAGTTTGGTTTGAAAACATAGAAATCGACTATAAGAACATGCTAGTTCAACGATTATTGACATTCTAGACGAATCGAATTTAATACGCCGCGCCGCCGTCTGCAAAGCTATCCAGCTTTTTATCGCAATATCTTTGAGCATTTCCATTCCATAGTCAAATATAATAGTTGACATTTTTAAATTCACCTTTCTTGACTTTTAGTGAATTTTTAGAAAAATTAAAATAATGCAAATACTTACGCTGCGAATTTGATCGCCTGATAATATTTTCTAAAAATGTGTTTTGAGGTGCAACTAGTCCTCTCCTTCCTCCCGGCATTTTAAATGTCCACTGTTGAGTTTCGTACTGTTGTTACATAAAAATGTATTTTACTTGCTTAAACTATTAATTTCATCCATTTCCAAAGTCTTCGGTGTTAAGATTTTTTACTTTCGTTGAAATACTTTAATTTACGAGTAAATAAACAAAGAAAAACTATCATCTACGTTAGCATTCATCTTTTCATTTCTTTTTTTCATCAAATTGGTTTTCAAGATTCGACGATCAATAGGCTGCGAATATTTTTGATGGAATGTTACCGCAAAAATGTTGTTTCTGTAAAAAAAAAAAGAAAGGAAAAATATATAGAAATAATTTCAACTAGATTTTTATAGATGTTATTTAAGATCATATAAAAGCGCGTTTTTTCTGCAAATCCGAAGGAAATTCTTTTTTGGATATGTTTTTGTTTTCATAAAATGCAAAACAAGTCAGTTGTTTTGAAACTTGAATTTTCATCATTTCATGGTCGACCTGCCAGCGTTAAAATGTTTTGTCTTGAACTTTTTAATGATATCAGGAAGGAGCTGACACATGTTAAAATGAAATAACGCAGAATCTTTTCCTTGAAACCCCTGAAAAAGTTTGAACAGATTCCGAAATCAGCTGACCTTTTCAATTAGTCATTAGACGACTCATATTGACTGACTCAAAAGAAATACAAATAACTTGCCAACAAAAGATAAGAACTTATATTTCGGATAGTTCTGGCTTTCTTGGCATGTACATGCACATCTTTCAATTTCAATTAAAGTGGCTTCGGATCAATATTTATAATACCGCTTATGTTACATACATAAAGTCAATTAGTTAAAAATTTGCAAACAACAAACATTATAAGGTGATAGCATCAGCATCCTTTGTAAACAATGGGTTATATACACCGTTTAAATTTCAATTTTCCCAAACCGCCTTTTCTGAATTATTCTGTCTTCTTGAATGCCTTTAATGAAAATATTCTATGGCATCGGTACGGTAGATGGCACACATCTGTGGAGACAATTTCATGAAATTAGCGACTGAAGTGAGTCGTTTTTTTTTATGATGAATAAAAAGTTCTTTAAATAAGTAGTTTGAAAGGAATCAAAAAAGCTGTTTTAGAATTGATCAATTCCGATGTCCATGGTCATAGTGCCACAGAATGAAGGTACTGTGGAAGTAAATGTTTCAATGTCATTCATCCGAATGTGACATTCAATGCCAAAAATCAATTGCTCAAAGGATATAGGTGCCAAAATTTATAAAAAGAGTGAGCTGTGTGTTATATGAAACCAACTTTGGGAAACTTTTTTTTTAGTCTGAAGTAGCAGCAGTATATACATATTTTGAATTGTATCCACTGAAAACAAGTTACTCACGAATTATGATAAAAAACAAAGCTAAGTACGCTGCTGATGTGAAACGAAAAATCCCATACAAATATGATACAACTCATGAACGAAAGATTTTGTTCTACTTTTACGTTCAATGAGCCAAATTGCAGGCAGAATATTTAAGGAAGTCTACCTCTCTTTTGGAAAACAATTTTTATGTGCGGAAAATGACATTAATTTTTTTTTTTTTTTCATGTTTAACTTTGTTGTTTCTTTCATTACATTTACAAAATTTTGAATTCGTGCAACTATCAATGAATACTTTTGCGCTTCTTTTTCGTGGGCATTTCGTTGTCCTGTTGGAGACCAACTAAAAAATAGGCTTGAAAAAAATATAAATTTTTAATGCGATAAGGTAATTTACCTTATTATAACAATCAAAAAGTGGTCTCATACAAACGCTCTTTAGTGCCTGAAAAGATACAAGGTCAAATCGAAGTACATATGTACAGTAGATAAGGTGGTCGTTCCAATGGTTTTTTTAGTTTTCATATTTGGATGGGTCTAAATTAGCTCAAATCAAATCAAATGAAGAAAAAAAATCCCCCAATTTTTTCAAATTTCTATTTCCATCCTCTATAGTCGCTGTAGGGGTTAGTTTAATTTCCCCTTTTTTGCATAAAATCTGCCAAAAAATGCAGAGCATGTAGATAAAAAGATATCCTATAAGAGGGGTAATATTTCTCTCCGCTTGGGCAGAAGGGCCAATTTTATTGAAAAACAATTACATTAATGGAAAAAAATTAATTGAAAAACAACGGCAGCACTAACAGTGTTGTTTTACAGCTTTTTGGAAAGCCAAAAGTTCATTCTTATGGTTTATTTTTAAATTAATTTTTTTTGAAAAATAGTTTTGGCAAAAAATTGTTTCAACTCAACATTTTTAAGAAAAATTCAATTTTTATTTTTTTTTTATTTGGAAACAATTTTTGCTGAGTCTATAGGTGTCGTCACACCGTGCAAGTAAAGTACTTGCAGCAAGTAAAATGATTGCTGCAAGCCTGCAAGTAAAACGTGCCTGGTGTGACGACCCAAAAAAGTACTTGCAAGCAATTAATTGCTGCAAGTGATTTACTTGCTTGCAAGTACTTGCGCAATAAACACTTGCTAGGTGTGACAAGTACCTGCAAATACTTGCACGCAAGTTAATCACTTGAAATCACTTGCGGCAAGTACTTTCCACTTGCAGGATTTGCGCAAGTCAGTTTTTTACTTTCTTGCAAGCGAACGTATGTTTTTCGATCAAAATAACCGAAAAAATATCCTCCAACTCCTTGGAAGTCTGTTATCAGTGTTGTATAGTAGGTAATCATGTGTTGTTTTTTTAATGCGTGATAGTACCTATTTGATAATAATAATATTTACGAACGACTGGGTCGCACGTAATTGTCCTTATAGTTCAACTTGCATTTAACGAAAAAGTTGAAATTAAAAAAAAAATGTTATATTTTCCGTTAATAACAGTTTTAAGTAAATTTTTATCTGAATGTTAAACTTGCTTGTAAGCAAGTTACTTTCTGAAATCACTTTCTACAATCGATCGCATATTTTTTGACTTTTCTGTGTGAAGCGAAATAATAATACATACATAGTGAGCGTGCTCAGCAATATTCCCTATGAAAATATCGTCAAACGCGCGAATGCGCGCATGCAAATAATTTTGGCAGATTCAATGACTGGAGCAGCCAGGTTTGACTTGGATGAGATTGAGCTCTTCTCAAGTACAAGCACACCATCACCCATTTCCGAATCCAACCAGAATTGGGCAACCCCAGGCAGCAATTACTTTCAGCAATCAATTTCAGCAAGTAATTTCAGGAGGTACTTGCGGCAAGTAATTTCAGCAATTAATTGCTTGCGCGGTGTGACGACCTTAAAGTACTTGCAGGAATTTTATTTGCGAGCAAGTAAAAAGTCGTTTCAGCAAGCAATTTATTTGCCTGGTGTGACTGCTCTCTGCAAGTACTTGCACGAATATTTCAAAATAGAAATTTTTGAAACAATTGCTGCAAGTATTTTACTTGCACGGTGTGACGGCACCTTATGTATTAAAAGATCTTAATTTTAAAAGAAATCATAAGAGTGGCTTTTTCAAAAAGCTACAAGACATTACGAAAAGCATTGCCGTTTTTTAATTATATTTTTTCTTTTTAATGTAATTTTTTAATAAATATTCTCCTCCAGTCCAAGCGGGGGAATCCACCCTCCTGTGGAATTTTTTCTTTGTCTTCTTTTAAACTACATGCTTTTAATTTTTTGGCAGATTTTACGCTAATCATCTTGTTTTAGTATCATTAATTAAACAAAAATTTAACTTTTGTATATATTTCCAACTTTTCATGAACGACGAATATGATTTTTCTGCACCTAAAAATTTTATTTTCAAATAAAAATTTAGTTAAATTTTCAATACAAGAATAAAAACGTTGTTTACAACAATTCAAAATTTACAACAAGCCCAAATTTCCTGCCGATCGGGGCGACCACCTTCTTCGGCTCCCTAGTTACGCTACTGCACTAAGTGAGTCCTTCTGTACTTTATATTGGGCAGTCTATAATAAAGGTGCTCTGATATGCTCAAAGACGGGGGAGGGGATTCAAGCTATTTATCAATTACAAATAAAATAATGAAATATGGGATGAGCTGGTTTTCAACAAAAGATAATAGTAAGTATTTCCCATTAATTTTAAAATATAAGATAAGATAGTAAGATAGGTCCATTTCTGTTATAAAATGAATGTTTGTATGTTGTTTGAATGTTCTATTTTGATAAAAAAAGAATATTTGCAGAAATAGGTTCAAATAACGTATCTACAAATATGTATGAAGTGATGTTGCCGTTGTGTTTCAGTTGCAGTTTTCAGGGAAAAATGCCTTAAACCGCACTTTGTTTCAGAACTTTCCCTTAGCCATAAAAAAATCAGCTTTGATAAAATAATATGATTCTGCATCAATTATAAGCTAGGAACTTGCAGTAAAGCCAAATTAGCAGTTTTTTTTGCTGTTCATGAACAGGCTAAGTCAAAACTTTGGAGATTTTTTTTTAAAAACAAATTTCATACTGACCTGCTCACTTCACAGTGAAATTAGTAGCTCACATCATGCAAATGTGCAGTTTTTTTTATTTCACAGTGGAGTTAGCAGGTTGGTATGACCTTTTTTTTAAGAAAAAGACTTACAAACTTTGACCTATAGTCTATTCTTGAAAAGCAGAGAAAAACAGCTAATTTTGAGCCTTATTGTGAGTTCCTAGCATGCTTGCTGGTTCCTGAGATACGTGAAGTGATCTGCTAACTTCACTGTAAGGCAACATTTTAAACGATTAAGTACGATACTGAAGCAATTTTAACATGATATTAAGTTAAAAAGAGGATTTCGCTTACTTTAAACGAATTTAGCATCCTTACCATTTTAATAGAGATAAAAGTCTACACTGAGAAAGAAATTGAACTCATTCATATTTAAATCAAACTCAAACACATATGATTTGACATGGAATCGATTTCTATTTAATTTAAATAGAATCGTATTAATTCATCGTTGAAACTTTGAACATGATTTTGTTCAAATTTACCATGCTTTCCATTTAACGTTTGTTTTATTTAACTTCATTTGATGTTGTTTCAAACAGAATCATTTTTTAAATAATTTCGTGTTTAGGTCGACGATCTTTTCTGCTTAAATGAAATGATATTAATGTTTGTTTTTCCAAATAGATGCTGGCTTCTTTTAAATAAATGTAAATGTTTTCTATTTGAAATGAAGGTAATGTTTTCTTTAATACATGCAACATACATACATATCGTCAGTTCAAAGTTAAAACTCACTTACTTACAAATTATTCTTTTGAAGAAAATAAGATTGAAACTTATGTTTTGCCATACTGAAAAGTCACTATTTCCTTCACTTTTTAAATTAAGTTCCCGTGCATACATTTTAATGTTTTATAAAACCGGGCAAAATGATACTTTTTGGATTTATAATACATTTCATTCTCATTTGCTTGAACATTTTTTTCCACACTTAGCGAGTTTTACTTTTGGACTGACGCGAAGGTATTATGGTGGAGCTAATTTTTGAACTATTTGAATATCTTTTCCGACCAATGGAAGAGACGGACTTATTTGCAAATATCTTTAATGCTAAATGCCTTTATTACTTTAAGTTCAATTTAAATTGATTGGAGTTTCTTTCTTTGCATGTTTGTGCATGTTTATTTTATGTTAAAAATTTGTATGTGAGTAAAATAATTTAACAGGTCTTTCTGAAATCAAACTCAAATGGGCTTGAATTTATGTAAAAAATTGCGTGTAGTTTCCAGTGCAATAATTAAACATGAATTTATTTGATTTAAACAGATTTTACCGAATTTCATAGTAGTAGTAGTACCTCTAATAAGAGGTAGATTTAAAACAAATTCTATTTGAACTAATTTAAACATAAAGTTAAACATGCTTCTATTTAAATAAGTCATAGTTCAGTTTTCTCAGTGTAATAAGAGGTAGATTTAAAACAAATTCTATTTGAAATAATTTTAACATAAAGTTAAACATGCTTCTGTTTAAATAAGTCATAGTTCAGTTTTCTCAGTGTAACTTAAGACACTTGTTCAACTCCAAAATTTTATTTACAAACATTTTGCACCTCGTGGCATGAAAATCTAATAAACACGGCCGAACATCACCAAATGGCTAGTTTATTTTTTTAATATCATGCTAAACCCATGACAGCTATCATTTCCCTAAAAAAATGTTGGCAATTGTATTTCGGAGTTGAATTGTATTAGATTATAAAAATTAAATGCAAGAATTCTATTGTATCAATATAGTTTGATGCACAAAGATAACCCAAAATAACAAAGATATTCCCTAGGAACACCTCTTAATAATTTTTCCTGTTCTTTACGGTCGGCCTCCTCTTTATATTTGTTCAAAGCTTCTACAACATTTTTCGAAAAAATTCGTTTCAAACAACACAATTACAATAAAAAAAATCAAATCCATCCATTCAAATCCATTGAAGCACAATCAGAGCCGAGTTTTTTTTAAACCAGGCACTATAATCAAACGGAGAATTAATTTCAAGTGTAGTGAACACGGTTTATAAATAAATAAAAAATAGGTTGTCACTTTGACATTTGTATTTATTTAAAAGAGGTTTGTTTTGTTTATACGAACTGTCACTGTTTAGACGTGTTCACATGAACTGTTTTTAATAAAATGGAATTAGTATGATACTAGTTAGTAAAATGAAAAAGGTATGAAAGAGCTAGTAGATTACTAAACCATTTATTGTAATTTGTATGTAGTTTATATTTCGTTTGAAATAATTTGTTTGACTCAATTCATTTGTTTTCTTTGGGTGTTAAGTATAGTGCTACTAGCGTAGTAAGTGCATACAGGTGCGACATGTGAGATGGGGCTTCGTTTTTGTCATTCTGTAAACTCTGATAATGTCGTCCCTTTTGTCAACTTATACAAACTTGTAAATTTTTGTTTGAGGCCTCTTTAGTATGTACACAAAGTTCAGAAAAGTGACCCATTGGCAATAATTAAGGAAAAATCCTTAAACAGGGAATCTTTTTTCGCCGAAAATACAAAATTCAAAAACGAACAACAAAGGCGGCACTTATAACATTATTATGCTTATAGTTATTAATTTATTTATATACTCATACATAATTGTACTTAGCAACGCAAAATTATTGTTTTAGTACTCTTATGCATACAAAAAAGGCTTTAATAACTCAACAAATACAAAATTTATTGTTATTTAGACTTAAAATTTTCTTGTGTGTCAAAAATATTGTATTAGTTACGTTAATTAAAAAAGTTAATTATGGAGATAATAAGTAAAGCAGACAATTTGAAGAGTAGAAATTTATCATGCGAAGTAACTTTATGGGTGCTGTTTAAAGGAAACAAATTTAACTGCATTCATAATAACAGCAATGTTAAAAAAAAACATCTAAAGTCTGAATGAAAAGAAAAGTGACTATGTACCTACCATATACCAAACATTTGCTAAGCAATACAAAAAAAAATATTCAACATTTCTTTTGTTCAACAACTTTCAATGGGAAGTGGACAATGTGATGTGATATGATGTGGACAACATCCTTCTTAGCATTTCATTTGGAAATACTGGTTGATTTTTGTTTTTATTTGGAAATTGCTATGAGAAAGCAATGGGAATATTTTTAACTGAGGGTGCACAAACTTTTTTTTTGTAGAGAGACATAGACAAACGGTGAAAAAATGAATCCAATTGGTCCCGTCCTACTAAGTTTACATATGGGGTGGAGGTGCTGCACGACTTTCTGTTTTCTTTATACTAAGGTATTACTAGTTGTTATAAAAAAGCAAACAGTGTTAAATGTTGTTTTACGCTTAGGGTGGAGAAATGATTCTATTGGATGACAAAACTTAGGCAAATAGGGACAAACGCATTTTATGAACCTCTCCCTTACTTTTAAGCTTGAGGCTCTAGCTTCATAAATTATCAATTATCAACTGGGGTGTCATGTATTATTATAAAGGGTTTTTCAACAGGGACGCTACAAAAGTAGAGCGACAGGGACAGCAAACGACTCCATATTTCTTGCCGCTCTTTTGACATTTCTCTTCAGTAAGGTTTGCCATTTAATGAAAGAAAGATATACGATCCAACAACGAGTCGAAATTATTAAAATTTACTACCGAAATTTGGAGTCAGTGGCCTCAACGTTAAGAGCGGATTTTCATCGAAAAATCATCTTCAGCGATGAGGCTCATTTCTGGCTGAATGGCTTCGTCAATAAACAAAATATGCGGTATTGCTCAGGCAGCAATCCACACGTACTCCATGAGTCATCATTGCATCCCGAAAAAATTATGGTTTGGTGTGGTTTATGGGCCGGGCGGCGTCATTGGGCCGTACTTCTTCCGTGATGAGCAAGACCGGCACGTTACTGTGAATGGGGATCGCTACCGTTCAATGATAACCGAATATTTTTGGCCCCAATTGCATGATATGGACTTGGAGGACATGTGGTTCTAACAGGACGGCTGGCGCAGTGCCACAAGCCACACAGCGAATGTAACAATCAATTTATTGGAAACCAAGTTTGGAGAACGTGTCGTCTCACGAAATGGTGCAGTCGCTTGGCCGCCTCGGTGATGCAATTTCACGCCGTTAGACTATTTCCTGTGGGGCTACGTCAAGTCTTTGGTCTATTCCAATAAGCCGGCGACGATTGATGAACTTCGTACGAATATCGATCGTGAAATTGCAGCAGTATCGGCCGATTTATGCTTGAAAACCGTCGAAAATTGGGTTCAGCGTCTGGACTTCTGCAAGCGTGCCCATGGTGGCCATGCAAAAGAAATCGATTTCCATACATAATGGCATCGAACGTACTTTCACAGGAGTAAAGAATTTCATTGATATCCAAAACCGTTTTGGTTTTATTTAAAAAACTTTTGTAGCGCTCTTATTGAAAAACCCGATAGAAGGATTTGCTTAAATATTTCAATATAGCACAAGAAGGGTGGGATTATATTTTGTATAGGGCTAATAAAGTTGAAGTAGGTTATGAACGGGCCCTATAACCAACCTACGAATGATCAATGTTCTTGCTATTCCAACTGGGTAAGTGGTGTCGACCAGAGTTAGTCAACAACAGGTTACGTTTTACCAGTGCAAGGTATTGCCATCTTTTTGTCATCATCAAAACGATAAAACAGTAAAAGCCAACAGCTTTTGCTTTTGGTTTTGCTGTTTTACGTAAAGTTCAGACTTGAGAGACTGAATTACTTACAGATTTTTTTTTTAACATGAAAAGGGAAAATATCGTATGCTATACTCGTTAACATTATGCATCGGAGATTTCATGAGGAACCTATAAACTTTAAATACTTCAATTCCACCGAGGAAACGTTATCCGACATCACCTTGACGTCCACTAAACACATCGTTTTACCAAACGATTACATTTTCATTCAATATCGCATTACATTAAAACGGCATAATGTAAACATATATGTATGTCACCTGTATGAATGAACGTACAGTATAGTGCAAAACCTAAGCAACTATTTCTTATTACGTCATCGTTTTTCAAGTTTTTAAAAAAATAAAACAACTTAAATTTCATGAAATAACGGGTGATTTTTTAGCTGGTTTGGTTTTGGCAACACTGGTTTTGACAGCTGACGTGTGTTTAGTACCTTGTGTCACTGTCAAACAGCTTCAGTTTGGTTTGCAATTTAACCATGGATCGTCTTACAAATGAACAACGCTTGCAAATTACTGAATTTTACTATCAAAATTCGTGCTCGGTTCGAAATGTTCATCGCGCGCTGCTTCCATTTTATGGTCGGCATTCTCGACCTTCTGAGCAGTCTATTCGGAAGATTGTGACCAAATTTCGCACCAAATTTACTTTGTTGGACATTAAACCACCAACACGTTTACGTACTGTGCGTAGTGAAGAAAATATTGCGGCCGTATCAGCTAGTGTGACAGAAGACCGCGAAATTCCGATTCGGCGCCGTTCCCAGCAGTTAGGCCTTTGTTACAGCACTACGTGGAAAATTTTGTGGAAGTATTTGGGCGTTAAGCCTTTTAAGATACAGCTGGTGCAAGAACTAAAGCCAGCCGACCTACCACAACGCCGAATTTTTGGTGAATGGGCTCTTGGAAAGCTGGCCGAGGATCCGCTTTTTTATCGAAAAATTGTGTTCAGCGATGAGGCTCATTTTTGGTTGAATGGGTACGTAAATAAGCATAATTGCCGCATTTGGAGTGAAGATCAGCCAGAAGCATTGCAACAGCTACCAATGCATCCCGAAAAAGCCACTGTTTGGTGCGGTTTATGGGCCGGCGGCATTATTGGGCCATATTTCTTCAAAGATGATGCGAATCGCAGCGTTACTGTCAATGGTGAACGCTACCGAGCGATGATAACAAACTTTTTTTTGCCCAAAATGGTAGTTCTTGACTTGCATGATATGTGGTTTCAACAAGACGGTGCCCCATGCCACACAGCACGCGAAACAATGGGGCAATTGCGAGGCGAGTTTGGTGAACAGTTAATTTCACGTTTCGGGCCGGTCAATTGGCCGCCTAGATCGTGCGATTTGACACCATTAGATTATTTTTTGTGGGGGTATGTCAAGGCTAATGTCTATAGGGACAAGCCCGCTTCGATTGACGCACTGGAAGCCAACATCCATGCATTCATTCGTGAGATACCGGCCGATATGTGTGAAAGAGTATGCCAAAATTGGACTCAGCGGATGGGCTACCTGAGACGCAGCCGCGGTCAACATTTGCATGAAATTATCTTTAAACATTAAATTGCAAGGTTCAAACTATCGATTCAAATAAATATTTCATTCATTTTTTCGAATTTTTTGTGTTTTTTTTTTTAAAGTTCTAAACCTCTTAAAAATCACCCGTTATAACTGTGCAAAACTTAAGGAATTTTTGTATAATTGGTCTAATATTGGAGTGATGAAATTGAATGCCAATAACTTGATCCCTTTATGGCCCAGCGATGCACAGGAGCGACAGTATGACCTGGGTTCTTCTTAAAAATGAAAAAAACAATGGACCGCTTCGAATATAAAGGCACCCTGGAAATGAAGTTGTTGCCATATGTCGAGTAGGAATTGCCATTTTGATGGTTGTTTCAATCTGACAACGACCAGAAACACATATCGAAGTTAGTACATTAGTGGATCACAGACAACGGGATTCAAATTCTTGATTGACCGGCCCAAACACCCAACTTAAATCCAATTGAGGATCTTTTTGGCATACTCAATAATGGAGTTCCTGGGCAACGTATCCGAAATAAAATGGAACTTCTGAATACTTTACGAGAAAAATGGGAAAACTCCAAACCCAGCAATGTGGATAAGTTATTAAAAATAAGAAATACTACACCAAATGTTAAAAAGGTGCTTAAGCTTTGCATAGTTATATTTTTTGAGTTGTAGTTGTTTCATTTTTATAAAAAAAAAATAATTATATTAATAAAAGTTTAGCAAATATGCTAACCCTATAGCATAATTCCACATAAATTGCGTTGTTCTATTAGGAACGGAAGTACAAACAAAAACTGAATGTGAAATGTTAATATGAAATATAGTCGCTCATGTTTTGCACAATACTGTAGTGTTTTTTTTTCTTCTCTATTTCCCTTCGGAATATTTCTCTGTCACTTTTCATCAAATTTCCTATCCTACATCCTTTTCCTTAATACCTACTCCTGTCATTAAAATCGCAACATTTCAAATAAAATCGATTTACCTTTTTGTTTCAGGAAGAGAGAAAGCTCAGCCAAACCACAACCAAGATTCTGGCTGATACAGATATCATTTTTTTTTTTTAAACTGAGTATTTATGTATAAACATCTGTGTACATTTGTTTACGTTTGAGGTGATTAAATATATGGGAAATAAATTTAAAGCATTGAAATACGTTTCAATAGCTGTGTCCCAACATGCGCACAACAATCATCATGATAACTTATGATCTTTGGATTTGCAACAACTTTCTAAGAAAATAAAAGATAGGTATTTGAAAAGAAAAAAGTCAGTGTTTGTTGTTAGGTTATTCAAATAATAAAATACAAATTTGAATGCGGGCTATTATAAAGCGTTTTTAAAAAATCAAACTTAAGAAAAAATTACCTCATATGAGTTTTTCGAAATCTTTCTCTTTGGTGGATTTTTGTCAATTCAAAGCAAAAGTTATCTGTTGATGCTCTACGAGTTTTGTTTGCCTCTTCAAACATTCGACTAACAGTTAAAATTATTGTGATTTCATCAAGTTTTTCGACCTCATCCCAATCGATTACTTAATGGCTGCACCGAAGTCTGGATGGACAAATTGGGAATGCCAATGAACACTTCATCCAAATTCCAATTGGATAGTATGCAATAAGGATTTCTAGCAGCCAGCATTTTATGGAGATGTTAAAATTGATATCAAATGCTTTCGCAAAAACTGTAGGTGGAAACTGACCTTGTTAGTTGGTCCACATTTCTTGATTTGTACATAAACAGATTTTCTGTAATTTAAAGCAGAAAAGTAACTGCTTTATTTTTTTTATATCTAAAAAACAAGTTTATTTTTATTTGATGTTCATCTGCAGCTAACAGCTAAAGTTTCATCAAAATGACTCTGATATATGTATGTTACATATTATACACTAGTCCCTAGTAACTAGTCAAATAAATTATAGGAAAAACACTTTTTTTAAATTGAATTAAAGCTTAATAAACAAGTTATCTGACTTTTGCATTTGATTGATCAAATGAAAATATCCACAAAAATGAGGACCTTCAAAAAAATTAAAAAAAAAACCACTTTTATTTGCGATATATGTAGGTAGGTACTATAAGGCAAGTTTTGTATTCGTGCAAAAAATAAATTTCGAGATAGCAATCAAACATGGTAATTAACCAACATTCATAACCAGAAACCAGCAGGAAGTATTAGACATTACTCTTATCTCCGAATCGATTCATCATAAAATCACGCATTGGAAAGTATCAGAAGAGCACTCTTTCTCTGGCCACAGGTATATACAATTCGATCTAAACGATGAAACTACAAAACAGATAGCTTTCCGGAATCATCGGAAAACTAACTGGGCAAAATATAGGGATACTCTTAGCAGATTAATTAAACCTGACCTATTTAGTATCCCCTTAGACAGAATCGATCTTGACAATAAAGTCAATAATCTCACCTCAGCTCTCAACAAATCAATTGACATATCCTGTCCTCTTATCCAAATAAGAGGAAAGAAAAAACCTTATTGGTGGAACTCAGGGCTAGAATCGCTCGGGAAAGAATGTAGAAAACTATTCAACTGAGCTAAATATTTCAAAGAAATCTCCGACTGGGACTTAAATAAAGAATCCCTTAAGACGTATAAAAAACAATTGAGGAAATATAAAAGGACTTCCTGGAGAAACTTCTGTAACAAAATAGAAGATTCTTCAGAAGCTTCCAGATTAAGAAAAATCCTCTCGTCAAAACCCGTAATGCCAAGCGCCCTGAACACTATCAACGGCTCTTGGACTAACTCTTGTGAGGAATTACTCGACTAGCTACTGGATACTCACTTCCCAGGTAGCTCCCAAAATATATGCAGTTTTGACTTAATAGAGTCAAACAATATAACCATAAATAAACTAGGTCTGATTACTAGAGAAAAACTCAAATGGGCAATCTACAGCTTCGATCCATATAAATCAGCTGGAACTGACGGTATAATACCAGCTGAACTGAAAATGGCTTCAGACATCATCATCCCTATCCTTGAGATAATTTTGGAAAGGTGGATGAACCTTGCACACATACCATCGTTATGGAGAGAAGTTAAAGTGGTTTTCATACCCAGAGCGGGAAAAAGCTCCCATGAAAATTCAAAGGATCTCAGATCTATCAGCCTATCATCATTCCTTCTCAAAACTTTAGAACGACTGATTGATATCCATCTGCGTAGTGATATCCATCTCACCGGCACAACACGCTTACCGCAAAGGGAAATCGGTAGAAATGGCTATGCATAACTTGGTACGCGCTATTGAATATTCCCTTCATCATAGAGAGTATACTCTGGTTGCATTCTTAGATATCGAAGGTGCTTTCAACAATGTCAACAATAAAGCAATCACAACAGCACTTAAGAACTTGAATGTGGATAGCTCACTTAGGAAGTTAATCAGCCTCATGTTAAGAAGCAGAATAATAGAGGATCTGTTAGTTAGCAGAGGCACACCGCAAGGTGGAGTCCTATCCCCACTCTTAAGGAACATTGTGATTAATGGACAATTAGTCAATCTAGAAGCGGATGGTTTCAAAGTAATTGCGTATGCTGATGATGTTGCCATTGGAATATCGGGAAAGCATCTTCAAATCATTATAGAATTAATGCAAACCGCTCTCAACAAACTACACCTAGTTCACAAATGTGGACTAGGTGCAAATCCCCACAAAACTGAACTTGTCCTCTCCTCCTCCTTCTCCATCTATAAATGGTATTTCACTTAACTTCTCAGACCAAGCTAAATATCTGGGTCTGACTTTAGACAAAAAGTTGAGCTGAAAACCAAATATACAAAAAAGAGTCAGAAAGGCCACAGTGGCACTTTTCTCCTATAAAAAAGCTATTGGAAGCAAAGGGGGCATGTCGCCACATATCACCCACTGGCTATACACAGCGGTTATCAGGCTGATCCTTACTTATGGAGTGGCAGTGTGGTGGAGTACTTTAGATAAAGTAACTTATCGTGATAAGCTAAGCAAAGTGTAGAAATGGGCTTGCATGTGTATCAGCGGAGCTCTCCGTTTGACATCACACCCCTCGAAATATATACTAAACAAGTGGCAGCGAGTACAGCTATTCGTCTCAGAGCCATCTCTCAATGGTCCAATAACTCTATTGGCCACACTATCATTCTGAACAAATTGGATTCAATCCCTTAATACTTCTACTACACCATCCCTCAGCCGGTTTTTAGCAAAAATTGTCAGGTCACAATTCCAACAAGATCCACTTGGAATGATAATTAATTTTTGAAAGATGAAGCAATTCATTTCTACACGGATGGCTCAAAAACCGAAGAGGGGGTGGGGGTGGCGTATACTCAGAACTACTTGACATTAGTCTCTCCAACCTTCGCCCTGATCATTGTACTCGTAGCGTGTTCCAAGCGGAAATCCTGGCGATAAAAGAAGTTTTATCTTGGCTCAAAGAAAAC
The DNA here is from genome assembly GCA_946251815.1 of Dasysyrphus albostriatus. Classification (NCBI taxonomy): domain Eukaryota; kingdom Metazoa; phylum Arthropoda; class Insecta; order Diptera; family Syrphidae; genus Dasysyrphus; species Dasysyrphus albostriatus. The sequence continues at coordinate 95,033,917 of OX276336.1, forward strand.
GTAATATCTACATTGAATAACCTTAAATCTCTAGGCTCTATTTCTACAAACTCCGTAACTGCCCGAAACTGTCGATCGTCTCTAATTGGGATGGCAGAACAGTTCAACATTACAGGAAACTGTAAGGCCGACGAACTCGCCTGGATAGGAACTAAAAAATAAATAAATTTGGCTGCACAACAGCTCGTTTAGAACCAAGGCCTACTGACTTACAACTCTCAACCATGTGTGCGTATTTTTGGTAGGAATGGAGGGGACCATTTTTTGCGCCAAGTCCGAACGGCTAGATGAGAAGCACTTATTCATGACAAGTATATCCTTGGAGAATTTGTCAGTTCCTCGCAAGAGGCAGTACCTCGCGAAAATGAAAACATTTCTGTTTTTACGTGGTGGTTTTTAGTCAGGATAGGAACTAGTACACCAATATCACCTAACAAGATGATTATTGTAATACCGATCGCTCCTTGTAAACTTATGCTTAAGCAAGATTCCATGAAGATGACAAATAGCAGATGGACAGGTACCACTACTTGTCTGGCAACAAAACAAATCTGGCCGACACTGAATCCGAAGCCATCGAAATGTTTGTTATCGCTGAGTACACTGCATATTAGCTCCACAATTGTTGTCATTACTAGAAACTGCCTCATAGGCAAACACGCCAATAGGCTCGGTGTTTTCTCAAATGATTTTTGAAGCTGCATGGACGAGGAGGAGGAAGAAACTATCCCACACCTTCTTTGCTCATGTCCTGTTCTTTCTCAAAGACGCTTTCTTTGATGATCCCAGTGACTTAGATAAAATCGTCATTCACAGTCTCTATCGCTTTGTTAAAGCTCAAATTGGTTTAATTAGCGAGGATTACCTCGCATTCTTTATGTGGTATCACAATGGGCCTATTCTGGCCTAAGTGTGTCAGCAGTTTTCCTGACAGCCACCTTAACCTAACCTAATAAACATTTAAAAACTTGGTTTCAGAAAAATTCATCAACTTAGTTTCGAAGTATCGATAGATGCTTCTTCATAAAAAAAAATAAATAAACTTTATTTTCGAACTCAAACATTTTCTCTTATAAAAAAATTGTGATATTATTTTTATTTTAATGGAGCTTCTTCATACAATTTTGACACAAATCACTGAACCGATTTGATTCAAAATTTGGGAAAGTCAAAAATTAAAAAAAAACCTTTTTGGCTGTGCCCTCAAAACATTCATAAGGAAGAGTATGTCTACAGTAAATTTAGGAAGGTCAAAAATTAAAAAAAAAATACTTTATAGCAGGTGCCGTCAGTTTCATATCTTGATAAAAAAAAACATTCAAAAGGAAGAGTATGTCTACCTCTACAGTGATTCAAAAATTACGTTTTGAAATGATTTTGCTTTTCCTTACCGGTGAGGGCATACCTCAAGTAACTTTATTTTTGAAACTACAAATCTGTAGATTTCACCACTAACTAATTAACAAAAAATGTCATGTTCAAAATTTGAATAAAATTGCTTCAGTTGCTGTTTGGTTGAGGAACAGACGGACAGACGGAACCACAAGCCCCATCATCATATCATTATGTTTCCAAGTTTCATTAAAACCTCGGGATTTATTTTCATCAATCCTAAACTTGCCTTATGGGAACATTAGGGTGTCCGTTATAGCCCAACCTTATTTTTTTAAACAGACACCTCTAAGCCAAAAGTTGACGTTCCGATTTTTAGCAAGCAACATTTTTGCGAAGTCATAAGCCCGTGGCTCTAAAAGCCATGAATTTCGCACTTATACTTTTTATATATTTTCTCTCGAACGATAATAGGTATTCTAATTTGTTTTTGATGTTCATAAAAGAAAGTTTATTTTTAAACTGCGTGTAAAAACTTAAGTAAACAAAACTACAAATATATTTTATTTTGTATTTTAGGGATATTATTAATTTTTTAACTAGAACTTTTCTACTGATTTTTACAGTCTATTTTTTTCACTTGATCGACTCTAAACTTTTTTTATTTTTGTTTCATATGTTTTTTTTTTAAACCACACTCAAACAATTTTTTAGATAATGTATAATTTATTTCAGTTTTTAAAATTAAAGCCTATTTTTATTTTTTACAATTTGTAATAGTTTTTTTCTTGGGTTAATGCAGGCATTCTAAAAATTTATTTTTATAATTTTTGTTTCACAAAATTCTTTTAAAAACTTACGTTTAAAAAATAACAAATTTTATTATACATATATGTATACTTAGAAAAATTGTTGAGAGAGAATATAATTTAGTTTTTCAAAAATTAGGAATTAAAAATAGACACTAACTTAAAAATTTAAATTAAAAAATTATAATTTAATTTTTAAACAAAATTTTTGTCGATAAAGGGTTTTAATAAATAGAATAACTATGAATAAAAAAAACAAGCAATTCAAATTTAAAATAATCGCTTACTTTATAAGTCGAAATAAAATATTATTTTACTATATTTTTTATAAATTAGAATGTCTGCATCAATTTAAGAGAAACTAAATCTGTAAGAAACTGAAAAAAATAAAAACAAGCAGTTACTTTCAAAATCGATATAAATTATAAAATTAGTAAAAAAAAAATGGATATGTTTTTTTTTTTAAAGAACTACTATGAAACAAAGATATTTTATATGACTACCACTACACGAGTTATAAAGATTTTAGTAAAATATAATTAAATTAAAAAAAAAACGGGTTTTGTTTTTTTTTTCACTTTTATTTTCCGCGTCGCCTCGCATCATAAAAATATAAATAAATTAAGATATAAAATTTGTTCCTTTTTAAAAGAGAAAGCGAAAATAAACAAAAAACTGCAGTTTCTTTAATATAATTTTATTTTATGATAAACCTTATACCAATTTAACACAACTTGGAGACCTAAGACCAAAATGTACCGAAATGTACAGACCAAGCGGCAAGAAATTAACAGTAACAATCGGTAAAATTGTTCTTTTTTACCGAATTTTACTGTTTTTTTATTTTAATTAGTATCTAATAATTTTAAAAATTGAAATTAAATATAATTTTTGTTTTTTTTTTTAATTTTAATAAACATTATTTAAATTAAATACTATCCAACAAAAATCAAAAATCAACAAAAAAATAAGAATAGGTTCCTATATGTCCCGTTACCTGTTAGCGTTCGAGAGAAAAAAAAATATAAAAGGAGAACTGTGCGAAACTCCCAGAAAATATAGGCTTAGAGACACGGGTTAATGACCTCATACAATTTTTGTCTGTTTAAAATCCTATTTTCTTAGAACCTTAACTTTTGATTTAGAGGGTTTCTAATTAAATAATGTTTTGGGAAATAACGGACACCCTAATATACTTCATAGTATATTGCAAGTAAAAATAAAAATTGTATTTTATAGTTACTTAGGTTTGACTACTTTTGAATAAAAATAATTTATAGGTCTTAAAGCTACATTTTATTAGCTGGTTGAGTGATATTTTGTCTCATAAAAAAATACAAAAATAAAACAAGACTGATATTGACTGGTGATAACTGATAAAACTGTAATTAAACAAAACTAATTAAACGCTTGTATTACGTTACTTTAGAAATTAAATCTGTCGTTCCTGGCAGAAATATCAATGCATTTATGTCTTGACGTCTACTATTCATAGAGTTCGATCGATTTCTTCAAATTCGGAACATACATATATAACACAAATACTTATACATAATATTATGTTCATAACTATTCCAACTTTGAAGAAAATTGATCCGCCCATTCAGGTTTACGTTCTAGCTTCATGTTTAGTAGACAAACGAAGGCGCAAATAAATTTTTGAAATTGTCTGTTTTACAACACCACAGATATAAAGGATGTCCCACAGTCACCTTTGTAGATGAAAACAATGAGTTCCTGAGGTATTTTTATTATTTTTTACTTGCTTTTTTTTAGTTATAACGGTTTTTATGATTTCGAATTCTTGTTTCTTGCGACCCTAGCCAATCTACAGCGGATTCTTTATTCATTGATTCCCTTAATTTAACTAAGAGTTTTTTTTAATGCTAAAACTTGATCTTGAACAATGGTTTTCCTGCAAATTTTACTAAACTCGATTTTTTATTTCGTTTCTAGTTTTATATTATTTTATTTCAAAGTGATGGATTAAAATATTTTCTTTCTTATTTAGAAATCCCAATTTATCTTCTTATAACTTTTAAGCATATAAAAATAAATCACTATGTCCTGATTCTCACGAAATTTATTCAATTCGGATCCTTTCTCAAGTCACCCAAAACGAAATCAATTTCAAAACATTTAAAATAAGAAAAAGGCCAACCATAGATTTAACAGTTTGTGGTACAGTCCATGCGGATGATGGCACGGTTGGTTATTTCTTGATGTTTGAATGCTTTCACTTTTCACCGACCTTGTAGGTGATACAATAGTAAAGGTTAAATAATTATTTGTTTATTTCATAATAAAAAAAAACAAAATATGAAATATAATAAAACTGCTAGTATCGCAGGTTTGCGAAGCTGGATTTTCACTTATTCAAATAACAGGTCTTTTTACCTGCGAGATCTAAGAATTATTTTTGAGCTGGCCATACACGACAGAGCCAAAGAGCCAAATAGCCCTGTGCCAATCCAAAATCGGTCGTGTGTCTGGGTGAGGTGGATAGGCCTTCGACCTATTTGGATTTTCAGCCAATCTGAAATCCAACAGAGCCAAATGATAAGATATCTCAATTCCACATGGGACTCATTTCACCCTCAGATGCCGATGAACTCAAACCCCAGTTTAAGGAACTTTTTTTCACATAAAAAAACTATCCGCAAATATAAATGTTGGGTGGTTATTTGCTTTCCCTTCTGGGAGGCTATTTCCTGGAACAGGGAAATTTATGCGGATTCAAAATTATCAATTCAGCTTAACTATTAGACTTTTCCGCACCAGATAATGCTAAGCAGAAACCAGGTAAAGTAACATGGGGAAAGTTGATAGATTTTTTATAAATTTGTAATCATTGAGATTTCTTCGTGAATTGTGATGTGAAATCAGCAATGAAGGACTTTGACTGTAATTCACATGACAATGTAATGAAATCATAAATAACTTACTTACAATTACAAGCATGCTCCTTAAACCAGCAACTGGTCACCGTTCTGCAACCCTTATTTTGGTATTGCTACTTGTTCTCTTAACTCTTAAACTCAAGTGGAAACGGGTATGCTGGTATATCAGATTTATTATGGTCATCTGAACAGTGGGACGTTGTTCATTTCCAATCCAACTGCCAACTAACACTATCGCTAGTTCACTGGGTGACTGGGTGACTGGGTCACACTGTCTCTTCTTTTCGTTTTTTTTTGTTGTTAATGGGGGATGTGTGTCGTGTTGTTGTGTAAGCAACAACCCCTTATTTTTTTGTCTTGTGCGAAAAAAGCGATTTACATTGTATAATTAATTCTTATTTAATTCATCAAGATAGGTTCTCCATTGCACACACTTGCTTTTTTATACATTCACATATAAAGAAATATTTATATACATATTCCTTTCAAGCCCTTCAAAATTGATTAAAATATATATCAACCACAATAATTCTTGTTCATTCACTTAGGTCACGCATATGACATTCTATACTCTCCAACAAAAGAAAAAAGTATACTTTTTTTAAGTCGATATCCGTATATTATATCTCACGCTAACCGCGAACTGAAAAGATACTTTATTCAGTACAGGGATTCTTTTTAACCTTCCCGATTTTCTTTAATCATTGTTTTTTTTTTTCGTTTAATTCTTTCAACATAAGGTTTTACGACAATTGGCCAATAGTTAAAGAAGCAGCAAAGGATGTTTTAGGATGGCAAAACACCAAGAAACGGACACCAGAATTGCATACACGGCGAAAAGTGAAAGAACAAGAACGAATGGTTAATGGTTATACCACTCCTTTCTAACCTACATTATGCGCGTACACGAACAACAAGAACAATAAAGTTTTCTTTTTTTCTCTTTACGGTTTTCACTTTTCGATTTTTAACGATTTTTCAGAGAAAGTAACTATTTTTTGAAGTGGTCTACTTTTAGGTTCAAATTTATTGCTGGAAAATTATAATTATTGCATGAATATATGGTTTTCTTTCAATTTACTTTGTTAAGATTAATGGTTTCAGATACTTTCAAATTATATAGATAAATTATTTTTCTTAATTTTCATCTAAAGTTAAATTTTCTATTCTTTGTTTGGAGTAACGCAATTCACCTCACTACGCTCCTAATAGTCGACTACAAATTTTTACTCTTTTAGTTCGAAGGGAATTTCGTTTGTGTAGCAGACACTGAGTGAGGCTGCGCTGAAATTCAAATATTGGGAAATTCTAAGTGAGGTATTTTTGTAATTGCAAATATGAAAAGTGAATGAGATTGGGGAAACCATTGGAGTGCGTTTCGTGGAAAACTGTAGAAAACTGTTGTTTGGGTGAGAGTTTATCCTGTAGAATTTGAAAATTATATTGAAAGCGTCCTTTCTTTCTATAGTCTAATAATTCGGGCATTCATGTAAAATTTGCATGGTTTATTTGGTTTTTGTATAATATTTAAAATTTAAATCAAAGCAAGAGTGTGGCTTTTTTTATTGATATTATTGTTGCATGCATGTTGCATGTTGTGAAAGGAAAATTTGACACATTGCAACAAATTTCGGTTAAAGGAAGGGTGTCATTCAATCAATTTGTGCCTACTTTCTTTCAATAAAGAAATAAAAAAAAAATAATAACTAAAGCTATCTATAAATAAATAAGAAAATTCACAGATTTAGTTATTATCAACAGTTTCAAGGGCTCGTGAAGGCGGGTCGTCAATTCTGAATTACCAGATTACTGCGATACGAAAAACTTTAACACATTGAATAACCACCAAAATAACATTTGTAATGGTAAGAACATATTTTTTTAAATACAAATTACGTCCCATAATTAGTACACTTACACCTATATAACTGGCTAACACTAATCAAATTCGTCTTTACTCCAGAAAATAGTAAGAAATTTAAATTGAAGAATTAATATTATTATTTTTTGAAAATTACAAAAAAAAAATAGGTACGTATACGCCACAGTGCATTAGTAGTAATTAGTTACTAATTTTGTATTTCAATTTTCAATTTTTTTCCTTATTGAACACTTTTCTTTACAATTGGCACTAAAATAACTAAGATACATTTAGAGTTAGAATAAAAACTCAAATAATAGAAAAATTTATTATTTTTGTTTTCATTTTTGTGAACTGTTGAATGTAATTCAATTTAAAGGTGAAATGCGTTTCGCCCAGGTACACCAATTGTTGTACCCTTCTAAGACGCATAATTTTAGTCGATGGTTACCGACACGTATTAAATAAACAGCACAAATGCACTGTAAATTATATAATCTAGTGGAATTTGTTTAAATTCAGAGAACTAAAAATTGTGCATCTTAGAAGTGTACAACAACATCTAACTGATGAGCTCAATTGTTGTACCTGGGCGAAACGCATTTGGACTGAAGGTCACTTTATCTTTAAATTAAGATACATTTATAAATAATAAAATATCGTTGGCACTTAACGCGCCTAACGGTGGTACAATTTAGAATACAAATAAGATTTTTAATATGTGAAAACTTATTATTAAAGTTGGTTTGATTTTGTCGTCCTAGGGTTGTTCACTCCCAGTTGTCCAGTGGCAGTGCATTTATGTAGGGTGGGGGATAGAGTTGGCGTTAAGCTGCAGTAATGGGCTTAACCTGGGTTAGAGTAGAAGTATCCTGCTTCGTCGTTGGTTGTTGTAGTTATATCCAGAATTTCTTTGGCACCTAGGTTCCGGATGTCGTTGTTGGCTTATCATCCTTCTCATTAGTTGATTAGGGTGGTTCGACAGTTTATCTACAGAAAGCATTTAGTAGGTACTTGTCCAGGGGGACTACCTTGGCTTCAGAGTAGAGTTGATCGTTTTTGAAATGTTTGCGTCGCTGACGATGGAAATGATTCCCAGTGCATATCTTCAGAATTTTCCTTTCGAATATTTGTAGTTCTTTCATATAGCTGGAGATAGTGAACCAAACTGGGAAGCTATAACTGATGACTGCTTGTACATTAGAACTTTTGTCTGCTGACTTAGCCCAGTTCTCTTTTTCATCAGCGGGTAGAGGCGATGAAAGGCAAAATGTGCTTTTTTAAGAATAGTCTGTGAATGTGGGTTGAATCTCAAATTTCGAGCCTTGGGCAACTCCAGCTGTGATGCTCTTTATTGTCGATTTGCAGCTCTTCAGTTGCACGAAAAAGTCTTTGGAAGAAAGAAAGGAGAAAATAATTTGAATCAGTGCTGAAGGATAGGCTAGTAAATGGAGTTTATGGATAAGGGCTTTATTGAGGAGGGATATCGGCCTGTAGTTGGTAACCATGCCCCTTGCACCTTTCTTGGGAATCACCACGAGTTTTGCAGTTGTCCATTTCTGGGGGGAAATAACTGTTGTTGATGCAGCTGTTGAGGATGATGGCCAAGAAAACCAATACTGTTGGTGCAAGTTTCTTTAGGATAAAGTTGGATACTCCATCTGGTTCAGCTGACTTCTTTGGTTTTGAAATGCTAATTATTTCCTTTTTACTTGCGATATATGTGAAATAGGGTGGTCCTTAATTAATGTCATTGCTTAATTTAAGTTGCTGTAAGATTTTAGCTCATTATTATTAACCGTTTACCCAGCCTGGAAGACAAAACAAGTTTTATATGGGAAAACGCATGTAGATGTTCAGTAAAATTTAAAATTTTTTATAGAAAAATTTGAATTCTCGTACAATTGTTGTCACTTATATAATTTAGAAAACAGTGTATTTGATTTTAGGGCAGTTATTTCCCAACTTATAGACATGAGGGAAATGGATTTATTTTTTAAATTTTTCCTCTATACTATGGGTCTAAAATTAAGAAGATATTTGGTTTCGATTTTTATGACTCACAAAAGACTTTTTTTGAACCAAAATTTAAATTTTTCTATCAACTACATATTACCAAAGTTATAAAAATTCAAAATTTGACTGAACATTTTATATGTGTTACCGGTTAACGGTAAAATAATAAGGTACAATTTTACAAGATTTTTTAAAATAATTTATTTGAAAGGAATAAGGGGAATGCTCAAACTTAAATTAAATAATGACCTGTATAAGGACCACTCTAATGTACATGTATGTTCTTTACAGAAAGTTAACTCGAGATTTTGATTAGACTTGTTACGATAGTAAAGAAGACGAAAAAAGTGGGCCTAACAGCTCTGTCTGTCTTTCTGTTTCGCTAGAGCAATAACAGCTGCATAAGTTTTCTTCAAACTTGGTACCTACATAATGGCTTTTAGCCATTACCCCTACACCTCTTTTTATCATTTTTTTAAAACCGAAAATACGCGTTTTTCGAAATATTACAAAATCTTATTTTTTTCTCAAAAATGGTTGCACAACTTTCTTTAAAAAGTTCAATAAATTACATTCAAAGAAGGCTACCTTCCAGTAGACATCCATTTTTCAAAAGAATGGTTACTAATGGTACCTACCTCCCAGAAAAACATTTTGTTTTATTTTCGACTTTATTGTAAACTGACTGATTTTAATTAATTTTCTTATACAGAAGTAAAAAGTATTTTCGTGTTGAAAAGAAAAAAGTATCAGACTATTTGGCTGTTGTGAGTTTAGGCCAGTTTAAAATAAAAGCCTTAACTTCATCTTGTAAAATTTATAAAGCTTTAAAAAACGATTTTCGGTTATAGAACAATTCTATTTTTAAGAAAAATTGACTTATTATTAAAAGACAAAAAGTGACCACCATACAATTTTGTAGATCTGACAAATAATCAAAACAAAAATATTTGTTTATCTATACGATAGAAAAACATTCCTAAACAAAGCCAAAAAGATAGAAATAATAACTGAAAAATCAGTTTACGTCAAGTACTAAAAGCACAGACACGTTTTTCTTCTTAACATGTCAAGATTAGCAACCGATTAAAAAAAATAATTAGAAAAAAAATAATATTTAGTACTTTAAGCTTTAAGAATATCTTAAAAAAATATTTAACTTTTATGCAAATATAACTTACTATACCTTCCATACAAATGTTTAAAACCCGTTTACGAAAATCTCATTTTTCTCAAAAACGACTCCTAGGATTTTTTAAAAAAATATTTTCTATATGCCAAAATTCGAACGTTTTGCTATAAAATATCAAAACAATTCAATATTAAGCAACTATTGATGGGTACACCCCTTATTTTGTATCTGCATATTAATAAAAAATTTAAAATTTGCATACCAGATTTTTTGAAAATTGTATATGTATGTACAAGTATGAGTTTATAAAAAAATATTTTTTAAAAAACTGCTGAAATGATTTTCAAATTTTTTCCCATGAATTCATTTTTATTCCAGAATTCATTCATTTCTTTTTTCTTCAACTCGCCTTAAATTGCAAAAATTTGGATAATTTGAATTTCACTCATTACCTTTTGAAAAAATTCACGCTAGACGATGTCGAAATGTAATTCTAGTGAACTTTTAACAAAATCACATTTTAATTTTTGAAATGTTGAACTATTGACTCGTTTTTAAGCATTTCCTCTCTTATAATATATCTTTTTATACAACAATTCTTTTGAAAATAAATACAATTAGGATCGTTTGACCCAGTCATGTATTTTATTCTAAGATGCATGGCAGTTTAGCTTGTGTATTGTGTTATAATAAGAATTCTATATTTACAAAATAGAATTGATCCATCAAGGTTAAAAACTTTTGACCTAGGGACAATAACAGAGCATCTTTTGTTTATCTTCGGCTTTTTGTAAAAATCTTACAGAAGATTTTAATCTGCGAGATTTTGATATCTACGTTTTTGTTGCAATTTCAATTTCATTTAGTAAATGGATCAAAGCATACTATTGCGTGTGATCTAAAGGCATCTGATTTAAAGGAATATTTTTCGTCGTTGTTAAATACTGAATGCAGAGCTTCAAGCTTTCACTATGCGGTTCCACTTATTGAGGATGATTTTTTGGACTCAACCTTTGCTGAAGATGAACTGAATGCAGCGTTAGATAGAGCTAAAAACAACAAGGCAGCTGGAACAGACAGAATTCCGATGGAATTCTTCAAGTTTGCTACACCGGATTTTATATCTGTTCTCTTGAACTGTTATAATGGAATTTTTGAGTCTGGAAATATTCCTTCAAGTTTTCTGTCTTCGATTATTTTTCCGTTATTTAAAAAGGGAGACTCATCTGTAGCAGAAAACTATCGTGGGATTTCGTTTTTGAATGCATCAATGAAGCTGTTTACAAGTATGATTTTCAGTAGGCTAACAACTTGGGTGAGTGAGAACTCAAAACTCAGTGAACTTCAAGCAGGATTTCGACCATGCTACTCAACAACGGACCAAGTATTTCTTCTAACAAATATTGCTGAAGTGTACCTCAATCGTGGGAAAAAACTATATGCGTTTTTCATAGATTTTAAAGCAGCGTTTGACAGTATAAATAGAGAGGCACTATTTCTTAAATTGTTAAATATCGGGATATCTTCAAAAATGATCAGTATTCTAAGAGCTCTTTATGCAAACGATTCAATAGCTGTTTGGGATGGAGATTGCCTTTCTGAAGATTTCAGCTCTTCAATGGGTCTTAAGCAGGGATGTGCATTGAGCACTCTTTTATTTACCCTATTTATCGAGGATTTAATGGAGCACGTAGGAGGAGGGGTGACAATTGCTGATGAGAGCATCCCCGGTTTACTGTACGCAGATGACATCGTCCTGCTATCGGAATCTCACGAGCATCTCCAAAACATGATTGCCAATTTAGAAAAATATTGTGACACCTGGAATTTATCAGTTAACCTAAATAAATCAAGCATTATGATATTTAGAAAAGGACACGGAAGATACGCCAGTTATGAAAAATGGAAGTATAAGGGGCAGGAAGTTAAAGTGGTTAAGGAATTCAAGTACCTCGGTGTCATTTTAACAAGTAACCTCTGTATGAAAAAACACATCAAGTCAAAACTACAGGAAGCCAAAGCTGCTCTTTGTGTTTCATGGAAAAACTGCATTGCAAATAAATCTATTCATCATTCAATGAAATACAAATTGTTTCAAGCGGTTGCAAAATCCATCATGTTTTACTGCTCACAGGTGTGGGGATACAAAGAATATGAGGACGTTGAAAAATTACTTCGTTTCTTTTTGAAACGAGTTTTCGCTCTCCCCTCCACAACACCTAATTACATGCTTCATATCGAAACAGGAGTATCACCGATGTTCATCGACTCGCTTAAGATACACTTCGATTACTTGATCAAAATTCTGCAAATGGAATCCTCCCGACTGATAAACAGAGTTTTAAAATTTCTCATCGCAAACCGGCTCAATTTTGTGCAATCTTGGATCTGTATATCTAATTCACTTGATGAATCCATCGCATTTGATATGGACCGACCAACTGATTTTAAAAAATGTCTTTACACCCTCGTTTCCAAATTGGATGAAAAATATCGTCAAAATTATATCAACCAGGCCAAGTCATCGCAATACAGAGAATTCTACTGCAAATTGAACTTTAATCTAGGAGAGCTAAATTATTTTAACGATAGTAATTCCACAAACATGATCTCTTCAATTTTTCGTGCAAGAGGAGAAATACTTTCTTTGAACTTCATACCTCACAGACCGGAACTACCTATCAAATGTGAAATCTGCAATTCCCTTGAAAGAGAAAATATCGCTCACTTTTTAGGAATGTGTCCAATTCTTCAGGAAATTCGACGAGATGTTTTTGGAAAGAACCGATTTAAGGCTGAAGAAGTAATACAAACTCTTAATGGGGCGAAAGGCTGGCAGAAGCTCTACAAATTTATTCAATCTGCAATGGCTTACAGAAATAGAATTCTCACAGAAAGCTTTTAACTTTTATTTCAATTTAAATTTTGCTATTAACTTCAACTTAATTTCATTTAAATATGTCTATTTTATAAAATGATTTTGTTTAAATTCACTTTTTTTTAGTTTTCAATGGAATGTATTCTGTCAATCTGACCGACGGTTTTTAAACCACGTCATATAAGACCTGCAATCAAATATTGTAATACTGAATTTTTGTTAAATAAAGTCTATTCTATTCTATTCTATTCTATTGTTGCAATTTCATTAAATTTTGTGAGTTTTTAATCTGCAATTTCGAAAACATCTTTTGCGAGATTTGATTAGAAGAAATTTATGTATTGCAATGCAGTTTAATCTTGTCAGATTTCTTTCTACATTCCAGCCAAATTATTATTTATTAATTCTATTATTCTCAACTTACAAAATTGGTTCGCATCTCAGACATTCAAGTGTTATTTGTTGCTATAGTGCGCTTGTTACCCTTCTGATTGGAAGTAAGTACGTTATATAAGTATAACTGATCCCTCAAATATTTTTTGGTGCAAATTGTATCTATATCTTTATCTCTATATAGAGAGATAGAAAGATAGATAGATAAAAAATTGTACTTTCAGAAAGTTTTTACAGAGGCTTGGTTTCATTATGTTAAAAATTGAATTAAATGACAAGTGTTTTCTATAATAAATTCATTAAAAGTTAGCGATTGATTTATATTTTAAAGACTGTCCATTTATAATTGGGTTTCGATATCTTAAAGCGTTTTTTGAGAAATTAAAAAGTTGAATATAATTTTGTCTCTTGAGAATTTCGAGGAACTGTTCATGGTTAAGGCTTTCACTTCCAAGGAATTGACTTCTGTGTGTCCGAAAATAAGGGTACACTCCAACAAAGTGATATGTATTTTCCAGATCGTTCATATGCCCACTGAATCTTTTCTACATGCTCTTACACATTGAGATTGAGCAAACTTGGACTTTAGAACCATGCTTATCATCTCGTGTGAGTTGCTGTCTTTGAAGTAGTTTTGCACATCGGCATAGTTCAAATAACAATACTCTTCGTAGAAGCTAGAATGAAGCGCTCTGTTTGTATGATCCATCCAATGACTTCCAATAAATTTTGTGCAAGTTTCTACGTGCAAAGCTTTCCACCCACAGACTTTGTTGACCAGTTAAACTCAATGTTGACTTTTTAAAGAGTTCTGACCACTTATTTGCGCAGCAAACCTGCTTTCTTACGATGACATCTGAAAGTTTGCTCGGTAATCTGTTTTCGGGAAGGCTGCTAACTCTTTGGATGAATTTGAAATGGAGTTCAAGTGTTGAAAGGAAGGCTTTTAGAAGTCCTGTTTCTAGACTGAGCACGTAATTTGGTGTGTTTCTAGGTGAAGAAAAACATGTTTTGATAAAAACCTTTGCAATTTTTCGACTTTATTGTATTTGTTGTTTTTGCGCACAATCACTGATTTGGAAGCAGCTTCATATATTTTGTACTTAGCTGAGTGCTGTATGTTTTTGTTTTTCATGAAATTTGACTAGGTAGAATTTATTGAGTTTTTGGACATTGCAAGTCTCTGCGTAAATGCTCTTTCCACGACATATTGTAAGTCAGAGTTACTCCTAGGTACTTGTATTTGTTAGATATTTTTATTTCATCGTTGTTAAAAGTCCAATTTTCTTCATCTGATCGACGTCCAACGTTTCGGAAAATCATTACTTCTGATTTTCAAAGTTTACCAGCAGACTCCATTTTGAACAATAATTTGCGAAGCTATTTACCATTGCTTGCAAGAAAGCGGGATTGACAGAGAGAAGAACAATATCGTCAGCATAAAGTAAGACTCTTACTGATATACCTTCAATAGTTACTCCATCTAGTACATCAGAGTCGAGGTCATTCAAGAACAGGATAAAAAGCAGAGCAGAGCACTCAGAACGCATCCCTGTTTTACACCTTGATTGATGGAAAAAAAGACACTGATATTTGTTCCATTCCATACTGCTTCAATATTGTTGTGATAGTGAGCCTTTAGGATTGAGAGTATTTTTGTGGACATTCCCAAAAGTGTCACTTCATGAAATAATGCGATTCTGTTTATACTGTCGAAAGCAATGAAAAACGCATAGAGTTTCTTTTTGATTGAGTTGTAGTTTTATAAGGTAGGAGAGATTGAAAATTTGGTCCACAGTTGAGTAGTTTAGCCTGTATGCAGCATGGAGTTCATTCAAAATCTCATTTTCTTCTACCCATCTATTAAGTCGATTCAAAAGAAAAGTTGTGAACAGCTTGTATAGTATCTATAAAGGACAGACCGCGGTAGTTAGCTACATCATTAGGGTTCCCTTTCTTGAAAAGAGGAGACATTATTGACCTTTTGAAAGAATCGGAAATGGTTCCTGTACTAAAGATGTCACAAAATCGTCGGTGGATTTCTTTGATTAAATTAGGTGAAGCGTTTTTAAAGAATTCGTTATCATTTGCTGATGCCATGATATGATTTTTACTTGTGGCGATGTTGGATTGCGTAGGTTTTGGAAGTGGATTCTAGACTCAAATGATGCTATGTCTGGCTTCCGATTAGTAGTACTACCGCGCATTATTTTAGCGAGTTTCTACCAATCGCTTGTTGCTTTGACTAACGCTAGTTGATTTGCAATATTTAAATAGCAATGCGTTGTTTCAGTAAGCATAAGGCTTTTTATTTTTTGTTCGACTCTCGGTAGTATCTTCTATAAGCGATGATACATAATTCTGTACATTTTAAGATTGTTCAATACATCTCTCCTATAGCGTAAAAACAAGCTGTATTCTTTGGTACGAAATTCATGTTAAGTCGGTTATTTTCTCCGTTAGCTCTGTAAAAACATTCTTTAATTGCAATACAGAGATCTTCACCTGTGTTAGTACTAGAAATTTTATGTGTAATGTTTTGTTCTAGACTGCATTTTTTATGTGGATTTTCTATCATCGGGCCAATTCAGTTTTGGTAAAAGTTTTATAGGATCATTGGTTGTTGTAACTTCCTGTGTAAAGAGACTTACTATGAGGGGCATATAATCGGAGAAAGCCGATTCGGATGTCTCTATATATTGATTCTATTCAATTCTTAAAGAGCTTTCACTTCAATAGTCATCCTGTAAAATTATTATACAATCTTTATGGAAGTTTGTGTTAATTATAGTTTTTCGTTTCTTTACTGGTTGACTTTAATTATTGATTTCTAGATAAGAAAATAAACAATGCTTTACGCCTAATGGAAGCCGGGAAAATCGCATTTACATCTTTCAACGCTTTTTTTCAAAATGGCGGAAAACGAATATGCAAGTTTAAATATGTGCTTTTTTTGTTCAAACTACGTGGATTTAGACTCTCCAAGAAGTGCTCTTAACCAAATACAAACAAAATGCAATTAACTATTTTTTTTACATATAAAATGGTAGTTTTACTGAACTTAAGGTTTTTTCCAGTTTGGAAGAAGTTCAAAGTAAATATATGTAAATGTCATTTACGTATATAAATTTTGAAATATAATACATACATATATAGGCTACTGATTAATTTGAAAAAATGGATAGATAAAAACCTTATTATTTTTTTTTCGGCATTTATGGTCGCAATTGCTTAAAATAATCATAATGAAATAATTAACAATTTTACCTTTCCTAATGTTTCGGCTTGGGAACCTAATAACAAAATAATAAAATGACAATGAGTTATGACGATGCATGACAACTTTTAAAAAAAGTAATTAACAAAATACACAGTGAAAATTGAAAACAATAATGACGAAGAAAAAAATATATGTTGGTAGAGCAACTGAGTGTAATTCAATTTAAAGTTAGGATTTGAGGTCACTTGAACTTTGAATTGAATTAAAATTAAAAAATATTTTAAATGGAACTAAAGCTATGGCCTTCAAAATCAAGTTCATTCAAACTTAAATGTTACAGGCAAATATGAAGTAAAAAACAAAAACAAGAAATCCAAATTGACGTTCAGTCAGAGAGAGTTGCAAACAGTACAGCAGCGGATAGATGTATCTATGTACGTTTTCTGTGTCTGACTAGCGGTATAAGTTATTGCTGTTGTTGTTGTTAATGATATGCAGACATTCAGGCTTGTATCGCTTAAACGTATGTATTATGTCGCTCAGTTTATAGAACTTTGACATCTGTGAAGTCTGGACTGGAAGATGACCACTTTAAATAATCAGATTAGTGCAGTTTTTCTAGTGTTGAAGGGTTTAAGGTCATGTCTTAATTAATTAAATTAATATATTAATAGTTAGACACTACTGTTTTATTGTACCTAAAATAAGTTTTGCACCGCAATTAATTTTGTTGATCTTTTTCTGTTTCTGCTTCAAATTGAAGGACTAAAAAGATTTATAAGCCGAAAGAGCGTTTGAGCGTGGATTTATTGACGATTTTTTTTTTTCTAAGTGTTAAATTAGACCGACTTTTGAATGTAGTTTTCAACTGAATGCAGTCTTTACAACTCACATCAATAGATCAATAGATAAACCAATAAAGTTTTTGTTGATAAGCAGCCTAAGCAAACAAATGTTTTTAAACCTAACATTTTTTTTCAAAACTTTAAGTTTGAAAACAATTTTCTGCTGAAACTGTTAATTAAAAAAAAAAACTTTATTTGAAAACAAATCATAAGAATGGATTTCTGGTTTTACAAAAAACTAAAAAACAATAATGTAAGTGTTGCCGTTGTTTTTTAATTTTTAAAAAAAATATTGTCTTACATACACTATGCATTATTTTTTATAATGATTTTTTAGTAAATCTTAAGAATACGAAGTGAGTTGCGAGTTAACTACAAGATCAAGAACATATAACCAAAATGTGCATTTTATTTTTGTTAGTGACTAAGACCAAACCGAGACGAGACTTTCCTATACGAGAACGAGATTGAGACTGAGAAATACAAGACCGAAACCGATACCGAGACGATACTGAAATTTTTCGACTTCAACGATATCGAGACGATACTCACAAAAGTATTGGAATAGTGGAAATAGTTGGATATAGTAGAAAGTGTAATAGAGGCTTATAAGTTATAACAAAATTTTAATTCAAGCAAATAATTGTATGGATGTTTAACCTTTAATGAGTAGATGATTTGTGCTTTATCATTGTAGATGCATGACTTGAAGTAAATTTTACCAGGAAGAAATTCCTTAATATATAAAGGTACCTAAGGTCCGAGAACCGGGCGTCATAAGATGACGATGACGATTTTGACAGCGAAAATAATTGATAGTGCAATTCCGTTGTAGCGTTATCTCTATTTACATGCGTGAAAGGCGTACTGAGGTGATATCCATAGTGTCGCACATCGATGACAATAGACTTTTGACAGCTGAAAGATAAAGTTAATCCTCAACTGAAAAAACTGTTTCTGAGCTAACTCGGAGTTAATCTATTTTCAAGATTAGCTAACTCTTGTTTAGTTTAGAGTTAATCCTGAACTGAAAAACTGGTTCTAAGTTCATCTTATTTTAAGTTTTCTTTCATAAATGAATCGTTATAGAAAAGAGCTTATGCCCAAAAAAAATTATATTCCGAATAATTTTGGGAGTGACTTAATGTTTTGGAAATGTAATCAACCCATAAGGATTCTCTTTTCTAAATCTGGCCTCCCTACGTTTAGGGCTGGGATAAAAATGGCAAAACCCTCTTTCTTCATATACTCAATCATCCCAATGCCAATTGTGGTCAAAATTTCGATTGGTATAAAGAAGACCCCTGAATAGCTACATACATTTATGAACTAAAGGGTGTTTTTTTAGACGTGTGGTTTTCAATCTGGGAACACTTTTTTCGGAGTTGGTCGTTTTGCTGATGTTGACGGCCTTTGGTTACGACAAGACGGCGAAACAATCAATTTATTGAATTAAACTTTTGGTGAGCGCGTTATCTCGCGTCCTGAGCCTGTGGCGTGGCCTCCAAGATCGTGCGATTTAAAACCCCTGGACTATTTTTTGTGGAGTTATCTGAAGTCGTTTGTCCGATACGATTGATTTCTTGGAAGAGAATATTCGGTGCGTCATTGCTGAAATACGGCCCCAATTGCTGCAAAAAGTGGTCCAAAATTGGGCCTCTAGGCTGGAATTTATTCGAGCCAGCCCCGGCGGCCACTTGCCCGAAATTATTTTTAAATATAGTACCAAACTCTTATCTTTATAATAAAGCTAAATTCTTGGCCATAACATTAAATAATATGCGTTGTATTTCTTCTTGAAAACCACACGTCTTAAAAAAAACATCATACAAATTTTACATAAATGTTTATAACTTTTGTGAAGAAAATAAGAGAAAAGAAAATAATTTGGTGCAAAGTATATAACTGGAGTTGAGATCAATGGTAAAAACTGAATGGAATACCGTTTAATTGACTAAAGTAACGGCATCGAGTAAATAAATTTTTGTCCACATTCCAAAGAGAATTGATTGATTTGACCTTAGGCGTATTTACTTTCACGATACAAATAAATTTTAAATACGCAGAGATATTTCATAAATTTATCGTACATATATCACAACAATCTAAATTATATACTTGGTAATTAGTTCTTTGAAGTCATTGCTAAATGCCCAAATACAATACAAATAAAAACCAAAAGAAATCAGTTAAAAGTCTGACCGTTGCGGTGCGTTTGCACTTCTAAAATGCTTCAGAAAACAAATAATACCTTAGCTAATATTTATATCAGAACCATACATTTAGTAGTTATTTTGCGTGTTTACATTTTTTTTTTATTCTAATGTGTGTCAGTCTCCCATTTAAATAATAAATTATAACCAAATAGTTAATCAGAAAGCGCATTTTTCTCATCAACCACCCAATCTAAATGATTTAAATGACAAAAAAAAATACATAGACTAGCTATAAAAATTTTATAATCTAAAAATAGATGTATCTCTTTGGTCGTGCTCAATAAAACTCACTCAACGTCAACAATGTGGTCGCGTTCATCGCTTTGTATACATAACGTCTAGAAAAGAGACATTGCCAGATATTCGTCATTGAATTTAATCATCTTTAAAAATGATTTGTTTTTTATTGATAAAATCGTTTAATTAACTATCGATATCATTAGCCGTGTTTTATTATCGTCGGGATCTCGATCTGGATTAACTTTTACATGTAATACAAAACAAAATAATGGGAAATTTTCAAAAATTGTTTTTGTATTACGTGTTAAATGTTAATCCAGATCCAGATCCCGATGATAATAAAACACACCTAAGCCTTTCAATAAAACGATCATAATACGTCAAAAACTTACTTCCTTCCATTATGCATTTTTTGGCAAAATAATTTCTATTGCTTTTGACAAAACATAATTTAAAATCTTAATTTTCATATATTTTTACAAGTAAGTAAACAGACAAACAGCCTCTCACAATGGTTATCGACTTATATCTCCTGAGAATACGAGTACCATCATGAGCCGCAGCTTCGGTAGTCTGCTGCAGTCAATTGTAGGAACATACATACAAAGTATAGTGAGTTAATGTTTTAATGGCCAGTTACACAGTCTCGTGTAAACCTTGAACTGAGTTCAGTTTGTTCTGCTGAACCGATGTTTAAACCAAAAGTGGAGTTTAAACTTCCACTGTGAAATTGGGGGTTAGTAATTAAGTATTTAAGGAAACTTGTTTCAATCATATATGCATAAATTAAAAATAAACATAATGTAGATGTAATTAGTCAAGCCAAAGGGTTGGGTTCGATTGCCAGTCGCCACCTAAAAACAGAAATGTACTGCGTCTTGTGAGGAACTGAGTATACTTATCATGAATAAGTGCACCTCATCTAGCCGTTCGGTCCCAACAAAAAATTGTAGGTCCCCTCCATTCCTGCCAACAACACGTACACAGGAATGGTTGAGAGTTGTAAGTCACTAGGCCCTGGTTCCCCACGAGCTGTTGCGCCATCAAATTTGTTTATTTTTTAGATAATATCTTCAAACTTGGTATGTACAGTGTCGGCCAAAACTAAAGCATGAAATTATCTCACTTAAAAATCATAAAAAAATATGAAAAACCTATGATAATTTGATGGTTTTGATTTTTTTCTACTCAGAATATGTTAGACTTTAATACACAATTATTAATTAAATACCATACTTTGGAATTTTGTAATTATTTAGGATCATACTTGAAAAGAAAAATACACTTTAATTTGAAGTTGACTTAATACAAGCGAGTTGTTGCTTAAATAAGTTAAATGTGCTTTAGTTGTGTGCACCTAATTTTTAATAGATTCTGAGTTATTTTGTCGGTTTTTAAATATGGTATGATTTATGATAAAAAAATAATTGTTTATTAAAGTTTAACATACTCTGAATAAAAAAAAACTAATACCATTAAATTATCATTGGTTTTTCATAATTTTTTAATGATTTTCTAAAGAGAGATTAATTCGTGCCGTAGTTTTGTTCTACACTGTATGTATTAACAAACCATACATACATACACTCCAATTCATGAGGGTAGAAGCAGACGTAATCTCGCAGTGACAAATTTGTCACAAACTTCAGTGATAAATTTGTTATAATTTGACAATAACAAAATTACCATCACTAATTTGTCGTTGCATTTAAATGACAATTATGTCACATGTTAATATTTTATAAACCAAAAAATTGTCAGCTAAGTGCGAAAAAAAACAAATCACTTCAAAACATAAATAATTTATTGTTTACTTTTTTCCATCTAACAAATAATTGATATTATTCACTCCCGATGATGTCACGAATCAGTCGCCCTGAATTATCAAACATACCTTGTTATTATTATACCATGGTCTGAAATATAAACTGGCCAATTGAATACAAATTCTATTAAATTTTAAGCGAACTGCGTACTAGATGCTTAAAGCTGCTACTGCTGATTCCAAATGTACTTTTCCAATGGTCTCAACAAGACAGCAAAATACTTACGAATATACAGAAAATTAATACTATTGGAGAGTTTCATCCACTAGAATAATACAAAAAAAAAATACAGAAACCTTTGCTGTAATGAACGAAACAACAAAAACAAACACAAAATACTCAAATTTCATCTTCCCCATCACTTATGGGGTTTTCCATTGGTAAATTCAGATTTTTTAAAATTGATTTTTTTTTCGTTGCCAATGGAATGCGATTTCAAATTGATTTCTTTTTGCTAATGTATTTGTGTAATTTCACGTGTATCTCATTATTCGTAACAATTTGCATCTCTTCCCTTGGTCCACTTTTCGTCGAGCTTCATGATTTTACCGATTCACTTAAAATAGTTTCCTCTTTCTACTAAAAATTATTAAATATTAATGCCAGACGTCCCGCCACGCACGCTACTGTCCCGCAAAACTACTTTTGTCCCGCAAAGGCCCCGATGCAAAATTATGTCCCGCAATTTAATATAGTGCCCGGCAGGTCCCGCAAAATATACAGAATGTTATCAAGATTGAATTTATTTTCTCTTAAGTGCATTTGTGCTTAACTTTTTTTTATTAAAATGCACTTTTTCTACTGCTGTTTATTGAACACATCAATACATCGAGAATTGAAAAACTGAACGAAAAAAAATAAAGAAAATGATAAAAATACCGATTTTGCAAAGGCACTCCGTATAAAGCTAGAAGAATAATGCTCGGAGGGGCAATTCAGTAGTCAGAAGAAATTAAGTTACGGCTGTAATTGTGGAGTGGAGCGTTTCGTCAAGTTTCGCTCAAATTTCCTTATGGAATTGAGGTGCACTCCGGTGTGTTTTACTTAGTCAGGCAGTCACATGGTTACAAAGAATTCTGTAAATCTGATTTTGGTGTAACTGAGATTTTCTCCAAGGTTTCATCAGCAGAAAAATACTTTTACAAAAAATTAATTAGTCTTTATCTAAAATGTATTTATTTATCCTGCAAAAATATATGACTTTTTAATATTATTAAAAGACTGTTTAACTATTTACATATGTTGATTTTATAGTTTTTAATTTATTGTTTTAAAAGTTGATATTATTTATTTATATTAACTACATCATAGTCCGGAATAATATCTTTTGATCTAAAATGAGGATTTTTGGTTGAAATAACAAATAAATAAATGAGGATTTTTGGTTGAAATAACAAATAAATAAAACTTTTCAAATTTTTTGGGAAAATAAATTTGTCCCACAAAGCAATTTTTCAAATCTGGCATTCCTTAGTAGAAAGTTGAGGTTCACTTAATTTTTACTTCATCATGCATTTGTAACTTCATTAACAGCTTCACATTATACCAGTATTTACTTTTTTCTCACAGTGCTGTTTGCTTTAGCTTCAGCTTTTAGATTTTGGCTAGGAAAAATTGGTCCAGAGGTTGAAATAATTAATTCATAATATTACCACCATACCAAATTGGTATTGACGCAGAATTGCACCCTCTTAAGCATATCCAAAGCCCCCCTAAATCCCCGCATTGGCTTTTTGTGTAGATGCATTTAAAGATATGGAGTGTTGAAAAGTTGGAGTTCTATCAAACTGAAATATTTGTTTTGCTACAACCTAATCATGTGATACATGATTTAAGGGTACTTTTTAACACTGAAACTAATGAGATTCAGCCTTTCATCAGAAATATTTTTAGGGACTCTTTTGATTCTTAGTTCTATTGACTAATAAAACATTTATTACAAGTTCCATTGACATACCATTATTTTCATAGGGTTTTATTCCAAGTTCTATTGACATACCATTATTTTCATAGGGTTTTCGGTAATATTTTACCTGTTGTTGATAAAAAAAATCATCATTATACATAAAAAGCACTAGAACTTTTTTTGGGGTAGTCATTTCATTTTGTCCTTAGTCTCATTAAATTCAGCGTGAAAAAGTACCTTTCAAACATGTATCATATGACTAGGTTGAAGAAAAACAAATATTTCAGTTTGATAGAACTCCAACTTTTCAACACTCTACCTCTTCAAATGCATCTACACAAAAAGGCAATGCGGGGATTTTGGGGGACTTAGAGGGTGCAATTCAACGTCGATACCAATTTTAATATTTCATCAAATCATTATTTTAAGGTTCCCCATACGATTTGAGCTATTTTTCCTGGTCTAATTTAGCTAGTTATTGATAAATTTGACCCAATACATGTTGAAACCACCGAAATACATAAGTATATTTCTCTTTCAATGTCGGTGCATCAAACATTTCTGGTAAATAACAAATATCCAGTTCATCCTCATTTGGTTTTACATAACATATAAAATATTATACAATTTCCAATGTTTAGAAACTTAACATATAATAAAATATGTATGGAACTTTAAATGAAAATGTTACACATAAATCCACACCATTCTGAACCGGTTGCCGGTATTTTTGTTAACGTTGTTTTGGTCTTTCTTTTCTTTAAAATATTATAACATTACAATGTGTTTTTTTTTTTTTGTTATCGAATGACCGTTTTTGGCGTATCAAGAGAAATATATACTCAAGTCCTTCCTCAACTTTCTAGTTTTTACTTTTGTACTTATTTTCCCCTTTCCGACAAGACAAGTCTCAGTGCAAAATAATTAACTAAAGAATTCCTTTTGCACACACATATCAAATAAGCAACGCTACTATAACTAGAAAACTCGAAAAAACGATCACTTTCCACTCAGCTTCGTTTCCAACTGAGTGATGGAGATGGTACAAAGTTCACTGTTGGTTGAATGGCCCAAAACCTGTAGCAGATCTGCAATCCCATGTGATTTAAATAAACAAACACACAAAAAAATGGATAGTCCCCACACGCTACACACCTACAAGATTATAGTGGAGAAGCGTGGTTGTTGTTTGGAATGCCACCGAGATAGAGAGTAAAACTCATGGTTGCCATTCTTGGTGCTAGTTTATTTTGTACCAATTATTTTATTTATTTTCATTCTAATTATTATACCGATTTGTCATAAGCTAAAACAGAACTTAGAATTTCCCCTCTGAGAAATCCTAAAAAAATTTACTGTAACAAATTTGAGCAAATCGTTCTATCCGTTTAAGGCTACAGTTAGAGTGGATTCGTATTCTGGCGAACAATTATTCTGACGTATTCTTCAGAACTGTTCGAACGAATGCGTCAGAAGAACAACGCCCAAAGAAACAACGATTGGAAAGAGAAGTTCTTTGTTTGATCTCAGCACTGGTATCGTTCGCTGAGTTTATAGCGGAACCTAGGTAGACAAAGTCTCTGACCACCTCAAACTTATAGCTGTCTTTAGAGACGTTCTGACCGAGACGTCGGTGTTGGGTGTCCTTTCTTTTTGACAGCGTTCAACCCATCTTCTTGGCTTCCTCCTAAATACTCACGAAAGCAGCATTGACATCACGCTTTGGTAGTCAACAATTCTTTCAAGAACGATGTTGAAGAAGTCGCATGACAGCGCGTCGCCTTGTCTAAAACCTTTTTTGACATCAAAGGTATCGGTGAGGTCTTTGCCGACCTTGATAAATAAAGTGCTACGCACTGGAAAACTATTTTTTTTCTAGTAGTCACTAGGAATCTCTTATGATTTGTTCAAAAACTGTATTGATGAGAGAATCGATTCCTCGCCTTTTCTATGCACGAAAACGTCAGTTGCGTCAAAAATGTATTTGCTGAATGTTCTTAAACGCAAAATGCAAAACCCTTCTGCTTCAATGCATTGGTATTTTCTTTGATAGTACCGCATGCTAAAGTCACAAGTTCGGAAACTTCGTCTGAGGTGTAGCTGTGCAGTAAACAAAATCGAGATGACGCACAAAATATTAAAAAACCAGAGAACTTGTTCGTTGATATCAAATGCGTCTTTAAGTAAATTGACCGAAGTTGATCAAATCGATTTTTTGCAAGTAAATTGATTGCATATATCACGATCGCAGTAAAAATAAAAATAAATTATATGCTGTTTTCTTTTAAATTTGAACAACAAATAGCTTCAAAACATAAATATTTTTTGTTTCACCTTACAAATTTAACAAACAATTGAGATCATTAATTCGTAGTGACGTCACAAGCATACCTTGTTATTCTTATTCCCTGACAATAGGTAAAATATAAGACTGTAAAAACATTCTTAAAAACATCGCCGTCGTTTAATGCAAACTCCCTAACTCAATTTTACATAGAAACCGAGAAACCTCTCGTAAAAACGTAAAATATGAACTTTTTAGTTCGGTAAAGTAAAATTTTATGTTAATCTATTAATAAGGGAAACATTTCTTAAAATCAAATATTTTTGAGTCAATAAAAATCTATAAAAAGCACAGGTTTCTCAAAATAAAATGAAATGGAGGTTAGGAGTCTTCATTGAACGATGGCGATATAATATTTTGATATGTATATGTAGGCGATTCTCTGCAAACTGATACTTCTGTAAATTAAAAATTTACGAAAAAAAAGTTAGATTTCTTAAACTTTGTTGATGCCATAATGATTGTTATTATATTATTATAACAAAAGTTAATGTTGAGAGTAGTTGCGCTACATAATTTTTTTTAAACCAGATTTAACATGTAAAAATGATGAAATGCCACGGTACTGACACTTTTTTTTTTTCTAGCCACAGTAATGACAGTTGTAAGAAGTAGAAAAACTACTTTGTAAATACCTAAAATCGCCGGGGGACATAAAGTATCAGTTTAATGAGAATCACCCAATATGTATATTTCAGACAAACAGTAACCTTCATACATGGTTGACTGCTAGCTTAGAGGTGTGGGTTCGAGCCCTACTCTAGCCATAATCCTTTTCAATATTCCCCCAGCTTAACTGGACGCCACCCGTCGGATAAAATGAGATGATAAACACCTTGATCTCTATCCACTGCGATAAATATTTCTTATCCTCCTACTATTTTTTAATTAGTGTAATGCAATCCAGATAACATTTAATAAAACCTAGATCTAAGACAAAATTAATATTGGCCGTGTTTTATTATCTTCTATCGGGATCCGGATCTGGATCTGGATTAACTTTTACACAAAAACAAAATAGTGGGAAATTTTCAAAATTGTTTTTGTAGTACGTGTTAAAAGTTAATCCGATGATAATAAAACACACCTATTATTAACAAAAATACCGATTATAACCCACTTATTTTGACACATTATGTTAAAGAGAATACACTTGGGTGCTTGTTAAAAACTATTCAGCAACAGAAATAATCTGGAATAAAACATACAATTTAACTCCACGTCAAAGGTTGGCCATTTTGAATTGGCAAAATTTTGTCAGATGTTTTGACGTTTTCTTGACAACTTACGACAACAAAATGATAATTCGCATCGGCTTAAACGGTTAAGAAAGAACTATTATTATCGGACAGCCACTGAAGCTAATGTTCAAACCAACGAATAGTAGGTTTCCGTAACGTCAAATAACTTTATTCTACCAAATTTAAATTAATTTCAGTGAGCGCATCTCACTTCCCAAACCAAATGTAAATGAAACTAAAAGAAACCCGCTTTTTTAGTGCACTTATATCTTCGCCTAGAAAAAAGTAGCATGTTAATTACAACAACAAACTGGTATAGTTCCGTATTGTTGTTTTATTTAACATGCTACTCTTTTTTAAGCGAAGATAAAAAAACATTAAAAAATTGGGCTAAAAATGTAACAGCGCCACATGATTTCCTTGCATTCGTTTGCTTTTCCCAGACTTAAAAACCCCTCCAAGAATTATAGTTTTACCATTTGAATAAATTATTTTCCATACTTTAAATTACCAATACTTATTTAAGAAATTTTGATAAAACTTTATTTACAAACAGAAGTGGCAATCATAGGTGTGGATGGTACTTTTGTTTGGTCAGTGCCGGATTTATAAGAACATGCTATTAGCAAGGCCTAAATATACATTGTGTTTTAAAATTATATTTATTTCATTGGATATTGACAGTCAATAATACTAGTTTTGTATTAAGTAAGGTTTTTGTGTTTAAAATGGAAATCCACACAAATGCAGTACACGGTAAGAAGTATGCATCAGTTTAAATTGAATAATTTTTGAATGAACAACAACTTGTGAGCATTACCACCGGCCTACGGTGGTAATGCACACAAGTTGTTGTTGTTCATTCAAAAATTATTCAATACTCTATTTTTTTTTTTAAGTTTTTAGTTAGTTATTTATCTTATTTATTTACCCCAATATTAATTCACACATACACGCACACGTGTGATAGGACCGTTTACTACTACCAGTATACACTTCTTAGTATGCATGTGACACACGTATTAGAAAATCACAATAATTTGATGAAATGGTGAATTTGGTGAAGTGATAAATACTGGAAAGATATCATATCATTTTTAATGAGAAAAAATATCAAACGGGCAAGTTGTCTATCGGTGTGACAGTTAACACGTATGTTTGGGAGCGGATTCCAAGTTTTTTATTAATACTGCTGTTATTATATTGACCAGAGTTAGCTAAGCCTGGAAATGAATTGAACTCTATTTAAATTCACGTCCAACTTTATGGATATCGAAATTGAGATGGTGCTGCTATGGATCTTCGATGTCAGTAAATGTTTAATAAGCATCTGTCAAAAATATCTATTCAGATAGCATCTAAATTAAATCACCAAATTTTTTGAGTTGACAGCGGAACAATGTATATTGAACTAAATTCTTTTTTTAGGATTTGACTCTGGTTTTACCCAGAAACTAGGATGATCTTTAACTGAAAAACTGAGCCCTAGAAAGAGAAGCCGTTCTCACTTAAATTTGAAAAAAATTAAAACTCCCAGTTATTTACTTTTCTCAAAAACGCATTTTAATTGAAAACCCACATAGATATTAGCCATTCACATTTTGTCAATAATTCTTATCATTTGCTTGCCGTTTTTGGCCTGAAAACCCTATTTTATTGTTAATATGAACATGACAAATACTCGATAAAACCAATGGTTACACTGATTGAGATTACTCGCCATCTGCTGACAAGATTCACGTAGAACAGTTGAATACGGTGCGTGCTACGTACTTTTACAATTTTTGGGCTAACACACAGTGTGAGAATGCACTCATCTAGCGGAATCAATTAATAGGGCTTACAAGTTTAACTTGTTGATAATTTTTGTTTTGCAAGATTTATCATAAATATGTGTACAATGAAATTTAACTACAATTATTAAAATACATTTCGCTAAATATTTAACGTATAGAAAAATTGAATTACGGTCACAAAAAAAATATTTTTGTTACTTTTTTGTATGGGAATTACAATAACCTTTCATACTGACCCAAATTTTTCTTAAAAATTTACTTAGATCTCAAAAAAGCATTTTTATTAATTTTTTTCTTGGAAAATTTTAAATATATACAAAAATGAAAAATAATGGAGATTTATATACTTAGCCAAATTTTTGATGAACGACGCTCTAAAAGTACGCGTTTTATGTTCTTGGGTTCTTCACAAAATCTTTTGCTCCCACGAAAAAAAAAAGTGTTATACTGTTTTTTGTAAAGAATTGTATAAGATACAATATTGAATTCAATTGTTTTTGGGATATTTAGAACAAAAATTACCTTTGAACAAAATCAAAAGAAAAATTTTTAACCGCTATAACTTCGAGATTATTAAATTTCTAGACTTCATAAATAGCGCATTTTGTACATTATTTTATGATGTAAAAGCTTTTATTTTCCTATTTTTGTGATTTGATTTTATAAAGAAGACATCTATCCAAACTCAAATTGTGCAAAACAAATTTCCATTCAAAATGCAATTTTAGTAAATTTTCGACTTAATTTTCTAGGTACATCATGAAGTTTTCAACTTCGTCGGAAGTGGGAGTCTAATTTTTCTGGGCTATTAGCACTCATTTTTTTTTTTTTTTTTGTTAGAAGCGGGCCCGAAAATGAATAGATGACATATCAGGCTTTCAAATGCATATAGTTTCCCATCTAAACAACACTGAACACTTAAAGTTTTTCTCCAAATTGCATAAAAAATTCCACTTTTTTACCAAATTCCCCGAAAAAAAATATATTTAATGACCTTATGAGCTATAATTTTGCTTATTTTTCGGTTATTTAATTAATTTTTTATTAAATAAAACCAAAATTTTTAATAAAAACAGAACCAAGCACTCATAAGAAACAAAATCCAAAACTACCTTCGCAAGCCAATTTTCACTGAAATGATCACCAACTGCAACTTAAAAAGCGATTAATTTTGTTTTACATGACTCCCACAAAAAATTCTCCTCATAATCGCTTAGAAGAAGGTTTAAGCTGCAAGCAAAACTAGTTTTTACATCAGTTCGTACAAGTTTTCTCGAGCAATAACTTATCCAAGATAAATTTTTGTATATTCAAATATTTTGTTTAGGCTCCATGGTAAATAATGCCTCTCAAAGCGCATCGCCTAATAGTTAATCAATCAGTTAATGCGGCACTGTCTGCGGGTTATATAGGTTCTCATTTCCACCAGATTTTTTTGACTCTGAAGCTCTGGTGTCCTAGCAGATATCAAATCAGTTTGCTTCGAATTAACTCGAAGAATGTACGTTCGGGTATCTTGAAAAACAATTCGTATTGTATTTTATTTATAATTATTTTTGTGGCAAATTTGTTTGTTATATTCGTATTCATAATATTCAAGACCAAGTGGTTATTTTGAATGTCTAGTGGTTTTGTGAGGTGTTATTAAATAAATTATTGACTGGAAATTAAAAAAAGGTGATAAATCAGATATTAGGCTGTGATAAAAGTTGTTAAATTTTAAATGGCAACAATTAAACTGATAGACCTACATATATTGAAGTCAATGAATGATTGCACTTGAGTGCAATTTATTGATCCACTTAAAATGGGTGCAATGTTGTTCATACGCAAATTTAAAATTTAAATGTTATACTCATGCTCCATCGGTTAGATGTGTGTTTGGTGCTATTTGACTATTCAATGCATATCTATTGTTGAATAAATTTTGAACGCTTGAATTTTTTGTTTCTCCATTACTTAAACCTCAAACATTTTGAAAGCATTTACAAAAAAACCATTAATCTGTCGACTGTGGTTTTAATTATTAAGAGTATATACTTTAACACCTGTCTTATCTTACTATCATTTTAATTATGAATAGGACCTTATTATATAAATTAAGTATTATGCTTTTGTGATGCCAAAGTTCAGTCCATACTGTTCACATTGTTAAAAATAGTTCAAAAGTGCAAAGTCCAATTGTGTCTTATCAAACCACAATAACTTTATTTGTTTGTTTAATCAAAAAACTCATTGCTGATTTCAAATCATCATTGATTTTCAAAAGTAAATTAATTTAATTTAATTATTTTCAATCGTTAATGTTGAAATTAGCAAGAATATAGGTTAAACTATCACCAATAGCCGGTAAAAAAAAAATATTACCGAACAATTTGGCAACAAGCAAGCTACTTGGTTTATACGTTGTAGGTAAATAATAACAAATTGATTCCTTACTTGAATTACTTTATCTTATCTTGAGTGATATTTTAGTGTGAGGGCGTGTTAACTACGATATCAAATTTTTCTTTTGATAATTAAAGATTAGGTATTTCAAATTATTTTGTTACAATAAATTTTGAAAAAGAATGATGACATAAGATGCATGCCCTTGAATAACTAGTATGATGCTGCTGATTTTAAATATTTGATAAGGATATCCATAAGAAATCATTAAGAAATAATTGTAAAGACTATTTTTATTGACTTTTTCATTATACAATATAGTAAAAAAGCTGCTGGACAGAAATCCAGGTTAAATTTAATTTTCAAAAAAGCGTGTCTAAGCGGAAGATATATGGTATAACATATTATTAACGATATATGAGAAAGTTGAAAGAAACTAAAAAAATATTTTCTTGTTTGATTTGTTTCTTTAAAAAATTGTTTATAAAATTTTATAATGTAGGGGAAGGGTGTGAACAGTGGGCATAGTGGTATATCTGCGAACGGTTTTTAGCATTCTAAAAAAATGGTAATATTTTAAGACTTATACTTTGCTTTCATATGGAAAAAGAAACTTATTTGAATGAGCTGATAGTTCAACTTGAATTTGCAATGAACTTACTTTTTGAATCATATACTCGTAGGCAAGAGTCTAATGACCCAAGCAGATGTGCAGTATTTTCTATGCAGCGAAGTTGAGCTACATATTACATAGGTTCTAATGGGAGCAGATTCACTCAAGTGCTGCATTCAGTCCAATGTTGCACGATGTCTTTATTTCTGGATTGGTTGCGCAGCTGCATTGCAGTCACAACAAAAAGCAAAACAGCCTGAAATAATTGGAATCTGGCATTACTTAGGTATAATGGCTGTTTTTGTAATTCATTAATTCAATTAAAAAAAAAAAATATTTTCGTTTTTACTGATGTATGCATCGCTGCGTGCAGACATGCTGCACATCTGTTGAAGCCATATTTTGTATACTTTTCGCCGGGTTTGTGAACAATTAGCACAATGTGAGGCGAAAAGTGAGACGATACAAAAAAAAATTAGTTAAAAAATTACACATAATTTTGTATTCAATTAGAACAAAATACCAATGCAAACAATTGTATATTTTTTTGTAAGCTAATAACTAAGTTATTTTACGAGTACAAAGTAGCCCACAGATACCGCCGAACAGTGGTAACAGTTTTATGGAGAGGCGGCGAAAGGTTTATAGAATCTGAACCGTAGTACCGATTTCGATGAAATTTTGGGACGATGAAAACTTTTATAAAAAATCATTTGACAAAATTTTCGCCCCCTAACACGCCCACTATTTTTTCTAAAGGCCAATATTTGTACAAATTTGGGCACAGGTACTATATCTTTGGCCCCAAAAAAATTATCGTAGGGGAATTAATTTAAGCATTTTTTCATAAAAGTGAGGGTCTTGCTCCACCATTGAGTTAAGAGGCACGATTAAAAAAAATCGCTTTAACAGGATAATTTCAAACTCATAGCTGTGAAAAACATATGGAAAAAACAAGCGAACTTACCAATACCGATTTTTTTCGAAATTTGAGGTACAGAATTGACTTAATTATTCACTTTTTGCAATAAATCACTATCAAAAACTGGGAGCTAGATGTTTTTTTAATTACTTTTTTTTCTATAAAATTAAAAACAAAACACTGTTAAAGTTATACATTTTCGACAGATTTTAATGAGAAGGTAATATTAAAGAGAATTTTAACAATATGAATGACTTTATTTCAAACAAACAATATTTTGTTTTACAAGTGTTAATTTTTTTAAATTTTGTTACTTGTTTATCTGAAATACATTGTTTACATGTTAATTGAGAAAAAAAGTTTTTATTAAGCATATAAAAACAGTGTGCTGTGTTTCATATTTTGTTATACAAAGATTTTGTATAAGAGACACACGTATTTTGAAAATAATATAAAGAAAACTTCTTTAAGTGGCTCGGAAAAAAATTTTGTTGGAGAGAAAATAATGTAAAAAATATCTAGTTTTTGTGTTTGATAATAATATAATGTATACAGAGAAAAGTCCAATTTCTTATTAATATTTGTGGTTCGAAGTGGTTAAAAAAAAGTGGGTGTGTAAGTAGGCGGAAATTTGTACTGATGTTTCTTATAAAATTATTTATCTTCCCTGAAAATTTCATCGAAATCGGCAAAATGGTTCACATTCTATGAACCTATGACCACCTCGCTGTACAACTGGAAAAACTGTAAGTTGGAAGTGGAAAGCAGAGCCCATCACATCCCAGCGCACCTTGTTGCAGCTAGATGTTTTTGTTTTTGAAGCTAAATATATAAGTGAACATATGGTACTTGATTCATACATGACTATGTAGTTTTTGGGCTCGAATTTGTATGTCCTTAAAAACACGAAATATGCGCATAAAATATGAACATAAAATGGGAAAATATGCACTTAAAAAATAAAAATATGCTCTTAAAAAACATTCAAAATGTATTGAAAAACTATAGAAAACTTAACAAAATGATAATTGAAAATGCAATAATCTGATCTAAATTAGGAACAATAGTTCCCCAAATTCCGAAAGAAAAGCTTCAAACAAATTTTCTTTGTTGGGAAATTAAATCAGCCCTTGAGACCAAACCGCATGTATAAATTTTGTTACACATATTGACCAATACTACCAATTGTTTTTATTTCGTCGGCTTAGAGTGTAAAGCGCCTAACTCCACATTTTGTTTACCATTATAGACCACTTCAAAAATTGCTAAAAAAAAACAAAAATCTATCAAATTTGAGTGTTAAAAAATATTTAATGTAATTTTGGTTTTATTCAAATATTGCGAACACTTTGTTTAAAATATTTGTTTGCAAAAAAATGCAAAATGTGAGTTAGCTGCTTTACACTCTAAGCCGACGATTCGTCACCAATTAGTGCCCAATTTCCGTTTACAGTTCACACAGCAAAAGTTGGGTTTGTAATAAAAGCATTCCCTTTTCTTGACAAATTCTGCTCAAGAAATCTTTGTGTCTAGAAATTGTTTGGTAGGTAAGATGCAAGGTTGACGTAAGAAAGATTTTAGATAGATGTAAACAAAAATGATGCCACCAACACGTTCCATACTTTTTCAGCAATTTGCTTCTTTCTGAGAGAATCATCAAAATTTGACAGAGTGCCAATTTTTGCTCAAAAGTCTGAGGAACGGAGCTATTGGTGCATTAATGTGTATTTTTTGTTACTTTTGAAAATAGTGAGTTTGTCTGAATGATTTTTTGAAATTTAGCAGCCACAGATGCCATTACTTTCGGCATTTCATCAGAATTAATTATCCATGTTTTTGTCCCCTCATTAACATTATTTAGAGCATTTTGTAATTTAATTGTAGCTTCGCTAAGCGTTTTGCCTACTGCTAGTACTGCAGTATCATCAGGAAACGTGGCTACGATAGTGTGTTCTGTTCGAGGTATATCGCGTGTAAATAAAAGTAACAGAACTGGACCTAATTCACTTCCTTGTGGTATCCCAGCCACTATCTTTGAAATTAGAATAGTCATTAAGTCTATTATCTTACACGAAAAAGTCTGTTATCTAGATATCCGTTTGGAATGTTATAAAGTCTTTCAGGGAGAACTTGTCTTAATTTGAATTTGAGGCCTTCGTGCCATACCTTGTCAAACGCCTGCGACACGTCCAAAAAGACAGTCGAACAGATTTTCATTTCTTCAAGAGCTCTCTCAATTCCGTCAGTAATTCCATCAATTGTCGAATGCTTGCTTCTAAATCCGAACTGATGTTCAGATATTAATTGTTTCTCTTCTATAATAGGCTACAGGCGCAGGAGTAGTATTCTTTCAAAAACTTTTCATATTATAGGAAGAAGCGAGATAGGCCTGTAAGACTTCTTTTCGTGAGATGGTTCGCCGGGTTTCAAGACCAATATGACTACCGCAACTTTCCATTGGCTCGGAACATATTCTAACCTTAGAGCGTCATTTATTATGTAAAGTAGGTTTATAAATCCTTTACGAGGAAGCATTTTTGAATTTCTGCCGTGATTAAGTCATTTCCTGGAGCTTTATTGGACTTAAGTTTCTTAATTTTTCTTTTTAATACAACAAGTGTAGCATTTCTTATTATGTAGCTTTCATTTGAGGTAAAATTCATATTAATTTTTTCGTTAAGTTCTTGCCCATCGAACGACTTAAATGTTTCCTCCAAGTAATCGGCGAATACCATCACTTTTTCCTTGTCACTTTTAGCCCATTCATTTTGGTTTTTCTTAATCGGGGGCACTGGAAGCTTTGGGTTTTTTGTTGTTTTTATAGCTTTCCAAAGTGGGTAGTTTAATTCCTTCAGCGTTGCGAAGCCTTCCAGGTAATTTTCAACTTCAAGGCTTTTAAATCTAATATCTCCGTTTTTAGCATATTACTCAAGCGATTTAAATGAGCTTTGTGTTGAGCAGCACGGGTTCACTGCCATTTCGTGCTTTTCGTTTCTCTTTCACTAAATCTTTTATTTCCTGAGGATATTTTATATTTTTATAGCAATGCATAACCCTTTGATAAGGTGTGTTAACCCAAGCTGCTTTTTTTATTATATCAACAAAGGTATCTACTGCGTCTTCAAGCTCAAGAAGCATTTGAAATGTAATTCAAAATTCAACATTGTCCTCGCAATCTTTTTTAAATTCACTTCAGTTGATTTTACTGTTTGTTAGCCTGTATTTATTGTACAATAAATATCAACTTATGCATAACTTTGTATTTTTCTGTGTCACCCTTACCAACTTTGTTTCCATTAAAAAGCACTTAGATATAAGAAAAAGTCGTAAAATTGACGACTTGAATGCACCGAATGTGTCGAATGCATTGTTTAGTGGTTTTAAAACATCTTTGCGTTATTGCCTTTTTAATAAAAAAGGTTTAAGGTACATCGGTTGAATGGTTTAAAATCCTATAGCGGACATGGGTAGAAACATTCTTAGTGTTTTATATAAACATTTAATTTAATTTAAATCTTACGGAGAAGTTAGCTCAGAGTCAACCCACAATATTTGCTGAGTTAGCCCGGGATTGACATACATCATTTTTTCCTACATATTACTAAATTATGATACCTTAATCAGCAGGTATAGAGAAATCTGCTTCAACTCAGATCAAAGTCAGTACTGGACAACTGGTCCCAAGTGTGCCGACCGGCACTTCAAATTTTAATGCTTACGTCTCATCTTACCTTATCTAGTCTTACCTAAAAAAGTCGTGATTTTTTGTGATTGAATGTACATTATGCATGTATCTATTGTTTACCTATTATATTTCGTGATTCTGATTTGTTTTTGTTGGTTATTTTTTTTATGATGATTTGTTTCGCATGTACTTACATACCTTATGTATGTAATTCTATAACATTTGTGCACACTTAATGACGGTTGAAATAATACCTAATTTTTCAAGCTTTGCGTGTTACAATTATAGTTTATTACCTATGTTTGTTTGTGTTAGTAAAGTTAATTTTTGTTCTTGTCCAGTCTGAATGTTTAGTATTTGTTAAGTATTTG
The DNA here is from genome assembly GCA_946251815.1 of Dasysyrphus albostriatus. Lineage (NCBI taxonomy): Eukaryota > Metazoa > Arthropoda > Insecta > Diptera > Syrphidae > Dasysyrphus > Dasysyrphus albostriatus. Next base: position 95,070,851 of record OX276336.1, read on the forward strand.
TTTATTCTTATTACTGTCTTCACCTGAGGTGTCCATGAAGGACAAATACAAATGCCTTTGAAGACTCATTAAGATTTTTTTCTTAAGACTTAAAAACTCCGAGTTACCTTGGAAAAATGAGGTTTTAGTCTATCGAATAATCCAAAAACGGCTGAGTTGCAGACCTAAATGAAATTTTAGTTTTATAAGCTCACGTTCAAATATTAAATGAGGTTTTTTAAAATCTTAGCAGATTGGCGGTAAAATTGCCTGCAATAAACGCTATCATCACAATAGCATTTGTTTTATGTATATTTAGAATAAGTAATACTGTCGCTCCAGCCTTATATTCTTAGCATATAGAAAAGATAATTTGTGTTATCATAAGTTGTTTTTATATATTTACAGATAAAAGCATTCGAATTGAATGTTAATCCAATAAAAACATTGACGTTATTCTTGGAGTCGTTTTTTCTCGTGCTACTTGAATTGAGACCCCTTGGAATAAACATATTTTCGCTTGCAAAATCATTCTGATCGATAGCAATGATCCGCACAACATCCAGTCGTTTGACAACGCAATGTTTAAATGTGTTGCGTTCAACAGCTTCGGCAAATTGTGAGAAAAGATATCAGGGTAATATTGCCACAGAAAGATCTGGAGATGGAAATAAAAATCTTCATTATAGCAATGAGGAAGGACACTGGACCAGTTCCGCATTTGAACCTGTTACTGCACAAAATACAACACTAGATAAATATGTGTGGAAAAACTTTAAAAAATGGGAAAATAAAATTGCTACGGTAAGAAATATAAAAAGTTTTTTTAAGATTTTTTTTTTGGAAAAATACATAAAATACAAAAAGGCCACAAAATCAAAAGAAAAAAGAGGCTGGGTACGACCCACACTATGGTAGCTTCCCATCATCGGTGTCCTCTGAAGCTAGTGGCCCGATGTTATTTTATTTTTAAAAAATCGCCAATTCAAGATCTCCAAAAACGTTTTTAGTCAAAGTCAATATCTTTAATAAGTGTTCTCAAGATATTTGAGAAGAAAAAATTTGTTTAAGATTTTTAGTAAAGTTTCTTGTAGTTTTTCACTTTAAGGAAAAAATAATTTTTTTTGAACTATTTTACAAAATTAATCAAATATCAATTATGAACTAGCGTATAGAATTTAATTAACCCAAAGCCTAAAACATTTTGTGTAATATCAGGATATTTGGGAGAGAAAAAAATCTCACCGATTTTGGAACAGTTTTATTGTACCTAGTGTTTTATTTTGGTTTAAGAAACATCAACAACAATATCATTGTTTTATCTCAAGATATTTGAGACGAAAAAAAATTTCGACAATTTTTAGTAAAATTTATTTTTAAAATTTAAGAAAAAACTGTTCATTCCATATTTTTACAAATTTTAACAATTTTTTACTATAAACTAATGTATAGAATAAAACTACAGTCTCAAACTAGTCATTAATATTTATAAGGATATTTTAGCCGAAAACTTTTCTTCAGCAGTTTTTTGGTTATTTTTAAAAAACTGAAAACGATATCTTCTCATTTTTTTTACAAATTTTTTAATGCGTCAGTGTGCGTAGAATAAAACTAACTCGAAGTCGATAACATCATTTGTTCTCCAGATATTCGAGACGTAAGAAACTGAACAAGGGTGTTTTTAAATTGCTATAGTAAAAAACCACACATTGAATTTTATTTTAAGTCTTTTCTGCACGTATTAAAACTTCTATAAAAAACTATCTATAAAATTAAATTTATTTGAAATTGATATTTTCATTAGTTCTAGAGACATGGTAAAAAAAAGCGAAGGAACGACACAAGACATCTCTCTAAAAATAATGAATTCCTGTTCTAGGGAGCTCGAAACGTGAAGATATATGTAAAAACTTTCGATTCGATAAATCGGACCAATTACAATAACCTCCAATAGGAAGTTAAAAAGTCAAACTCAATTTCTCTCTCATAATACTTCAGGTTAACATCTTTCTACTTTTTTCGCAATTCATTATTTTGATATAAGGAAATCATTTATCCGATAAATATTTTGCTTACTTTTCCTCCTTGAACTGATTCTAGGTATTTGCAAAACTTAATAAAGCACGCAAAACTTATTTTCAACGCAGGACTTTTCCGAAACGAATAAAAGGGTTTGAATAAGATAAGATCGGATCTTAATTCAACACATTCGAAAAAAAGCCTATACATATTGGAAACATTTAAGAAAAAATCTTTTTTCTTTCCATCAGTATTAAATAAATATGACTTAAATCATCAAAAAGCTTTTTCCTCAAAATAAATTTTAATGAAAAGAAACACACTCCAAAGTTTTTCATATTTTTTTTTTTTTTTGTTAACATCACAATATTTAATTTGTTATTTGAGTTTGTATAACACTCATACTCAGTGCCGGATTAGGAATAGAGCAACTTTCATCAACCGTTGATATTGAGCTAAACTTCGAGTACAATAAATTAGATGGGTACTTATATTATGATAGGCACCCGCAGGGGTGGGGGATTTAAAGGGGAGGCATTTCCCCACCCCCCCCCCCCCCCTAGCTCTGGAAAATACCACGCTTACAAGGTAATAAATATTTTAATTTTTTACTACGGACTTTTGCCAAATACTTGTCTTTTATCCGTCAAAGTCCATGATTTCCCCCCTGGAAGATTCACCCCCTCCGGGAAAAAAATCCTATGGGTGCCTATGTTTATCATACAAAATAAACGTAGGTAGGTACTAAATTCAAGTCCTTTGAAGATATACTGCATATTTGAGGAAAAAACGGGATCAATATTGTAATAGTATCTAATAATAATTTATTACTTAGTTTTAATTTATCACCAATCCAAGAATCGTTCGCTTAACGTAACAAGAGCCTAAGAAGCGGCCCTTTTGTTTAGAATTCAAAAACATCTTTATTCGTCTGAGTGCAGCACTGATTAGTGCAAATACAATACGATCAGTTATATTTTTTTTATTTAGGTAGATTGTTATTCAATATTTGAATTCTTATCAAAGAAGGTGTATAAATATACACATATGTTCATAATTGAGTATGGTGTCAAAGGTTTTTTTTTTTGAGACAGATATTGATATTTTTTTAAGTTTAATTGAAAATCAGACATTGATTTTCTAGACATCTTGTGTTATGGCATAAATAAAAAAAAAAAACTATTTATAAATACACAGTACACATTTTAAATGTAATATCATTATAGTCTTAATTTGTGATCAATTCTGCGCGTCTATCAAAATCAGTGACAGATGCCAATATTTGTTGTTGTGCTTACGTGTCATTTGAGATTCACAAACACAGCAATTTTTGTTTGCATATTTTCATCTCAAAATCTTTTTTCACTGAAATGAAAGATTTGATCTCTAAGTCGAGAATTGCTCTTTTGAAAGAAACATCTGGACAAAGTTTTAAGTAGCATCAGTGTAGCTCCGTCAGATTATTTGAAACAAAAATGAAGGTGATTAGAAAGAATTCAAACAAAATCTAAATAATTACCCATTGCTTTATTATTAGCAGGGTTGTCAGCGCTAAACAAGCGGTACCGCCAAAAACAAAATATAAATCGCCAAGCTTAAAATTTTCCACTTCATAAGTCTCCTTTTACACGAGGAAACTGACTAGCAACTTTCAGTTCCTAGGTGAAAAGAGCAGGAGCAGAAGTGGGTGAATAAAATCTCCCTGGTCCAAGATTTGAGGAGAGTTTTACATTTTTTATCACATCTAGTCTAAGGTGCGTTAAACCAATAGACTTTCGAAGATAATTTCAAAAATGATCTAGAAATGTTGTTTCCTCGTGGGAAAAGTACAAGAGATTTCTAATTAAATTAAAGGAACAATTAATTTGGTGGCGCAACAGCTCGTGGAGAGTCATGTTCTAGTGACTTACAACTCTCAACGATTCCTATGTGCGTGTTGATGGCAGGGGTCCTACAATTTTTTGACGAGTCCGAACGGCTAGATAAGAACCACTTCTTCGTGACAAGTATACTCTTGGTTCCTTGCAAGAGACAGTATCTCAGAAAAAACATTTCTTTTTTTTTAGGTGGCCAGGGGCTGGGAATTGAATCCAGACCTTCGGCATGATAGTCCTTGCAAGAGACAGTACCTCAGAAAAAACATTTCTTTTTTTTTTAGGTGGCCAGGGGCTGGAAATTGAACCCAGACCTTCGGCATTATAGTCCAACGCACTAACCATTGCGCCACGAGCTACAACAAAACTACTAGAAAACGTCTAAAAAATCTTCAGCAACTTATTTCTTTGTCCGAAATGAGACTGAATAGCCAAATTCAAAAATCATGAAAATGTAATCAAATTATTTTAGGAAGGGGAAATAATTTAATTTTCAGATTTAGTATTTTGATGGCCCATTTCAGTAAACCGCAGCAAAAAAAAAGATGCAAGGCTTAAATGATAATCAGAATAAAAAGAACAAAACATTTTTGACTTTGATTCAAATAATCAATATTGACAAAAACTGAAAATATAGCCTTTTACAGTACATAGCCAATCCAATGTTCGTGCCGCCGAATTAAATTTGAAGTTAAATTTCCAGAAAAAAAAACTGCTTTTCAAAATTCAGCTTTTTTTAGTTCTGATTTTCAAAATTCTGTTTTTCAAAACTCTGCCAAATTTATTACAGCAATATTTACAAAATCAAACCAGTCGTTGCGTACAGACAATAAACTTTTCTAATACCTGTTTTATGAAAGGTTCCGTTAAAAATGAATGTTTCTCCTAGCCAATCATGTTTTAAGAGAATCTATTCAAATGCTTAAGCTAGACCAAGGTACAGAAAAGTAGGAACTCAAAAAACAAGATTTTGAAAGACACAGTCGTCAATATTATGTAAGGCTATAACTAACCTATAGTACTCATATAGATTATTTCGTAGCAAGTACAAATGAGACTTGCCATATCTATGTCAAAAAAAGTCACCATAGCCAAATTTAATTGTTTAATAACATCCAAATGAGAGCACTCAGAAAATAATTGTTTGTATCATATCTATGATTTTGAAATCAATTTGTTATAGTTAAAAGAAAAAATGTATTTAAAAAAATTTCTTAAGAAGATATTAAACAATTACATCTCGTTGTGAGGACATGTCCACTTTACAATAAAAAACGGTAACGTAACTTTTTCTAATTTTTTTTCAAAACAACGCTCAAACAAAATTGTTCGTTATTAATTACTAAAATTCAGTCACATTGAATAGAATTTATAGATTTTTAAATTTGTAAAACCATCTGTAACGACAAAATATATGTGAATTTATCCGCTTTCCACTCTTTACGTCTAAGCTGATGAAATTTGAGCTGCGAATTTGAGCTACAAATATGTTTAGGAAAGGTACATAACTTACAACTTGCAGTTCAAAATTCTGTTTTGCGATGCAAATAATGATAAGTTATTTGGAAAATGTTAAAAAGCATACCGCTTGTTATGAATTATAATAAACAGAATTTTTAAAAGCAGAATTTTGAAAAACAGAATTATGAAAAATAGAATTTTGAAAACAGGATTTTTCTTTAGGTGACCAAGGTAATTAGTTTGTTTTGAAATGTCAAACTTGGAACTTTAATTCAAATATTTACCTTCAATTAATCGTGCCCTGAAATAAATTAAATTTTTTAAAAAATGTTTTTTTCAAGATTATTTTATTTTGGTATTAGGAAACCAAATATAAAATTTAAAAACCTAATACAAAACTTATATTTTTTACTTATTATACAGTAATTGTTTTTTGTTTGTATTTGATAAAGAATTTTCCCACAAAATGGTAAGAACCCACGTGCAAAAAAAATAAATAAATCGCAAAACAATTGAGATCAGTTTTCTGTTCAGTGACAAAATATAATTAGCTGATATTCTGACTTACTTTTTAGTCAACTTGCCAATAAAGTTGCCATGGCAGTTGGCAGCTGGACAATAATTTCTAGTCCCTTGGGTCATCTGAAAGTACCCAATGTTTGCATTTTTTTTTTTGACCTTGTGACAAATTAAGTTTTGGTGAATAATGATGCACTAAAGCAGCGTCCACACTATGCCAATCAACATTGTTGGTTAACATTGTCAGTCAACATGCTAGTGTGTAAGTTGATGTGTTGAATGTCATTTTTGTTAAACAATTTTTATGTTTTTATTTTTTTAATTTGTTAACGTGAATCTTAAAATGTATAGGAAATCTCGTTGATTTTGATGAGATTGTGGGCTTTTGGTTCGAAACCAAGATTTTACCCAACAACAATGTTGATCTTTTACACAACTCAACAAAATGTGGACGGGGCTTAATTTTCTAATTATGTTAATCCCATTTTAAAAATATGTATTAACGAAAAAAAACATTTCTCTGGAATTCGCAAAATCAATATGCTTCTTCATATGCACTTCACTATTCACAAGCACTTTTCTTGAAGATTAGGGGAGCAGTTAAGCGTTCGATAAGACTTGGTGAATCGTCCTAGCACACAATTCAACTGGTGATTGATGTTTCGAACCCTTTTAGGTCATACGTGGATTTTGTTAAGCTTTCCGAACCAAGAGTCTCTTGACTTCAGACTTCATTTTAAACGGGTATGAAATGATTTTAGGAACTTTTCTGGCTTGAAATGAATTGCTTTTGTAAAGATTCGGATTGATTCACCCCCTTCGCAAAAAGCCAAAATACCGGCACGTTGAATTTCAGATAAATGTTTTTTTGTCCATAATGTTCGTTAATACAAATTTAAAAATTTTATTTACCATAATTAGAACATCAGGGCATCAATATTTACCAAAAATTTTATTTGTCAACAGATTAAAAACTCGTTCTAATAAAATTTACTTTAAGTGTTCCTATTTTTATGGCAAAGTAAATCAATCACTTTAGGCATAATAATTGAAACTGTTCGCCTTCTTCTTTATTTTTGTGGTAAGAGCATACATAAAACTATTGCGTTCATAAAAATCAGTTAGTTTGTACTCATCGTTTTCATGCCACTAAATCGAAATAGTCGCTTAGTACAATATAATAGAAGGAGCTTTAGACTATACTTCCCATGATGCCGTCAAGAGGGCTCTTGTAAGCAAGTGTGTACCCATCACCATAACTCAGTGGATTCGTGAAGTGTTATGCACGAGAACAGCCGAGGCACTAGCAAGACCCAATTTACAGAAGATGGTCACAAAAAGAGGGAGGAACATAATCACCTTTGCTTTGGAGTCTTGTAGTAGATGAACTGCTAGAAAATTTAACATCCCAAGGCATACGCTGTATTGGCTACTCTGATGATATCGTCATCACAGCCTTGGGAAAATTTGAAGAAACTCTGCGATATAATTCAAAGAGGACTGAATATTACAAGAAATTGGTGTCTATAAGTGGGATTAAATATAAATCCAGCAAAGACAACGATAGTACCATTTACCAAAAAGCGACTTCTGCCAAACATGAAACCTATCCGGTTGGCTGGTGAAGTAGTCGAATCCCAGAGAGAGGTTAAATATCTAGGAATTACACTAGATAGTAAGCTCCTCTGGAACGAACATATCGAATCGACAGTCGGGAAAGCCACAAAGGCCCTTATAAGATGCAAAAGACTCGCAGGTAAATCATGGGGTTGCAAGCCAAACATCTTCAGATGGATGTAAGACCCATCATTACCTACATATGTCGAGCCAAACTAAACACAACTAGGAAATCACTGGAAAGAGTAAATGCTTATGCACTACCGGAACAATGAGAACTTATCCCACAGCAGCAATGGAAGTAGTTCTTCAAATGACCTCACTTCACGTGACCGTAAAGAGTACTGCTAAGGGAGCCATCTTAAGATTTACAAAGGAGGGAACTGGATCTGGAATAAACATTAGCCTCAGACACAGGAATTTGATTTGCAGTCCAACAAAAACATACCTCCTAGACATGTAAAGAGATGGCATGATTAAAAAGTATAATTTTGAAACAACAAATTAAAACGGAATAAAGTAGCAAAAAAGAGTGGGTAGCCGAAACGGTAAATTAAACTCTTGAAGAAATGCCATCTAGTGGTACAGTGATGGATCGAGAACGTTTTAGGGGACTGGTGCTGGAGTTTTGGCACCTAGAACCAATCTCATTAGGCCACAAGCATCTTCTAGGCAGTAAATCATAGATAAACTAATAAAGATGGCAATCCTCGGCTGTCAGTTTGATTTGCCTACAAGCTGAAGCGAACAGCTGTAATGATTATATTTGCAAAGTATTAGTGAAAAGCAGTACAAGCCGCACACATAGAATCAACTAGTCACTCACCACTAGTGACAGCCGCACACATAGAAGCAACTAGTCACTGACCACAGTCTGTATAGGAATGGTGAATTAATTTGTCGGTTATTTTTGAAAATCGTGGACATGTTCAAAAAGTATGAAAACCTGAAGAACGAAATTTAAAGTGCTTACTTAACCTTATATACGACTATCATCCAAATTAAAATTATGTGGAAGATTTGGAGCAAAAGGTGTAGGTTACTGATATAATACCCGTGGCAAATAAGTGGTACGGATATTATAGTGTGTCATGTTCATGTTATAAACTACGAGAGCAAAATGGTAAAAGCATGGTTTCAAGACTTGAGTTTTTCTTGTTTACACGAGCATTGATTTTTTCGGGAAAGTGCTTCTCACTGGGAAACTTATGAAAATGATGCAGGAAGCTTGAATTTTGATTTAAGAAAAAATTTGTGTATTCTTTTTCACAAAACAACTGCTCTAGCAGGATTTTTTTTTTTACTTTTGTAATATTGCAAAAATAAAAATAAAAATAAAATTTGGTTAAGGAAAAAATTTGTATATTCTTTTTCATAAAACAACTGCTCAAAGGGGAAATGTTTTTACTTTGGTAATTTTCAAAAATGTGCCACTGTAATGTCTGTTCACGTACTCCCAAAAATACAAATTTCCACGAATTTAGCCCAAAGTTCTGTTAAAGCTCATATAAAATAAATAAAATTCGTAGTTATGGGAAGAACATGAACAGACTTGTATAGTTAAGGCTTAATACGCAATCTAATACCACGTTCCCACGAAACCGATCTAGAGTTTTTATTGAGATTTCATCGAAAAATTCATGAAATCTTGTTCCATATACTTGAAATATCAATAGTTTTTAACTACAAGCTCGAATTTCATTTTGGTGGGAACATATATTGACAAATTGTTTTTGTCTTTATTTTCATTGGTGTTTGGTGTTTACACGGGACTATTTCTGCTATTACACGATAATTTTTGAGTCATACCTTTTTTTGAAACTAAATTAGTGCAAACTGATAGATTAGATATTTGTCTCGTTCGTATTTATTTAAATTCACCGAGATCGCGCATTTCGAAATTTCAAAACTGTATGGGGAAATGTGAAGATTCGGACTGAAATGTCCGGTTCCACTCCTAAACCAAAGCGAACGCGGGGCGACGACGATTTTTTGTTGTTTTTTAGTATTGTGTATGTGTCATATTTTGAACTACTGTGAATGATTCAAATTGTAATTGGTTTGGGAGAGCCTTTAAAGGTTGTGTACTTGCCATATTTTGTATCTTTACGAATGATTCGCTATGATTTCATGTTGGTTTGGGGTTGCCTTTATTTATTAGTTAAATCCACACCTAAATCCGTTGTTCATTTTTTTAATTCATGCTTTATGAGTGCAATTGAATTAAAAGCTCCTTCAAAACAACACCAAATCATAGCAAATTATTCGCAATGATACAAAATATAACAGATAAACAATGCTTAGCAAAAATAAAAAAACTTTCGTCAACTCTCTTCCCTTTTGGAAATTAAAATTTATATTCATATTCAATTAATATACCTACTACCTACTCTTGTGCACTATTGAAGTAATAATTGAAAAGCCTACTACGCAAAAATGAAGCTACGAGTAGGACATGTGAAAATAGATTTAAATTTTCGTCACTTTGTTTTAAGCCTCACCCAAACCAACGCGAATGTGGAGCGATTCGCAGCGAATCATTCACAATAGTACAAAATATGACAATTACATAACGCTAAACAACAACAAAAATTCGTCGTCGCTCCACATTCGCGTTGGTTTGGGAGAGCCTTTACGCTGCTACACACTAGTTTACGCCAAATACGTACCAATGTGAACCGGGCCCTACTTTGGTTTCTATTTGTTGAACACGCTCCGTGGTCAGAATTATTCACCTCGGTCTGTCAATTAGATGTCAAAACAAAATCAAATACGGGGTGTCCCCTATTTCATGTAGGATAATTTATGAAATAATATTTTTAGAAAAACAAATTGTTTAAGAGGGGCCGATTATTTCTCCCCTTTTAGATAGGAAATAAAAAAAAATAACAATTAATCAAAATTAAATTAATTTTTTTTTTTTGAATGAATGAAAATAACTTAAAAATACTACAATAGCTACGAGATCATGCTATAATTTCTTAAAATCCATTCTCAAATCAATTTTTCAAATTAAGTTGTTTCGTAATGATTTTTTAAAAAATAATATTCAAACTTTAAAGTAAAAAAAAAGTTAATGTTTTTGTTAAAACTATTAAGTTTTTTAACATTATGAATTATAATTTCAGTAAAAAGTATTCAATACTCCTATATTCAACACTCAAAACCAAATGCTTAGATGTCGTGAAGTTTAAAAAAATCAAAAATAGCTGTTGTTGTTTTATTATATTCGATAGAGATGCGCATCTGGATTACCTTTTAACACGTGCAACAAAAACGATTTTGAAAATTCCTCAGTTATCTTTTTTGTACTTAAAGTTAATCCAGATCAATACCCGAAACCCGACAGAAGATAATAAAACCCACCTAATATCTACTTTAATGCTTCTAAAGTGGAAAATGAGAGTTTAGTGGAATTTAAACAACAAATTGAAGTTCCGGGTGTCAAATTGCAGAAAAACTTTTTTTTTATTTCGTACTTTCTTAACTATTTTTTTTCTTAGAATATATCCAACAATAATTTTAAAATTATTTTGGATGAAGAAAGGGCCACCCTGTATTATATGCAAGACGCATTGAAGATGAACGGAAATCTGAGTGATTGAAAACAATTTATAGATTAATTTTTTGTATTTTATTATAATTGTGGATGAATATTAACTATTAATTACAATTGTTTGTATACATTAAACAATTTAACAACGATATTTTTGTTTTTAGCCGAAGAATTTTCAAAACTATTTTCCAATTTTCAAAAGAAAAAAAAAACTGAGCTGTCAAAACAAATAAATCTCACCGCGTTACATTGTTGTTGGAATTCACATCTATTCATCGTCACGAAGTGAAATTACAAATACAACAATGTAAACAAATGGGTTTTGGAGGGTGAAACGTACGAAAGATTGGCTTCTTGGTAATTGATATTCTCTGCAGTAAATGCCATAGGAGAATGTGCAGAACGTAACCTCGGAAAAAACTATAGATACCAAAATATTGCCATAATGTCAGACAGTCAGGCCGCACTTAAACTCATATACCATAGGCTCTAAACTAGTATGGGAGTGTGTGGATAGACTAAATGAACTGGAGAAGAAAAAAATTTCATACTCTGGGGGAAAAAAATGTGTATAGTGTGGAAACAAAATATGACAGGTATTAATACAAGATGTGACAGCCCATCTTACACATCTTGACAGCTCTGAATACATGATTTGACATGTATTAATACTTTACAATTTTTAGGGTTGGTTCAAATTTTTAATACATTTCATCTGTGTGTCAACACAAGTTTGGCATGTATTAATACAAGTGTGGAAGGAAAATTTGAAAGTCATATTTCCCACAAATTTGACAGTCGCAATGAATTCTTTCCCACTTTCAATTTGACATGTATTAATACTCAGTGGGCTAGTGTGGAAGGCCTTTAAGCTGAGACAGGCCAAACTTTTACTTGGGAGTTATAACCAAGAACGTTTCCTATCCAGTATAAACTTAAGTAGGAACAAACTCAGAATAATGGGCAATATGTTTACTTATAACGTGGTTTTATTTTAATCAGTCAAATACTCATTATTTATAAAACAGAAGTTTATTTTGTCAGAAGACTTAAGTGCAAGGTGGCTTTTAATATATATTTTTATTTTTTTTAAAACTTAATTTATTTTGTTTTATATTCTTAAACATATTTAATTCTTTATTTTTAGGTTTGTGTGGTCTCAGGTCGACAATATACTTATGCTAAACTGCGTGATTCTAGTGCTGCGCTTGCTATTGCGCTTCAACATAAGTTGAAACTTCAGTCTCGCGAAGTAATTGCTGTTTGTTTGCCCAATTTACCAGAATTTCCAATAGCTTCATTGGGGGCAATTGAAGCTGGCTTAGTGGTGACAACTGTAAATCCCATTTACACAGCAGGTAGGTAGCTTTAAAGTGGTTTTATTTAAGTAGAATTTCTTAGGAAAAGTCAACCCTTCTGGAATGCTTTTCTGCTAAATTTGGTGTGTTCTTCTAAAATGCATTACGACGTTTCACTAGAACATCAAATTAAGTTTACATTATTTAATGAAGATTTGTCTGATACGTAAAATATGAACTTCGCTTTGTGGCCTGTAGCCGAGTACATCTGTAGTACCTAGTGCTAGTACCGGAGCAGCTAGAAATTTGCGATGAGGCTCCAAATTAGCAATTATTTATGTGGGAGGGGTGTGCCGACAAAAGACCTGTTTTCAGTTAAAACTGATTTAAATGTTTTATTTCACAAATTTGAATATACAATTAATAGATAATTTAGTTGAAGTTTAATAAAAAAAAGTTAATAGAGGGTCGATGCGTCGTGATCGTTATGTCCTCTCTCTGTCTATAAGTTTTTCCTCGCTGACGGGTATCCAGCTATCGAAAATCGAACGTTTTTACGGTACATGGATTAACAGAAGATAATGGAATGATAGATAGAATAGTGGCCTAGGGATTAGGGGTAATGAGGCACATCCTACATCCGGCCATCATATGCTGAATCCGTCTCGGATAAATCGGGTGTGGTACCCTCGTCATCAATATTTATCCATCGTTTCATAAGATCTACAGCAGATGAGGTGTTATTGTGGCCTTCGTGGTTTCCAATTTTACTTAGTTCGTAGCGATCGTTGCGTTTGATTTTTGTCACTTCGTACAGACGGAGGTACTTAGGTTGAACTTTAAGTCCTGGTCCAAATTGCGCACCTTGTATTACCACAAGGTTGTGAACGGCGTATTTGTAGGCTGATTTTCGGTTTTTGTAGTAGCTTTTTTTGTTTTCCTTCTGCAATGTTCCTATTTGAAGTTTAACGTCTTGTTGTAACTCAACTCTGCTTGCTTCGAATTCGTTTCGTATCTCCTTTTCTTTCATTTCCAAAAGTCTCTTATCTTTTTCCTTTCTCATGGGCACACCCACCAAAAGTCAAAATTGCTTTTTTTGTAACTCTAGAAACTATTGAGTTAATCGTTCGTTGAAACCGTGAAACATGTTGTTTAAGTGGATTATTAATCGATATCTTGGTGAGCATTTCTTTGATGATACGGTTCATGTAGTCCACTTGGCCATTACCCCGAGGAACACCAGTCGTGATTTGAACATTTTGAATATTCCTTTGCTGGCAATACTCTTTGAATTCTTTCGATATAAAGGCAGTGCCTTTATCCGATAGAATTCGATGTGGGTTTCCAAATATCAGAGAATATCAATTACCAAGAAGCCAATCTTTCGTACGTTTCACCCTCCAAAACCCATTTGTTTACATTGTTGTATTTGTAATTTCACTTCGTGTCGATGAATAGATGTGAATTGCAACAACAATGTAACGCGGTGAGATTTATGTGTTTTGACAGCTCAGTTTTTTTCTTTTGAAAATTGGAAAATAGTTTTGAAAAATATCGTTGTTAAATTGTTTAATGTATACAAACAATTGTAATTAATAGTTAATATTCATCCACCATTATAATAAAATACAAAAAAATAATCTATAAATTGTTTTCAATCACTCAGATTTCCGTTCATCTTCAATGCATCTTGCATATAATACAGGGTGGCCCTTTCTTCATCCAGAATAATTTTAAAATTATTGTTGGATATATTCTAAGGAAAAAAATAGTTAAGAAAGTACGAAATAAAAAAATAGTTTTTCTGCAATTTGACACCCGGAACTTCAATTTGTTGTTTAAATTCCACTAAACTCTCAATTTCCACTTTAGAAGTATTAAAGTAGATATTAGGTGGGTTTTATTATCTTCTGTCGGGATTCGGGTATTGATCTGGATTAACTTTAGGTACAAAAAAGATAAAGGCCACTTTACACGATTATAGAAGTCATATGACTTCTCGTATGACCTATCAAAAAATTCATACCATATCGTCTGAACACACTCATATATCTCAAATGACTTCTCAAAAGCAAAAAGCATATGACTTTTTTGACATTAGAACTGCAGCTAATTCCATTTGAGAAGTCAAACGAGATTTTTTATTTTCATGGAAAGTAGTGAATTCAGAGTATTGAAAATAAAAATATTTCTACAAAAAAAATTTATTTTGAAAGAAAACAACAATGGATAATTCATAAAAAGTAGTTTTGCTCCACAAACATTTATTTGCTTATGACTTTTTTTTCTTTTATTATGGTTTTGACAGATAATCATAGGAAAAATCAAATGCGAAGTAAAGACGTGTAAACATAAGAAAATTATAACCGTATGAAATGATAGCTCATATGAGAAATCATACAGAAAATATAATGACAGGTCATATGACTTATATTATCGTGTAAAGTGGCCTTAACTAAGGAATTTTCAAAATCGTTTTTGTTGCACGTGTTAAAAGGTAGTCCAGATGAGCATCTCTATCGAATATAATAAAACAACAACAGCTATTTTTGATTTTTTTAAACTTCACGACATCTAAGCATTCGGTTTTGAGTGTTGAATAAAGGAGTATTGAATACTTTTTACTGAAATTATAATTCATAATGTAGAAAAGTTAAATAGTTTTAACAAAAACATTAACTTTTTTTTTACTTTAAAGTTTGAAAATTATTTTTAAAAAAATCATTACGAAACAACTTAATTTGAAAAATTGATTTGAGAATGGATTTTAAGAAATTATAGCATGATTTCGTAGCTATTGTCGTATTTTTAAGTTATTTTCATTCATTCAAACAAAATTAATTTAATTTTGATTAATTTTTATTTTTTTTTATTTCTTATCTAAAAGGGGAGAAATAATCGGCCCCTCTTAAACAATTTGTTTTTCTAAAAATATTATTTCATAAATTATCCTGCATGAAATAGGGGACACCCCGTATTTGGTTTTGTTTTGACATCTAATTGACAGACCGAGGTGAATAATTCTGACCACGGAGCGTGTTCAACAAATAGAAACCAAAGTAGGGCCCGGTTCACATTGGTACGTATTTGGCGTAAACTAGTGTGTAGCAGCGTAAAGGCTCTCCCTAACCAACGCGAATGCGGAGCGACGACGAATTTTGTTGTTGTTTAGCGTTATGTAATTGTCATATTTTGTACTATTGTGAATGATTCGCTGCGAATCGCTCCACATTCCCGTTGGTTTGGGTGAGGCTTAAAACAAAGTGACGAAAATTTAAATCTATTTTCACATGTCCTACTCGTAGCTTCATTTTTGCGTAGTAGGCTTTTCAATTATTACTTCAATAGTGCACAAGAGTAGGTAGTAGGTATATCAATCGAATATGAAATAAATTTTAATTTCCAAAATGGAAGAGAGTTGACGAGTTTTTTATTTTTGCTAAGCATTGCTTATCTGTTATATTTTGTATCATTGCGAATAATTTGCTATGATTTGGTGTTGGTTTGAAGGAGCTTTTAGTTCAATTGCACTCATAAAGCATGAATTAAAAAAAAAAGAACAACGGATTTAGGTGTGGATTTAACTAATAAATAAAGGCAACCCCAAACCAACATGAAATCATAGCGAATCATTCGTAAAGATACAAAATATGGCAAGCACACAACCTTTAAAGGCTCTCCCAAACCAATGACAATTTGAATCATTCACAATAGTTCAAAATATGACACATACACAATGCTAAAAAACTACAAAAAATCGTCGTCGCCCCGCATTCGCTTTGGTTTAGGAGTGGAACCGGACATTTCGGTCCGAATCTTCACATTTTCCCATACAGTTTTGAAATTTCGAAATGTGAGATTTTGGTGAATTTAAATAAATACGAACGAGGCAAATATCTAATCTCACAGTTTGCACTAATTTAGTTTCAAAAAAAGGAATGACTCAAAAGTTATCGTGTAATAGCAGAAATAATCCCGTGTAAACACCAAACACCAATGAAAATAAAGACAAAAACAATTTGTCAATATATGTTCCCACCAAAATGAAATTCGAGCTTGTAGTTAAAAACTATTGATATTTCAAGTATATGGAACAAGATTTCATGAATATTTCGATGAAATCTCAATAAAAACTCTAGATCGGTTTCGTGGGAACGTGGTATTAGATTGCGTATTAAGCCTTAACTACAAGTCTGTTCATGTACTTCCCATAACTACGAATTTCATTTATTTTATATGAGCTTTAACAGAACTTTGGGCTAAATTCGAGGAAATTTGTATTTTCGGGAGTACGTGAACAGACACTACAGTGGCACATTTTTGAAAATTACCAAAGTAAAAATATTTCCCCTTTGAGCAGTTGTTTTATGAAAAAGAATATACAAATTTTTTCTTTAACCAAATTTTATTTTTATTTTTTTATTTTTATTTTTTATTTATGCAATATTACAAAAGTAAAAAAAAAATCCTGCTAGAGCAGTTGTTTTGTGAAAAAGAATACACAAATTTTTTCTTAAATCAAAATTCAAGCTTCCTGCATCATTTTCATAAGTTTCCCAGTGAGAAGCACTTTCCCAAAAAAATCAATGCTCGTGTAAACAAGAAAAACTCAAGTTTTGAAACCATGCTTTTACCATTTTGCTCTCGTAGTTTATAACATGAACATGACACACTATAATATCCGTACCACTTATTTGTCACGGGTATTATATCAGTAACCTACACCTTTTTTTATTTAAAGTTGCTCCAAATCTTCCACATAATTTTAATTTGGATGATATATAAGGTTAAGTAAGCACTTTAAATTTCGTTCTTCAGGTTTTAATACTTTTTGAACATGTCCCACGATTTTCAAAAATAACCGACAAATTAATTCACCATTCCTATACAGACTGTGGTCAGTGACTAGTTGCTTCTATGTGTGCGGCTGTCACCAGTGGTGAGTGACTAGTTGATTCTATGTGTGCGACTTGTACTGCTTTTCACTAATACTTTGCAAATATAATCATTACAGCTGTTCGCTTCAGCTTGTAGGCAAATACAACTGACAGCTGAGGATTGCCATCTTTATTAGTTTATCTATGCCAAATATGCTCTCAAGGAATACCATCTTTTTAAGAACTTCATCCGTTATTGTTGTATTGACTGAAAAGACCCACACGAATTTTGTAAAACCATCCGTGACAGCGAAAATATACTTATAGCTCTTAGTTTGTTGATGGTATCGGGCCAAGGTGGTCTACATGATAAGTGTGAAGCGGTATATCTACTTTTTCTAGTTAACCTTCTTGTTTTCTGCTTTTCTTGACTGCAAGAATGCAAGACACACAGTTCAAAATAATACCTGCAATTTTTATTTGAATAGAAGGAATTATGTTTCTGCCTGACTTTTGCGCATTGATGTGACCTGGTTCGTGCACGTTTCAAATAATTTTCTTTTGCATGTTTTTTGGGACAACAAGTTAATAAGAGCCTTTGGCAAACTTGTATAAAACACCAGATTTGTTTACGTAATCTTCGTGGTTATCTCGTCGCAGTACATTCAGAATCAGCTTACAAGTTTCGTCTTTGCTTTGCAAGTTTTTAACTCGATATAAAACACCCGTTTTGATATTTGTTATCGTAAGTACTCTGCTAAGGGCGTCTACATATTTCATCGCAGTACCTGGTCTATGCAAAATCACACAATCGTATTCTTCTAGTTGTAGAGTCCATCTCGCTACCCGAGAACATACCTTTGAAGTTCAAATTTGGCAAAAAAAATACAAAAATCAATTTGCAACTATTCAAATTTCACTGTGAAGTCAGCAGTACTTTTTTCAGCGAAATTAATAGTGCAAAATGGATTTTTCGATTTTTGTGTCAAATTTCGACTTCAAAATTTGAGCTGAGTTTTTTCTTCAAGGAAATGAAAATTTAAAACCGCTTCAAAATACACGTGAATTATTATAATGAAAATATTATTGTTTTTTCACGTGTATTTTTGATACTCAGTTTGGAATTTTTAATACTCACTTCGAGTGGAAAAGAAAAATAGTTTTTTATGAAATTTATTTGACTGAATCTTGAAATATTTTTTGAAGAATATTTATTTTTATTGCGTATTTTGTTGTATTTTCATGTCTTGTGTTATTTTTGAACTGTCGGTAGCAATAAAAATAAATTAAATGACAAATGTCAGACTTTTCCACATCTCCTTATTTTTTCCTAGTGGTTGTACATTGGGAAATGAAAAACATTTCGTAAAATACAATCGAACCGGTTCATATTATCTTTTCGAATTTGGGTACTCATCTCTCGTTGCGAATTCCATCGCTTTGAATTAACCGGCATTTTTGTATGAATATTTCATTTTTACTCGAACTGAGTACTAGGCTTTAAGTACATAAAAAACTGCAAAATTGGCACGTTAAAACTAGTTTACAGTTTCCATGCGCAAAAAAAATCAATGCAAATATTCTCGCATGCCTAATATATTTGAGGTGAAATGAAAAATCAATTGTTTGCATGATTGGCCTACAGTTTGATGCAGAAAAAAAACATTGCTGCCATGAAATGTCATGCAAAACAATGTACCGGCAATTGTTTTGCATACGAAAAAATTGTGGTAAGTAAAATATGTTTTTTTTTTATGGTCGGTTTACACTTCCACAAAAAAATATATTCACCTCAAGGCATTATTTGCATGCAAATGGTTTTTGCATCCGAAAATAACTGTTTACTATTTTAAAGCATATAGTTTATCTTTTAGGGTAATGTTATGCCTCTTTGGGTGGTTTAAGCCAAGCCAAACATTTTTTGCCTTGAATAATATACAATTAAGTGCATAGAATAAGTGGAAAATTGTTTTAAAATTTTTGGATTTTTTTTCGCATAGGAACTGTAAACTAAGCTAGCTCCGTTACTGAGAAAAGGACTGTTCTGCTAACTTCACACTGAAGTTAGCAGTGCAGTATGAAATTTATTTTTATGTAATTAGTTCAAAATTTGGGGTATCCTTTTCTGGAAATGCTAATTAAACTGCAAATTCAAAGCCTTATTTCAGTCTGGTTTCTGAGAAAGGATCATGCACTGCTAACTTCACAGTAAAGTTGGCAGTGTAATGGGTTATACCACCTAATATTTGCTAAATCCGGAATAGGATTGCATACAAAGTGCAAAAAAAACTGCAAATTCCTGCCATGCTCCCATAGGTGTAGCCTAAAATTGTTTTGCTAATTTCATAGAAGTCAAATAACACCAAAAGGTGCTATGAATTTAAATAAAGAAAAAAAGCCAGCTCTCAAATTGAGAAACAATTGGTAACACAAATATGGTTTCTAATTTCTGCAAATAAAAAATATCATTTGGATCATTTTTTCTATGGTTCTGACTGGAAAATAAGTAATAATAAATTAAACTTTTGATACTCGTATTTTCGGGGTAGAAATGAATCATTGGAGCTATTATACCTATATTTTCTTTCGATTTCATGTTTTGTGTTTTTTCCTTTTTGACCGTTTTATATGGAACCACACATATTTTTCATAATACTCAAGTACTTTTTAAAAAAATTACCTACTTATACTTAACCTTTAACTTTTACAGAGGAAATTGCAAGGCAACTAACATTGAGTAATGCAAAGTGTATAATTGGTACTGTAAGGTGTTACAAAGTACTTAAAGATGCTTGCGCTATCGCTAAGAAAAATATACCAATCATCACTATTCGAACAAAGAACAATGATTCAACTCCAGCTGGTGCTGTCGACTTTTTCGAACTAATCAACACAACTAATGTAGATTACAGTTCCTTAAAAGACACTGGAATCTGCGCTAGTGATGTGGTTCTTCTACCATTTTCGTCAGGTACGACTGGACTTCCAAAAGGTGTGCAGTTGTCTCACGAAAATATAACAATAAATTGTGAACAAGTGCAAGCCAAGCTTCCATACGAATGCGTTGTGAGGGAAACAACAGAAACAAATCAGGAGGTGGTTCCATGTGTCCTGCCGTTCTTCCATATATACGGTCTAACGGTTGTCATGCTGTCGAAATTGTTCCTTGGTACTAAATTGGTTACACTTCCACAATTTAAGCCTGACGATTTAATTAAGGCACTCCATGAATTTAAAGGAAGTTCTTTGAATTTGGTACCGCCAATTGGTGAGTTAGAGAGACAAGAGAATTCTTTTATCTAATTTTGACTTTTCAGCTAATTTTTTGACGAATTCACCTAAAGTACTAGTGGAACATGCTTCCAATCTTAGAATGATCATGTCTGGAGCAGCACCAATCGGACAGTCAGATGTAGAACGCATGTTAAAAAAGTAAGACCCTCTTCTATAAAGTACTCGTATAACTTAACAAAATAAAAACAAAGTTTATGAAACGATTTTTTTTAAAATTTTTTAATAGATTTCCGAACTCAACATTTATGCAGGGATATGGCATGACTGAATTATCTCCAGTTGCCTTAATGACAGCTAATAATTGTACCAAGTACAGTTCAATTGGTCAACTAGTTGGTAGTACTGATGCTAAAATTGTCTCTTTGGAAAGCGATGACGGGAAGGGTGTGGGTCCAAACGTTACCGGGGAGCTATTAATTCGTGGACCTCAAACAATGGTTGGCTATTTGAACAATGATGAAGCAAAT
Source organism: Dasysyrphus albostriatus (assembly GCA_946251815.1). Lineage (NCBI taxonomy): Eukaryota > Metazoa > Arthropoda > Insecta > Diptera > Syrphidae > Dasysyrphus > Dasysyrphus albostriatus. The sequence continues at coordinate 95,091,812 of OX276336.1, forward strand.
CAAGATATATTCCGAGAAAGTGCTAATGGATCCGGCAAATGGCTTCGTACAGGAGACGTAGCATATTACGATGATGATGGTTTGTTCTATATCACCGATCGCATGAAGGAACTTATCAAAGTTAAAGGCTTCCAAGTGCCACCAGCTGAACTTGAAGAGTGCTTACGCAACCATCCAAAAATTTTAGAAGCTGGTGTCGTTGGTATTCCTCATAGCCAGCATGGCGAAGTACCAAAGGCATTTGTAGTTCTACGACCGAACGTTGAAGCTACTGAAGAAGAAATTAAGGAGTTTGTAGCAGAAAAGGTGGCACATTATAAACATTTAGAAGGTGGAGTTCAGTTCATAGAAGAAATTCCTAAAAACGCTTCAGGGAAAATTTTAAGAAAAAATTTAAAATCTATGCACTCTTAAAGTATTGTTTTTTTTTATTAAGTTTTTAACATTATTTTGCTATAAAATATAAATGTGTAATATGCATACCTACTCGTATGTGTAGCTGTACAGGAGCTAAATCTGGTTTTATTTACTAACAAACTGAAATGAAATTTGTTTAAATTAATAGCTTTTTCATTAAGTGAAAGCATTCCGGAAAGAGGCTAAGTATTGAATATACAAACAAACATATAGTTAAGGAGAAAGTGAAGAAAATAGTCAAAAGTACATATCGTCGTCGTTCAATAAAAACTCCATAACTTCATTTCATTTAAATTTGAGAAACTTGTACCTACTTGTTAAGAATTTTTAATTACCATAATTTAAAAATGTTTGATGTGACTAAATTTTTCCATTTAAATAAACTAACATTAGACCATAAAGACCATTTACAGAACTAAAATGTGTATATTTTATTAAATATATCGTTTTTACGATAGGTTTCTTGGTTCCTAAAAAAAAAATGGAGTTAGGAAATTCTCATTGAACGACGATGATATATCTACTTAGAAATTCATTCCTTTTTCGAAAAAAAAGAAGCTTCCACGCTATATCTTCGCTTTTTGAATTTTCAGCAAATAGCAACAAAGGTATTTTTACTATAATTACTCTATTCTACTTACCTTGTTCCCGTAAGCTGTGTCCGTCAGTCACCGAGCGAAGGATATGGAGGTTATGACATTATTGGATTTCTTTATTAGCCTTACTTTAACTTTGAAAACCCTTGATTTTTTCCACAAGAAACCAACACAATTTGTTTTCTTAAAAAATAATTCTTGTATGTTTTGAAACATGTTTGATATGCCAATTTTTAGTATTAGAAAATGTGTATTAAAAACCCAAATTAAAAAAAACCTTAATTCCTCTTTGGAATATTCAGACTTATTTACAGTTACACATGGAAAATATTTGACCCACAAAGTTTTTGTTTTTGAAAACTTAATGAGTTTCGAAATAGCTTCTTATGGCCTTTAGTCCTACAAATTGGCGTTTCGTCCGGCTTACTCACTTGGACTCATCAGTGTTGATTATAATGAGTTTCGCCTAAACTTCTCTAGGCTTGAAATAAACTTCTCTAGGCTTGACATAAACAAAAAAACTTGCGCAATGGTACCAGTACCCTCTATTTTTCTTTCGTTTGCCGTCAAAAAACAAGTGACTATTTAATTTCACCAGAAATGAGTAGCTACCTCCTCACAAAAATGGGGAATTTTCGTTTTTCGGGTGAATAAGCGAAAAGTGAAATGTCAATTTTTCAGCATGGAATGTTGTTACCGTGAAACTCATAATTATTCTGATTGAATACTCAAAACAAAATTTAAATTTTTTAAAAATCTAAAATGTATTTATTTTGTTATTTTTTATGCTTACATTTTTAAGGCACTTTTAAATTAAAAAATTGATCAAAATCGGTGAAGCCGTTAATAAGAAAATCAAAAACAAAAAACCCGTTATATGGCAGGTACCTACCGTTAATAACAGTCTTTTGTAACAAAAAATTACCAAAAAGTACACCATGTTAACAATAATTCACTTTTTTTCAAAGCCGTTTTTGAGGTAAATAAGTTTTTCTTAAACGTTTGTAGGCAAGTATAGTTATTTTTTGACCTAAGAAAAACCTCTAGTTGAAAATTTGAAGAAAATCGTTTCAGTAGTTCGTAGTCATGGATCGGAAAATGGATAGGTGTATAATTTGTTGTTAATTAGTTGTGACAGTTTCGAATTCGTCGTTCTGTTTTCAATGTTTTTTTCTTTGTTAAGCGGTAAAAACTTCTTAGATTTAATATTTTAGTGCTTAGTAATTTGACGTTGATTAGTCGTTAAAAAGTTGTGAAAAAAAAAATTAATTTTATCGTGCGGTGTTTTCTATGTGTTTGTCAACTAAATTGCCTCATTTGACCCAGTGAAAAAGTAATAAAGCAATATATGTATTTAATTGCAAACTCTTTTCGAATGTCATATAAATTTTGTAATTAAAGCAAACAAATATTGCATAAGAATGTTTAAACTATCACATTTAATCAGTGGCTAGTTAAAGATAAATTACTAATCAATTAAATCAATTGAGTAATTAAAGCAAAAATATTGCACAAAGATGTTAAAATTATCACAATTAATCAGTGGCCAATTAAAGACAAATTGTTAATCAATTAAAATTTCAATTTCCGGAGCTCTGCTGAATCATATGAGTTAAGGAAAACAATACAAAAAACAGAAAACATCACATCAAAAAGTTGAATTTGTCACAACTAATTAACAGTAAGCTATTAAGCAATAAAACGTTAAGTTTAAACCACTTTTCTAAAAAAAAACATTGGACGAAAAAAATTCGAAATTGTAACTGTCAAAACTCATTAACGACGGATTTTCGAGTTGGTACAGTGCTTCCTTGAGCCAAGTTAGCAAAGAACTAAAAAAACGTAGAAAATATTTCAGGACAAATTCGAAATTGCCCATAACTAATTAAAGACAAATTATTAAGCGATTAACAATTCGGTTTAAGCATTTTTACCCCTTTTTTATGTGATGCATTGCTAACTGATATCCAGCTAGCAAAGGACCCAAACAAAACATAGAATATTCTACGATTAAATTCAACTTTATACAAATAATAATTAAAGATACTAGCTCACGGCAAATTATTTAGCCATACAACATTAAATATAAGAAGTTTATACGACTTTTCGAATTTTATTAAGTTAGCAAAGCACCAACAAAAAAAAAAAATGAATACATTGAACGAAAAATTCGAAATTGTCACAACCTTTAAGGTAAAAGGGCCAATGTCCATTTTTTTTTTACAAAATTAACTTATTACTACACTATTTGATTCAGCGGAGGATGTTCTACGACTGTGATTGGAGACATATGCTTTTCAAAAGTAATTCGATTTTTATAAATTAAAAAGCAAAATTTTCGACTCTTCAAAAATTTAAAATTGGATACTAGCCCTTTAAGACCCAAGGTACAGAATTATTTAATAGTTTCAAGTGGATTTTCGGAAACAGTAAAAATACGTCAATTTTCAAAATGGGTCAAAATGAAAAAACCTTAAACGGATATATGTCGGAATTTGTATATACATACTTTTATTTGTTTCTAGATGTAATTTACGAATGATTTTAAGTTTTTCCAGTCCTAAGCGAAAAATTCCCAAAAAAAATTACTTTTTTAAACTTTTTTCTATAATGCATCACATAATTTAAGTTACAAACTGAGATTCAGATTCAGCACCATCGAAAACATTAAGCACGTAAAAAGTCAAAACTACCGCACAATTTGGTCACTAAAAATATAATTTGTCACTGCATACACTGAACCTCTTTCATACCTATTCATTATACGAGATTTCAATTATTCTCTATTAAGTGTTCACGAAATGTTGTTAGAAGTGAAAAAAAGATCGCAGCAGGGCTCAGTTTCATTTTACTAATTAAGTGTTGTGTATAATCTATCGGGAAATTTCATTACGAGTGAGGATAAAATTAATAAGTTTCTCAAAAGACCGTCGCAGCTTTGCAAAAGGAAAAAAGTCAAAAACGATACAAAAACATAGACTTAATGACGACAAGCCTGAGTTTGTAATTTGCGATGAAGTAAACTGAAAGTTTAAAACGATCAAAGCTAATGCAACCTCCCTTAACTAAACATGCCAAAGAAGCTGATAAGCTTTTGGAGTTTTTTAACGAGCAAGATTTGAACATTTATTTGAAAATAAAAAGTTATAGCTTAGTTTACAGTTTAGATAAAAAAAATAAAAATTTCAAAACATTTTTCAACCTATTCTGTGCAAGAAATTGTATAATATTCAAGGGAAAAAATGTTTTCCTTGACCTAAAGCACCCATTAAGTCATTCATTTACCCTAAATTAATAAACTATAATCCTAAAAAATGGAAAAGAATTATTTTTGGATGCAAATAATGCCTTGAGGTGAATATACATATATTTTTTTTTAAGTGTTAAACGACCATCAAAAAAAAAGTATTTTATTCACCACACTTGCCGGTCCATTGTTTTGCATGATATTTCATGACAGAAATGGTTTCTTCTCCCGTGAAACTGTTAACCAATCATGCAAACAATGAAGTTTGCATTTCACCTCACTTATTTTTGGCATGCGAGAATATTTGCATAGATTTTTTTTGTTGCGAATGGGAACTGTAAAATAGTACAGGATTTACAACTTTTGTTTTCCAATCTTACCGCCTTGCTACCGCGACCTCCTGAGAAATTCACCACGACCCACAGTTTGTAAAATACGGTTCTAGATGTTCGAAATTCCTTTTGAAATTAATACAAGAAAAGATTAATGGAACCACTGCTTGACAGATGGAACAGCACAAAAAGGAACAAAATTTTATTTTATAAACAAACTAGACAAAAATAAAAAGATTGAGATAAATCCACTTCATCTTCTACAAAAATAAGATTTTCACCAAAATGTATTTCGATGGACTGCTGATAGATAGGCAATATAAACCTGGGATAAGGAAAGGTTTTGAGAAAGAGCTTCTTAATACTTAATATGATATAAAATCTATTATCAATTATGGGGATAAAAAGAAATTCAAGTGATTCTATAGGAGGAAACCCGAAAACTTCCAATTTAATTGTGATAATATCATAAGAAAGTCGATAAATAGCCCCAATAGTAATTTGTTTTGATATACATAGCTAAATTCTGGTCTTCATTCTAACGCAGTTGAGCACTTATACTTAATTGCAAGTTAAATTAAGTTACCATCGATCACTTTCGCATGAAACTAGTTATATTACTGATTGTAAATGTTAATTAAACTCCTCCAGTTGAATGTCAAACTGCTCAACACTCTTGGGAATACTAGATGCTACAATATAGATTGGCAAGTAATTAAATAGGAAAAGATTTATTATCGTTATCTAGTATATCGATTTGTTATAGTTTTTAGGAAATTACTAAAAATAGCCATCAATCTTCTTTTATCAAACGGATTTCCAAAAACTTTAAGGGACTTTTCATTATTTTAAGAAATTCAATGAAAAAAGTATTGGAAAGAGTTTTAAACTTTTCAAACAAGGAAACATACCGATCTCAAACCATACATACCTGAAGACATCTTTTATATGAAATTATTTCAATCCCTGAATTGTTCACCGTGAAGCTTTTTCGTATATCATGAATGTCAAAAGCTGGATTAGGTATTTGGAAATCTTTTGAGGGGCTATGTCATTTATACAGTTTTTTAATACTTCAAATAATATCAATATCCAGCGTTAATGTCCCTGGAGTGTTGTCAAAATATCCATTATGAGCCAAGGTTCCACGAGGCAATTCTTTGGTATACGGCTTAGTTCATTACGTGGGATTGTTCTTGCCGCTTCACGATGTACCTTCAGCACTCCACTCCAGCTCGACTAAATCTTAATTTAATTCTTGCCTAAGGTTACATTAAGTTGAATCTGACACAAATCTAGGGATTCAGACGATATTCAAGAGAAATGTTAAGTTAAATAAAAAAGGTATTAAAAATTAAAAAAAACAAATTCTTTACAAGTAATTTTTGTTTTACGTCCTGTGTGGCATGTGGCGCCCATGCACAGTGGGGCCAAGCCTGGAAAAAACATTAAGTGGTACCATTTTATATGTATTTTCACCTACTGAATCTAATGGTGGTCCGTTTTATGGCCGGTATGGAGTTTTGATTTTTATAATAGTGAGATCAAGTTTAGGCAGGTGGAAACTAAAAAGTAAATAACGGCCGGTCTTCGAAAAAAAAAATAATATGTATTTCAAAATAATTTTTGAAGGAGAAAAGTACAACTTACAGATTCCATTACGAGTTGTGTAAAAAAAAACAATTACTTCTATTATTGGACCGGAAGTATTGAATAAGAAATATTTTCTTATAACTCAAATTAAATCTTTAATCACTACCCCAAAACTGGCAGAACCTGGTGATGATATTTTGGCACGATCTTTATAACAAGTTACCAACAAGAAAAGAACAGAAACAGGCACAAGATGGAGCTTTTAAGTGAAGTATTAGGTCTGTTTCTTTACTTTTGGGATAAAGTTTGGGAAAAGGCTAGGGAAAAAGTTTGGGGATGAGCTTTTTGATGTTGTTGTTGTAATGTTTAACCAGAAATGAAAAGTAAAGAAACGCATTTGGGATGTTTCTGGTTTGTTGCGGTGTAAATTACCCATTCGACTTCATCATTTTCATTTAATTTAATTAAATTAAACCATTTTATATACGCTACTTGATAAATTTAACTTAACATTTTTCCATCATCTGATTTCTGCTTGACAAACAAGAAAGTGCCGGAGCTAAAATGTTCGGGTAAATTCTTACTAGAATGGAAATAAAAAAAGGTCAAAAGCTCTGGCATTTTCGTGTCAGAAAATAGTAAAGAAACACGTTTTGGGTAGATTTGGGATACTTCGGGATCCCGCGGCCGAGTGAAGAAACAGACCTATTGTTCTCAAGACTGAAAATCACCGAAGTCCAAATTTTGGCTATGGCCCCGATTGCGGTAGTCGATTAGCAATCGAATGGAAATTTGTCGATTATATCGTTTGGTTTCCATGTTTTGGATTTTGTAACGTAATCGAATGAAAAATGCAATATCTCCAGTTTGAAAGTAAATTTTACTAGCGTTTCATTAATTGTGTTCCTAGGGCATCGATCAGAAATTTACCATCAGCAAATTTCGATTGCAATCGACAGTCAATAATCGAAAAAAAAAGTCGTTCATCGATCAGCAAATCGACAACCGCAATCGGGGCCTATATTTGTCCTATATAATATAGGGTTAAATTATTTTATCGCGAGATACCTTTAGCAGGGTTTTTATTTACATATTACATTGAAGCAAAAATTAAAAAAAAATCTAGGAGATGGAAGAATTATCTAAAATGTCATTCATAGGGCTGAAAGGTCCGGTTTTTAAACCCTTATTTTGACTGAAAACAAACAATTGGTACCCCCAAAATAATGATCACAATCGAATTAATACTGAAAAAACAAGTGTATTAGAGCACCAAATTAGCAAAACACTTTTTAATATGAGGTTTTTTCAATCTAGGCCCCATTGTGCGACGGTCCGTATTGCTGGAAGTAAAGGTTACTAACCTCGATAGCATCAATTTCATCTCACCTTGCCGGACGATAACGAGTTTGAGACTTGACAATAGCTGTACGAGACAATTTAAAAATTAAATGTGTATGTCTATGCGAATATGTACAAAATTTGCAAGTTATAACTTATACCTTGGCCTACTTAGGTAGTGTAGCATTTATGCACAACTTTAGATCCGTTATTTTTTTAAATGTATTTAATATTTAATATCATTTATATACACCCAAATAAAGCTGACAAATCACACATAGCTCGAATCAGTCAATGACATCCACTCAGAATGTTTGTTTTTATTTATTAATATAAAAAACGCAAATTTTAGCAATTATTAACTCGAAACCTCTATATACTAATATTGGTAATAGTTATTGTATTTATAGATTTGTTATTAAATGTCTAAAACAAAAAAAAAAAACTTTACATTGGCTCATTCAAATTCTTTGTTTTAACAATTAATATTATTTTACTTTAAAGGTTTGCTGCAGAGAGGAACTGTATGTTAAAACTGCAAGCATACATACAGTGAAAGAAATTATAATTATTACGATTTTTTAAAGCTTATACTCGTAAGTAGCTGATCTGGATCGCCGTCCAGAGTTCCAGCGATGTATTGCAGTGGGTGCAACAGTTTCGAGGCACTGCTAGGATATCATATCGCCAATGTGACTTCTTGAAACTCTTCGATTAATGCCATTTACATTCGAGCTGCTTTCCTGTCCAATAATACCAGTGTAATCATGAGCACCAGGCGATGTGACATCCATGAATGATTCTGGACTGAATCTTACCCTACTATGTTGCGAAGAAATTGAGCCTTCTTTAGCGCTCATATACGAACTGTCGTCACTTGTCAGTGAATCTGGTGGTGTGGGATTACTTGGCGTGCAAGAAGTGGAGCCGTTTGTGTTTTGCACTCTGTAGTATTTTTTCAAACTCGATCTAAGGTTATTCTTACCGCCTGAAACACCTGCATCGCTATGTTCGAAAGAAAGGCTATCTGGTCGCTCTTGAATGACCAAAGGAGATAGATCGCGACGTGGGGTCGAATTCATTGAATGTGGCAGCCTCGAAGTATGAACTGACCCTGTTGTTTGACGATGTGGACTACTTCCACTAAAAAAAGACAAATTTTCATACTCTCTAATCCTATTCCTGTTCGGAGATCCTTTAAACACTTCTCGAGAAGTTTCTGGTTGAATACTTAACGAATTATACCTATATAGATCTTGAAGCTCATGAGGGTCCACACTAAACGACTGGCTAACATATGAACTATTTGACACATTTGATGGAGTGCGGCGATGACCAGCGGCTGTGATTCCCATTTGTGGTACTCGTGGAGGAGGTGTTCTTGTTTGTTGATCATACGTATATCCATGGTAGCTTGGCAACCTATTATGACGAATAGGACTATCGTATGATTCAGGATACGACTTACAATCGCGTTCATACAAAAGATTTTCCTCAGGTTGGTATGGAAAGTAATTTGAACCTTAAAAGATAGATTATTGATCGTGAATCTAAACTAATAGAACTTTAAATTACCTAAATACCCTGCACGTTGAGCAATTGGGGTATAAATGGGATTCGGTGGACGCGTTTCAAAATACATTTGAAGTGGGGACGTGTTTCTATCCCGCATATAATCCATGTTATCAGTAAATGACGATGCACTGATTTTCCGTCGTGGTGAAGGTGAAGGTGGTTGCGTTTGACTTGTGAAAGAAGATGACAGCAAAGCTGAAGTGTTTGTGGTAAAATTTGAACCCAACCCACTGGTAGTTGAAATAGTCGAAGCATTTTGATAGTGCTGAGGTGAATCTGATCGACGACTGCTTCGCACGTCGGGAATAAATGACATCGATGACAAGGAGGCTCTTTGAAAAAAACAAAATGTATTGTTATTAAAAATTCGAACGGGTGGTTTTTTTTTTAATCTTACCGACTATGACCCACCGGTCCATGGTAGGTTTTGTGAATGAACCTCGCATCGTTATCTACCACATTTGTTAGCTTAATATCCATCATCACCGGTTTCAACGCAGTAATTTCTTTCAATATCGCCTGGGGTTGCAATGCTGGATGAATTGGTGAAATATTTGTCATTCTTACATCGAATCCAGCTGCAACACCAGCTAGCAAAGCTGCCATATTGTATACTAAAACCTCTATCACCGAGAATTTAGGCTTACTAACTAAATCCCCGGAATACAATGTCGGCATGGGCAAATTAGATGTCAATCTATTCCAAAGACAACCATTGGGTGATAAAATACTGTTTTTTGCAGTTGCTGCAATTGATGGTATAGCTGTCGGAGAACACCATTCATCTTTCGAATTGTGACCTAGTTTCAAAAAACAAAAATGGAAAAAGAACACAGAAAAAAATCCCAAACGAGAGCAGCACAGAACAAAAAAAGAAAACAAGTGTACCGTTATTATTATTAGGTTTATTTGATTATTTGTTTAATTCGTGTGTTTGTTGGTGTTAAACTGTTCAAACACCGTTGTTGTAAATGATACAAAAGCTGAATAGTTTAGCAAATTTAAATCAAGTTAAATTAAATATATGTAAGTCAGTAAATTAACCCATCACTTCGCTGTTGAATTGTATTCTTCTTTTAGTCTTGTAGTGCTGAATTTCAACATATTCTGGAGAAAAAATACCTGTTTACATAATTGCTTTTCTATATTCGTTATTCAATAATTTAATTGAATTCGATTAAGTATATGACATGTTTAAATAAAACTGAAAGATCGAATAATAATTTTTCTGCAGTCTATTAAAAGTCAGTTGACTCAATTGTTCATTATTTAAACTTCATTTTTCATGTTTGTGACAAAAATTTTCACCAAAAAAAAAGAAAAATTTTTTAACACGCGGTATGGATGCAGATATCATATTAGTTTTAGATCTGTTACTTATAGGTGGACAGATCTTTAAAACAATTGAGCCGATGTGAGTAAGGCGCGAAGGCTAGGTAATTGTTCACAATAATATTAGTGCTACGAAATGCTTAACCGACGGGCACATCCCATCCCATTCACATCCCAGTTTCCATACCATTTAATGGATGGCATTGAAAAACTAATCCATAATTCCAAACAAACTTGACCCAACAAAACTTATTTAAACCAGGAAAATAAAAAAAAAAAACAGAACACCAAATATTTTTGTTTTATATATTTTTCATATCTATTTTAAAATCGAAATATAATAAAATTGGAATATTTTCTGCATGTCTATAAAAGAAATTCGCAAATATGAAAACAAACAAAATTGTTAAATCAATAAAAAAAAAACAAAATCAATGAAAATAAAATGTTTCAATAGTTCTAAAAAATAAAATATAATGTGAATAATAATTAAAACACAAATTCCACTTTAGACGAGAATGAAGAATACAAAAAAGAAATGCGCTAGAAATTGTGAAAACAATTTCAATAACTATAGGGACTATTTTAATTCTAGTTGAATTCTTTTTGTAATATTTTTGTTTTTAATTAATCACAGCTAAGTTTTATGCTAGAAGATATTTAAATGTTTTTTGTATACTTGTAAAAAAATTAATTTACTTGAATCAAAAAAAGATAAATAAATGTTCTTAAACAAAATTGTCCACTTAATTTTAAATCAAATATAAATAATTATTATTGCTATCGAATTGCTTAACTTCTATTAGTCTATATTAATTTCATAATTTAAAAAAAAATGCAACTTAAGCCTAAAGGAAATAATTTTGTTTAAGGAATTGTAAAAGAAATACGTCTAACTTTATAACACCAAGGCCCAGTTAATAAAAGAAGAATACATTTATTTAAAATTTAATTTAAACTGAATAAAAAAACAGAGAAAATAAACAAGAATATAGTGTTATAGATAAATTTGAATTTAATACAAGCGACGGTTTTTTTCATAATCATAAGAAACAGTGTTGCCAGCATTTAAAAGAGCTCTGAATCCTTATTTGACAAGTCTTGGTTCATAAAACTTCCATTTAAAAAACTCAAATGAAAATCGCAATTTTAATGGCCCAGGAGTCTTTTAAACCAATTATTTGCGATTAAAAACTTATACGAGCAAAGTACAAAGCAATTCTAACTAACCCCGGCAAAAGCATAATTTAATAATGCGGAGGTTTAAAGTTTTAGTAAACATTTTAAATTTCATTATTAAACAGCTCTGTGTGACGCTCAACCTTGTCCTATTCTCCATGAATTTTTAAAGTTATTCGATAGTTTTGGGGATTTAGTGAAGTGCATTGCAGTTACCCAAACTTTTAAAGAGCATTAAACATTACAATTCTTATAATAGTGGCTCAACTTGTCTCCTATACTGTAGAAGAATCTACAGTAATGCAGTCATTTCAATTGTGCCTAAAGCTTCTTCATCATTTTTTTCAATTAAACTATATCCTTCTCTGCTTATTTCGGAGTTATTTTACAAACAATATGTGAGTCGCATATCCTGACGAATTGCAGATCTTCAAAAAGTTTTAACATCAAGCACTAGCATTATCAGATCGAATGAGAAAGTTTTCTAACCGAAGCAATTACGTATTGCTCAAAGCAAATCATTCTAACCAAAACACAAGTTTAATTTTGTGTATTATTGTCTCGTGTCCAAACCACCAATCATTTTGCTATGCAAGGCGGCATCAACGAAATCGTATTTATATTTCCCCGTAGAAAATATACGTTTTATCGTTAAAATCATCTCAAGAAATTTGAATCCTTGAATTACGTGAAAAGTCATGACACAATTTTATATATTAAGTGTTTCATTTAGAATAAATAATGTGTGATTTGATCATAAATTATTTCATATAATTTTAAACACGTGATTCGCTCTAAATTTATTTACCGTTTAATGTGTTCTTTTAATTGTTAAGTTAAATACATGTGCCAATACCACACATAAATATAAACAGGGCAATATATAAAACGACAAACAATTCAACACAATGACATGTCAAAAAGACTAATATCTAATAATTTCAGTTAGAATCCAAGCTTTTTTTCTTTACCAACCACATCTATATGCTTTATTACAAATAAACAAATATTCATAAGATGTCCTACGAAATAAAAAGAATCAAAAATGGTTTTACGATTTACATCATAGTAGCTGATGATAGTCGATATATCTGCTCAAATGGCTTATATTAAATTAAACTTGAATTCAATACTTTTTACATAACATATTACATATGTTAATTTTCTGTTATTTTAATGTTTTCATTATTAATCACAACTTTCTCTTCAAAACTTTCAATTGTATCATTAATTTCCACATCGTTCTCTTTACTTTGTGCATTGTTAGTTATAGCAATTTCTTCGCTATCAACTCCGTTTAATTCGGAATTATTTTTCAACAACGTATATGCAGCACTTCCTGAAGTTGGGGCAAGTTTCTTTTTCGAACTTCTTTTCAGTGTGCCAAAGCTGAAGAAACTCATCAAATTTTTCAGCTTTCCTCCATTTATTACAGTCTTTTTCTTTTTTCCCAGTTTATTTAAATGCAAATGAGATGAATTATTGTACTTTATAACTTCAGCGTCAGGTTGAATGTCTTTTAATTTTCTCAAGGCCATTACTGAGTTAGGTAGAATGAAATCGGAAGTATTGGATGACTGTGCACCAATGTCATCTCTATTTTCATCGGGCTCATCGCTGTAATTTGATGTGAAACTAAAAGAATTATAACTTTCTTTGTAGAAAGAGTCTTGATCTGGATTGGAGGAAGAAATTAGTTCATCGGTTGTTTTAGCACATTGAAACGTAACCATTGAACTTTTTCGCGAAGCATCAGCTGAAGAAGAATAGTCGCAGTTCATTACTTGGGTGCTTTGCTGGCAGGTTGAAGAGTTGAAACTCTCACTGAACTGATCTACTTCACTGCGACTGCTACTGCGGCTGCTGCTACTTGAGCTCTTCGATATCATTGCAACTTTGCCAACCAGAGAATTTGATTCCTGCCTAAAGAAGCACTGTCGAGGGAATTGGGAACCAGAACCATTGCGTTTAAAAGTATGTGAACTTTCTGTTTCTTCCGACCCCTGTTGGATTGTAGAATCAAAGCTGTACATAGTGAGATCGCCACTAGATTTAGAACTCGCTTTTTCTGAATGATTCCAAACGTGACGATTGGCAGACGAAATCGTAGCTATATCACAGGGGGTTGAAAATATCTCATCGAGACTTTTTTGCATGGCTTTGTAAAACACACGGTCGTAGGTAACATTGTCAATATTAGTTACGACTAATGCACTAGAGCACTCCCGTTGTGTTTGAACTAAAGAGGGGATTTTACTATCTAAACTATGTTTCTTCTTCCCCCCGCTAGGATGACTTTGGTTGTTGATTTTCATAGTGGATGTTGATGAGCTTTGACTGTTTGCTATTCGGCGGAGGTTGAAGCAACCTGTAGGTTTTTCTATTTCATCATCGTCCTCGTAAGTCGTCATTGGCAGGCTACTGCCTCCACCACCGCCACTACTTATTTGGTCATTATTTGATGAAATTGATAACTGATGTGTATGGCGAATACTATTGCCGAAAACACTACCCCCACTACTGCAACTACCACCAAGGGAATTATTAAAACTATAACTAAAAGGAATTTGTGCTGAGGAATTGGCGCTTCTAAGGGATTCTACATCTTGGTTCTTGGCCAGTTGCATGCTGTTATTGTTACTACTACAACCACGACGAGAAGGTGCTATGGTACTGGCAGCCGTTGATGATTTCTTTTTACTTTTTCTAATACTATTGTTACTTAATTTATTATGATTGTTATTATTAATTAAATTATTGCCACTGTAATTACTTAAACTACTGATGTTGATGTTGCTGAAGGCATGATTTTTATTCTTGTTATTAGCGACTGTATAGTGTTGAAATTTGGTTGATATTGGAATACCTTGTGGAATATAACCAATTGTGTTGCCGGCTATCATCGCCGAAGTTGTAGCAGCTATTGCTGATTGTGTGCCTGGTGGTTGATGGGGGAATGCTATCCGTGATTTATCCAAATTAGGAGCACTCTTACTAAAATAGGAAGATGGTTTCCACTCTGTGGAACTAAGCGATGGCAAAGTGCTTCGTTCACGTTGATGAACTGTAGATGGACCCCATGTTTTGCCTTTAAAGCCATCCGGTGGAACTGAATATATATGTGGTGAAACTGAATATATATTTACAAAAAATTTGAGATATTTTTATAAATAGCATAGCAAAAAACACTTTAACTTTAGAAAACTTGAACGAATTGTATTTTTTTATTAGGATTATTATATTAAGTTATATAATGCCTAATATGTCGTTAGTCATTATACTTTATAGAAAAACATTTGAAAATATATGGATCAATGCTTATTATGAGACATTTAGTTTTGTTTTACAGGAAAAATTTATTTATTTAAATCCATGAAATCTTAAAATTGCAAATAACTATCTGGGGAAAATTAAAACCAAGAGTGAGTTCAAAATTTGTAAGTTCTGTGATTGAAGTTGCCGAATCTTGCAAATATATCAGAAAACAGTTAAAGTTAAGACCTGAAAACGTTACAATTTCATAGTTGTACTAATTGTGCGATGTTTTTCGAAAATTTAACTTTATTTAATGTTTAATAAACAAACAAAGAGAATGAAGTCCTAAACTAATGAATGCGTATACGCAATGCACCTTTTTTATTAACATGATAAGAGATAGGCGTGTCGTCTAATTGCAGTTACAAGTTCGTGTTGGTTCTATGTAGGACCAATATTTTGGATAGGAGAAAGTATGGATTAGCATTTGTGCGATGAATGGGAAATCCGACTTATTGATGGAAGTTGATGCACAATGTTCCCCCAAAGTTTACGGCTAGCAGCGCCAAAAATTGGTTGGAAGTGAATTGATCTTTTGTTTCAAATCACCTCTCAATATACGCAAAAGTTTTTGCATGATGCCCTCTGAGGCAAGTTTTTTTTGTAAAGTAGATAAATTAAAAGGATAGCTTCCGGTATTTTAACCATTCGTACGGCACAAAGCACACCATCAACTTATATTGATTTTGAATGAAATAACAACCACTTCTTAAGTTGTTATTTTTTGGACTAAGGTTGTAGGTTGCAGCTATAGCTACTATAAAAACAAAGAAATTCTTTTTTTTTATGCAAATAGATATTTGATAAACCGATAGGATGCTCCTTTTTTAAACATCATAATGAAGTTAACTTTCAGAGAGTATCCAGATCTCCGAAATTCTATAAACCAGGAGTTATGAGTCCACGGACAACAACGACTTAGTAGAACATCGAGCTTAATCAAAAAATGTCTACATTTCTAAACTACAACTGGAAATAAAGAATAACATAAGTTGAACCCCGTCAGATTTTGTATTTATTCATAACATTATAACAAAATAGTTTAGTATATACGAGTATATATATGTACTTTTGCAAACAAATGTGTAGCAAACTAAATAGAATTGCAATACATCGAAACCAAAACAAACAAAATTTGTATATAAACAAGAAAAACTACGAAACGAACACTATTTTTTTTAATATTGCCAGCTACTAATATGAAATGATTGCGTTGAAAAACTAGTACATACATATTATAAAAAAAAAGAAGAAATTCAACAAATCAAACAAAACAAAACTCATAATACGCATTTTTTGATAAGTAAGATATATATTTTTTTTTTAAATTAAAAATTTTGCTATTAAAAAAATACAAATAGTAAAATAAAACATTTATTTTCTCATGCCTTGACTCCAATCTTGAGTAAAAGTGCATTTGATTTGGTTATTCAACAACAACAACAATTTTCTTTACGATGCAATGTTCAATTGCGCTTTCAATATTTTTTTAAAACCGACGGCATCCTAAAACAAATGTCAGTCCTAATTACCCTCATTTTTGCCAACATTACTCATAGCCATAGTCATAGTCATATTTCTTATTGTTAGCTTCTTGTAAATTGTGTACCGTGTTTGCTTGATATGCAAGTACTAAAGAATAAAATCTGATATCCGATATAGAAAGGATATTTCTCGTTTTTGCTACCTATAAACAGCTGCAAAATGCGACAAATTTAAAGAATTTCCCTCTTAAACTGCAGTTGAAAAATTATATAGACCGTAGACCCAAAACCTTGAGAATCTTTGCGGGTTTTGACTTGGTACCACTGAAATAATTTTTTTCAACATAAAAAAAATAAAGAAAAAGCTTAAAAGTGCACTTTTACTAAAGATTTCAACTCAGTCATCAAGAAATAAATTTAAAATGTTTCTTTTCTGATTAAGCTACATTAATAAAAAAAAAACAATACTTTTAATCTATGATTTGAAAATAGTAATGTTTACTCACGTGCTACGATTCTAAGACCTGATATCGCCGGCGATCCAGGTGGTGTGTCTGTTCTAGCTCGCGACTTATCTCGTATTGTCGTTATCGTATGTCGAAAATCAATAGGAAGTGATATTTGAGCAGGCTCACGTTTTAATAGCTAAACCAAAATAAATATTAATTATAATTGATTTTTCGAGTTTTTTCGAGAATATAAAAACCAACCTTAAGCTTTTTAAAGCGACCTTTTCGTTTTCTGGGCACGGGAGTGTTTTGTGCCATAATTAATTCACGTCCAATCAACTCTAGCTCACGTGCCATTAACTCTTGTTCGCGTAATTGTAAATCTTTGGCTTGTTCACGTTGCTGCATTTGAACGCGTTTCAGTTCAGCTTCTTTACAGCGCAATTCCTGAGGATTAAAATATGTAAGATTAAGGTCATGTAATCAACCTCAACAAAATTATTAAAGTTTCTTCAAAATATCATTTCTTTTCTTTTGAATTCAGTTTATTGGACCCTATCCAATATATCAATAAGCACGGCAGTGCCCAGCCAAGTTCGCGGCACTACACTCTTTTTAGAGGAACAAACTCAAGCGATTTTCAACCCCCTCTAACTTCAGAACCAATAGTCAGAAACTTCAAATTCGCAGTATTTGCGAGTATTGGCTCACCAAATCTTTGGCATTAGTTATTCCCGAAAAAATAAAAAATCGTAAAGACCGCAACTGACTGCCTCGCTGACAGATGATCAAAATTATGGAGCTCTTTCTTAAAAACTCTAATAAATTATATGGAGCACTTTTGATTGTTGTAGAATGATGAAAATTTATAGATCCGTAGGGCTTGAAGTACTTAGAAAAGAAAAAATCAGAAATTTTGAATTTTTCGTTCAGGAGCGTGGAATCCACACACTTACTTAAAAAATTGGTAGAGCGATAGGGTTTGACGTGCATACAAAGATAAAAGTCATTAATTTAAAATTTTCAGCTCAAGGGGCGTGGCATCTACCCACTTTTTAAAAATTGTTATTAACTATATAAAACACTTCCAGTTGTTGAAAGTTGGTAGAATGGTATGACTTAAAGAGCATACAAAGAGAAAAATAAAAAAAAATAATTTGGTGGCGGCAGCAAAAAATTAATATATACGGTTTTTATTTTTAAGCGGCTCAGTGACGTCGCTTTGATTTAGATTCTGTTCAATTCAATCCGGAGTTGTTTGAATGAAATAAAAAAATTAAATGATTGTTTAATTACGTTATATGAATTATGTTACTTGACAACAGCATTTTCTCATCTAGACCTTTGCCGCTCACTGCGTAGACAGGCCCTTAAAACTAACTAAGGATTTTTCGAGGACTAAAGCAGATATTGGAAAGATTTGAATGGATTTTTGAAGAAGCAGATAAGTACTTTCAGATGTTGATAAACAACTCGTTTGATATGTAAAATTAAAAATAGGTTGTTATTTAAATTTTATAATGGCGGTATCTTAAAAACCAGAGCAGTTGCGAAAAACGGATGACGGATTTGCATTCATGCCCCAAAAAATACTTTTCAAAAAGTCTAACCTGCTCATGTCAAAAACCGCGTAAGCCTTGCAATTAGTTGAAAAAATACCTTTTCCTTCATGCGCAATTCATAGAGAACCTCTGCGATTTCTTTCTTCCAGCCATCCTGCATGGTATGAAACGATTCTTGTGGCGTTTGTGTGAAACCAGATCGTGCAATATCTTCAAGCTTCATAAGAATATCTTTAAAACCAGGTCGTTTATGTGGGTCATTCTCCCAACAACCTTAATAAACAAAATTTAATGTTAGGAAATAAATGAGAGAGCCATATGTTTATACTTTTCATAAGTTTCCCCCATGCTTCAGGACATGTTTTCGGTATAGGTAGAGCTAATGAATTCACAGCAACCCCATAAGCTACAGACAAGGAATCGAAACCTTTATATGGTGTTTCACCTGTTATTAATTCCCATAACAGGACACCATAGCTCCAAACATCAGAAGATCTAGAGTTAAAAAAAAAAAGAAAATTTAGCACTTTAATATAAAAGAACTTAATAATTAAGCTTACTTGGAGTAAGTACCACGAGTGATTACTTCTGGAGGCATCCATGCATATGTTCCAGCCGCTGACATTCTCGTTGTGTTGTAAAGTTCACGAGCTAGGCCGAAATCGGTGATTTTGAGAGTTTTGTTTTCAAGGTTATCACCATCTATTGCTTCGAATATTAAAACTGTAAAAAAATAGTAAACATTTACAATTAGTGAAAAATTAGCTTTGAGAAATAAAGAAATCCCCGAAATGCGTTACCTATCATGTAAGTAACGTAGAAATGTATGTTTTCTTACCATTGGAACTTTTTAAATCGCGATGAATAATGGAAAGTGGTGCTTCGTTGTGTAGGTAATTCATGCCACAAGCAATTTGAATTGCCCAATTCACCAGCACGTGTGGTGGTATTTTTCGGCCAGCTAAAATGCGATTAAGAGAGCCTCCTCTTGCGTATTCCATAACAAGGCATAGTTTTGGTGGTTTCAGACATACTCCACGCAATGCAACAATATTTTCATGTTTCAGAGCCCAGAAAAGCTTTGCTTCTTGTAGGACATTTTCTCGTGTTATTTCTATATCTTCATCTGGTCCTTGGCGAGCAGCTTTTACAGCAACCTCTTCATGACCATAAAATCCACGGTGAACTTTACAAAAACCACCAACACCTATAACCTCTTGAACGTCTAACTTTTCGTATGGTATTTCAAGGGGTTGAATTTCACCGATACTCGCGGGCGCGTTTGTTAGCATTGGATCTTCGTTTGTGACAAAATTTGATGGAAAAATTCCAACCTGAAAAAGATATAGTAAATTAATACTGATATAAAATAACATCTGCGCATAATGTAATAAGATGGCCGCTCAGCTAAGTACTTTTTACGGATTTATACGAAGTTCAAATGTGCATTAGTAAGATTTACATTATGTCCATTCAATCTATGTATGTAAAGGGTGGGTTAGATTTTAAGGGCCGATGTTGAATGTGAGCCACACCTAAACGTCAAGTTTTTTTCTGCATTTTATTTGAAATTTCTCAATTTCAGATAACTCAATTTGAACCATGGAAAGATACACAATCGAGCAACGCCCTAAAGTTATTCAGGCTTATTATGAAAATGGGCGTTCAAATCAAAATGCATATCGTGCACTTTTTGATTTTTTCGCGGCACAATTTCACCTCAGTAGATTCGTCAATAAGCAGAATTGCCGCATTTCGGCGAATGATAATCCAAGAGTGATTGCCGAAAAACCAATGCACACACAAAGAGTGACTGCTTGGAGCAGTTTATGGGCTGGCGGAATCATCGGGCTGTATTTTATCCAAAATGAGGCCGGTAAGGCGGTTACTGTGAATGTTGTTCGCTACGTGAGATGATAACAAACTTTTTAAGGGCCGAATTGGAAGCTATGGATGTGGACGATACGTGGTTTCAACAGGACGGTGCCACTTGCCACACAGCTAAGGAAACAATGGCTCTTTTGCGCGAAAAATTCAATAGCCGTGTTATCTCACGTGGGGGCGATGTCAATTGGCAACAAGATCATGTGATTTGACACCATTGGACTTCTTTCTTTGGGGTTTTCTGAAATAAAAGGAGTATGTCGATAAGCCAGCAACAATTCAAGAGCTTAAGGATGAGATAATTCGGCACATTAAGGGCATAGAACCTCAATTATACCTATGTGCCTCGGCGGCACACCACCATCGGATGGTGGTGTGCCGCCGAGGTCACGGCGGCCATTTGGCCGATGTTTTGTTCCATACATAATTGAAACATACCAATGTTATCATAATAAAAAGAAATGACAATAATTTCCTAAATAATTTGAGTTTGATTCAAAATCAACATCGGCCTTTAAAATTTAACAACCCTCTATATGTACGTACAAAGCACTAATCAGGGTTTATTTGTTTGTGCGCACTTATCTCAGAAACTATAGATCCATTTTCAAAAATTGCTTTTTTGTGTTTAAATGGTTTTTCTTTATTCTGAGGAGAAGACTTCATGGCTGAAATTTTGTTATATTTATACGTTGAAATGGTATAAGGAAATAAATTATATCATATTTAAAAGTTACAGCCACAAATCAATTCTACAATATGCTCACTAAATAAAAATTTTATCGCAAATAGTTTTTGAGAAAATAATTTTTAAACTTAAAACAATTTTTTTCAAAAACATTATAGAATTAATTGTGGCTTTAAAAAAAGCTTAGACGTGGCATTGTAAGTGTCAAATTTTTAGAAAATAACCCCTCCCGCCTAAACAGGGGCATATAGACCCCTCCGATGCTATTTTTTGCTCGTTTTAATCTAATCTATAACCTAAGATTGTTTTTTTTTTTAGTTTTTTTAAAAATTAAATCAGAGAAAATAAAAAAAAAGTTCTTATTATGTTTTATTTGCCGGATTCCCGAACATGAAAGCATTAGATCATAAAAATCTTATTTTATTTCAAAGTATGGATTTAAGATTCTATAATAAGCATACTATGAGTTAGATTATCATTATTTTTGATAGAAACATATCGACAAAAAAACCACAGGGTATGTTTGAGATAGCGAGATATTATGTCATTTTTGACGCAGATGACGCCTTTGCATTGTGCTCGATAGGTAGTTTGCTAAAGTCATATATTCGAAATCAACATCTGCAGTGCATCTGTGCAATAAAAAAATCTAAGATACTTACAAGACAATAAAAATACATATGGCATTCCTTTCAAAGTCAAGGAAATTCTTCATGCTTGATTCTTAATGCGTTTTAATCAGCCTCAGCTTCGTGTTGCGCATCGCAAAAACGAAGTGATGCACAACAAGTTAGCGTTTATCAAATGATACAGAAGATTTTTTGCACGCACACTTTCTAACAATATCTGAATTTTTGACGAACACTTCTCAGCTATTATTTATTTTGGGGTATTTATAATAAATTTTTGATAAACCGTTCACGAATTTAATAAATAATAATAGAAAATTGTATGTAAATAAGTTTCACCAAACGCAAATACATTTAACCCTTCATGCTTAATAAAGTTTGCGA
Source organism: Dasysyrphus albostriatus (assembly GCA_946251815.1). Taxonomy (NCBI): domain Eukaryota; kingdom Metazoa; phylum Arthropoda; class Insecta; order Diptera; family Syrphidae; genus Dasysyrphus; species Dasysyrphus albostriatus. The sequence continues at coordinate 95,113,819 of OX276336.1, forward strand.
ATGCTATACTATTAATTCTAGAAAGGTTTTCAATCAAAAGTTATACTACTATAAACTTCTTAAGGCATCCCTTTTGTTTTGTTTAACTTTAGTTGGGAAGAAATAAAAGCAAACAATTAATAGCGGGTTGAGCAATAAGCATTTCTGCATCTGCATGACAAATGCATATTTGTTAGAGTTCGGAAATAGTAATTACTTTTTGTAATTTATTTCAACTTTCATTTCAATTACATGTAATTCGTATTTGAACTTTCTTCAATTATAATTACATATACATAATTGTAATTGGAAAACATAAATTTCCATTTAATTTTAATTGAACAAATTTACTTACAAATTACATGTAAAATTGAAAATAGTAATGGACTTTAGAAAGCAATTGAAAAAAACATTGTTAATTACATGTAAGGCAATTAAATACTTGGATTTTAATTCATTACATGTTTTTATTAATAAATGAACTAAAATAATAATAGAAAAAGTTAAAACAGTATTCTAATTGCTAAAATAATACAAATAGACAAAACTTAGCTAGAAGTTTGCTCATTTTATTATTATTAATTAAAATGTTTTCAAACTAAGATTATGTAAAAAACGACAGTAAATTAAAAACTTGAAGAAAGTGAATAAAATATATGTTAATTAATTTAAAAAAAAAAACCCACGTACAGAGATTTATCACTACAGGAAACTATTTTTGTAATATCACGGAAAATGTGACTGACAAAAAAAATAAATATGTGTGATAATTACTGAAAAAAAGTAATCATTTCCTACATATTTTTGATGATTGCTTTTCCTTTCAATTACATTAATGTAATTGAATTATAAGTAATTGAAACTTTTAAATTTCATGCAATTAGTAATTGAATGTCTTCAATAACATTTAAAAGTAATCAAAAAAGTGTACGGAGATTTAAGTAATAAGTAATTGGAATTGAACTTTTTTGTATCATTACTTTCCAACTCTGATATTTGTCAATTGCAATTGCTACGCCATTATCATAAATTGACAATCATTTGCCGTTCAAAGTATCAATTCAGTCACGTATTTATCTCTCGCGGTACAGTTTCAAATTGAGACTTGAGTTTGGTACTGAAAGGATTTTGATTATCATAAATGAGCATTATTAGTTAAAAAAATCAAATCGATTTCTTCGTTTTCAGCTCAAAATGTTTTTCTTTTTTTAATTGACGTTCATTAGGTGCGTCTATAGTGAACAATATGAGCAAGTAAAATTCATTAAGTAACGTTCGTGAATTTTTACTGCCGTTAGAACTTAAAAAACTGTACTTGGGTAATTCCACCAAAAAGTGATGGCTGAAAATAATATGAAATTATAAAAGGCATAACCCTTAATTTTTAAATTGAAGACAAGAAATAACGTGAATTACAGACTTTTTGTAACGTGAGTGACCATGTAAGGGCAATTGCCAAAAATGTGTGGAATGTGGTCTAGGAACCAATAACAACGAGACGTATGTCATTGGAAAGGTATTTGTATGTGGTACAATAGTCACAATGGCAGCATATTTCATATCACTGATCACACCAAGGTTTTGTGTTTGTGCATTTCAGTATGGAAAAAATCTATGAAAACTGGTCTAACAAACATCAATAAGTATGGAAAAAATCTATGAAAACTGGTCTAACAAACATCAATAAGATCTATATGGTTGAAAAGGTATTTTCATGAACAATAATATTTACCATAACAACTTACTTAAAATAACTGTGGGGAAAAAGTAATTCGCTGTTTTGGTGAATTTTTGTAGAAAAAAAAGTAATGTGACGTGGTTAATAAAAAGCGAATAACTTTTTTTTACACAGCGATTTGAAATAAGCTGCCTTACCAACTATTGTAGTGCATTAAAATACCTTTCCAACAACATGCGTTTGGTTGTTATTGGTTGAGCTACCGTTCACAGATTTTTTCCCAAACAACACAAAAGCATTTTTTTCACACTAAATATTATATTAGTTTGAACTAAACTGCTATGAAAGATTTTGACGGTAGGAAAAATACCTTTCGAATAATATATGTAGTGTCGATATTGGTTCGACCAATTTAAATATATTTTGGCTATAGTAAATACATTTTATTCATACAACAATCCACCAGAACACAACCTTACTTAGCGAATAACATTTTTCACACAGCTATTTGAAATAAACTCCATATTAACTATTGAAGAACACAAAAATAACTTTCAACGACATATGTCTCGTTGTTATTGGTCTTGTTGACCGTTTTGTCCTATTCTCCTTTGCATAAAATATTTTCAGTAATTTAAAAAACATTTCTGTGTTAAGGCAGCCACTGCCACCTAAAAACAGAAATGTTTATTTCCGAGGTACTGCCTCTTGCGAGGAACTGACAAATCCTCCATGAGTATACTTGTCATGAATAAGTTCTTCACACCTAGCCGTTCGGACTCGGCAAAAAATTGTAGGTCCCCTCGATTCCTGCCAACAACACGCACACAGGAATGGTTGAGAGTTGTTAGTCACTAGGCCCTGGTCTCCATGAGCTGTTGCGCCACTAAATTTGTTTATTTTTTTTTAATTTAAAGTTTATGTATAGTTATAAATAGGCTGATATATTCTTGTTTGTTTTATTTTAAGAAAATGTACAATGTACTGTTACAAAACCCGTTACCAAACTAGTAAGGTATTTTACCAAAATGTTTTCGTGATTTTTACTAAGAAACGTTTTTTTTCAAAAATGTTATTTTTCTAGTAGTCAAAATCATTATCATTGTGTAGAGTTTATATATATTTAGTTTCATATATATTTAAAAAAGTTTGAAAATTTTAATTAAAAAAAGCTCGTAAGACTTTCCCAAATATAACGTGTGTTTCTATGGACCATGGCACGAATTTGCAGTTTTTTTGCATTCTTTATGCATTTCTATTACTGAGTTTGCAGTTCACTAAATAGTGGGTGTAACCCACTGCACTGCTAACTTCACTGTGAAGTTAGCAGTGCATATTCTTTTCTCAGAAACCGGGTTAGCAATGAATCTAAAATAAGGCTATAAATTTGCAGTTTAATTTGCATTTCAAGAAAAGGATAAACCCAAATTTGTAAGTCCTTGCACACAAAAAATTTCATAATGCACTGCTAACTTCACTGAGAAGTTAGTCCTTCTCTCAAAAATCGAAAAATTTATTTTGCACAGCTAACTTTACTGTGAAGTTAGCAGAACAGTCCTTTTTTTAGTTACGGAGCAAGCTACAAAATTGCAGTTTCGTACAAATGTTGCAGTTTGTTATGCATTAAAAAATACTAAGTTCAAATTTCGAAGTCGAAATTTTATTAAAAAAAAATCGAAAAATCAATTTTGTACCGTTAACTTCACTGTAAAGTCAACAGTGCAAATTGAATTCATCAATTTTTTTGGTCAAATTTGGACTTCAAAATTTGAACTGAGATTTTTCTTGAAGTGCATAAAAATCCTGCAAATTTGGAGCCTTATCGCAAATTTCCATCTAGCTCCGTAACTGAGAAAAGGACTGTTCTGCTAACTTAACAATGAGGTTAACAGTACAAAATGAATTTATTCAGTTTTTTTTAATTTTCTTATCAAAATTTTGACCTTAATTTTTCTTGAAATGCAAATTAGACTGCAATTTTCTAGCTAGCTCCATTATTGAGAAAAGGACTGTTCTGCTAAATTCACAGTGAAGTTAGCAGTGCAGTATGAAATTTTTTGTATGTAAGGACTTAAAATTTTTGGGTTATCCTTTTCTTGAAATGCAAATTAAACTGCAAATTTATAGCCTTATTTTAGATTCATAGCTAGCCCTGTTTCTAAGAAAAGAATATGCACTATTTACTTCACAGTGAAGTTAGCAGTGCAGTAGGTTACACCCACTATTTGGTGAACTGCAAAAAAGAAACTGCAAATTTCTGCCATGGTCCCATTGGTCTAGCTTAAAATTGTTTTGCTAACTTGGCAGACGTATGGAATTTTCCAGTTGATGATATTTCAAAATCTTAAACAGGTGTTTTGGATCCTTTAATGTATTTACTGAGCTTGTCTTGCGATACATAAATTGAAATATATAAGGCCAGATTCACACTATTGTGCCAATACCGATATATTCTCACTACGATAAAATATTTTTACGTCAGTATCAATGAGAAGATCGAAATTGTATCAGGTATCGATGATGTGAATATACTTATTGTTTTTTGTGTAAGAATATTTAATCGTATCGAGACTTTATCGATATTAGAACTATAATGTAAATCTGGCTTAAAACTCAGTTATATTGTCATTTTTGGTAAAATTTGTACTTAGTGAGTTTTACTTTTGAACCGACGAATAAGAAAATTTATGTTCTGCTAACATAAATTGACATATTGAAATTAATGAAATTATATGAAGTGTGTTCTACAAAACAAATTCACAGGTATGAGATAGTCAAAAGTGGGTGGGGCGGGCGTTACCATTAGCCGTTGGTGCGAACCTTGTAGATTTACGCGATGCCAGACGCACTGTTAGCTTATATTTACAGAATTGCAGCAACTAAGATCCTTAAGTGTAAATACATTTTGGAAATTAGGCGAGAAAAAGCTATTTTTGTTCTTTTGGGTTAAATTCCCAAATATATATAGTTATATATAAATAAGGCCATAAACAAGTTTTTTTCTTGTCTTACTTCTCTAATGAATTTGGAAATAAGACCAAATAGATTACTAAAGTTTTTGAGCATAATTTCCGTTTAAAGTTTATGTTTGTTTTTCCAAAAGTACGGCGTAATTTCCACGTTTTGGCGGATTGTTCTATTAATTTGGGCGTTATATTGTCAGTAATAATAGAATATGAAGAAAATTTGAATAGAAAATTTTGTTTAAGTGGAGTGACTGAATATAACTCAAGTTAAAAGTGAAAAACGCAATAAGGAGTTTGAGTTATATTGCCAGTTTTTATTACTATTGAGATGAGATTGCTTCAATTTCTGAAAAATAACCTAGAAAAATTTCACACTTACTCTGAAAAAGGTAACTTAAAAACAATTTAATTAGTTGCGAAATCTGGTTCAGGTTTCTCCCTTAACTCTGTCAAATTGACGGAGCTGAGAAACTGCACTGTTGGTAACCCGATTTTGTGGGTTCAGGAAAATGAGAATGCACATGTTTTAATAGGCATGTTTAAGGAAAATGAGATCTCTGAGATCTCCTCAGCAATCACAAGCTTTTGAACAAGGTTTCTCAGTTTTGCTGTGAAGTTACTGTCGAAAAAAAGGATCTGCTTGATCAGTTAGAACATGAGAAACATTTCTTGTAGAGATTTATGTTTGTTGTAAGAAAAGATCAGTGGAATAATAATAAACCACGACATAACAAAATCGTTTATTTACGTTTTCATGACTTTGAGTACTGCTATCATTTTCATTTGATTACAAAAAGTATTTTTATGTCGCTAACCCTCGATCAGTGATAAACGATGCAGTAAAAAAGCCACACCTAAATGAGCTCTTTAAAACAGTTTAAGCTTATTCAAAAATAATTCCTCGGGTAGAAATGTTTTAAAAAGAATGAGTGACGTCAAATTAAACTAAAATTAGCCAACATAATCAATAAATATATTTTGGACAGTTGAGAAACTATACCAATCATAGTAATTTACCTTATCGCCAATTTTCCCCGTCCACCATCCTTCGTCACCGGAAATGTTGCTATCCATCGACAGAACACAGACAATTTGTCCTCGATTTAGGGACAGTTCATCTTCGCCCTGGGCTTCATAGTCGTAGAGCGCAGTCCAGAGTGTTCCATCAGGAACTGCACCATTTTCTGCTGTCATTGGAGCACCCGGAGCTGACATGCTCGTCGAATCCTGGAGTTCTTCACGAATTGAAATCATTTGTTCCTGGTGTTGTGATGCTACAGTTGTGATATTCGACTGAGAAGCTGCTGTTGCACCGCGTTCCTGTGTTCCATTCAGCAATGTTGTGGTGTTTTTTTGTCCACTCGAACAATGATTGTTAAATAGGATGAGCGGTGGCATTCGAGAAAGTTTGGTCAGTTCCTTAGAAACATCTAGAATTTTTCGCAGTACTAATTATATTTTACTAAAGTTTACACTGCGCTTATTTTATTCGTTTAATTTCGTACTTAAAAATCTAGACAAAAAAAAACATTCAACTCTTTTTCGCAATGCGTTGAAACTTTTTTTAATTCGCTATCGTTAGTGCAAGGCAGCACACTCCGTCTCCACCACAAAGCATGATTTACTTTTCTGCACAAGTGCGCAATATTTGCAGTACATTCACTTAAGATACAGAGAAACTTTTGCACTTTGGAATTAAATTCGGATAAATTCGTTTTAGTTAATGATGATTTTTAAGTTTTCAATCGCAAGACAACATCATTCGCGATTCTTTTCTTGGGGAATTTATTTCTAATCGGCCATTATTTTCACACTAATGTCAGAAAATTCCTGCTTTTTGTTTTAATTTCGTTGGGTTGGCTACAATGTATTTTGATTGACATTGCTAGAAGGAATCAATGCTCAGAACATATATGAGAGTGAAAGAGCTCTTTGCATATACCAATATAACATAAATTGGGTGTGTTCGTTGAATAACAAATATTTTTGTTATCTCAGAACTCTATGTAGATTACGTATGGAAATCAGTACATGCATTTCCAAAACCATATGCGTGAACAAAAACCAGCACCGGCACTGGCCACGCTCCGCCGGCTATCGAATAGGTTATCCAAGAAAACTGAGTAGCCGATACATTTGTGAACGACCAGAACCAGATAGGTTAGCTGAAAAAAGCTGTCGAAGAAATTGAATTAAAATTATTTTTAATTTGCAAATAAATTTTAACTTTTTTGCGGAGTTTTAAAGGTTCTCCCAAACCAACGCGAATGCGGAGCGATTCGCAGCGAATAATTCACAATAGAAACAAATTTGACAAATACACAACGCTAAACAACAACAAAAATTCGTCGTCGCTCCCAAACCAACGCGAATTCGCAGTGACGACGAATTTATGTTGTTGTTTAGTGTTGTGTATTTGTCATATTTTTTTCTATTGTGAATGATTCGCTGCGAATCGCTCCGCATTCGCGTTGGTTTGGGGGAGCCTTTAAGGTTCTCCCAAACCAACGCGAATTCGCAGCGACGAAAATTTTTGTTGTTGTTTAACGTTGTGTATTTGTCATATTTTGTACTATTGTGAATGATTCGCTGCAAATCGCTCCGCATTCGCGTTGGTTTGGGGGAGATTGTCATATTTTGTACTATTGTACTATTGTACGCATTCGCGTTGGTTTGGGGGAGACTTTAAGGATCTCCCAAACCAACGCGAATGCGGAGCGATTTGCAGCGAATCATTCACAATAGCACAAAATATGACAAATGCAAAACGCTTAACAAGAACAAAAATTCGTCGTCTCTCCGAAAAAACCGACACTGCAAAACTTAACGTGAACAACTCAAATTTTTTGTCAAATATCAGCTGTTTTGAAATTTCTCTTTGGATTGCTGAGTATCCTAGAATTTTTGGGATAACTTCGGATTTGCTTGTTGGTGACATATGATTTGTCATCAGCTGTATTTTAACAAGGGATTACAACAACACAAAGCTATCCGGATAACTGAGGATTAAATTCGGAACGCGGCCACTGTCAACGGAAAACAGCACGTTGGATAGGCCAGCAAATATTTAAACAAATTTCCACCAGCACCGTCAATTCAGCTGTTTAACATTTCACATATAATCGAAAGTAAAAACAAAAACATCAAGTTCAATGCGTTGCACCAGCAACAAAAAAATTTAGGACTTTGGCCTAACGATGCCGTTGACGTTGCTGGTTGCTGGAGCTGCAGTAGCAACTGGAAGGGCTCTCAAAAAATGCTGTATGTGCTTTTTTTACTCGCCCATAATGCACTGTACAGCTTTCTGATATTTTGGGAATTAGAAATCAGTGCTTAGGTTTTGTAACTCTCGCATCGACAAAACCAGTCGAGAAACGATGAAAGTTGAAACAAATTTGTATGAGTTTTGTTCCATTTTTCAACGATTCTCGACCAATTTTATCGATGCGAGAGTAACAGAACGTAGGCACAGCTGTGCGAATTTAATTCAACACAAAAATAGAAAATAAAAGTGGATAATGATGAAATGGAAGCAAAAATTACCTTACGACTGTATCAGAGATTAAAAAGAGTTCGAAATTTTCTTCAAACCCCATGTAAAGACTTGGTTGCGCTCACAATTTTGAAACGTCAAAAAAGCTGCATGCAGCTCCGTCTGCAGGTGCGTCGCGTTCTGTTCGTAGCTATGGATTTGTGTGTATTTAACATTTTGACAGCTATTCCAGTTGCAGCTCCGTCTCCATTGAGCCAGTTCATTTTTCTGAGATTTCAGAGGACTCATTTTTCCCCTTAAAAACTGAGACTGAAATTTTTTGGATTCGCTTGCTCAATTATTTTTTGTCGCAGTAAATTACATAAGAAGAAAAGAAAAAGGGAGTTGTTTTGACTTCTATGAGAGGAATGTTGTTTATATTTTACTCTCCTGCTGTCAAAAAATTGAGGAAAAATACTGAGCGCTCAAGAAATATAAACTGGCCAATTCTGTTCGGGCAGTTAATAGGTGCGTTTCAGAGCGAGTTTCAAACAGTTTGAAACTGCCAGATTTAGTCACTTTTAGTGCGAAGTCGTTCCACAAGTGAAAGTTTGTACTTTTTCGGATCAAAAAGAAAAAAAATTCCCCTACTTGCCACATTAATTCTGAGAAATTTCTGGTGGCTGCTTTGTACTGGATGTCAAATGCCAGGTGTTCGTATGTCAGATTTGAAAAAAATGTCAGTTTGAAGTTAAATAATCAAACAGAATACAAATGGTGTTACTTTGTTTGTTTTGTTTTTGGTAGATGTGTACAATTTATTAATTTATTTATGTTTTTATCAATTAAATGATTGTCTTAAAATGCATGTGGCGTTTTGACAAATATTTTTTCCGAAGCAGAAAATTTAGTAATTAAAATTTGTGTAACGTAGTTTTTTGACAAATGTTTCATGATTTAATATGTTACCTATATGTACTTAAAGAATATTTCTTTGTCTAAGTTTATTCATAATAAAGATTTTGCGACCTTTCGTCCAAATGCGTTTCGCCCGGGTACAACAGTTGGACTCAACAGTTAGATACTGTTGTACCCTTCTAAGACGCATTATTTTCAATGGATAGATATTGACAACTAATTAAGTCAACAGCCTCTAAGCACTGTAAATTATATTATTTTTGTTTTTACTTCTAATCATTCTTTAAAGGCTCTCCCAAACCAACGCGAATGCGGAGCGATTCGCAGCTAATCATTCACAATAGTACAAAATATGACAAATACAACAAAAATTCGTCGTGATTTGCAGCGAATCATTAACAATAGTACCCAATATGACAAAAAAAAACGTCGTCGACCCGCATTCACATTGGTTTGGAGAGCTTTTAATCATTTTTATACATGTATGTACGTTTCTTTTTTCTTAGCATGCCGGTTCCACTAGACTTGAGCCATGCTCGGACTATAAACCTGTCGGGGAAAAAATTAATGAAGGCAGAAAAATCCATGTCTTGTCGACGACATGTCAAAGAGAACCAACTTTTGAACAGCACATGAATGTTATTCAAAGCTTGGCCATGAGATTTGAAATTTCAGGTGCGTGTGAGTTTTTTGTCTAATTTTCGTTGTATCTGAAGGTAAATATTGTTGCAAAAGTTGTTATTTATTAACGTGACCTTTGTTCCTATAATTTGAGTTAAATATTATTGCAAAAGATAGAAGTAGTGGTGAGAGAGAAATGAAACGACACGACATAATTTGCCCAGCGAGAAAAAATCTGCTGTTTATTGATTGGATTGTGGTTGCGATGTTGGGCATCTGTGTGTCCTGTGGAGTCGGGGTGTAAAATTCAATTTCTTGTACAGTGATTTTATAAAAAAATTGATTGGCTTATGATTGCACTACGGCAGCTCTATTCAAATATTTATTTTGACGTTGTGCAAATTAGTACAAATTAGTGCCCAAACCGTTCCTGACATTTTGACAGTTTTTCTTCTCTCTGAGAGGATTTCATGCGATCTCATCTGCTGGATATGAACGATCTGCCCAACATCAAAACCGCAATCCTAAAGGGGGGTTAAATGGATCAACTTTGTTGGCAACCACCCATGTTAGATCATTTAAACGCAAAAAAACCATGTTATCAACCTGTGTTGCATGGTTTTTAAAATATTTTAAAAACTTGCTCCAATTCCATCAAGCAATGTTGTCAACAAAGTTGATCCATATAAACCCCTTTAATCAGTGGATTAATTTGATATGTCACTCCTAGGAAATTCATTTTTGTGTCTCAAATTGGTTTTTTCCAAGACATGTTTATAGTCCTTGCATGTCTCATGTCCAGTGGAGTCCACATGTTACCACTTATGTAAGTCTTACCGTTGAATAATTACAAATAGAAGGGACATTCAGCAAAATGTCCACTAGGTGGACAATATTTGATGCGGCGCTCTATCTATTGAATTAATTTGTTCCTTTTGGGAGTTTGTTCGTTTTCCGAAATCTGTTTCTTTAAGGAAATTTATTTGTTTTGGGACATTTCTTCTCTGGCAGAGTAGAAAAGAAACATGTTTTTTTTCACTTCGCCAGTTTATATTTCTTGAGCACTCAGTATTTTTTTTTCAATTTTTTGACAGAGCAGGAGAGTAAAATGTAAACAACATTCCTCACATAGAAGTCAAAACAACTCCCTTTTTCTTTTCTTCTTATGTAATTTACTGCGACAAAAAATAATTGAGCAAGCGAATCCAAAAAATTTCGGTCTCAGTTTTTAAGGGGAAAAGTGAGGAATTTTTTAGAGGAATCCTGACGTTTAAGTTTTGCTTTTGAGTTATAAGGTTTGTTTGGTATCTTTTTCTTCAAAAAAATGTGTATAACCTGTCAAATTTTGGAAACAGGAGAGTATTCTATCAGAGTCGGGGAAATTTGAAAAAAAGTTAACAAACACATTGAACCATAAACTTCACCAATTTTTACAAAAAAAAGGTAATTTTTGTGTATAAATGCCGTTGCCACCTGCCCATGATTTCAATAAATCTAATGCACTATTTTTGTAAAAAAAATTACTGCTTTTATCGAGTCTACTGCACTTTTATTTTTCGGAAAACAAAATTATCATTCATCAAAATGCAGTCCATTAATTTTTCAATTCTGTTGATACGGCTATTGGCTTGCTTTGATTAAAATCGTGACAGTATTATTAATTATAATACGTTATTTTTATTTTATTTTATTCTTCTATTTTCAAAACAAAAGTAAAAATTGGAATATGTAGATCTTCGGTAAGAAAATTTAATATACTGCACTTTTGTTTTGAAAACCCACTTCGGAAAATTTTCCGATAGGTGGCAACGCTGTGAGAGAAACTGACCACCACGATTTTTGACAGTACTTGTAACACTTCGTGTACACAGAAATTTGTGCAGCAATGTTATAAACTTATTTTAAATTTGTGTATACAAAAATTAATTTCAGCTGCTATTAAAAAAAATCCAAACAAAAGAAGAGCATTCAATGAGAGGTACACTATTAACAGTTTCAAAGTGTATTTTTTTTTTGATTTTAGTATATGGATAAAGTCACGTTAAACGTTATAATTTTTTCTAAGCTAGTAAATAATCCAATCTTAAGTGAAACATTTTTTGAGAAGTTAAATTTAAGTCAATATTTTTGTTTAAAAAAAATGTGAATGTTTGAAAACTAACCAAGAGCATGGACTTCTGGCTCTTAAAAAAGCTACAAAACAATACTTTAAGTGTTGCCGTTGCCAAATTTGAAAAAAAAAATGTAGAATACTAAAGTACGTTTTTTTTGTTCTTAGACGTTTTCATATGGAATGACTTATCTGCATTTAAATAAAAATAAAAAGAAGGGCTTCAAGTAAACTAACGAAGACTAACAAATTTTTATAATAAGAGGTCGAATAAGATCCATAAAAATCAGTCAAAGATTTTTTTTTTGCAAATAAAATTTTCAATTGAATAATTATTTTTTCTAAAAAAAATGTATTTTAATTCTTTTCCTGATGCAAATTTATTTTTCGTATCAGGGAAATAATTAATTAATCAGCAAATAAATTATTTGTCATCGATAAGTTTAGCATTTTTGATTCAAATCGAATAAAAATATAATAAATAATTCACTTAAAATTCTTTCTGATTCGTTTTCCTGATAGCTATAACCGGCCCCGAAGGATGGATTCTAGGCATAGTACATTTTTCAAAACCTTAAATAAAGAGTTGGTTCCTGGTATCCACCACTCCCATACAAGTGAAATCTTTGTATACCCTACCTGTATGTAGGTACAATTCTCAAAACAAGGAAAAATTACATATCTCAAGATTGAACAAAAAGTCCAAATATTTCCGAAAAGGTATTTTTTTATAAACATTCCTGTTTTTTATTTCGTGGCCATTTGTGTCATCTTTATCAATTTAAAATAAAAAATTAAGGGCAAAAAGCTTATCAAGAACTTGCAAGACCAAAAACGTAAATTCGCAGATAATTATACCAATAGTTAATTATATTCGTACACACAAAGCATATTCAAATTCATACATACTATCTCGCTGCCGCCTATACCTGCACCTTGCACCCTACAAGCCCTTAGAAACCAAAAAAAAACAACCATAAAGTACCAAACCATGTCCTTTTTCTTCAAGATATGCGCACAGCAGCTGCGCTGCAGGGTATGTGCATTTGCATTCATTCATAAAATATTCTTCATGCGCTCTACAAAAGGACTTAATTCCTAAATAAGCAAAGAGCAAACCAATATTTTTTTGAAAAAGAAATTAAAGCTTCACATTCCACCACCGGGCTGAGACGGCGTTTAGTGAACTGAGCAATATGTTCGGTGTCCACTTCTGTTAGTGGGGCTGTTAGTGAGACCAACCTGTTATTTTGACCTGACGGGTTGAAATTTAGTATACTAATAGTCCATATCCTAACTTTACTTTTAAGAAATGTTGTCAAGGTGGCAGCACTGTCAGAATAACGAAAGGGTTGCCACTTGTTTCATACATTGGCCTATAAATCTTGAACCAGAGGTCGGACGATGTCCAGAGAACTCTCGTTGGATTTAGCACCCTTTTAACCATAGGACCATATTATTGATTTTCTCCCTCGCCTCTTCTTGCATGAAGAGGGTGGAAAAAAGCCGTTTGGGGAGGGAAAATGCAAGGCTAAAAAAAGTAAGATAAATATTTATATTATTAAAATTTAAAGATTGGTGTAGACACAGACTTTCACCATCTACTACGTTGTATCCAAAATTAGTTGCAAAACCTATCTAATAGTTATCATGAAACCCCTCCCAAAACAGGTACGTTGATAAAAGTTGGTCTGAATATTTGACTATTTATCAGGGCCAGGAATCAAAAAAGATCATTAAAATATCTATAGTCGTAAAGTGTGTTACCACCAAGTTTAGAAAGGAGTCTTCAGACTCCTTAAGCGGTGTTAGTTCTGATTTTGCTCGTTTTAATTGAAAATATTCTTTGCCGGCATCTGGGAGTGAACCATGAACCAAGCGATTCAGAAGCCAAAACTATCATGATAGACAATTATCATGATAGAATACTACCATGATAGAATAATATCACCAAACTATTAAAAGTAACGAGATTAATTAACGCATAAAAGTATTAAGTAAAAGAAATGTGTTAAAGTAACGGATAAAATTAAAAAGCAAATGAAGCGGGTAAATGTAACAAGAAAAAGCAAAAAGTAAAATTAATAGTAACGAATAAAAGTAACGTTTACTCGTTTCAAGAATAAAAACGTAAATAATAGAAAGTCTATTATAGTTTGTTTTTGTTTTAATGGACTTTTGAATACATAAATTTAATTTAAAGTTTTTATGTGACCCTTAAGGCTCTCCCAAGCCAACGCGAATCCGCAGCGACGACGAATTTTTGTTGTTGCTTAGCGTTGTGTATTTGTCATATTTTTTACTATTGTGAATAAATCGCCACGAATCGCTCCGCATTCGCGTTGGTTTGGGGGAGCCTTTAGTCTTCTAAAACAAAAACAAAATAATAAATTTTCTATTATTTACGTTTTTATTCTTCAAACTTCCACCAGCCAGCCGTACCATCATTGATTTTAAGTTGTCTGAATTTAACGAAATTCCACTAGATAATATAATTTACAGTGCATTTGTGCTGTTTATTTCATACGTGTAGGTAACCATCCACTAAAATTATGCGTCTTAGAAGGGTACAAGAACATCTAACAGAAGAGCACAATTGTTGTACCTGGGCGAAACGTATTTTGACTGAAGGTCACATAACAACTTTTAATTCACTCCCAGATGACGGCAAAGAATATTTTCAATTAATACGAGCAAAATCAGACCTCTACGGCTATAGATATTTTAATGGTCATTTTTGGATCTTGGTCCTGATGAAAGTCAAATATTTACACCAACTTTTTTATCAACGTACCAGTTTTGGGAGGGGTTTCATGATAATTTTTAGAAAGGTTTTGCAACTAACTTTGGATACAATGTAGTAGATGGTGAAAGCTTGTGCCGACACCAATCTTTAAATTAAATGCATGTATGTAAATATCTTAATTTTTTTTTGCTTTGCCTTGTCCTTTACCAAAAGTGTTTGATATCTCTAAGTAGATTGCGCATTAGCTCCATGATTGGTGCTCTAACCGGACACTGTCTAATAGGCAAGCACGCAACGCGTCTTGGCGTGTTCTCTAACCATTTTTGCAGAAGCTGTATGGATGAGGAAGAGACTGAATCAATTCCTCACCTTCTATGCACGAGCCCTGTTCTATCTCATATACGAAGACTTCACCTTGGTGATTTTTACTTCAATGATCCAAGTGATCTAATAAACTTGGATGTAGGCAGTCTTCTGCGCTCCATAAGAAGCTCAAAATGGTTCACCGAGTAGGGAATAGGGTTTTCCTAGATTCATGTGGTGTCACAATGGACCACCTCATGGTCTTAGTGTGTCAGTCTTCATAACTAGCAGCCATTTCAACCTAACCTCAACCTAAATGTCCCTTACCAAATGACTTTTTTCCAACCTCTTTATGCAAGGGGAAGGGGTCATCATCCGATCACTGGTTCTCGATCTATAGGCCAATGTACGAAACAAGTGGCAACCCCTTTTACGTTCTTCTGACGGTGTTGCCACCTTGACAACATTACTTAAAAGTAATGTTAGGACAGGGACTATTAGTATAAATGCTTAGTATAAAATGTAATGTATCATATCTCGCACTAACGCCCCTACTGTATGCATTAATACTTTGTGAGATCTGAGTGTAGACGCACTTTAGTTTAGTTTAGTTTATTAAAATTTGCATTAAGGATATTCCTGTTATAAATAAGTGTGAAGCTAATAATTCATTTATTTATACAAAAGTGCTTAGCTCTTCAATTATGGTGAGTTGACTTAATATTCTGCTCTGGGCACACTGTTAACGAGTGAATCTTACTTGAAAGTATTCAAATAAAGTATGGCTGCAAGCGTCTGACGGATGACAATAGACATGCGCTCCATAAGCTATATGCCTTTTAGTTTAAAATCTTGTATGAAAAACTATTAAGGGGTAGGAAATGTCAAATAATTTGAGTGCTCAAATTCTCGTACACTAACAACACATCAGCACATGGTCCATAGCAGGGGGAAGATTTTTGTAAGTTCCACATGGGGGTGAATGTGCGAACTCTCTCCAGAAGGATACTGATGCTGGAGACTGTCAGAATGAGAGTGTAATTCTTTCCCCACAAAGTGCCTTTTCTGCAATCTGCAACGCATTTAAAGTCTTTGAGATATTGATTCTCTCTCAAATGTGTATAGTTCTGAAGTTTTTAATTTCATGTTCGAGAGTTTATGTTAGAAATAATGTTAAAAAATTTAGCGTTTATAATTGTTTATTAATTCGGGACGGTTTTTTTAAGTGTGTTTGATCATAATCGGTTCGGTTTCCTGAAAATCATGAATTCCTTTTTAAAAGAAGAAAATATTCAATAATATATCTATATCGAATAAGAAAATAATATACACCTGTTTGTGTATATATATATCAAAGTCTTTCTCCTGATGTGTGTACCCTAAGCCAATTTCTGTCCTGGAGTTGACCTAGCCCCAATTGTATAGTGGATAATAGTTGCATCAAATGGATTAAGTTGCCTTATAGTGAAATAGAAACATGAAAAATCTATAAAATGAAAGTGTGATTCCTTATTCCCTGTATCTTTGCCAAAGTTTTCTTTTCTTTTTTGGGGATCAGGGATACAGTTTTTATTCTTTAATTTTCCTCTTAAATGAGAAATGCAAGCAAATAATAAAACTGCACTTGGGCCACAAACATCTTCTACAGCCTCAACATCTTCAGGAAGAGTAAGTTACATAAGATTTGTTTCATTTATATTAAGTACATTTCTTATTTCTGGAAAAAAAAAACTATTTTATTCGTCAGCAAAAACTTTTTTGTTTATGAGAAAAAAGAATTTGATTTTGTCCTTAAAAAGGTAATAGAGTATCTACCTATAGATTTTAGAATCCACAATTCGTTCCACTCCTAAGAAATTTGTTATTGTTATTCAAATTTGGAAAATTTGAAAAATAATTTTTCAAAGTAGTTTCGGGCACTAAAAAATGTAAATGAATGTTATTTCAGATAGTCTGCATACAATTTTAATATTTTGATTTTACTTATAGAGGTGTTTTGAAAACAACAATCGAAATAATAAAAGTAAAATGCATATTTATATTTTAATGAACAAGTAGTTCAATAATAATGTACTTACTAAGAAGTAATGACTTATTGACTGGTCAAAGCATTTTTGAAGGACTTTAGTATATTTAAGATTAATATAACTGAACTGGATAATTGGATTAATGTAGGAAAGGTACACTTTAAGGTAGGAAAATGTGTTTCCAAGAAACAGTCGCTATTTTTAATAATTGATAATGTTCATCAATAAAATCAAATGGACTTTCTAGGCAACGGGATATAAGAAGGGGCTTTAAGCATAAGGGAAGTTACTGTCGGTATCTGAAACACCCTTTAAGGGCAAGAAAAAGTGAGTGAAAATTTAAGCTGTCCGCACCTCAACCTGCAATGAAAATATTTTAGAGGGAAAAATAAACTTCGTAACTTAGCAAGACATATACGTTTCTTAAATTGATGAAAAATTACAATGACTAATATGTGTACATGTAGCTATATATTTAAATTATTTATTTGGAATAAAAAACCCAACTAACAATTTCGCTTCTATAGTCCTCCATAGATGCTTTTCGTTTTCATTCAACCTATGGATATAAGCATTGCATAAAACTCCATAGAGTGAAAAAGGCGACCTTTTTTCACTGCTATTGTACCTTTATGGAGTTAATTATAATAGTCTTAAAGAAGTTCACATTAAATAAAATAAAAAAACTTGTTGCTAGAGTCAGGAATCGAACCCGTGTTCCTCTGAACCAATTGCCTTACTCGCTAACCGCTCCATCAATCTCAGATATACAATTCAATGCATTAAATTGGAATCACTTTTATCTAGAATTGTCTTGTATGAGACAAGCAGCTTGCAGTAATATAAAAAAAAATTTCTTCAAGAAAAGTAAAAAATAATAGATTAGTATATGTCTATAACAAAAACATTAATTAAATAAATAGAGATATAATAGATTTATTAATTAATTAATACCAACCTTAAACATTGACAATAATAAGAAATATATATGCTAGGGTGCTAAAATGAATATAAATTATAAAATGGCCGATTACAGCTTGGCTTCACCATATTCACTAATACAAGCACTATAGAAACAAAGGCTGACATAAAGATTGTATAATAATTTTACGGGATGACTATTGAAGCGAAAGTATCTTGGTTACTTCATAAGAGCATTATAGAGAGATTAAAGAAACATTGGTACATCACTTCTTTCATGCTGATATAATTTGCAACAGAAAATACTTAAGGATTCAGTAATTCTCCAATAAGGTATTTACTTTCTGTCAGAGGGCTAAATGGAGCGCTATAGAAACAAATAACACTTTAATGTCTGAAATGCGAAGCAATTTTGTTAGTTGGGAATCGTTTGTTTCCAAAAGTTTTAGATAAATGATGTACATATTTCGATCAATGCAACCATCAGCAGCAAAAAATGAAAACTGTTTGTATTGTATTGTATTGTATTGTATTGTATTGTATTGTATTGTATTGCATTGTATTGTATTGTATTGTATTGTATTGCATTGTATTGTATTGTATTGTATTGTATTGCATTTTATTGTATTGTATTGTATTGTATTGTACTGCATTGTATTTGCCCAATACAAATATAAGCCAACAACGTCCTCTCAAAAAAGACCTAGATAAAATTATAGACACATATTGGCGCAAAAAAAAACAGGATTGGAACACTTACATTCACCACTACGCCTCAATTAACCCAGAAGGTATTCCAGCGTTTTATCCTTCTAATACAACGGCAAAAATGAACAAGTGCTTCCTACGCTTGAGACTTGGACATACCTGGTTAACGAACAGCTACTTACTGAAAAATGAACCTCCTCCCACTTGCCACATTTGTCAATCAAACAACATAATTTCAATTAATCATTTAACATCCGATTGTACTAAAATTAAACATATTTTTGAAAAATTATACAAAAAAACATTTACTTACCTACTTTCATCAGAGGATAATATAAAAAATGTATTTAAAGTATTGCAAGATCTCAAACTCGATACATGTATATAATATAAACTAAGTTATGCTTTACTAATGGGGGAGCGGTCGGGAGTGGCAGAAGCAAGCGCTTTGTGGTGCTCGCCCTTGGCATTCCCGATCGCTCCCCCTACCTTAAGATTTTCAGCCTGTATTATTATAATCATATATTTTAAGAAAAATTTGTAAGATCCCAGCCTAAAGCCATAGAGCTAGTGCTGTTAGTTTTTAAGATTAATCTGTACATTTATGTTTTTGGATTAATAAATAATAATAATAATAATAATAATAATGTATTGTATTGTATTGTATTGTATTGTATTGTGTTGTATTGTATTGTATTGTATTGTATTGTATTGTGTTGTATTGTATTGTATTGTATTGTATTGTATTATATTGTATTGTATTGTATTGTATTGTATTGTATTGTATTGTATTGTATTGTATTGTATTTTATTGTATTGTATTGTATTGTATTGTATTGTATTGTATTATATTGTATTGTATTGTATTGTATTGTATAGTATTGTATTGTATTGTACTGTATTGTATTGTACTGTATTGTATTGTATTGTATTGTATTGTATTGTATTGTATTTTATAGCATTGTATTGTATTGTATTGTATTGTATTGTATTGTATTGTGTTGTATTGTATTGCATTGTATTGTATTGTATTGTATTATATTGTATTGTATTGTATTGTATTGTATTGTATTGTATTGTATTGTATTGTATTGTATTGTATTGTATTGTGTTGTATTGTATTGTAATGTATTGTATTGTATTGTATTGTATTGTATTGTATTGTATTGTATTGTATGGTATTGTATTGTATTGTATTGTATTGTATTGTATTTTTAAATTAAATTATACTGCAGTAAAAAATTAAGATCAAATTAACTTAAATCAGAAACTATCAACCTTTTTCGATTTTTCTCATAAACTGCATGTGAGAGGAAAACAATCTATTTGTTACGAATGTAAGGAAAACTCAGTTTTAACTAATAAATTACTAAAGTTTCCCGTTTAAAAATTAGACAAATGAAAAAAAATTAATATTCCTCATCTTCCCTCCTAACAATTGACCGATTGCACTTCTTTCCAACGTCGTGGAAATGTTAATTTATCATCAGCTTGAGAAAAGTCTTGAAAAACGATAGCTTCCTTTCGCATCGTTCAATGCAAGTTCTATTGGATTTGTTATATTTGTCATACCTAACAGTGATATTTGTTCTAAATGATAGATAACTAAAGCTGGCCAAACACGACTGAGCCATCCGATCCATTTGGCTCGGTTGGATTTCAGATTGACCAAAAATCCAAATGAATTGGCGGCCGATCACCCCACACACGAACGTTTTTATCGTCACGGGGCCATTTGACCGTTGGCTCTGTCGTATATGCGGCCATATGGCCAGCCTAACGGTAGCAATATTTGACGTGTATTAAGCATAAAACAACAAGTACCAGATAAAGACACTGTCAACGTCATTGGTGAAGAATCAAAAACAAAAATTGTGATAACCAATAAAATGTTGGTTAGAGATGTTTTTATGCGTGAATAGAAATTATAAAATATAAAGAGTTTATCATTTTAAAAATATCAAAGTTATCCAATTTTAAGTTTTTGTGAACTTTAGCCCAAATACGTTCTGCCCAAGTAAAACAATTGAGCTCATCAGTTAAATGTTATACTTCAACAAAAATAATGAATTTTCTATTATTTATGTTTTTAATGTTTACGCTTATTACAATAATCACCAATGAAAAATTTGTTTTCAATTGAGTTATTAAAAATCAATTTAAACTTGAATCTTGAAAACAAAATAAGGAGGTTTGCCGTTTGCTGATACGAATTGGCACATTTGCTGATACGGAACATTAATACTTATGTTCCACTAAACCCTCAAGTGACACTTATTGCTTTGTACCAAACGTTAACTCAAACATAAAGATCCGTAAGAGAATATTCGTCGCCTCCCCAAAAGTTTCCTTCGATAAATTGATTGTTTCAAGATGCGTCGCGCGAACCAAACCATTATTTTGGTAATAAATTTGCACGATTTGCAAACGTTGTTCAGGAGTAAGTCTTTTCATTATGAAATTGCAAACCAAACTGAGCATAAATGACAGTGACAGTTGTTAAAAAGACCACCTCCGAAAAAAGTATTGCCAGATTGAAAACCACACGTCTTAAAAAAAACACTCTTTACATTGGTTTGATATTTATTTGAAATGCTTTTTCCTTAAACATATCATATTGCCATTTAGCTTGTTCTCTTGGAATTTTTGAAAGCACGGAATACTGCTTACTTAATTTGCCACTTTGTCTTTGCAATATAGAGGCAACTAGTCTTCTTCTTGAAGTCCATGTATTTTTCAGTGGTTCGGACCTTCCAAAATGTTTGTGGAAGCCTTTTGTCATAACTATTTGTAGTGTAGATTTTTTTTAATTATCAGGCGAAGTTTCATATTCAAATATTTGAATGGACTTTTATATAGAGAATTGATGGCTTATAATTACCCCAGTCGTTGTTTGAGTTTTCAGTCTCATCACGCTACAAAATATTTGCAATTTTGAGTAAACAGTTTTACGTACTTTAAAACACAAATGTCAAGGTACTAACTCGCATGTAGTAAGTAATTTTGTTCACCATCGAAACTGTGTTTGGGTTCTCTATTTTAACAGCCAGTTCAAATTTGGGCCAGAAGGTGTGAAGGGCTTCCCTCCTTCTGTGTTTACAATGGAATTTTTTCTTTCGTTGCCTCCTTACTTATGTATTTCAGCTTTGTGGTTGTTGTAAGACCGCTTGAGCAGCAAGTTATTCCTGTAGCATGATCCCGACTCACTGTTTATTTTTTTAGCAATACGATCCCAGACGTTTTATTATCTTTCCACGTTGTATCATTTATTTTTTTTATTTTCGATCACTTTCTTTTCATCGAAAGCACATTAAAGAAGAAGTTTTTCTTAATTTTGTGAAAAAAGAACTGTAAAATAAGTTCAATCACGAAACCAAACCAAAACTCATAATATATTGATGTTTGAACCAACTGATTTTAAGTTAGTTGGAATTCAAAAGTGATTGCTTTACTATGATGAACATAATTTTTTGAGCATTTTAAATAAATTCAAGTACCACATAGAATTTATGTGGAACTTACCTATGCATTAGATTTATGTTTGAAATAGCAAATACTTTTTTCTCTGCGTAAACTGTTACATACTTTAATATTAAAATTACGCATCAGCAATATATAGATTCAGCAAAACGAACTGCGGATTGAAATGTATGTAAATATGAACCTACATACGTGTTTTCATTTACTTAACTGAATAAAATTGACCAAATTTTACTGAAGTTTTATGGCAAAACAAATTAGCGAGCAATAGTCCTCAGTTTTGTAGAATTTACAAGAAAAAAGAAATCATTAGTGCAAGCCATCAATTTCTCTTCAAGGTAAAATTATATTACTTTTTTTTTAAATGCAACATCTTGTGGACCTAACGTAGTCCAGTCATATTGTATTTTTATTATGTAAATTGTGGGGCAGTTTTGATTTTGCCCCTCTTTTATGTTTTCGGGGGTGTTTAATCCAAATTTAATCCAAAAAAAAGCAAAAAATGATGCAAAAATACATTTTCTGGGAGTTTTTCACTTATGGCTCGAAAACTACCAGTCATTCGAAAATTACATCAAAGTACCATTGAAAGTGTATACAATTTCCAATGAATCTCTGTTCAAGGTTTTTTTCTCCGACAATCCATTTGGACTCAAGCGCTAGTTGAAAATTGACGTATTTTTACTGTTTTGAAAAATCCACTCCAAAGCCCTAAGTAAATACTTTATGTGAACATTTTTAATTTCTGTCTATGACATGAACCAAGATACTTACGTATACGTATTACGTATAGTTTAAGATGAAGACCAACGATTTCTCGAAGGTGAATGGTATTTAAAAAGTAAAAAAAAAACTATAAAGTAAAATGTTCATGCTTTAGAATGACTACAAAGATTTTTTCGAAAAAAAAATACCTCGACTAAAAATATAACTCCAAATTTGCATGCAAAAATGTATGTTTTGTTTATCTTTAGATTCGAATATCTATAAAACGTGACAGGCTAGAGCAATTTCAAGACCAAAAGACTCAGCGCATCAAAGACCATCAGGAAAGTATATCTTGGTTCATGTCATAGACAGAAATTAAAAATTTTCACATAAACTATTGACTTAGTGTTTTGGAGTGGATTTTCGAAAATAGTAAATTAGCGCTTGTGTCCAAAAAGATTTGCGCAGAAAACACCTTAAACAGAGATTTATTGAAAATTGTGTACACTTTCAATGGTACTTTGATGTAATTTTCGAATAACTGATGGTATTTTTAGAGCCATAAGTGAAAAACTCCTGAAAATACATTTATGCATCTTTTTTTGCATGTTGCGTCACGAAATTTTAGTCGCAGATTCGGATTTAGCACTCGGATTCAACACTGTCGGAGAAACGAGAAAAGGGTTGCCACTTGTTTCATACATTGGCCTATAAGTCGAGAATCAGGAGTCGCACTCTCGTTGGATTCAGCACCCTTGTAACCATATGCCCGCATTATTGACTTTTTCCCTCCCCTCCCCTTGCTTGAAGAGTGTTGAAAAACCTGTTTGGGAAGGGAAAAATATTTATATTATTAAAATTTTAATATTTGTGTCAACACATAATTTCACTATCTACTACATTAATAGAAAAACATATTTTGGTTTTATAAAAAGTCACTTTCGAAGTTAAATAAACTCAAATATTCATCTTATTTTAATCACAGCATACGACACATAAAAATGAACTCGATACGACCTCTTTTATATCCCCCATCTCCAGCTTGATTGTTTGAAGTTAAAATTCTGCTTCGACACCAATCCTCAAATTTGAATATCAATATTTTTCTTCCTTTGTTTGCCGTTTTAATTTTCTATTTTTTTTTCCCAAACGGCTTTTTTCCACCCTCTTCGATTAAGTGGAGGGGAGGGAGAAATTTAATAATGTGGTCCTATGGTTACAAGGGTGCTGAGTCCAAAGAGAGTTCTTTGGTTCATCAGCCGACGTCTGGTTCTCGATTTATAGGCCAATGTGAGAAACAAGTGGCAACTCTTTTCTCATAACAAGATAACTATAAATGTTTCTTTAAAAACGAGAACTTAATTATATGTTTAATTAAAGATAACAAATAAGTCTTTAAAATAATACAAAAAATTAAAGCAAAAATTCAAACAGCTTTTTCCACAAAATAGGTGAAACTCTCATTCTGTAGTTGCCTACTTCAAGCTTTCTCCAACTAACGATTTTGGAAATATTAACATCCCATAACGTGCTCAAAACCACCTTTCATTTGATACCAATTTCATCAGTGAACGCACTGGGCCCAGACTCCATACAAAAATGTGCCATCTCCTATATTTACTACTAATTTATATGGAAAGATTTCTTGTCTGGGCCCAACTTGCCTTAGGTCTGGGTTCGATTCCCAGGCGCTACCACCTAAAAACAGAAATTTTTTGCTGAGGTACTACCTCTTACGAGGAACTGACAAATCAACTTGTGGTGTAAAAGTGCTTCTCATCTAGCTTAGGTCTTCCATTCCTGCCAACAACACGCGCACAGGATTGTTTTTGATTTGTAAGTCACTAGGAACCAGGGCTCCACGAGCTGTTTCGCTACCAAATTTATAAATTTTATTTTTTCTGGGCCCAACACGCGTTACCTTTTTGTTACAAAACACCCTGCTGATATTTTCAACACAGAATCCAAAAAATTGTGGAATTAACCATGAATTCATCTTTGACCTTCAATAACTTGGAAAGAAGACTTACATTTAATAAAAATAGAAGTCAGGACCTTTTAAAAAACTTTTTTTTTAATTTTTTCTAAGGTAAAGTTATAAAATATAGAAGAAAACTGAAAAAAGTTCCCTAACGATTTTGATACAAACTTTTTTTCAGTTTTTTTTCTAAAAACTTTTACTAAAAATCTAATGGAATTGAAAATCGAAGACAGTCAGAATCAGTCTAAAACCTACACACATATACATACCAGCGATTACACTACGCAAGGAAAGCGTAGTTTTGTTCTATCATAGTTTATTCATTAGGGTGTCCGTTATTAGTTCAACTAACTATTAACTTACTTTTCTATTAATATCCATAGACTAATGTCCTATCCCCAAACAGGAATCCGTTATTCCCCGTAATATTTTTTTAATAAAAAGTTTATGTCCAAAAAAAGGTATTTGACTAAAACATATTTTATCGGAGTCATTAACCCGCCGTGCTTCTAAGGCCATACTTTGATCATACACTTTTGTATGGGATTTCGCTTCTTTCACCTTATTCCTATGTATCTGGAGTTATTCGAGAAAAAAATAAAACCTTAAAACCTAAAATGTTATAAACCTACATTTTTGGAGATACATATTTAAATATAACTTTTTTTTCATAAATATTTTACCCAAAAATTATTTTTTTTTTCAAATATAATAACAAAATAAACATTTTATATTTTTTGCAAAACTTAACAATACTTTTTGTTTATTATTTTATAGCAAGTTGTTGAACTTAATGGTTACGTGATAATACTTGTTGAAGGGCGCGATGGGAAAATCAAATTATATGGCTCACCAGCAGACAAAGATAACCTCGAAGTGGCAGACGAGATACTCGATGTTAATGAGAAAAAACTGGAGGATCTGCCACGGACAGAGGTTATACGTCATATACACGAGGTAGCTATTCTCCTTCAAATAAAATTTTATTCTCAATAATAATACAAATAATATTTTTAAAAATATTCATGTTTTAACTCTTTTTTTTTATTTTTCCAGTGTATTCAATCATGCATGATTAAACTTCGGGTAAAGCGAAGAAGTGATTCGAGATTGGGTAAGTTAAACTATACAAAACATACTCACTTAAGAAAGTTTCTAGTGTTAGAAAAAAATGTTATAATGCATTTAATGAGCTCTGATTACAAATCCAGTGATCAAATTTTGAAAAAATCATACACACATACGAAAATTGAAAAAATATAAAAAAGGTCAAATACACTTTCGTTCAAACATTTTGTAAGGAATTTTTCTCGAACTCAGCACATATAATAACGCCATCTTTAAGGTGATAATCGTGCAACGGATGTACTACTTGCTACTTGGTTTCTTACTGATGAGATGCCCAAAAAGATAGATTGCAGTATACTCTGTAATAAGTTAAGCTTTTGAACATTGAATTTACTGCAAACACTAAAACACATAAAATTGCTTCCTTCAAAAATTGAAGTACCTGGTTTTGGTTTAGTACTGCTGAAATAATCGTTTAAACTTGTTGCTCCTATCATCAATTCTATTGTTGAGATGGTTATGTCTATTTGCAACAAGTGGCAACACGAAATTCTTTCCCATATAGGTACTTCCAAATTCATTTTCTACTCACAATACTGATCATTTGTGCTCAATCTACCTAGCTTCACCGTCACCATACACGTAAACACAACACGATTGAAAGATGTTTACCTGTGAGACAAACTGCACAAGTTAATTTCCGTATACTGCCTTACTAACCAGTGCTGTCTACCAGTTGTATTGAATTGAACGAGTATAACAGTAGATATATAAAAAAAAATGTAATTTGAGAGAGCATAGACCCTTATAACCATTGTCAATCAATAAATTGATAGATTTTACATTCCTATATTTAAAACTACAGTGTTAAAAGTTTCGATCATTGAGAATGAATTATAGGTACAGACCGTTGCGAATTAAAAGAAAATTGAAAATTATAAAAGGATTGTTTTGTATAAATTGAGTTTAAAAATATCAAATTTCAATATTTATCAACTATGAATTGATAACTACACTGCGATAGTTCCAAAAATCAACAGATGGCGCACATATCATCTAGCCAAATCAACAGATGGCGCACATATCTTCTAAAGATAATTCGGATATACTGAACACGATGGCATACTTAGTTAAGAAAGAATTTCGATTTAATAGACTTTTTTGCAGGCCTGAAATA
Organism: Dasysyrphus albostriatus; assembly: GCA_946251815.1. NCBI lineage: Eukaryota > Metazoa > Arthropoda > Insecta > Diptera > Syrphidae > Dasysyrphus > Dasysyrphus albostriatus. The sequence goes on from OX276336.1 coordinate 95,140,682, forward strand.
ACCGACAAAAATCTTGATATATTTTATGTTATTTGATTACAAATCGATGTTAATTGATCAAATTTTTTAATTAAATTATAGTTTGCAAAATTTAGTCAAAAAAAACCTACCATTCGCCACTTGAAAACACGTTTTTCAATAAAAATACTGGGAAAATAGGTCAATTCTGAAAAAGATGATATAAGAAAAATGCAATGCAAAAAAAGCAATATTAATTCATATGAACAGGATTTTTCAGCAAATTTTCATACTTTTATTGTCAAATGATGCGAAAAAAAAAGAATTTTGTACTCTCCTGCTCGGAGCAAAATTGGAAAGATCTCATTTTCTAAAGAGAGATCTAAATTTTGGAATCGTTTGCACTGTTTTCGATTTTTTATTATTTGTAAAGCATAAGCAAATTTTAAAGAATTTTACTGTTGAAAAACTTATACTTATACTTATACTAGAAGATTCGAATTAAAAAAAAAAAAAAATAAGTTTGAGAGAAAAAACTTTATTTATAATTGTTTGTATTTAATAAATATATTTAATTAATTTAATATTCTATAGATTGTTATAAAATAATTTCATACGAACATAACTGATCAATGTCTCATTTGACGGGGGACGTACATAATTGTTGCTTCACGATCCACTTTATTGAAAACAGTTCCGGGTCCTGCGCAAATACTTCCGGCTCTAGTTTTGTGGGCAATGTTACCAGAGCAGGCCCTTTATCGCCAATAAGGTTACTCGAACCTTACACTCGCGCCTTCAAATTGTGATTTGCAATAAATCCTAATTTGGGTTATTGAGTTTTGAAATTGGACGATTTAAGAGTCCTTAAAAATTGAGAAAGACAAATTATTGTATTTTTTGTTTTCCAAACAAATACAAACTATCTTGTAAAATTTTAGCTCTAAGACAAAAGAAGTTTTATATTAAGAAAAACTTGTAAAATTTTTAATCAAATTTTTGTATAACTTTGGTTAGATTTGATTGAAAATTTTAAATTCAAAACGAAAATCTTAATTTTTGTGCATCATTTTTGAGTGGGGCTATTTTCGGCTCCAAGATTTTTCAACTTGGGCTCCATCTGTCTCGAAAAATCTGGTAACACTGTTTGTGGGTGACCGCATAGCAAAAATATTAGTATGCGGAATTATAGGTGCATGCATCTGGATATCGAATACAAAAGCCTGGCAGGACTTTTAGACGCCCATGTTGGGTTTGAGGCACTGTGGTTCAGTTAAATAAGTTATTCATGGTTTTTACCGCGCTCACTTTTTAAGGGGGTTTTAGGCAGAAATAATACCTAAGTACTTTAGCTAAAAAAATGAAAAACTCTACTTCTTAAGTCATAGTGTGGTTTGTTCATGCAGGCATAAATAGCATTTTACATGGGCCGACAAAATGTTTCTCAAGAAAGTGGATTCAAAATAATACTAATGCAAAGATCTACGAGTATCTCCCCAAATAACATAAACATGTAGGGTTTTAAAGAATAAAAACGTAAATAATAGAAAATTTGCTATTTTAGTTTTTGTTTTTGTGGACTTTTGAATATAAATTCAATTTTAAGTTTTTATGGCTTTTAGTCCAAATACGTTTCGCCCAGGTACAACAATTGGACTCATCAGTTAGATGTTGTTTGTACCCTTCTAAAAGCATAATTTTAGTAGACGGTTTCCGAAACGTATTGAATAAACAGCACAAATGCACTGTTAATTATATTATCTAGTGGAGTTTGGTTAAATTCAGACGGCTAGAAATTGATGTAGGTTTTTCAATATTTAAGTCAAAAAATTTGGAGTCCCATACAAAAAAAACGTCTCCAAAATAAGGTCGATAAGGTTCACTTAAAAAGCTCATATCTTAAGTTCTATTAATCGGATCTTTGAAATTTAAATTTTTACCTCAGTAGATATTGAGAGATAATGACCGGGGGAAACTTTTATTAGATATGTGCATCAATATCTTCAAAAAGCAACTATTTAAATTTGGAAATAATGTTCAAATCTCATTTCTTTCACTTTTTTGTATTTCCTGTACCTAAAAATTCACCGATTTTATGAATAATAGGTCATTTCCTACCGTTATTCTTCAAGAAATTTACTAGGTACAGCTACATAAATAAAATCGACAGCTCTGATGTACGGTTGTCTACCTCTACATCAATGTTGTCTAAGTTCGTGACTCAAAGTCAGCTTTAGCCTCAGCACTCTCAGCTAGATCGAGACAGCAATTTTCTGTTAGACTTTAAAACAATCTAGATACTAAAACTAATATGTACATAGACATACAACCTAATAATCCAACATCCAAAACTACAACTCAGCAGCGAGCATACCGTTACTGTTCAGTTATTTTTATTTAGTTAGAGTCACTCAGTCGTTGGTTAGACATCATCGTTTTCGTTCGTTCGTATTAGAGAAGACTATCTCTCACCTATACTTCTTACGTGCGTTTGTATGTGTTTGTGTGCCGTGTCCAAATCTTCGTCTGATTGGATTTGGATATTAGGTATATTGTTATCGTTCGGACGGATTTCATTTATAAATTTCTCCCAACAATATTTCCTGTTTACGTTTTTTTAAGAAATTGTCCATAATTATTTCGAATATAAAATTCTATCAAGAACATCAATACATTATTCTGTGTAATTGGATTATCACTTTAACCGCCCCCGACAAAAGAAACTAAGAAACAAAACATAACATAGAGTTGCAAATAAACTTGTGGATTCCATTGGTGGAAAATTGATTTTTTCTAATTGGATTTTGGATTTGTTCCTAATATGAAATTGGAAAATTAAAAAAAAAATCGGAAAGAAATAACCACCATACCTGCTGTGGCTCCAAGTTTTATTTAATTTCATTTTGAATGCAATTACTAATTTAATTCACGGATCGTGTTTTGTGCTCCCCAGTGAAAAATTCCAACAAAAATTACAAATAAAAATAATTTAACCAAAAAGTGAAGAATGTCTACGTCCATTAAGTGATCGTGATTACCTTACGTATCTTTTATCTAAAAAAAGTATCTGCATATGTATAATATACCACTACTACTATTCCGCTCGTTCGGTCATCAAAGTAGCACTACATTACTGCTCTTTTGCTCTTTTTTGTGACTTTACTACACAATCTACATCTTTATTCGATACAGCATCCAAATTGGTGGTATCACGGAATAACATAACTATTCTGAATTCTGATTACGATTGCAGTTTTTCGAGTTTTTATTTTTTGTATTCACTTTTCTATGCACTTACTGTAATCATCTACCTATACATGGTGTAACGAAAATTTAGTGTCGTTGTTTTGATAGTGTTTGTGAAAGAATGTTATATGAGTAAAATAACTTCAGTTTTAGCAGAATTATGAATATTTTGTATGCTGTGCTTAAATAATTGTTAACTCAACATTAAATCTCACGGCTAGAGGAAGAAAAATAGCACATTGAAGCAGAAACATTATCATCAAATGGTTTGATAAGGTTTGTGGATTACTGTTAAATATTAAAATAGTTATTTTTATAAAGTGACAGCACCTGAAACTCATGGGTGCGGCCACCTCAGATACTTTATCCATTTAAATAAAAACAATAATCCAAAACAGAAAAATAGCATTTTTTTAATTCACAGATTTGATGTGTGTAGATGTTTGAAACCGTTTTATTTCTATTGTCTTATAAAAGCTAAAGATACGTTAAGGTATCTTAATTCGTTTAAGAACGCGAAAGGTTGATAGGTAGGTAAAATAAATATGATAGAAACAGGAAAAAAATGAAAATATACTTAGAACTACTCGTAACTTGATTCACAAGTCAATTTACATTTAGAATTTTAAGGAATTCCCCTTTAAAAAAAAGATAATTTTTTTAAAAGCTCTGTCAACAGAAGATAGTGTTGCCAAAGTTAAAATTTAATTTTGTTTGATTTGGAGAGGAATTTTTTGAAAAGTAAATAGGTTAGGTAGGTCTTGCTTGTTCAATTTGAAAAATTTGATTAGCATACGTCGAGTTTTATTATTTTCGAGCTACATATATAAACGAAGACATCAAGAAATGAACATCAGGCGTCAAACCCACTGTAAAATGCTTTCTGGAATTAATTCTGAAAAGTGAGCTCTGGCTAGGAGGAAAGTAAGGTATTGACTACGAAATATTTAACTGTTCATAACGAATTAACCAAAGGCCAGTTGTACAAAACTTGAACACTGGTTAAAACTCTTCAATCACATTTTTAAACCCTGTTTTACGGTCACTTTATTCAACTGGTTGAAGAGCGATATTAATTTTCATTAGATCATAAATTGAATAGTGATTACAATTTTCATCAGATTATTTTTAGTAAATACATATAACTTTATTATCCTTGTATTTACCGTTCTTATTGTTTTTAATTTTGTTTTGGTTTTTCCTTCATTTAGTTATATATGTATGTCGTCTATACTGATATTCGTTCAAATTGAACCAGCAGTACGGATTGAAGATGAACGAATTGAAAACCTCAAAATAATGGCGGATTATAGATCCTTTCGTTTTTGTAAAGGGTATTTGTTTAGACGAGTGGTTTCCAATCTGGAAATACTTTTTCGGAGTTGGTCTTTTTGGCAGCTGTCACTTGATTTATGCTCAGTTTTGTTTGCTATTTCATAATGAATAGACTTACTCCTAAACAACGTTTGCAAATCGTGCAAATTTATTACCAAAATAATGGTTCGGTTCGTGCGACGCCATGCCATACACCCAACGAAGAAATCAATTTATTGAAGAAAACTTTTGGTGAGCGCTTTATCTCGCGTCGTGGGCATATGGAGTGGCCTACATGATCGTGCGATTTAACACCGCTGGACTAATTTTTTGTGGGGTTATGTGAAGTCGCTTGTCTACGAAAAGACGATTGACCCCTTGGAAGAGAATATTCAGCGCGTTATTGCTGACATACGGTCCTGATTGCTGCGAAAAGTGGTCGAAATTGGGCTTCTCGGCTGGAGTTTACTCGAGCCAGCCGCGGAGGCCACTTGCCCAAAATCATCTTTAAATTATAATCGCAAACCCTTATCTTTATAATAAAGCTAAATTCTTAGCCATAACATAAAATTATATACGTTTTATATCTTCTTGAAAACCACACCTTTTAAAAAAACACCCGTTAAAATATCTATGAATCATAGATGTTCGGCAAAACAAAAGAATCTGCCATTTTTGACGTTTTTAACTGTTGTAACTGGTAACTTCTTGATGGCTGTTTTCAATCCGTATATCCATTCAATTCGACCAAATTTTAGAACTCCCGCATATGATGAACTCTCCCTAAGGAAAATGGTTTGCCTCACGCTTTTTGACAAAAAAGACTATAAACTGTGTAGCGTAAATTGTTTCGTTATTTTGCAGGGGTATACAAAACCAAATATTAAAAAAATTAGTTTATAGAAAGGCACTTTCTACTTCGGATAAACAAACATCTATAGGATTTAAGAGTAATCTGAGCGAAATATTACAAGTGGTTTATCTCTCTCATATGGTTAAGTCTTCCGCTCCCCCCTTTTTGTTTTCCTTTAAGCGAAGCAGGAGAAATACTTTATAGAGGCTTTTTCGCCGTTGACCCATTGACCATCTCCGCTCTTTACATTACATATTTTCTGCTATCATCTTTTTTCCCTCTGAGAATATGTTCTAGTTATAAACGGACAGGTTTTATGCCAGTTTTGGGCACTGTTTATCTTTTTCTGCACCATGTGTTTTTATTTGATGCCACCAAAAGTGCTCACTAGTTTTTGATGTTCCACGTTTCATCTGCTGCAGGCGAAGAACGTGTTTTAAGCATCGTCTCTTAAAGAGCCTTCGTACTGGCAGGGTGGGCTGTTCGATTTCCGGATCTTATCGAGGAAGGCATTAAAATATCCGTGTCCGGTGAGAAATTGAGTGACGTAGTAATTTATTTTACTCTGTTTCCAATCATTCCACTCAGCCAAATTCCCGATCAGCCTCGCCGTCTATGATCCCCTACTTTCCGAGCTCCAACACTATTAAAATTTCTGTTTCGCATCAACGGTTGTCGCTTTCACTCGAATTTTCTATTTCTTGTGTGCCGCTAGAAGATCAATGAGTTTCAACACCGTTCGGTACGAACTACCCACACACGTAAAGCTCCGGGTCTTTGCACAGATGCCGCTATTCTTCTTTTCATAGCGCATACGCCTAATTCTCGTAAAGAAGAATGGCTCGTGAAGTGAACAATCGCCAGTGGATAAGTGATTTTTTGACATTTCTCATTGGTAAAGACTTGCGAGAATGTGTTGTGAATGTTAAACTTTAAAGCCATAATGCCTTAAATGACTTTTAATCAAGTGCCCGACTGGATCGCGCGTACTTGGTTTTACATATTATTCAAGTTGTTTGGAACTTAACAACTTTTATATGCAAGTAAACACTTACATGCTTTTCTTTTGTTAACTGCAGTTTTTTTAGATAAATAAAGCTGGGAATACTGTGTATGGAGCACTTTCGATTGTTGTAGAACGAATTGGTAGAGCTTGAAGGTCTTAGAAAGAAAAAAATTTCAAATTTAGAATTTTCTGTTAAGGGGGCGTGGCATCTAACCGCTTTCTCAACAAGTTCTAAGTTTTATTGTTGTAAAACGATAATTTTTGATAGAGCGAATATCGCCCCATTTTCAGTATCCAAATTAATGAAAAGAAGCCCCAAAAGAAAAGAAATACTGGAACACGATTTTTAAAACTGTGAAGGTTATACTAGTTCAATCATTTATGTAAACTCACTTGTCTTTGCTGAACACAATTATCTATCAAAGTATTATGACAACCCTAGTGTGAGAACAATTTTCTCCTGTTTAACTTGTTTTCCTATGAATACAAAAAAACTTAAATCGAATTGCTTATATTTACCTTCTTAGAAAAGATAAGTTATAATTAAATATCTTAGATTATCTAATGTGTTATTTATGAATATGTTGCGTTGGGATTTTTATAAAAATTTCCATACAGCTAAGGTAGCACTTAACTTGGAAAACTGAAATCAAAGTAATAAATTATAAGCAATAAGTTCTGGGACACAGACGTACAATGAATAACTTATTATTTCAAAATTTATTTTTGTTTAAATGCCATTTTACGAAAAATTTTTCATTTGTAGACAAAATTACCAGTCAGAAGTGAGGTCAGAAATAAAACTAAGATAGCAGTTTGAAATTTTGATTTTTAAAATTCTTCTTGTTAATGATCAGCATATTATGCGATTTAAAAATTATTATTTTTACAAAAAAAAAAATAAGAAATGTATTTGTTTTTTTATTTAGAACATTTTAATGAAAAAGAAAACAAACGAAAAACAGAATTAATGTATGTCTAACAAATGAAAGGTACCCACTTCACACAGAACAAAATGTTCAAAAACTTAACTTAATACCAGCCGCATTTTATTATCCGCTTGATCTGATCCGGATCAAATCATGACAAATAAAACAAACATAATTTAAGGACCGGTTGTACAAACGTGGTTCAAATTTTGATCCGTGGTTCAAAAAATTTTACTGGCTGATTTCAGCGGAATTATTCAGGTTCAACGATGGTTCAAGGTTCAAGTATGTTATAGGAGCCAATTTAATGAATGAACTACCTTTGAACATAAGTAAGTTTGCTGAAGTCAGTGAGTTAAAATTGCTGAACCACGAGTTAAATATTTGTACAACTGGCCCTTAGTGACAGGAATGTTTTATATCCCTCTCTTTTTCCTTAACGTTTGCTTATTTTTTATCTGTCTGTTGCCTCTTTTCTTTTCACTGCTGAAGTTGAGACTTTCTCACAATAGTAAATTACCTCTGTGAGTGAAAACAATCTTTTGAATCATTGAAAAATTTCCAACTAGAAGTGAAACCAAGCAATTCCTTCAAATTCTTAAATGTTTTAATTAAAAACATTTTAATGTTTACATACTTTAAAAGCTGTATATTTAACGTTAATAAAAATATATAATTTTTAAAATTATAATGAACTTTCAGCTATTGAAGAAATTGCTTGGTTTCACTTCTAGTTGCAAATGTTTCGTCCGGTACTGTACATACGTCAAACTGAACTGTCATACGAAACTTGTGTTAAGTTTTAAGCTGGCCTTACACGACAGAGCCAATAAACCAAATGACCCCACATCGATCAAAAATCGTTCGTGTGTGAAGTGGAAATCCAACCGAACCAAATGGATCGGATGGCTTAGTCGTGTATGGCTAGCTTAAGGTTTTGCCATTTTGCAACATAGATTGTTTTACAATCGCTGAATGTATTAAAATTGTAAAAACTTACCACAAAAGTTGTCAGCCAATTTTCTTTGGCTGTAATTTTATATGAATACACAACTTAGATTCTGCTTATGGATCATGTTTGTTCTTTGGTTGATGTTAAAATTTTTGTTTCCATTCAGTCGACAAAAATAATATTGGCTTAGTGGTCGCCTCGGGAATTGCAGACCCTAAATGGTTTGCACCGATTTCCATCACTCTCGCTAGAACTTCCGCCGATAGGTCCTCGCATTCTCTACGGTTATTCTCTTTTAGGACTTCAATAATCTGATGCTTGTTGAGATAATAGTTCTGGGACGGTTTAATCGGGCGGTCTTGCCGGCAAATACAAATTTCCAAAACGGGTGAATAATCATCCCAGAAATGCAGCCCTTAGAATAGCAAGGGGGTCGTCTAGTATGCGACGTTGCTTCATCCTGTTGGAACAATATGTTCTCCACCATTAATTCAGCATATTGAGGACGGAGAAAGTTGCTTAGCATGGCTCTGTAGCACCACAGTAGTTGTTTGACCAAAGGCGTTTTCGAAAAAAATAATGCCCAATGACACGTCCAGCTTAAACTTACACAGGCACAATTGCAATTTCAAAATTACATAAACAAAAATTATATTTCTTTATTTTGAAGTTCAAGGTGTGCGCATTTGTGAGTGCTTCCGGTTCAGATTCTTTCTTCAAATCCAGTAACAATCTTCTTTTTTTTATAAAACTGTCACCTAGTGCCAATTAAGGACTATTTAAGAATGCATCAAGGAAGACCAAACAAAAAGGCTATGAGTAGGTACTACAGAAATTTGAGTTCCTTCAAATGTAAGTTTGACATTTTTTGCGAGATGGGCAGATAAAAAATCAGATATGTAGTTGGGTTACCCGACTATTTATAATTTCAATTTTAGTGCAAGAAATCATGAACATACATTTTGTCAACACTTTTTTCAACTTTAATAAGGAATGCGATGTAAAATCGAAACATTTTGTAATAAAAAGAAAATGTTCATGTCGTTAAAAAATAGCCCAGAACTTTTCAAATCTTGTTTCAATCTTTACCAACTTTTAGCTATATGTATATTCGATTTATTTAAATTTCTTTTAAACCAACTATTTGCTCGTTTGTCTCTGCATTCCTCGATTAACATAATTTTGTTTTTTTATTTAAATTTGTATAATCACAACATATTGTCACTTAATCACAAAAGTTTTCTTTTCGTACAAAATTGTTACCAATTTCTTGTGCATCATTGTTTTTGTTTTACTATGATGATGACGTTGGTTTTTGTTTGTTTGCTATGATTCTTTTTTTGTAATGTTATTATTCATGTAGTAGTAGCTCGTACATCCATACATACCTACATCAATGGTAATGCAACAAGCTAAAGATTGTCACTGTTTTTAGTCGTCTCGTCTTTTTCTCGACGTGAATAAAGTAGAAATTTCCATGACCGGACTGAAAAATGCAGAATCTTCAAGTCGAACTACACAACTCGGGATTTTTTTTTTCGCTTTTTCTTACTTGCTATTTTTTTAGCCTCCCCTAAGTGTTACAAGACTCCCATTTTTTTACTTTGCTTCCTCTTCTTTTCTCACCTTCTCTAGTTTTTTTATCCACTCTTCCTTCCCCCTCCCTTTTTCCTCCATTATTTCCCTAATATTTCCCATATTGATTTTCCCTCATCACCGCCTGACCTGCATCTTCGTATTGCATGTTTCCACGTCTCTTAGTCACCCTCAATTATTCTGCACATTATATTTTCTTCTCGTTTCTAGTATCCAGTACCACCTTTTTCTCACCTCATTATCTAGCCTGACTCTTGCTATTCTCCTTGTTCTTTCTGTCTTTCTTCCCGCTTTTAAATATTGCGGGATTCCTTCGTCATTACTTTCCTATACCACCTGTTGAATCTGGTTCTGGATTTTTTAATTCGTTCCCTTCTTTCCCTCCAATATTTTAAATGCTATATCTCAAAAAAGGTAGTTTTAAAGTTGCTCTCAACAATAGTTTTTATTATATTTCTTTTTATTTGGATCCGTATTATTTACATTAATTTAAAAATGGTAATTAATTGATATCTTCCATTATGTATGGAATTTGCGCTTTTTCAAGGGTTTTGGATACCCTTAAAATGTTTAGCGTTATCCTCTCTTATTGTTTCTTTTCTTACTAAATTTTTCTTGATGCACGTAAGAAGTTTGACAAGAGAAATAAAAATATCAAAATACTCAGCCTTATTTATTAGATTTTTTAGGCGGTTGACTAGTTAGACAGTTTTTGAAAAGTCCTTAATAGTTGAATAAATGCCTTATTTAATTAAATAAAATGTCAAGTTAGACAAATCTTAGGCAACTGATGGCGTTGCCCAAGTTTGACAACCTTAGGACAACATTAGACAAAGTTTATTAATAACTTTTTGGAGTTGGACGGCTGTTTAAAGTTACACACAGTTTATAAATACGACTGAATATGTTTATGAACTAATAAATAACGGAACCTCCAGAATAATTATATATTTACATCAACAACATAAATATTACTACAATTATTATTATTATAAGTTTTATAACGTTAAAAGATTTTATTATGAATGCTACCACCACGCCCAAAATCTTTGTACATACGAAGTTAGTTTTGTGTTTCTTAAAATTACTCCTTTTTCCCATATTCAAGAGCCCCTAAAAAGAGAAGCGGCCCATATTAGTACCTTACTTTGCATTCAGAGTACTACAGACCTGCAAATGTAGGTGTCCTTTTTTTAGTTACCTTTTTTTTTGCAGTTTTGTGAAATGCAATTCTACCATGAATGTGTGGTGTGGGTAGTATACCGTACCGCACCTTCAAAAGTTAAACTCATTGCCGTTTGTTATGATTTATTCATCAGTCTCTTCTTTTTGTTGTCTTTCTTGTGGTATTTGTTAATTGCATTAACCATTTCTTCGTTTCTATATTTTGTACTCTTTGAATTGACTTACCGCCCGCCTCAATTGCACTGACTCTAAAATAAAGTTGTATGGTTTCTTCTAATACAACAGAACTTTTGACTTTTTTCTGTTTAATATTTCTAAGCGCTCTTACAGACTTTTTATCTTACAAGTGTAATATTTACTATACCCTTTTAACCTAATTTACAATACACTAACGTTTTTGTAAGTTGGATTATTTGAATTGAAAACTATGCGTCACTTAATTCAGGTCGTCTTACTACTCATACACATGCATTCATAATAGTAAACAATTGTTTTTTAGGATTTTGTATCGAGAAATTTTTAGCACCTTCGGTTAATTAAATGGAAACATATAAGTCTTAAAGGGAATTGGGAAATTTAAACGAAATATTTTGGTATAGCTCGGTTTATATAAATTTTGACATACTGAAATAGGGTGACATGAAATAAAGTCAATGAGATTAAGGCCAAAACCATTTTTTTTTTATTTATTGCACTTTAAAGAGTACAATTAAGCCTTCAGCTAGACTAGAGGTTTTTTTAAATGTACATACATATATACTTTTTTGTGTTTGATGGATCTAAAAAACTTAATCTAAGTGTATGCTGGATTTACACGAATGCGATTGGAAAGCTGTCAGTATACCTAGTGACCAAAAAAGTAAAGTTGTCAATTCTTTTACAACCGTTTGGTCATTGTACCGCCAATTTTTCAGTCGTGTATATCCATCATTTAGGTTCTATTTAGTAACAGATTTACTCGTACATACAAACATGTATATTATTTTTGACTTTATAAAAAACAAATGGTAGGTGCGTTTTTTTTTCAAAACCCGAAGGAGAAAATGACCCCGGGTTGAAACAAAGGAACGGAGCTTAACTCTAAAAACTGTGTGTTAACAGTGAGGATTATCAGTTAGTTACCGATAGTTTGTATGGAAACGTCAAAAAGTTTTTTTTTTAATATGTGAAAACTAAATATAAAAGTTGGTTTGACATTGCCTTATACTACATTTCCACCTAAAACTAATTTGAGATTTAATAAGATTTTACCTGAAACCTTCTTCAAATTTCGAAGATTTAACATAACAATTTATTTAGTAAATCTTGAAAATTAGAAATTAACCTTTTTATATCTTCCTAGGGCAAATTTCATTACATATTCTTATTGGCGCTGAAGGATTCATTCGTGCTGCATTCAGTTCTTCACAAATGAAGCATTATATCTCTTCCCTCCAATTCATTAGAAAATATGAAACATCATTTGCATTTTTAAAGGCGCTGTCAAAATAAATCTTTTTTGAATCTTTTCGTAGGGTGTAAACACCAAATACATAGATTAATTAAATCTGAACTGAGATAAATCTTTGGCGGAAATATAGCATTACCAATATATACAGATAATATAGTATTGTTTTAAGCTATATTTCCATCAAAGGTTTATCTCACTTCAGATTAAACAAATCTATTTGGTGTTTCCACCGCAGAAAAAGATAAACAAATGGCAACATCTCTTAAAATGCAAATGTGAAACACCATTTGTTCCTATAAGGAGGAAGTGAGATAGAATGTTTCATTTGTTTCAAACAATGAAGACCTGCATTCAGTCATGAATAAATCCTTCAACGCCATATAAGAATAGGTTAGTTCGATTTGTAAAAGTATTTGCCTTAGGAAGATTTAACAAGATTAATTTTTAATCCTCAAAATTTACGAAATAAATTTGTATGGTACGAGTAAATCTTCGAGATTTGAAGAAGATTTGAGGTAAATCTTATTAAAACTAAGATTAGTGTTTAGTGGAAATGTAGTAAATCTTATTGAATCTCATATAAGTGTTAGGTGGAAATGTAGATTGAGAGTGGGGGTAGGATTCTACTTTGACCCAGGTTCAAAGTATTTGTTTTGTGCTTCATCATTAGTTGTTGGAGAAATATCTAATATTTCTATAGCGCTTATTTACCTTGTTTTGGCATATTCTTATTTTGTAATCATTATTCTATCTCAGTTGTTTAGGGTGATTGGCGATGTTTCTTGAGAGCTTGTCTTCAGAAAGCACTTAGAACTTGTTCCGGCACATACCTTGGCCTTAAAGTAGAGTTAATCGTTCAAGTTAGAAGAAAGGCCTAGAGTGCAGGTTCTCAGGATTTTTCCCTCAAATATTTGTAGTTCTTGCATAGCTGCTTTTGAGATGGCGAATCAAACTGGGAAGCTGTAACTTTCAGGAGTAATTTATTGATTAAAATTTTGTTTTCTGACTTAACCCAATTATCTTTTTCATCAGCGGATAGAGGCGATGAAATGCAAATCTTATGCCTTTCTGAGGATGGCCTGTGAGTGTTGATTAAATCTCATCAGCCTCAAAGTCTTTTGAAAATGGTTGGTTAGAGGTTTTGGTGTTGTAGAGTAATAGTTTAAGTTTTGAAAGGGTTGGGAAACTCCAGCTAGGATACTCTTCAGTGTCAATTTACAGTTCCTAAGCTGCACGAAGAAGTTTCTGAAAGAAAGAAAAAATTATTTTGATTGGTAAAACAGAAATTCAGTACACTTTTGACCGGTTTCCCGACACATACATAAGCAGCATCAGACAGTACCTCGGTTTGATGAGATGGTTTTTATAATAAAAATTCTATAAAATGGATTATCTGAAAAAAAAAAAAAGAATTAATGCGAACTATTACCCAACAGCTATGGCTACGGTGATGTGGTAATGAAACCTTAGGCGGGGATGCAGTTTTGAATGCTTTTTCCAAAAACCAAACTGCATGCCCGGGATGATATTTTTGTTGTTACCTTCCTGAGCATGAACTAACATAGGTTGTCGAGGAATTTCTACTAATGGAAGTACTATTATTGATGCAGCTGTTGAGTATGACGGCTTAGAAGAACATAACTGTTGGTGGTGGCCCCTTATGGGAGGAAGTTATAAACTCACCTGGTCCAGTTGACTTCTTTGGTTTGGAGTTGTTAATTATCTCAGCTATCTCCTCCGTTAATACTCCAGGTTTTGGGTTGTCAATAGGACCACTCGCAGGAATGGTGTCGCTGAACGTTGTTCTATCCATTTTGTTCATCAGTCTTTGCTTTATTGATGCGTTAAAAAGACAGATGGGTTGGTAGTCAAATTTCATACGACATAATGTAGCGAGAGCACTTCAATTTTGTCTTTTATCATTGTTTCCTCTCCGTTGTTGGTGATAATCACTCTGTTGATATTCTTGAAGGGCCAATCACCGACCAACAGCATTTTCGACTATGAACAACTATCGGTTATCTACAAACGAAAAAATAAACACATTTCGTTGCAAGATATCTTGTTAAGAAGAACTTTGTGGCTTACATCTATTACCTATTTTTGTGTTCTTGTTGTTAGTCGGCGAGATCAATTTAGAGGATTTTTGAATTCTTTGTTAAAGGTAGAACTTACCACTGGAACTAAATCGGCAGACTTCCAGGGTGATAGTACAATGCAACAACCAGCTGGTATAAACATTGAGGGAAGATGGTTAGCTGTGTGAACAACTTGGCCTTAAAAGTTATATCAAATTAAATCTCGGTTTAGAACCACATTCAGAGCAAAGCTCGATTAATATTAAATAATCAATTTATTTATTAATTCAAAATAATTATGGCCTATGTCTATTTTAGCTTAATTTGAGCTCTTCCGATTGAAAAACTCAATGTTTGTTTTAAAAAAGAGGAACAAAAAAATTGAGTAACAATTTTATTTTGGAATTATTTTTTTATTTGAATTTTCCCTTCAACCTTGTTTAAAAATGAACCTATTACACATTCTGCTTTACCCATATAATTATGAATCTCTAATAGTCAAGTGAGTGGCTTTTCACCTTTTTCAGCTTCATTAGCAAATTATGGTATTCTAAAAACAGTTTAAGTTACAAGTTTATTTGTCAATTAAACTGTCAATCGTTATCTGTTATCAACTTTGTTATGAACGAAAGTATTCTCCGGAACTCCCCGATCCAGAATACCAAAGGAACGAGTTGCAGCAATAACTTTTTTTTATTCTGAAGTTGGGGTTTCGTTGTATTTATGTGTATTTGGTAGTTACATTTGTGGGATCACATATCTGTTCCTCTATAGGAATTTCTTAAAGTTCTTGGAATATTTCCTGTACAAAAATGGTCAATCAGTGTCTTTATTTACTTTTATTTAAAATTATTTTTTGTTTAACTATCATGTTAACAGACACGTGGAAATAAACTTAAATGATTAATGTTCAAAGGCAATTAGCTGGGAATAGACTGGCCCTTAAACCATTAGTATTCTGAACGCCTCATATGTTAAAGTTCAAGTACATACACAATAATACACTTAATTTACTTATTTATAAGAATACCAAATTAAAGAAATACGTACAATACATACATACCTACATATTTATATACATATATTTTTATTTTACAGCTGGTGAACTTGGTAATGCTGTTCAAGATGCTTTCGTCATTGCTGTTGAACAGCAGGCTCGCGAACGTTTACAACGTCTATCGGCGCTCAAACGGGTCACACCAGTTGATATGTCACAATTATCAATTAAGGTAAGTAAAATGATGTAGTCTGTTGATTTCTCAGTTATGATTTTTTTTTTCATTTAAAATTTAAGTATTTGTTTACATATACACTGCGATTTAACTGAGTGGGATATTCATTTAGAAAGGTACCTATATTATTAATTTTTCCAAACATTGTGCGTCCGTGACTAAATCATTTGATGATGCGTTCTGTTCATGCTTGATGTTGGGAAAATAACTTCGAGAGAATAATTCAAAAAGCATGGCTTATTTTTATATGGGTTTCTTTCATAATAAACAATATGCTTTTTCTGCTTCAACTTTATAGGCACGGATAATGAAGTTACAAATAGTAGCCAAGTTTTTTTTTTAATCATGCTAATTGGCTTGCTAATTTTAGTAGGTATTTATTCTATCTATAATTACATAATAAATTCGATTCAAAATGTTTGTACAAATAAACCTACCTACATTTAAGAAAAATTTTACCTATTAATTGAAGCGAAGTGGAAAAATAACTTCTAAACAGTTAGATTTAGCCGAACACGTTGTAAAAAAATGTTTGCATGACGCATTTACATAAGTGCATTGTACTCAAAGCTTTTCGAAGCGACACATGTCCAAAATAGGAATAATTTATAGATTCGCGACACATTTACGAAAAGGTCAAACGCTTTTTTTGACACACATTTGATATGTCATACGTCCACAAATAAACTGCAAACCTATCCGGTTGGGCTAAATGAAAACCCTATGAACTTCTGGCCCATTCATTATGATCTTGTACTTATGTAGTGGGGCTAAATTTCCATAGTGGTATAGTGCTCGAAACATATTTTTTATTGTCTTTCGCACTTTTTCTTTTCAATATATATAAATTTGAAGGCGCAAAATTAGCTCTAGAGAACCACGGGCCTAGTGACTTATAACTCTCAACCATTCCTGTGTGCGTGTTGCTAGCAGAAATGGGGGGGACTACAATTTTTTGTTGAATTCCAATGGCTAGTTGAGAAACACTTATTCATGGCAAGTATACTCTTGAAGGATTTGTCAGTTCCTCTCAAGACGCAGTACCGCGGGAAAAACATGTTTGTTTTCAGTTGGAACCGACTGGAAATCGAACCCAGACCCTCAGCATGACAGTCCAACGCATTAGCAATTACGCCACGATGCACTACTTTTCAATGTGCATACAAAAATCGGCGCAGTTTGGTTTAGGTATATGGAATGTAAACTAATGACCTCGCTCTAATTAAATAAAAGTTGTTTTTCATGCATGTGCCGTGCAAATATTTTGTTTTAGCGATTGTGTTAAGTTTTCGGTTTTTTTTTACTAAAACCAAGTGCAGAATCGGGTCATATCATAACACTTGAGATCAAGAAGAAACTTATTCAATGAAGTACGGTTTTTGGAGAAGTATCTCATGTCTCTTTCAATTATGCTAATTGATAGAGTCGAAAGTTTCCTGATTTGTCCTTTCATGAAGTTTATCTTTGGAGATACGATCAGAAAATTTTTAAGATACTTTGCAGATATCTATTCACAACGTTTGCAGCTTTCTTGTTAAAGCGAGTGTAAATTTCCAAGTAATGCATCTGTTAAGGAGCACAGATTCAACATTGGAGCGGAGCAGTCGTAGATTGATCTATAAGCTTATAGAGTTCTTTCTCCATATTTTGGACAGCATTCCGAACACAGCTTTTACTTTCCTGATTCAGTGATGATATCTTTTTCAGTTCCACTACCCATAAAAACAATACAACCAAGATATTGGAAACTCTCTACCATCCTTTCTGGTTCTCCAAAAATATCTACTTGGACAGATGAGAAATTTTTAAAGCTGACCCTTTTATTTTTGCTCAACGATTTCAGCTTCTCTCTACATCCTTGTTGTCATTTTTGTGGACATCCATGATCCTATAAAAGAGTAAGCATACTTCGTCCGCGTAATCCAGGTGTTTGAGGTGGTATTGCAGATTCCACAGAATTCCTCTATTTGCAATCGAAAAAGCTGCATGCAGCACATCACTTATCACCAACAGGAACAGTATAAGTGACAGCTTACAACCCTGTTGGAGCCCACTTTGAATTTCAAACTCCTTTGATAACCTTCTTTTGTATAGAACCATTTGGATCCATCAGAGATGCCCCTCCTAAGCAAAGCAAGCTAGATAAATTCTTTATTGAAACTGTCAAAGGCCTTTGGGACGTCGATGAACAGCAGGTGAAGTGGTGATCGATATTCAACACACTGTTCGATGATTATCCACAAGTTGTTGATGTAGTCCACACAGGAAGATTCAATGCAAAATCCTGCTTGTTCGATGTCAAGATTGTCTTCGATGTGGTTTTTTACTCACCCCAGGATAATTTTTGGTATTACCTTGGCTACAGCGAGCAGCACGGAAACTCCTCTCAAATTTTTGCACTGCGTAAGGTTTCCCTTATTTCGAATCATTTCCTTTTTTCACTTTCCAGGAAAACTTTCCGTAACTTTACTTTACAAAAATAAACTAAAATTAAATTTACAAAATGTTCAACATCATTTCTTTTACCTAAATATCTGAATATCATTCTAACATCACAGTCTTAAATTATTTTTTTTTTAGTTAAATCAACAAAACAGCGTAAAAGGTGGTCAAACAACAAATCAGGATTTAAGTTTTCTCAAAGAAGCATCACCAATTTATGTGACTTCGTTTACAAGTAATCATACAACAGCGGGCATATCGACGATAACAACGGCTACAGCGGCATCTATAGCCCCAACAGCTTCGTCTTTAGTTTTTACACCGCCAACAACTAATTCAGCAACACCTTCCGATAAGAATGCCAACACAACTACATCAACAATCGAAAAAGGAACAGGAATCACAACAGCAGTACCAGTAACAACGGTTAATCTTATACCAAATCACTATCCACTTACTAACAGTCTAAGCAATAGCTACGCACAAATTCATAAAAATTGCACAGTAACATCATCTAACGCAAGTCATCATAACAACGTGAGATCAATACAAACATTCGCACCAACAATATACCATAATAACATTAAACCATCAACAACAACGGGGATATGTGTTGCAGGTAAATACAAAATATCATATACGAATCAGAGTCGTATAACACATTTTGGAATGCGTTCTTTCATTGATGAAATTTATAACTGATACGTTGACTTCCATATTCAAGGTTTTGATCAAAAAGCATTTTAAGAATGGATTAAATTATTGTCTGTCACCCAAATCAATGCAATCAGTATTTATTTTGTTCAGTTCTTTACATTTTTATTGTTGACTTATGTATATTCTGCTGGGTGTAGGATATATATCCATAATCCAATTTGCAGCTTGTTTCTTACCGAAGTATAGGTTAGGTTAGGTTGATGGGCTGACAGTTGATTTTGTTACCATCACACTTAAATCAATGTAAATCCATTGTGAAACCCTAAGGCTTGTGACTTCCATGTAATGAAACCTATGACAAATTCCTTGTCATTAAAGCCCGTTAAGGGTGTTGCTGAGTTTCAGCAAGTAATAGTCTGGAATGTCAAAAGGTACTTCTTAGTCATTAAAGAAATGTCTGTCATCACATAATCATCTAGTTGAGGAGAGGTAGACGCCTTTTAAGAACGTGGTCTTTCCTCTACTCCCACTTGAGTTATCATCCCTCCACCATGCCAGTAGGAGCATGTGGCTTCTTGAACATCTGGTAGATGAGTTTGATAGGTCAATGGTTGCTTGGTTTATGTGTCCGTTCGTTTGGTCAGGATTGCTGAAAGATTCGAAGGGGTTGTCCCTTTTCTCAAGAGAATTTAACCAATCTTAGGGAGAAGTGACTATCAACTCCTGGTCCTGTTCTCTTTTGATATCTTTTGACTGTGACTAGAGATATTTACAATTTTTTGGTCGGGTGCTTCTGGTTGATAGAGCTTAGGAATTTTCATCTACCCCATTCAGTGAAGACCAAGAGGCAAACTAAAAGTAGTTCATAGTGACGGTTCACGCCGTTATAATGGTGGATGGATTTGCTCGAGACGATCAATCCTAAGAAGGGGGTAGTGTAACGACTCTCACATTTGTACCATAACAAGCCATTTGGTAACATTGTCTAATTTCAATAAGTTTTTGCTTTGAATGTTAGTGTTCCTCCAAGTCATTAAACCTCACTTAAACTAGGGTAGTGACGTAGCTAGTGAGGAGCATTCTAGTGTATCTTTTCGTCACCACATCCCCTGCGTAGGTTAGGTTAGGTAGAAAGGCTAACAGTTGATCTACCGTCACACTCAGATTTATGTATGTAGATCCGTTGTGATAGGAAGTTGTATTCCACTTGCATAAGTCATCCGTACTGAGTTTCATCTTTTTCTTGAGGTAACCCAGGTTGTTGTGACCAGTTGTGATAGGTAGAGGTACGCACGAGACGAGACTTTTTGCTCATTTGGATGATTGTTTCGGTCTTTTGTTTATTAAAACTAGGTCAAAGTTTTTTCGTTATAAATATAGGTAGCTATCGAACGAGCTCTTTCTCTTGTTTGTCGTAGCTATAACTTTGCCCCCGATAACCGGTTTAAGATTACAGGGTGGGACCTGCTTGATTAAGATTAAGTGTTGATCCAATTCTTGCAAGCTGTTCAGCGCTTTTATTACCTGGGACACCAAGTGACCAAGAACCTTACAGAGCTTTATGTTGTGCTGTGTACCAAGAACCCTTAGTTTTTAACAATGGCGAGTTACAATCTTTGATTTGATTTCAATGGCATAAATCGCTTAGTTTCACTTGATGGCAATCAATGAAAAAGTTGATATCAGCTTGTGGTATTGTTATCAATGCGGCTTGACTAGCAGTACCTCAGCTTTGGAAGACACGGCTCTAATAAGGAAGTCTCAATGAGCTGGCTTGTTCAAAGGTTTTCAGACAAGAACTCTGCACCAAAACAATCTTTGAACCATGCGTCGGTTTATTATAATGCTATCATCGATGCGCAGGTTGAAGGCTTGTTCATTTGCGAGTCCTCTCTAGGATAGGCGGTCGTGAACGGCGGTCATGAACGGCTTGTTAAAGTCTGAACAGGGTCTTATGTAGTCAGTGCATACCCTGTATTTCTGTTTCCAATTAGGCTAAGCCGAAGTCCGCTATTTGCTGCCGATTATTTTATAAATAAATGAAGGGGTTTTAAGTTAAGTATAGCTTCCAAACCCGCTGTGGGGGGAGGGAAGTGGATCTTATTGTCCCTGTAATACCAATACATGTCATTTTTTGTACCTTGGTCATGAAATTAAGATTGGTAACTTTTTCTAGTGCACTTTACTAGACTACGTTACGGTATGTCCGTATAGGGGGCAAATTACCAAATCAGTTATCTAGTAAAATGTGTGTGAATTATGTGGGTTTGCATTACCGCTCACGTTTCGACTAATCAATCTAATATAACAAAATTTGAAACAGTTATTAGTTAATTCCATTACTGAGGACACTGGCACTCACTAGGTCACTAAAGTGGTATTTCGGTCCCAGGTCTTACTATGGCCATGTACGAGTATATCCACTTGATAATTTTACCAAATATCCTGTAAGAGTAAAAAACAATGTTGTTGTTTAATGTTGAGACTGCAGTCTCAAAGTCCCACAGTTTACCTAATGCAATAATCACTAATCAATGATGAAAGATAATAACATAACTGTGAACAAACTGGCCTGAAATGTAGAATTTGGTTTATTTCGGTTCACAACAATCCACGAGTTTGATGGCAAAAGCTATAATATTCTCACGAACAATGATTCTTAACGTAATTTGAAGGCTAACAACAGTACCTAGGAACTTTATTTTTTGCAATTTTATTTTGTATATAGGGTACGTTTTTTTATTTCAAATGCAAAACGAAAACAAGTGGATGACGCAGTGCTTGAACAGTTTTTGTTCTGCTGATTAAATGAAAGAAATGTGTAATTATTGAGTACGACAAACGCATCACTATTAATATTAAATTAAATGAAAATGTAACATAAACTAATCTATATTGGCTTTGATAAGCCCACTTAATGTTCGAGGCAAAATTCTTAGGCCCGATAAAGTACATAACTTTACTCTTTTCGAATTATCATTTTTTTTATCGATACATTTGTTGAATACGTAAAAATATGAATAACACTTATGTTAGTTGTTTGATATTGAGTTTTTTTTTGCCAGTTTGTTATTTTTACTTCGGAAAAGCTTAATAAGGCCAATTGGTTCTTCTTGAACTTTGAAACAAGCCTGGAAAACTATCCCAGAAAATGGTTTGGGGGAAAAAGCCGGAACCTGTGGAAATATAACCAAAATATTGTAATAATTTAGTCATATTGCAATATTACCACGGAGTAGTTTTGATTTTTTCGAAAAATTTCTTGACGCAAAAGTTTACGTTTTGAGTTTTTCAGTCATGGATCTATTCGTAAATTTTATCAAAGTACAATAATTGAAAATAAACACAATTTCCAACCAATCTCTGTTTAAGGTTTTTTTTCTTTGACAACCTATATGGATTCAACCTCTGCTTAAGATCTATTATTAACTTCCTATTGGAAGTTGTTGCAGTTGGTCTTATTAGTCAAATAGAAAATTTCTACTTGTATCCGCACTTCGAACTTCCTACAATCCAAATCTTTAATTTTTAAAGACATGTCTGTCGTGTATGTACGAACATATGAACGTTCATACGTTCACTCTGTTATTTACTTATTTTGTTCCTCGAGAGTTAATAGATCTATCAACTTCGGATGAATTTTTTTATGGATAATAAATGCTATCAAGTGCAGAAAGGGTTCTAAAAAAATGCAATTACAACTGTAATTTAAAAAAACAAAAACGTTGTAATATATTACTCTCGAATATTTTCAGAACAAATCATGCTACATATCAACTTCAGCTTAATTGTATTCTACGCATAACAATGTATTCATAATGAGAATATAAAAACAGTGTTTCTTTTTAATCAAATAAAATTATTGAAAAAAGTTGTTTGGCTCAAATATCCTGAGATTAAATAATGATATCGAAACCAGATTAATTTTATTCTTAATAAATTTTTTCGAAAATATTTTTTCCGTGTACAAAGAAATTAAAATTATAATATGTAAAAATATTATCTCAAGAACAAACGAAAGTCTTAATTTGATTGCAGAGTAAACACCTGATAAGGTTTTCGAAAATCTTGAGTTGGCGACTTTTTAATAGAAAAAAGTTAACAGTGTGGATCCTACCCAGCCTTCTATTTTCATAAATCCTTCCGGGCTTTTACAATAGTTGTCTTTGTAGTAGTGCCTTGGTTGGCCCGTTCCGCCAGTTTCAAGTATTTTAACTCCTTTTTCTCTCTCCAGACTCCAGTTTTTTGGGCAAAGTGTTTTAGATATAGGTGTTTCCATCGTTACGGGTGTGACAGTGAGACTCCATATTTTATTATTTATTCACATACTATTCCCAATTTATAAATTAAAACTTTACTAATAGAGAGGACACCAAAAGCCCTTTAAATAAATTAGTATACTAAAGTATGAGCAATTAGTGGTTCAGTTATAGGATCCGGGTGTGACCTTAGAAAATTGGTGATTTGCGATTAAGATATCTCATTTTCATGTGGTTTAAATCTAGCATGAAAAGCATGTGTCGTTCTTTTGCAAATATTAACCTCGAGCAAAACTACGAAAAACAACGCAAATTATTAATTTGAAAATGTTACGGGTGTGACAGGTCACCGTGACGGGTGTGACCAAATATGATTTGTATGTATGAAACAATATAATAGACGATATTTTTTAACGGGAAATTATTGTCATAGATGTATTATCCATTCTCCATGTGAGAAACGCTTTTTCTAGAAAAACTAGACTTTTCTCACTAAAAATTGAATATGTTTCTCAACTCAATGATATTTCATCCGTCTTCCTTTGAAGTAGGAAAAACTTTCTCTGAAAGCCGATTAAGTTTGCATTTAAAGTAGAGTTTTTAAGAATTATAACCCTGCGTCATGAATTTCATACTTAGGATCAACAAAACTAAAATTGAGTTGAAAAACAGAAAGAATATGTTTTGAAATGCCAAACAGTTACGGGTGTGACGTAGATTTTAAATTTTTAATACGGGCTCAGTATTAATTTCCAATTTCATGGCATCGGAACTGATGAAGTATTCAGACTTGCTTTTAAATTGGGTAAGAAATAAATTCAAAACAATAATATATAACGGTACATGTATGTATACATATGTACATAAAAATGAATACAAAAAAAATTATAAAATACTACAAAAGCGAACAGCGAAATAATTTCAAAAAAACTTGGCAGATCTTAATATCGATCCCAATTGTAGAAAATATTAGTTCCTTTTTTTCTTTTAGCGAATCGAAATGTTCTTTGCAAAATTCAAATTGGTCTTCTGCTTCCACGAACAATCTCGTTGTTGAAGAGCATCTGATGGACAAAGTTTTTAAATAATTAAAAAAAAAAA
Organism: Dasysyrphus albostriatus; assembly: GCA_946251815.1. Taxonomy (NCBI): domain Eukaryota; kingdom Metazoa; phylum Arthropoda; class Insecta; order Diptera; family Syrphidae; genus Dasysyrphus; species Dasysyrphus albostriatus. Next base: position 95,164,940 of record OX276336.1, read on the forward strand.
ACCTATGGCGTATGAGCGCTTTTTTTCTTATAGCATCGCATTTCCTAGTTTTTAATATTGTAATTATTTTATAACTTAAACATCATTTGATATGTTTTATTGGTAAATTATTAATACAGAATTATTTATCGACACTTTTTTCGTTTTTTTTTATGTTTATCGAGGTAAATTTTATCCTAGCTTAATATCTACTTTCCAATATAACACTCATATATTTTGCTATTGAAACAAACTTAAGATATGAATCATGTGACAAATAAAATAATATAAAAATAAAATAATATAAAAATACTATTTTAAGTATTTAGTTATTGCAACATAAAATTGATAACCTTTTCCAAAAAAAACGCATTTTAAAATATAAATATACCTACCTACCTTCATATCCAGTGTTTTCTATTAAAAAATTGTAAGCTTCATCAGTTGAACTGTTTTAAATCAAATATTTTGAGCGTGTTTTAGCAGCACATACTCGTATAAAAATGCAACGTAATCAAGAAATTAAATTTCATTGAAAGAAGAATAAATTCCTACATGAGAGATTCTTTAATAACCTTGATTCGATTATCCATCCTACATATATAAATTCTTAATATAAAAAAAATCTTATTCTAGACGAAAGTAACCTGACTGCTACACAATTGCCAACACAGTTAGCAGCAATAACAACAACACTCAACACCTCAACGACATCATCCTCATCATCATCAGCTGTAGGTTCAACTAATCTGTATGGTGTTAATAATTATCAGCATAATAACCAACTTATAATCGGAAATAGTTCAGGTCTAAGTAGCGGTAATAATTTAATCAATAACTACACCAGCAGCGGCGGCGTCGCCGACGGAGGAGGAGTACAAAAGCACCCTCACAACATTGTTGCTTGCAACAACTTTACCAATTTAAAGACACACGCAGTTCTGGTGGATGCATCGGATAACACAACCGTATCAGCATCACTTACTGTTGACACTCCAATTCACAACCAAGTTCAACAACATCCACAGCAGCAAAATTATGTGAGATCGAACAACATTCAAATAAATAATACCTGTAGCAATAATATAATAATTAATAATAATAATATTAATAATTATAACAATAACAATACAAGTAGTAGTGCTTTTATGAATAATAGTATTATATGTAAAAACAACAATAGCAATATAACTAATAATTTTGGTGCTGGCGATAACAGTAAAACATCTCAATCGCTGATAGAAGTTAACACATTAACAACTAGTTCCGGTTCCAAATTGCCACTTGATTATAATCGAGGTGATCGTGATTCATTAATGCCAAACAGTAATCCACCCAGACGTGAAGTAAGTTTTGTTATTGTTTTCAATTTTAGCAAAAAAAATAATAATATTTTCATTAAATTTTAAAATAAAGTTAAGGTTTCATAAATTGTAGCCCTTGAAACCAAAGTTTCTTTTATATAGACTCCTATTATAACTTGCGACTCAATAAATCGAACACTTGACTTAAGTCCAACTTTCGACTTTTCAAAAATAAAAGCTACAATTTTCGTCAATGTCACCGAGTATTACAGTTCGATATCGACAATATAGTTGAAAATTCAGTATAGTTATAAGATAACATTTCAATTTTTGAAAACTTTTGACAGTTCAGACGAACTTAGTTTGGGCAAGTCGCAAAAAAAAATAGTCATATTCAACGAATATATGTTGCGAGTCGGGAATCAAAATAGGTGTAATTAAAATTTCTCAAACGTCAAAAATCTTCTTTTGAAGGGATGACCGAAACGCATTTTTGAAACGAACATCCCTCTTCCGTAAACCTTGATTTGAAAAATAGTGTTGGTAATTAAAGTAAATATTGACAGATAAGAACAGAAGAATAAAGGAACACAAATAAGGGGAACAATTATGTTCTATTTTAAACTTTTTAAAACTTTTCGGAACTTACCGTATTCATTAATAAGAAATATTTATAAATTCTTCTTCACGAAGTTTTAAAGAAATTTCACTCTTCGTGGTCACCTGATTACCTGGTTTTGCGTTCTGTTCCATTCCTATGGAATAGAAAAAACTTGGTGGGGTAGGTGTGAAAAAGGAGTGCGAAAGGAGTACTCAGAATATCCAATGCAAATAATCTCATTACATGAGAATTTTTGCTAAATTCGATGAGAAAGAAGATGGAATAAGATCTTTTTTCCATAGTGTCCCATAAGGGTTTTTTTCTTAGCCCCAAGCATAGCACTGAGCTGTCAAAAACTGATCTGTGTTTTTTATTTAGCTCAGAGCACTCAGAGCGCTCAACATGTGATTCTTTTTTAAAGCAAGCGGAGGAAGCTCGGAGTATGCTCCATGAGCACAGAATAAAAAGACTGAGCGAATGGAGTAAATAGCTGAGCGCAGCCAACTTCACCTTTTTTTTAAGATTTCAAATGAGCGCGTTCAACACATCAAATTCAGTTCATGTTTTTGAGTTGGTCGAGTTTTTAATTGGCCAGCTGTCAGATGAAGATTAGGTAGGTACTTAATTTAGGTGCCCTGAACGAATCCACAGTTCAATGTTCGGATCAGATGTTTTTCAAAATTATAACAGAGAGCTCTGTTCATATTCTGCTCAGAGCTAATTCCAATAGCTCGAGCCTTATTACCCGCTCTGCGCAGAGCTAAAAAAGCAAACGCCTAAGGTTGTCGCAAATTAATCACAGCATCAAATTTGCTTACGAAAAATTATAAAGTAACTGGTTGGCCCTGGGTAATAGCCAATGCTTTCTATTGACGACATAATTATTATAAATCGGAAATATTTCAAGGACCGGAATTAAAGAGATAATTTTTTAAGCAAATTAACGACATAAAAAGTCAAGTCATTTGTGTAGGATTGTAAGTCATATCAATAATAGCCTTTGAGAGGTTAAACCGATAACTATTTGTCCGTCTGCCTAAACACATGTCGAACAGGTGTAAGATTTGACGTTCATTTTTTGCATCTATTTATTTCAATACTTATTGGTCGAAGGGAAAAGGTGTCTATGCAACAAATATTTAGCTTGCAAATTTGGACAATTGTTGTCATAACAAATATTATTCAATTTGTCTCGGCATTATTCTAATATTTTGGATCTTAAAGTCTTACGGGCTATTTTGGCTATTGTGATCTCCGATAAGCTCAGTTTTTTCTTGTGTACCATTTATGCCGCTTTTTCAATAGCGTAAATCTCAGCCACAACACTGATCTAGGAGTTTATTATGATTCTCTAATATTAAGAGCTTCATAGCACACTCCAGCTCGTTTTTTTTTTTACATTTTCGACCCATCGGTGTAGAAGGGGATAACCTGATCACTCTACTGACTTATCTCTAAGAAAAGCGTGTTGATAGTTGCACAAATTGCTTTGATTGAAAAGGTCCCTAAAATCAAAATCAATCATACTCTCCAGTGTCTTGAGAAGGAACGAAGAGAGACTTATCGGTCTGTTATCTTTTGCAGTCGAGTGTGTTGGCTTTCCAGCTATTGAAAGAAAGATCACTTTAGCTTTTCTCCAGCTGATAAGCACGTATTTAAGTGTAATAGAACTTCTGAACACTATCCTAAGCCATGGGGTGATTAGAGCATGTTGAAGAAAAGTCGAAATAATCTTGTCTGGGCCAGCAGATTTATAGAGTTTGAGTTTATTGGCTTCATAAGCTCCTGATCTGTGATAACCTGTTCCAATTCTGATGCAAGTTGTATAATATCTAAAGAGTCTGCCTGAGTCTACCCTGAGTCTTCAGGACTCTTACAGCCGGGGAAATTCGTTTTCATAAAGAATTCAAGTGTTGATTGGCATGAGTTCGGCCATGGCCATGATCCATCAGCATGTTTAATATATCCTGGAATTGTGGGGTTAAAGGCAAGGGTCTTCCGAAGTCTCGCCGCCATGAATCATTTTTGGCCCTTTTTAACTCTTTGGTGTATGAGTTAAATTCGACTCCATATGAATTCCAGTCTCCCTCTAATTTGCTTAGTTTAGCTTTATTGAAAAGTTTTCTGACCCCTGTTTTTAGTTTCTTAAGTTCAAGGGGGGTTAGTGGGTTTAACGTTACGAGATATAGGGATAGGGTTACGAGAAAGTTTTTGAACAAGAGTGTCAATGGTTGAGGTTGTCGAAAGTGTTTCTTCCATGAGAACACTTAATTCAGTATTTGCTCAACAAAAAAAAAACAACGTACAAAATAATTTTGTAGGGATCTTTAATATATGTATGTAAACAGGCCACTTTAACAAAAGATGAGGCATTAAAGGAAAGCATGTAGAAATAAATAACTAAGGTTATAGCAGTTAACATACATATATGAATTACGTACCGAAGTTCGAGTTATGATTAGCTAAGACATTATTCGTGTCTTTACAGAAGTAATAACCTTCTAGTTTTTGCTTTTCAAAATTAATAGCAATTCACGTTTTAGAAATTTCAGAGATTTTTCTCTAACAGATTTCTCCGCTGGAAGTCAAAAGCACTTTCAATCTCTATGTGATATAATGATGAACTTAGTATCAGCTTTTTACACTTATAGTGAGACATTAGGCTGAGGACTTATGTTGAGGCATTTTTGAGATTGCTAAGATCTACATACGAAACGTAAACTGGCTTAATGGTTTCGATAGTTCACAAATACTTTTTCCAACTTAGTTTTGGATTGGTAGATATATTTTCACAACACCTTATATTTAAAAGTGGACAACTTAAAATTCTTATAGAAAATTCTTCAAACTAAAGAATAGTTATATATCTTATTTGTAACGGGTGATTTTTTAAGAGGTTTAGAACTTTAAAAAAAAAACACAAAAAATTCGAAAAAATGAATGAAATATTTATTTGAATCGATAGTTTGAACCTTGCAATTTAATGTTTAAAGATAATTTCATGCAAATGTTGACCGCGGCTGCGTCTCAGGTAGCCCATCCGCTGAGTCCAATTTTGGCATACTCTTTCACACATATCGGCCGGTATCTCACGAATGAATGCATGGATGTTGGCTTCCAGTGCGTCAATCGAAGCGGGCTTGTCCCTATAGACATTAGCCTTGACATACCCCCACAAAAAATAATCTAATGGTGTCAAATCGCACGATCTATGCGGCCAATTGACCGGCCCGAAACGTGAAATTAACTGTTCACCAAACTCGCCTCGCAATTGCGCCATTGTTTCGCGTGCTGTGTGGCATGTGGCACCGTCTTGTTGAAACCACATATCATGCAAGTCAAGAACTTCCATTTCGGGCAAAAAAAAGTTTGTTATCATCGCTCGGTAGCGTTCACCATTGACAGTAACGCTGCGATTCGCATCATCTTTGAAGAAATATGGCCCAATAATGCCGCCGGTCCATAAACCGCACCAAACAGTGGCTTTTTCGGGATGCATTGGTAGCTGTTGCAATGCTTCTGGCTGATCTTCACTCCAAATGCGGCAATTATGCTTATTTACGTACCCATTCAACCAAAAATGAGCCTCATCGCTGAACACAATTTTTCGATAAAAAAGCGGATCCTCGGCCAGCTATCCAAGAGCCCATTCACCAAAAATTCGGCGTTGTGGTAGGTCGGCTGGCTTTAGTTCTTGCACCAGCTGTATCTTAAAAGGCTTTACACCCAAATCCTTCCGCAAAATTTTCCACGTAGTGCTGTAACAAAGGCCTAACTGCTGGGAACGGCGCCGAATCGACATTTCGCGGTCTTCTGTCACACTAGCTGATACGGCCGCAATATTTTCTTCACTACGCACAGTACGTAAACGTGTTGGTGGTTTAATGTCCAACAAAGTAAATTTGGTGCGAAATTTGGTCACAATCTTCCGAATAGACTGCTCAGAAGGTCGAGAATGCCGACCATAAAATGGAAACAGCGCGCGATGAACATTTCGAACCGAGCACGAATTTTGATAGTAAAATTCAATAATTTGCAAGCGTTGTTCATTTGTAAGACGATCCATGGTTAAATTGCAAACCAAACTGAAGCTGTTTGACAGTGACACAAGGTACTAAACACACGTCAGCTGTCAAAACCAGTGTTGCCAAAACCAAACCAGCTAAAAAATCACCCGTTATTATACAAAATGATCTCTATAGCGTTATTTTTTTTTAATTCGATTATTGTTTTTTTCTTTTTAGTTATTAATAGCATTTGATGAAGATGATGTAGACGGTGAAATTGGAGCAGATGAAAGTTTACGAGCAACCGCAGCAGCATTATACGAACAATTACATAGTAGTCAAACGAGCATATCAAAAGGACGTACTGAGATTTTATTAGGAGATCAATCACTGCGACAAGACTTAAGGTAATTTGAAAAAATTGTTTTAAACATATATGCCAAATTATTATTTTGAATCACTTTAAAGAGTAGTATTTATAATCATTTCAATTACACGTAATTGGAAATTGAACTTTTTCCGTAAAAATCACAAAAACATAATCGGAACTGAAAAAATAAAACATGGGTCTAGGCGAACAACGGTTTAAGTCCACTTTAAAAAAAGTAAACTAATGATGACGTCTCACAGACGTAGAAACTCGAAAATGGCACTTTCTAAAAAAACTTTTTCAAAATTTTTTGTTGGTTCCAAAAATTAAACAAAACAATATTTTAAAATGAAAACTTGTGACTTGACCCAGCGCATGTCAGCCAATCAATTAAAAAAAAACATGGGATATTCTTTATCCTAACTTCCGTTTGAAGTCCTGTCAAAACCAAATTGCCTTTCAAAAACGGTCCAATGTCACGCTTATGAAATTTTTTGTATTTTCAAACTAATATTTTGTAAATTTAAATAAATTGCTGAGGTTTAAATCTATACAAATACATTAGGGTGTCATTATATTGAGTTTTTTTTTTTTTAAATTCCGAGATGGATAGGTATCAAACGGCGGTACATACAAACAAATAATTCCTAGTTTTCTTGGAGATTTTTATTTCACCCCCCCCCCCCGCTAACTCTATTTTCACTTTAAAACTAAAAAAAATAACATTTTCAGGGTATAGATTTGATTCAGACGAAAAAATCGTATTGAAGGGGGGGTCTATTCTATTACCATCCGGGAGGGGTTATTTTCTAAAAAATTGGCTCAAAACAGACAAAAACTATTTAAAAAAACGTGAACACTTGGAATACCACGTTCTAGCTTTTTAAAAGCCACGATTCCATTCTAAAATATGCTGCCTAGATAAAGATTCAATTATAAATACTTTTTGAACAAAATAACTTTAATCTTAAAAAATAATATTTTTTTAATATTTAAGTTTGAAAAATAATTTTTCCAAAAATTATTTATAATAAAAACTTTATTTAGGAAGCATATTATAGAATAGAATTGTGGCTTTAAAAAAAGTTAAAGCGTACCATCGTAAGTGTTCCCGTTTTTTTTAATAATGTTTGTCTGTTTTGAGCTAAATTTCAAGAAAATTACCCCTCTCGCCTGAATTTTTTTCTCGTCTGAATCTAATCTATACATTCTGTTTTGTTTTCACGTGTTATAAAAATAATCTTTAGTTTTAATTTATTATTAAAATGGATTCATCTTACATCTTATTGTATTCATAAATCAAACAAGTTCGAAGTCTAGTCTCGAAACGCAAAATGTCTTTTTGAAATTTCAGATGAAAGTATTTTCAGTTTCCTATCTTTGACCACTTAAAATTCATTTTTTTTTTTTCAAAATATAGTTTTTTTCTCATCCGATGGAAATCTTCAAAAGACACTCAGTAAGAATCGGTACTGAGTAGTTTGGGACTCTTACCACACTAAAAATACCGGTGAATCGGGACCAATATATGAAAGATCGACAAATGACTTTTCTTTCTTAATTTATAAATCATATTGTGGGAAGTTTAAAGTTATAACACTTTCCCATAGCTTTTAGATCATCAGCTCATGAGGCTCCGAACTCGAACTCGTACATTTAAGACGGTCTCCATTTCGGAATCGGTATGACTTTGCAGTCGCTGATTGTGTGATACAGCGAACTTTTTAACCACTTCTGTAACCATTTCAATTTCAAGGTCAAGATGTAGATCGCTATTTATTATATATCAAGGGGCATTTTTTATTCCACGAAGGACCTTGCTTTGGAATTTTTGGATGGGTTCAGCATTTGTTTTCTTTGTACATAGTTGGATGCCATATGTCCAAACGGGTTTCAATACTTGCTTATATAACATTAGTTTGTTCTGGATAGATGGGTCAAAGTTCTTTCCTAGTAACCAGTACATTTTTCTGTACTTCAAGTTTAGTTCTTCTCTTTTCTTTTTGATGTGATCTTTCCATTTAAGCTTTGCATCCAAAGTCATTCCAAGATATTTTGCAGTATTGGAGTAAGGTACTGCTGTACTCTTTTTAAGAATTGGAACATTGTTTATTTTTTTCCTTGTAATGTTTATATGCGTCGATTTTGATTCATTTAGTTTGATTCGCCATCGACTGCATTTAGCAGTTTTTGTGTAGCCTTCGTAACGGATTTATCTTTGGAGTATATTTGTCTAAAATCTTGATATTTTAGAAAAACTTTGAGGTAGGCACTGCTGACGATTAGGTATAGTTATTTCTAAAATTATTAAGGGTGTTCATGCAACGTCGTAAGTTTACAAATTATGTAAAATGATAAGATTACGCAAAATTTGCATGATCAACCTTTTTTATACATTTGATTAAATGCTTGCTAATTCAATCAGAGTAAGAGTCACGATGACGTTTGGATAAGTTTAACCAGTTTGGTTAATTTTACGTAACAAAATCCTTTGATAAGTTTAACCAAATTGTGTAAATCATTTCCTATACAACATTTGACAGTTCATTAACCAAAAGATAAACTTAACCAATTTGTAAACTTATCTACGGTTTTACGAAGTTGCATGAATACCCTTATTGTATGACCGAAATTAAATCAAGAATTTTCCAGTTTGAAAAAGGAGATTTTTTTGTATGTATTTATTGATGTATCAGTTAGTAGTTGCACACTACATACATAGATGTAGAAAGATACAAAAAAGTGAGCACTTTTATAAAACTGAATATGATCTTATCTATCATCATTATGACGTAGGTATGTATATCTGATCCAGAACCAAAGACATCTTCAAATTACTGATACAGCTAGTTCCAAATCAGCGCCTCAAGTTACATTACATTCATATATGTACCTACTTATTTTCAAAACGTTATGATACCAAATATCAGTAAATCCGTCAAGTGCAATGCTAATGCATTCATAGCATATTTTTGTATTTTCTCAAATCTCTCTTTTCTACATCAATATCTTGCCTATCCGCAAGAACTCCTCTACTGTCCCCCTAACGACAAGACTAACCCATGTGCACAAACAAACAAAAGTGCATTAATACATTCACATTGATGTTTGTTGTTCATATAAAAACAAAAAGATCTACCTGTTTCGAATATTGTTCCCCCAACGCGATACCTTTTCCTTACCTGTTGCATTTCTATCTGTGCGCACGTACTCCATCCATGAATTGCTTCAGGTGCAGCTACATACGTAGCAATAAAAAAGAAAAACCAGATACACACTCATACCATCCAGTTCGAAATACTACAAACTACAATGCCTAACAAAACAATCGGTAAGAGCGATCTCTACTAGGAATTTCCAAGACTGTGTCTGAGGGAAGGGGTCTCTAAAGGTATGTCTAAAATTTCTTTAAAGGGCTCTAGTTAGTAGAAATCTGAACATACACACACTCAGAACTCTAGAAATTGTCTTTATAATTCACTGATACATAGTAAAATGGTATTTAAAAAGTCATTAGTGCACATTTTCGAATAAGTAGATACACAAAACAGCCTGTTTTGGTAACCAAATTGATTTTTTTCCGAAGGGTATTGATCCCCTGCCTTTTAGATACCGGTGGAATATAAAAAATAGTTTTTTTCAAATCCGGCGAAAAGGACCTTATATGCGTAGATATAAGTGCGTTCAGAGTGTACTCCTTAATGCCCCATTTACACGACGACTTTTGAGTCATGACTTTTTTCGAAAGTCAATGAGTGTGAACGAGAAATAACATCTGATCTTACCTTCGCACTGCTTTAATTTCGAAAAAAGTCATGACTCAAAAGCCATTGTGTAATAGGGCACTTAATGAAATCATGAAAGTAAAAAGGCTTTTCGAGTGTAATGCTATATTTCCACTTCAGTTCAGATTTAATAAATCTATGTATTTGGTGTTTTCACCGAACAAGATTTATTTTGACAGCACCTTTAAAAATAAAAATGGTGTTTCATTTTGTTCTTATGAAGTGGAAGTGAGATAGAATGCTTCATTTGTAAAGAACTGAATGAAGCCACGAATAAATCCTTCAACCCCATATAAAAACAGGTTAGTTCGATTTGTAAAAGTATTTGCCCTACGAAGATTGAACAAGATTAATTTCTGATCTTCAAGATTTAAGAAATAAATCTCTGAGGATTGTGGTTAATCTTATTAAATCTCAGATAAGTGTTAGGTGGAAATGTAGTCTAAGATATACAAAAGGAGTACAAAAGGAGTGCTGGGATTGACCAAAGGAAAACGACATAGCTCAATGCTTAAACTGGAATAGGAAACTGAATTGTTTTAAATGTAGTTAATGCAATATAAAAAGCAAGTGGCAAATTACTAACAAACCCCTCCTCCCTTCAAGTTCATGGTACGGCCTTGATCCTTTCATGTTAATATGTATATGTGCGAAACCATCCGTATCGCCGCCGCCGCCTGTTATTACTTTATTTGTATTGTTTATGTTTTGTATTCTTCATATGCTTGGAATTGCTCATGCAATGGTAAAACTAGTTGACTCTTTTACACCTGGTAAACTACCTGCTTGACTTATATTTGTGTCTTCTTCACTTCCTCTTTAAATAAAGCTTAACTAGCATTCAACTGTTAAAAATAATGCCTTGGCACTGGGACCAACAGTCAGTCCGGGTCCGCGACGTCAACACAACAAATGACGACACTAAACATTGGCTCCCCCATGTGCTAATAGAATAGATAAACATAATAAGTTCCTTCCTTTCCCTACCTGAGCAACCGTTTTTTTTTTTTGTGATGAATGTAATTCAAGAGTGACTGGTTAATGCTTCAAAAGGAATTCCAAACAAAGGAAATTTATAGCGTTCTGAAATTAAATCATAATTATCTATCACAAGGTACATATAATATATATATGTTCCGTGCACCTGTGACAGTTCAAGTGTTAAAAATAAAATCCCCCATAGCCATACTGAGCACTGAGGCAACATACCATACCTTCCCCTTGTCCTCTGTTTTGGTATGAGTTTAAACAAAAAAAAAAAGAAACGGATTTATTTTGTGGTTATAAAGAAGCTATCAATGTAATAGGAAGTTTCTTGGAATTAAAAACTATGGCTTTACGTGCTCTTCAAGTATAAGACTTTAAAAAGAAAAATTCCAAAATCCGATGCATCAACAAGTCGTGAGTGCAAGTGAAACTAACGTTCATAAAATCAATTGTAATTAATTTTGCATTTATATTCCTATAAATAAAGATAGATTGCTATCTTTACCTGCTGCACAAAACCAAGCAAATCCAACAACAACTAAAATTATAAAATTTAATCATAAATACAAATCACTTGCATACAGAGTATGGCATGCCATTCGAAATTACTTTAAATCGAATACCATTCATTTAGTTTTTTGCATTAAAAGTGAAATTACTGTGCACTGTCTAGTGTCTCGAGACCGAGAGATGTGATACCTATACCTACTTTCTAATTATTGTTCGGAATATTTTATGTTAGTTGGAATTATTCGAGTAAGAGATTCAATTTGTATTCAATAGTTAATTCGAAGAGGTGATAAGACATTTTAAATTTTAAATATTACATAAATGGATTAAGTGCCTTCCCTAACGAAAAATTAATTGTTAACAACAAGACGACAAGGACGAAAATGAGGATCTTAAAACATTGGTAAGGATAAAGTATTGGTCATACTATAAATATATATTATGCTTGTTAGGTGACTTGAAGTTTTTCTCAATTTTCGTAAACTTGTTTTTTTCCTATGGGTTTTGACAGCAAATAATTGTGAAATTTGGAAAGAGGGAAAGACTTTTCATCCTAGTTAAAAAAGCAGACATTAAGAAATCGTAATCAATAACTGACCATTCTCAAAAGAAGCATTATTAGCATTATTGGCAGAAGTATCAAAGACTCCAATGGACAATAGTTATTAAGAAAATGCTCGAAAATGCTAGCACATTGCCTATAAGAGTCATATCTGGACGAAAAAGATCAAGAACGGCCTGTGATGAACGAAAAATAATGGAATTTTGAAAAAAAGCTAAACCTTTGAGAATATGGTCAGTTCCTTATTACGATATGTCTTAATGTCTGCTATTTAAGCTGATTACAGATCTTTTCTTCTTTCCAAATCCTTTGAAGTACATATCACTACCGAAATATCTCTAAAATGTATTGGAAACGGTAATATAAAACCAGAGATCAGAAAAAACTGTCAACCTTAAGTTTCAATCGGTTTCCTTCTGTTCGTTTAAAAAGATTTCGGTTTGAGATTAAAAATAAATAATAGGTTATTGGTTGAGATTTATTTTTTATTTTTATAAATATCTCTCAATCGTTGAGTTTTTCATGAGAAAAAAATGCAAAAGGCCAACCTTTAACCTTTTTTCGATAAAAATAAATCAAAAATGGGTTTCACTGTACTGCACAAAACCACTAAAAATCCACAAGTAGGTATTAACCCATGACTAAAAGGCATAATTAGCTGTATTTTTCTATGTAGGGCCTACAAAATATAAAAATTCATACTTAACAGGCTTGTAAGCTTTTAAGTACAATTACTTTTTGCTTTTGTCTCACCTTGACATTATCGCGTGTTTTTTGCCATTCAAAATGTTTTGATGTCATCTCACTTTGGTCTCGTACGGTGCATTGTCTTGTGAACCAGGCCTAAAGCCGCAACACTACCCAGTTGTAGTGAGAAGTTTTCACTGATTTGTTGACGAGCACGCTTCAAACGATTTAAAGCATGCTTATTTAAAAAAACTTTGGCGAGACTATAGCGAGACAAAAGCGAGATGATATGAAATCATTTTAAATCCATAATTTAAATGTCAAGGTAAGACTAAAGCGAGACTATAGCGAGAAAACTAATACACAGATCCCCATATAAATGGGCTTGGCGAGTTTCCAGCAAGACGAACATAATTACCAACACACACAGAGGATGGAAAAATATTCTAAATGCCAAAAAACCCCGTGTATTTGTCAGGGTGAGACCAAATCGAGACTAAAGCGAGAAAACTAAGACACAGATCCCCGTGTAAGCGGTCTTCGCGAGTTCATAGCAAGACGAACACACTGAAAATCACGTTTGGATTTTTAATCACGTTCTTATTTTAATCTTTCTGAAAAATGCCATTTAAAAAAATGGCGAGACTAAAGAGGAACCAAAGCGAGATGATGGAAAAACAAGACCAAAGCGAGACTATAGCGAGAAAACCAGAGCACATATCTCCGTGTAAACCAGCTTGGCGATTGTTTAAGTACAAAGTGTAGTATTTTACAACTCTGATACTAACGAACAATAGTTGCGAACGCATAGTTGCTGGCAAAGCGATAGGGTATCCATAATCCAAAAAATTTTCTGATACGAGTATGTTGTGTTGTTTTTGCATCAGCTGTTTTAACAAGAGATTACAAAAACAAACAAATCCGGATCGCTAAATATCCGTATCCGAAAGCGCCCATTCTTATTGATGAAGATGAGATTTATTTTTTTTTTCTCAGTGATAAATCTCACTTGTTGACCGAAATATAAAAAAAAAAATAAAGTTTTCTCTAACACTGAGCAATTTATTTTTTTTTTAGAATAATGGCTATTGAGCGGCTTTTATTGAAAATGACAACAAATAGGAGTTATTGAAGACCCTTTCAAAGGGTTGAGTTTTATTTTTGATCTTAGTATAAAACACTAGAATATATTGAAAATTCATATACATTTCACCTTTTCCTGAAAATGAAAAAAAAATTAAATAGTGCAAGACTAAAAATACTTCAGGTCTTTCGATTTTGTTTGCGTTTCTACTTCTGTGCGACTGAGGGCAGATGTCAAGTGTGTGTTTTGTGTTCGTTGAGTACCATATCTCCTTTAATGATGCAAAACATGGATTTTTGGAAAACGCTCATTTCCCGCGATAAGGTTTTCGTGTTTTTTCACTAATTTTCTTCTGATTTGAGCCTACATGGCTTTTATGGCACTTGGAGTCTTTACGGTGTGAGAGTGGCCGGATCTTTGCAAGTCAAGCACTCCACCAGTATCCTCGAAGAACTTCAACATATGATACACAAAAAAACGTGTGTTTCCAAGTGGTAAAGATATCACCTTTTTCCATTTAAAACTTGTGGGGGCAAATTTGAATAATACGGTTTTCGATATGACCCTATGCTATGATTGCAAGCGACTGAAACCAAAAAATTTCTTACGGTGGTTAAGCATAAAACCCACTGGGATTAAATGACCGCTAACATGAAGAGTGAACAGCAAATACTAAATAAAATATTCTTGCGTTAAGACTACTTGTGTCAGTATTTATGACTTTACTAGGTACATACATTGGTACTAGGGTAGGTTAAATTTAACAACTCAAAAAAATTTCTCTAAAAAAAATGAGCTCAAAATTTTAACGTTAAGAGGTTCCTCATCGTAATTTTGTCTGTGCCTGTCTCAACAAGTTTGATTTTAGCACTGAATATCTTCTTAATGGTAGCTTCTATCTTATTTTTAAGATTAAGGCCTTTAAAAATATCAATTTTCTATTTAAAAATGTTATCGCAATTCTTTCCGGTTCGACTATTAGGAAGTTATAAAATGCCAAAGTTTCTTTCAACTTTTTCTCATACTTTTTGCTTAAAAATCCAAAGTTTAAAAGTTAAAATTTCAAAGTTTCTCCCAACTTTTTCTCATACTGTTTTGCTTAAAAAAGACTAAACGTTGGAATTTTGAACTTATTTGTTCAGAATCATTGTTTGGAGTCCCAAGCTACCAACTTTTTATGGAATCACGAAAATCAAAGCAAATTCACTGAGTGTGACCATGTATGTGTGATGGTATGTATTGAAAACAACTTAAACACCAACTTTCAGCCTCATAATCTAAACCGATTTTTAAATTTTTGAGACAATTTCTTTCTATTTATAATAGTAATTAGGTAATATCGATATCTTAAAAAAAGTAGAAAAAATAATTCGAAGTAATTATAACCCAGTTATTAACGTTTGAAAATTTAAATCGACATTTTCCAAAAGTGCGACCCTTCGATTTTTTTTTAATTAAAAATTCTACTCTTAGTTTTCCTCAGTTTCTCACGAACGAGTATATTTTAAACAATTTCTTCATAACAATTTTAAAAAAAGCTTGAGTTAAATGAGTATTTCTTATTATAAATGAGAAAGCCTTTTAACTAGTTCTATTCTATTAAACTGATGGTGTCGATAAAAATGATTTATTATTTTTGATTTAAGACCACCTACCTACATATACATATTTTCCTACATACTTCCCAAATCTGTCACTAAATTCCAAATCTCAAGAATAAATAAAAAAAGATTCAAAATAATGTTTGCATCGATGTGAAAGGTGTGCCGTACGCAGTAATTAATTTAGTCAAAGTGACACACCTCAATTTTTCCTTTCCATTCAAGTTTCATTTACATATTACGAGTATTCTTTCAATTTGTTTCCTGTGTCGATGAAAATCGGAATATCGCACCCATCAAATTTACATATCATCTGATTCTGAAGCAATCATTTTTTTCAATTCAGTTTTTAGCCTGCGTGCGTTTAAAATTTTGAACCAAATAATTTGATTTTAATAAAAAAAAAATTGAGTAGGTTCAATGGATATAAAAGTGTCCAAAAATCTCTGAAACCGAACCCCAAATAAATTTTTTTCATAATTTATAACATGCCATCAGAAATTGTTTTTGTTCAGATATGTATTGTGGCAGTAATTCAAGAGCTAACATTCAAAACTGGTATTCCAATCTACTTGGACTTGGACTAGATTAAAAGGAACATTAATGTTAGAACAAAAAATGTAATTGATAATTTTATAATATTGCTATCTATTATTATTATCTATACTTAGGATTACAGTTTGTTCCCTTTGGCACTAACAAACTTCGAGCGTTCCTATTGAAAGACCCTTTACATTTAGGTATCGCGAACAAGAATAATATAATAAGGTGCGTGATGTGTTAATGTGGCAAGTATTATTTTTAAATTGAACATGAACATCGAGTCTTTGACATTATTATTCTATTATCATTCTAATTATAATTCCCCCAGTAAATTTGTGTTTAAGAAGTTTTTTTGTGTTCATCCTTAAAACGGATATATATAAGTATATAGGAATATTAATTAGGTATATTTAAAATCAATGGAATAAGTTGATAGATATTCTAAATTTGTTTTGCAGTTTTGAATGGTGCGAAAAAATTCCAACACGTTTGTATTTCCGTCGTATAGCTAAATGTATCTTTACTCAAACCTTATCGTCCATCATACGTATATGCAACACCAGTATCAGTATGTCAACAACGAATCATTTTGTTTTTTTCTGAAAAGGTTATTTCTTTGATGACTTTCAACATGTGTGTGTCCGGAAACAACTCGGCCATAACATGATAAATACTTGCATTTGAAGCGTCGAAAGTTTGGGGATTATGTGTATAAATACGGTCTTTTGCAAAGCGCCACAAAAAGAAACCCAATGGAGCCAAATTGCATGATCTTGGTGGCCCGTTCGCATCATCAAAACGGTAAATAATAATCGTTTGGAAAATTTGTCTTGCAATCAAATCAAAATATGTTTGGGGTTGTATTGTGTTAGATGTGGTAGCATATCTTCGATTTTTGAGAGTACTTTTAAAACAAAACACAAAGCAGTGACTCTCGTATAACTGTTTATTCCTCTGTGGGTAAGTCTAGGGCCGCACTTTCGATTATCAGTTGGTGCGCCATTTTTCGACTTTTAACCATAGTGATATTTCGCATGGTTGTTCATAATCTTTAAAATTCATAAGTTCTATTTCTAGCGCCTGAATAGTCGCGCTATTGAAATCGCAAGTGCGGTTTCAGCCTAAGACCGCACTTGCGAATTTGATCACACAACCATTCAGTCGCAAGAAATATAACGCATGAGTTTAAACAAAAATGAACGCACAGAAATCGCAACGATAAAAATTCGAAAATTTATTCTATTTCAATTGCATAATTAGTTAACCGCAAAGAATAAGGCTGGGAACGCAATGACGATTTTCTATCGCGCGATCATTCAATCGCAAAAAATAGAACACATGAGATTTGTAATCGTTCCGACTGAAAATGTGGTCCTGTAAGCGCGGTCCTAGCCTAATGCTGACGATGACGGTGAGACCTTCCTCATTTTTGCAGAGCGGGAAAGAACGATCAAATTCAATTTCTGTCGAAAATGATAATTATGATACCACCTTCTGTTCTTTTGGAAAGAATAGAAACACGAAACTATTTGGAAAAGAATGATAACGGTTAAGGTAAAAATACAAAGGTTAAGATCGTAAGTGCCACTAAATAACGATCAGGGTCCATTCGTTGACGGCTTAAGGCAATCAGGGTAACAAAACTTAACTCTACCTGTATTCGGTTTTCAATTGTATCTCAATTGGAGTATCGAAATCATTTTGTGTTGAACTGGTTGTTAGAAAAGATATTTGTTTAATTTGAGTTCATATTACTACACTTATCCTTGGTTTCACAGTCTCTTTTAAACCTTGAACTGAGTTCAAATGCTCTACTGGACTTAAGTTTGAACTAAAAGTGGAGTTTAAACTCCCACTGTGAAACTGGGGTTAAAGGTTTCAGAAAATCAAATAAATCTGACACTGGTGCGGATATTTCCCACGGGGCTTCATATTGTTTACTAGTTTTATTTTATTTGGGTGGATATATTATCTGCTTTTTTATTTTATGGAACACAATACGCATTTCTAGAAAACTACCCACATAATTTGAACTGCCTCATAAATCATACGCAACATTTCATCAAAATCGGTTCATGTGTCATGCCGGTTAATATGCCACACAAATTAGAATACCCATAGCTTGAATTAAATTTGTTCCCACATTATTAAGCCAAAGTTAAGACTGAATATATTTAAATCGTACAATGTATCTGTTTATCTCTTATGCAATTATGTATGTCAAAAACGAAACAAAAAAAAAAAACTAAAAGAAAGTGAAAATGAGGTAATTCGTAGACTGATGGTTTGGGTACTAATTTTGTTGGTTGGTTGTCGGTGTCATGAAGCTGGTGATGACTACTAATATGTCACATATCTACATTATTTGTGTAATGAATTCATCTGATGTTTTATGTTTCGATTTGACCATTTTAATTTTATAAAGTTGAAGAAGCACTTTCAATTTTTCGCTGTATTATAAATATTTTGTTGTCTGTTATATGCTAGATGAATATGGTTTCATCTATAATTCAGGTGGTCTAAAAATGCTCTCTTATCGCTTATTTATTATTTAACTAAACGAAAAATAATTTTATTGAAATTTCATCAAAAAAGTGTTGAACAAAATAATTCAAAATCATTGGGAAAATATTTGCTAAGTTAGCTTAAGTCAACATTATCAGAGAAGAATTTTATTTATTTTTATTTTTTTTTATCTTTTTTATAGGCCCCGACGTCGATCGGGTTCAAGCATTGTTGTGATTGATGGTGATGATCTAAAGCCTTGTCTGCCTGACGATTATATAAGCAATCAACATTATCGAACGCATTCAGACACTAAGGACATAGATCCAACAATGTTGACTATGATTTCTACAAATCAAGACAAAGGTAATTTGTACACCTCTTTATTGTCAATTTTTTGTTAAAAACAGATTTGTTTAAATTTTTTCTTAGGTCCCCACCGTGAGATGGCAGTAGACTGCCCTGATACATTTGTAGCACGCAACAAAACACCTCCAAGATATCCACCACCTCGTCAATCTGTAACTGGAACAGCGATGATGATGCCAGGTTCAACCCCCGGTACAACAGTTACCGTACCACAAATTGCAACACTCAATAATGCCGCTGTTCAGGTAAATGCAAATTTAATGTTGTGTGGTAGTGGTGAACTAACTATTGCATTGCATTCCGAAAACGATCAAACTCACAATCATCAACACGACTATCACATCATCAATCATCAACCTAACAATCATCAAAAACAAAATGTTGATAACGAATTCATCCAAAAACAAATGCAAATCGATCAGTACACCATTTTAAACAATAACCATCCACATCAGCTGCAACAGGCACAACCACAACACCATACAATCAAAACACGAGATGAACAACATCCAACACCACAAAAACAAAATAATTTGAGTCTGAGTAGTGCAAGCGGTAGCGAAAGTATGGGTGGTGATCGCGGCGCTAATAAGTCAGATAAACTGTCTCTAGACCTGGAACCCCTGTCTGACCTCTATCAGAAAAGTTCGTTTTCTTACGATGACAGCAGCAAGGAATCCTTCGATTCAATTAGTTACATCCAGCTTCAGAACAATAATAACATGATTAAGGCCGCTAACGGTTGCATGTTGCTTTCGAACACCACATCGTCTTGTGGTGGGTCGCTTAGTACTCGCAGTTCATTCTCCGGCGAATTGACTACACCAGAGTATGAACTGCGTGAACTCAAGCCAAAGGGGTCGATCCGCAAGCATCGTGAGATGCCTGTTGACGTGCCCGATAGTTTCATTGAGATAATAAAAGGGCCGCCACGTTATCCACCACCCATACGTCTGTCATCGCCTTCGTCAGTAGTTTCAATTGTCAATACGGCAAATACAGATTCGCAGCACAACAGCTCAAATGAATTAATGCCTGGCCATGCCAAAAACTCGTCGTATACTACTTTGGTTACAACGTCATTGTCGTCCTCACCGTTATCCTTTACATCATCGGCACTTTCAATCAATAACAATCACGATATTTCAAACATGACGCGTTCATTGTCATCGTCGTTTTCATCTTCAACAAAAACAGCATCCACAACAGCTACAGCTACATCAAAGCGTCCACCACAAATTGTCAAAGAGGTAATTAAAGCAAAGACTTCACTGTCTTCCTCGCAAGGATCAACTGAAAACCAGAAGCCTCAGCCCCAAGTGGCTGTAAGGCGAAATAATGAGGTATTGTTTTTTTCGTTAAGTATTTTTTAGTTTTTTTTTTCTTTTCGTTTTTCGTTAAATCCTTAGTTTTTATATTTATTAAATAGCAGTTCCTAACCAACATAGGCAGTGTATGAAGTCATTCCCTAAGGAACCAAATGAAACAGAAAAACGTCAAATTATAATTAATTCATCAATTCACACATATCATTTATTTTCATTATATGTACATGCACAATTATTCTCCTTCCTTAAGCCTTAAGCGTCGTACACATTATCAAACTTGAGTGACACCCATGTTGAATATCACTCAGAACTGCGTGACAACCCTCGGGTGGTTGATCGATGATATGTAATAACACGAATTGTTATAGCGAATTAAGCATAGTTTACAGTTCCCATGCGAAAAAAAATACAAATTTTCAAAACAATTTTCCACCTATTGGATGGAAAACAATTTTTTTGAATGCAAAAACTATTTGCATGGCAATAATAGCTTGAAATGAACATATTTTTTTTTAAGTGTAAACCGACCACCCAAAAAAATATATTTTATTCACCACATTTTTTTCGCATGCAAAAATGGCATGATTGGAAAATCCTAGTTTACATTTCCCATGCGCTAAAAAAAATCTACGCAAATATTTTCACATGTCAAAAATTATTGAGGTGAAATAAGAAATTAATGTTTGCATTATTTGCAAGCAAATGGTTTTTGCATAAAAAAAAAATGTTTTACATTATTTAGGTATAGTTTATTAATTAAGAGTAAATTAATGACAAAATGGGTTGTTTAGGCCAAGGCAAACATTTTTTGCCTAGAATATTATACCATTTGGTTCACAGAATATATGGAAAATTGTTATGAAATTTTTAATTTTGTTTGCATGGAAACTGAATTGAGACTAATTGAAAAAAAAAATAAAGAAAAGCCAATGTGTGTGATGTAAAAAAGAATTAACACCATTCGTGTCGGAAAGAGATTTGAAATAAAAAAAAATATTTTCTGGGTGTACCTAGTATGGAAATTTTTTTCACGCAGGTTTGTGTTCCACACTTTATATGTTAAGCTTTATAAGCATGTAAGACACAGTCCCATTTGCTGAAACGAAACTTTATAGGCTATTTAACATACTTTTGAAAAAAGAACAATTACGTCCAAGGGTTTTTATTATTAAATATGTTTGTTTTGCCCATAAGCAGGCTTAAACCCGAAGATCCAACTAAATTCATCCATCCCTTTGTGATAGAATGGTCACACTGGCCAATTTTCAATATTTTTGGTATAGGTTCGGTTAGGAGGGGAGTGCACGGCACAGAGGTTGTTGCGTACACGGGTGCCTATTGGTCCATTCTGATCCCCTTCCAAAAAGAAAGTAGAGATGCTCTAACATTAATGGTTCAAATAGACTGGTTCATTTGCGAACCAGCCTGTCTTCTCTATGAATTTCATCATGTAAGCAGGGGTTACTATTTATTTTACGTCTTGGCAGCTCCTACAGAAATCGAGTGCGAATACACCCAGTCCGGTGGCCGTTATGCTAATGGCGCAATGACCCGTACACCTATCAAGATTCTAACATTCTTCTAGCTCAGCGATATAATAAACCGAGTTTCCTTTTCATTGATTCTAGCCCATAAACTTCTCGAGGTAATGCAGTCGTTCCTGGACGTGCAGGAGTTATTGAATTACTCTTTCGTTATTTGGTCTATTTTCGTTTTGATCACGCCGATCGGGATGTCCAGTCCCATATCTAATTAGCTACTACTGTTCCTATTTGATACTGATCCCTTCCTTGCCAGTTCATCTGCTACATATTTACATATATTATTCCCTTCTATATTGCTATATGTCCAGAAACCCAGCAGAGTTTGACTCGGTTAGTGTTATTTAGTATGCCCGGATATTCTGCCTCTGTTTAAGATCTAAAAATCTCACTGGCTATTGCTTTGATAGCGAATTGGCTGTCCACGAAAAATGTAATCTCCGACGAGCTCAATTTTTTGCTTGAATCTCACCTTAAATGACACTATATACACTTATGTGGGAGTTTATCAGCCTTATTGTGAGTTTCACATGAACAAGATTCCACGGGGAAAATTGACATTTCACTTTTCGTCTATAGTGAGTTTCGCCCGAAAAACGAAAATTTGCATCGATTACTAACGAGACAATAACAAAAATACTTTTTCACTTGTTTATGTTTTTATAATTTTGAAAATCTCTATTTAGGGTTAAGGTACTCGTAATAAGT
This sequence comes from Dasysyrphus albostriatus, assembly GCA_946251815.1. Taxonomy (NCBI): domain Eukaryota; kingdom Metazoa; phylum Arthropoda; class Insecta; order Diptera; family Syrphidae; genus Dasysyrphus; species Dasysyrphus albostriatus. Next base: position 95,187,411 of record OX276336.1, read on the forward strand.
CAACGACTAATGAAAAGACTTGTTGAGCTCATGGATCAAAATGAGCACCTTGAAAAAAAATATTTTAAAAGAGGTTTCTCTTCATCGAAAGAACACTGGATGGGAGTCTTTGGCAGATGATTTGAATTCTCTTGCACCACCATTAAAAAATCGAAAAGAAAGGCAAAAAGCGAGGAATTTTTTAAGTTTATAATAAAAAATTAAATAACTTTTTGAACGCATGTCATATTAAAGCCTTTAGTCTTGACTTTATCTTGTCCATGCATTTCTTGACCCTACTTTTGCTTAAAAAAAAGTTATTCGCAATTTATTTAAAAAATCAGAAAATTAACACTGCAGTGCACTGCTAACAAATCGCTGACATGATTCACAATGGTAAATAGCCTGCGGCCCTGCGGCCGGTCAGCGGGAAAACTTGTATCTGGGTTTTTGAAATAAACCTGGATCCCATGCTGTTTTTGTAATACGTGTTAAAAGATAACCTCGACCCGGAAATAATTAAACGCAGCTAAGGTTTGCTTTTTTGAGCCCTACAGTTAGTTTGGGGCCGCCCAAAGCATTTTTGGAAAACCCTGAACTCACCCTGGCCAGCAAATTCTATGTTTTTTTGAGACCTACGGTCGCCCTGAAGTAGATCTTGGTTTTTCCTGAGGCGATTGGAGTTTAGTATAAACTGTTAAAGTGGCATGAGCTCTGATGAATTCATTTTTGTTTTTGAAAAGAAATTCAAGGAATACACAAATTTAGGTAGATAATATAAAATGGAAACTGTGGTTTTAATTTTTTTTTTTTTTCATTTTTAAAGGAAATTTTGTTTCTTGTTTATCTCAATAATACAATTGTGAACCCTTTGGTTTTTTGAGAACCGACAAAACACAGATTTTTTGACAATTCTTAGGGTATTTAAGAAAATCTTGTTCAACCCTGGGTAAACGAACAAATCTATAACTAGTAATATTTCGTTCTAGCAAAAGGCTTTTAATTGTTAAGTTTATGATTTACAAAATAATGGCTTTACTCGTTAACGTCTTACTTACTAAGCTGAAATCGCAAACTTATTTTATTCTGTAAAGGTAAACATTCTGTTGTACAGAACGTTGGCTCTCTTTCAAAACCTCGTAATTCTATTTGAAAATGTTGTTTAAAAGATTTAACAAAACCGATTTAAGGGTAATAAAATGGAATTCTTTGATCGTAAAAGGTTTTAAGACTGGTTGAAAGAACTAAAAGGAACCATGACACAGGTAGGCCTGATTCACACGGTAATGTACCGGACGTTTTTTCGCAGTATAAATCCGTTTGGATTCATACCGTGTGAACTAGGCCTTACGATACATTGATATTTAAATTTAGTAATTTTTTTTATCTAAAATACATTTAAATGGCATAATAAGACTGACGAAGTTTTGACAGAAAGCCGACGATATGTTCTGTCCAAAATGCTTAAAATTAAAACAAAAATGTTCTTAAAAAACGGTGTTTTCACTGTCTATAAAAATTAAATTAGATTTTAAAAATATAAAAAGAAAAAAGCCGTTCTTTAAATTTCTCAAGAACTCCTAAGATAATTGTGTGCAAAAAAACGTATGTAGCTTCCTGAAACGTGGTTAAAAGAAAATCATTGAAAACATGAGCTAGGTTATAATTATGCGTATTGCCAGAACACCATTTTTATGAGAAAAAAAAACAAAAATTATAATTGTACTTGCAAGTATGGTGATAATTACATTTTTATTGAAATCTCACACCTAAATTAAATTTAGTCATTTTTTAATTGTTTATTTCACCGTCTACCTCATATACAGTGGTGGCCAAAATAATAAGAGTGGATAAGTTTGTTTTCTTATCACAATAGAGTTTATGCCTTAAACATTTTTAATTGGAACAAATTATGTATACGAATCTTTTTTGACTGGACTGTAAAACATTTCCAGTACTACCAATCAATAATGATGACCACTTCTAATTTACCGCTAGTTTTACTTACAAATGTCAGATTTGCAATGGCCAAAAAAATAAGAGTGCTGTGTAGATTTGTATTATTCCGGGTCTTTTTCGCTTCTTATCGCAATTTTTTTATTAAATTAACCGTAAGACTTGTACTTAAGTGTTTAAAGTGTATTAATTTTTTAAATAATGGGACGTGGAAAGCATTGCTCCGATGAAGAACGGCGTTTGATCCTACAACTAAGAGATAAAGGCAAAACATACAGTTTTATTGCAGATGCTCTTAACCGATCTCCATGTGTTGTTGCTAGGGTGCTTAAGCAGCGAAATCTACCAAATAAAATGACTGAAAAAAGAGGACGCAAAAAAAAAACCACAACTTTGCTGGACAAAAGAATAGTCAGAGAGGTGCTTAAAAATCCGTTTACAACATCTAACGGTATAAAAATAAATTTATCATTGGATATCAGCTCTCGTACAATCCGCAGACGTTTGCAGGATAAAAATTTACATGGACGAATTGCGAGGAAGGTTCCGTTACTTAGTTCTAAAAACATAAAGCAGCGTATAAGATTTGCAAAATTAAATCTTTTACAATCGAATGTCCGAAATTGGCGAAATGTTCTTTTTAGTGACGAAACCAAGATAAATTTATTTGGATCTGATGGCAGAATTTATGTGAGAAGAAGGACAAATGAAGAGCTGAACCCTAAAAACACCATAAAAACAGTTAAACACGGTGGCGGCAACATCAAAATCTGGGGTTGTTTTTCTTATGCTGGAGTAGGTCCTATCTATTGGATAAAAAATAATATGACTAAGGAAATCTATCTGGACATTTTAGATAATGTAATGCTTCCTTATGCCGAAGAAAATATGCCTTTAGTATGGACCTACCAGCAAGATAACGACCCCAAGCACACGGCTAAGGTGGTGACCAGGTGGTTTCAGCAACATAATGTGCCGGTAATGCAATGGCCTTCTCAGTCTCCGGACTTAAATCCTATCGAAAATCTGTGGAAAGATTTGAAGAATAGGGTCTCGACTAAAAAAACAAGTAATCAACAGGCGTTATGGAAAGAAATACAGGAAGCATGGTATTCTACACCTGTGGAAACATGCCGAAAACTTATCGACTCTATGCCAAAAAGATGTGATGCGGTACTAAAAAAAAAAGGACACCCTACAAAATATTGAGACTTTAAAGGTAAAAACTCTTGAAAAATGGCGCTTAGATTGATTTTTTTTTATTTGTAGGTGAATTATGTTCCACACTCTTATTTTTTTGACCAGAGTAAAAATTAACTAAAAAGTAATTCAACGGGATTTTAAGTTATTGAAGGTTATTTTTGTAAAAAAAAATGTATAATCAGACAGAAGAAGTATTTTGCTAAAAATATATGTATAAATTTCATGAGGATATATAACAAATAAAGCTTTTAAAGCCAATTAATTGAAATAATCAGTTTCACTCTTATTATTTTGGCCACCACTGTATGTATAAAAAAAAAGTGGCTAAATTCACACTGGCCGTCATTGCCCACTGACTATTATTGAACAACGTTCCCCTATTAAGCTAGCAACTCTCTTTATTTTATATTAAAAAAAAAAAGTTTTAAAAAATAAAAACTTAATTCAATCATACAAATAAAATATAATACAATAAAACTGAATTTTCTTTGGCGTAGCTGTCTGCACGTATTTTAAAAACCATGAGCCTTGTTTCTATGATAAACAAATGTCACAACCATGCTAGATGAAATTTATTTTACACAAAAAATATTTAACACATATGTATGTACAGATAAAAAAAATATATCCAAGCTTGACTTTATTAAAAACATGTCCATAAATACACATTATTTATACATATAGTACTCTTACACACCACAAAATGATTTGTATTAACAATAATATCTCAAGAATTTTTCAACCAAATATTTAATCCAAGCAACTCTTTTTCTTGACAGCTAAATGGTTCCGTCAAGCCAGTACCTCCACCTCGAGATCATTTGCGTATTGAAGCAGATGGCCGGCTGGTTAACCGTGCACCAGCGCCACAGCTCCCCGATCGTAAGGTGAACAATAACAACAGTTCTGTTGACCCTATGTTAATGCAGCAACAGCAACAAATTGCTCAAGTAGTCCAGCCAACGTTGGAGCAGTTAGACAGCATAAAAAAATATCAGGTAAGTTTTTAAGATATTTTTTGTAAACACTTATCAAACACCTTTATGAAACTTCGAAACTCAAAAAACCTATTTAATTAAAAAAAGTTAATATAAGTTACCAAAAATAATCACATGCTGGATTTTTTTGTGATGGAGTTACTAAAAGACTTGACGTAGTTTTTAGTAAAAAGTTTAAGTAAAGTTTTGTTAAGTTTTTCGCCATAAATATATATCGATATATGTAAACATCTTGTCATAGTGAAATGCGTCACCAGGGGGTCGATTCCCTAACTACTGTGAAAACGTGAAGTGAAAAAAGTTGTCATTTCAGTTTTCACAGAGTTTTATCATTTTATCACTTCACTAACACGCGCACTTCCCGAACTCTTTATGAAAAACAACTTCTGCTTCTCATCTCTCTCAATCTCTCATAGTAAAATATGGTTGTTGTGCACAGCAGTACTACCACTTTACTTCAATTGAAGTATATCTACTTCTTTTTTTCATACAAAATTAAAATCTACTTCTTACTTCGCACCAACATCAAATTATTGAAATCTACTTCATTTTAAAAATTTCTGTTCCAACTTACTTCAACTTTACAAAAAAAAGGTCAAATCTTCTGCATTTTCCTTTAATTCGCTCAAGTTAAGTGGCCGCAGAATTTTCACTTAAAATTGTTAAAATTTTATTGTTCTTTTTTATAAAAAAAAGAATAGAATTGTTATAGGATTATGTATACAAAATATATATGCAGCAATTAAGTACGTTTTTTTTAAATTAAAATAAATCCGTACATTTATAAAGTCTGATAGAATTTCAGTTCTGTTTTTAGTTTTAAATTTCGATTTATTTAAATTCTTTTTAAATATACTCGTAGATTATAAAAAAAGTTATTTTGAAATCTACTTGGATTTTTCTCAACCTACTTCCTTTTTTTCTCCAAATCTGCTTCGACTTTTTTTCATTTGTCAAAGTAATTAAATGATAATTGTAAACAATAAATATGTCGAAACAATTTTATTTGCTTATCAAGTAACAAAGGAATACACACACAACATACAATAATTTTCAGTCAAATAACACGAGATCCACCATTTTCCACCGATTTTAAGATATGCGCAGAACTGAACAAAAATAAAAACGCTAATGATATTACCTTCAATATGTGTATCGTGGTTGTTGTGTATCTAATGAGCACAAATTGTTTCTCTTTATCATTTATCTTTTCATAGGTTTTCCCAGAATGAATTGATTGTGATAAAAGAATTATCATATGAAAACATTTTGGCATTTGTTTTAATTTTTTCACACTTCGGGAATCGCATTTAGCGTGAAAGCATAATCAGAATTATCACTTCACAGTTTCACAGATAGAGAATCTATAGCGGTCACCATTGACTTTAACGTTCTGGCCAGCATCGTTTTTCAGGAACTACCGACCAATTATTCCACCAACCCTTAAAGCACACCAAACAGTAATTTTGTGTGGGTGTAACGGTGTCTTAACATACACTTGAGGATTATCATCACTCCAAATACGGCAGTTTTGTTTACTGACGTAGCCATGCAAACAAAAGTGAGCTTCATCGCTAAACAAAATTCGGGTGATAAGTATTTCGAAGAGAACCATGATTTTCAAAATTAATTTGCATAATTTGGAAGCGTTGTTCAGGTGTCAGTCTGTTCATATTGAAATGCCAAACCAAACTTTAAATAAATCAGTTGACAGCTGACAAAATGTTTGCCAGTTAAAATAGTGTTACCAAGTTAAAGTTCTATACCTCTGAAATAAAAACACCCTGTATTAGTCCCAATTCCTCAAAGCAAGTGGATAAATTAATAAAACTAAGTAGAAACATCCATGAGTAAATAAATAAATTAACGCTCTTGACATCAGTCACCTACTCGGCCTTGCCTATTTTCCTCAAACAGAATATTAAACACAATCAATACAAAATTAAAAATTATAGATTTATTAAAAGAACCTACTGAATCTAATATTGTAACTATAAATAAAATACTCGTATTATACCTACTACAAATTAAATTATAATTTCTAATTTTTACAAAAGAGCCAATAGTATTATGCTGCTAGTGCTCTTACTTATCATTTATTAATAGTGTATTTTAAATATGTTATTGATAATAAAAAATAAATAAATAAAATAAAACGCTCTTGAATTTACAATTTAGCATTGCACCAAAAAAAATATTTCTTTTCCGAATGGATTTGGTGATAGCTTTTTTCGGAGCTTGGATGTTTCGGATTAGGGAGGATAGAATTCATGATAAGTGTGATTGGGTCTTTTTCATTATCTGCCATATGATTGTTTTAAGTGTTGAGGTTGACATACTTGAAGGCACCAGCAAAGCTTAACCCAAGAGTTATGTTTATTTTAATAATAGATATTGAACACGAAGAACATTGCACAAATCAAAATTATAGTAAATTAAATTTCCTTCAAAAAGTTCTTATTCAAATTTCCGCCAAGAGCAATTAATATAGGAAAATTGGATGAATATATGGCATATATGGTCTTAAGCATTTTCCAAAAAGAACCCCAAATTTGAGCCGGGGCTTAAATTTCTAGAGTGGTGCAACGGTATTAAAATTATTTATTATTTTCCAAATTTCTCGTAAACTATTAGTTTTTTTTGGAAAAATGTGAAGGTACAAATTTAAACTTACATACAAATGTCATTCTACACAAAAAGATTATTATAATTTTTTTCCTATAAAATCCATACATTTTGAGAAAAACGTGCAAGAACTGCACTGTGAAGCAAATTATGTCAAAAAAATTATTAAAATTGCATTAATCGATAGGCAATATTTTTGTATGATTTATGTTCGGCTACATCCCCCATTATAAAACCAAGTTCTTAGGGTACCCTGGATAGTCACAAGGGCGCCATTTTGAAAAGGATAGTTATTTGGTGGGTGGTTATAAATTGGACATGAAGAAAGGAAAACGAAAAAATTATATCGCCCACTGACTACTGTCCGCTTCTTCTATAATTAGAATTTCAAAATATCCTACAAGTAACAAACATATGGCTGAGAATAAAATGAAAGTATGAAAGGCTTAACCTTAAATTTTTATTTGAAAACGCGAAATAACGTGAGTTACATACTTTTTGTAACTTGAATTACAATGTATTTTATTAAATTGGTATATCTAAAATACGTCTAAAAACCTACAACAGTAGTATTAAAAAACTGGTATCTGCTCAATAACAAACGTATTAACTGGCACACGGATAGACAATTTTCCGTTTGGTAACTTTTCTGTTTTAAAAAAGATATGCAGTTTATTTATAAACTTTGTCTAACTTTAGACAGCCGTCCAACTCCAAAAATTTATTTATAAACTTTGTTTACTGTTGTCATAAAGTTTTCTAAACTTGGACAACGGCATCGGTTGTCTAAGATTTGTCTTACTTAAAATTTTATTTTATTAAATAAAGCATTTTTTCAACTATTAAAGACTTTCAAAAAGCTGTCTATATAGTCAACCGTCTAAAAAATCTAATAAATAAGGCTGATAATATCTTTCCAATATCACTTCATCTAGCCGTGAGGATTTTCTAAAAATGTTTCACATCCATGCGCTGCCCTACGAAGTGTATACTGGTAGTAGGATACGGTTAGATCACACGTGTATGTGTTAAAAACTTATACGTTTATTGTACGCGGAATTTGGTGAGTTAAAGTTATTCGTACGTTTACACACGTCACAGACTATTTATTACACATTTGTTAATTAGAATTACAAGTTAACAAATGTATAAACGCTAGCACGTTGTTATCCACCGTTTATTAATATAGGGACTAGTTTAAAAAATTTAACAACCCTTTTATGAATAATTGAATTTAAAAAAAAGTAGTTTTTTTTAATCCGAAAGTTATTTCTTTTTTAATTTTGGTTGAATATTTGGTTACGAGCACTTGCAATTTTGATTGAAATCTATTGAGCCGTAAGTGAGAAAATTGAACAAAAAAGAAACGTTATATGCGGTAGGTACCGTTAATTACAGTTCTTGTTAATTTTTTTTTGCTAAAAATTCCACTGGACTTACAATAATACACTGATTTTTTTTATTAAAATCCTTTTTTCCTTAACGGTTGTATTGCAAGTACCCACTACCTTTATTTTTGAAGCTAAAAAAATTCAATTTCCTCTATTATTTTAAATTACAAAAAAAAATTGAGTTAAAAATTTGAGAAAATTCGCTTAGGCCGTAGGTGAAGGGTCAAGGCACAGAGAAATAGGCAGAGAAAATTGTGCCACCATTGTTTTCGTCTTTTTTATCTTGCAAGTACAAATGATTTCATTTATTAGTCAAAGTAGGCCTTTTAATTTTGTAGTGTAAAAAGGACAAAGCTCAGTTTTTTATAAATATATATCTCAAAACCTTTTATTGTTTCAAACCAAATTGAATACGAATTGGTAATTGAAAATGACTCTTTTGTTCATTGGAGCAACAAATTTTGAGAAAAACGTACACAAACGTTATAATTTCAACACCACGCTGGGGAATCTTACAACTTTGATAATAGTTGATTGGAATATTTAAATTTTGGTACAAAAATGTAGTCACTTATATGATTTAAAAAATGACGTATTAGAAAAGTTTTCAAGCTAATTTTTTCCTAACTTATGTAAGCCCGCATATAAATAAACAGCTAATAATAAATCGTAGACATTTTATACATTTCTTAACTTGTAATTCTTATTTACAAGTGTAACAGACTGAGACGTGTGTTAACGTACGAATAACTGTATCTCGCCAAATACTGGAAATCGTGTGTTAAGCTTTGTTTGGTATCTTTTTCCTTTCAAAAAAAAAATGTGTAAGACCTGTCAAATTTTGAAAAGAGGGGAAAATTCGATCAGAGTTGTGGAAATTTGAAAAAACAAGTAAAGAAACGCATTGAACCATGAAATGCACTACTTTTTGCTAGAAATGTTATTTTTGTGTATAAACGGCGCGGCGTTGCCACTTTGCTAAGATTTCAAAAGATACAATGCAATTCGTAAAACAAATCTGCTTTTAAATCAAGTCTACTGCACTTTTATTTTTTTTTTAAGAAAATTATCATTCATCAAAATTCAGTTCACCAATTTTTCAATTCTATTCTTACGGCTTTCGGCTATTGGTTTGCTTTGATTAAAATCGTGACAACATAATTAATTATATTATACTATTTTTATATATCTTTTGTCCTCCTATTTTGAAAATAAAAGAAAAAATTGAAACATGCAGATCTTCTGTAGGAAAATTTAATTTACATACTACATTTTTTCTTTGAGAACCTATGTACTTCTGAAAATTTTACAATTAGTAGCAACGCCGTGAAAGAAAGTGACCACTACGATTTTTGACAGTAGTTGTAAAACTTCGTGTTTAAATAAATTTGTGTAGCAAGTTTTCCAACGGAAGGAAAATTATTTGCTCTCTCATTGCGCTCTCTCGATGCAACTTTTCTGAGTTAATAAACCGGGATTTGTGACAGTTTGTCACATATTCCTGCTTTGCAAGAAATTTCACGATAACTAACAGACCTTTTATTAAAAAGATAACTTTTCTATTACTGTGCCAGCTAACACTTGTGTTAACGAGCGGATATCACTTTTTTATTAATAATGTTTAAGGTTTATACAGGGTGTCCGCCGGGAAGGTATACTACTTTGTTTGTTTATAATTTTTGATTAAATGAAAGAAAATGGATCTTGTATTGATTAATGTTTTATTTAATGTCGGCAATTATGTATGGAATACAATATCAGGTAAATGTCCGCCTCTGTTAGTCTCACAAATGCGAGCCCTTTTGAGCACCTTTCATTACACTCTCCCACATTTCACGCGGTATTTCATTAATTTCATCAAGAATATTTAGTTTGAGTTGCTCAAGCGTTTCTGGTTTGTTTGTATAAACCTTGCTTCTCAGATATCCCCACAAAAAGAAGTCCGGAGCAGTCAAATAAGGCGACCGTGGAGGCCAATCAACATCACCATTTCATGAAATAGCTTGTTGTAGGTCGCGCAGTAATTCCATTGTAATCCTGGCTGTATGCGATGTGGCACCGTCTTGTTGATACCACATGTTAATCAAGCCCAAAGAATGCAGTTGTGGCGTTAAAAAGTTTTCAAAGTTGTTCTGTTAAGACCAAGCTCCTGACCACGGCGTCGAAATGAAGTTGATGGATTGTTTTGAACACTTCCTTGAGCAGCAGTAATGTTTTCGTTGTTTCTCCCAAAAATTTCACGTATCTTTCTCATCGTCACAGCAATCGATGATTGATTTTGATAAAATGTTTTAACGATTAAAACACGTTGGTGTATGAAATATTTTTCCATAATAAATTTGCCACGAGTCTTATTCACGACTGCTAAATATGAACTGTCAAGACTAATGTTTACCAAAATGGCGGCAAACAAAGTAGTATACCTTCCCGGCAGACACCCTGTACTTTTTTTCAAATTTTCTCTATGGGTCTTTTATTGAGGAAATATGTATTCTATTTGATTTGTATCAGTTTTTTATTACACATTTGTACCAAAATTTAAGTTTTTCTTTTAGTTAATACCAAAGTTATACAAATTTTAAGTTGAATTGAACATTTAACATGTATTTTCCCATACAAAACTTCTTTCGTCTAGAGGGCCGGGTTAACGGTAAAATAATGAGCTTAAATTTTGCACGAATTTTGTTATTTATTTGAAAGAAAAGTCGCATCACTTCAAATAAAAAAAAAAACACTTTAAAGAACAACCCTAATATAAACCACAAAAAATACTCAAGAGCAATGATTGAAAATTATTATTTTATTTAAATTGTTTATATTTGTTTGATAAAATATCTTATAAAAATATTTTGTACTAGTCCCCATTGTCACATTTGTGTAAAATTCTTAATCCACAACCCAGACCTTAATATCAATTCATGGCTATTAAACACAAACAGTTGTGATTCAACACAATGCCAACGGCTTATTTAAACGAAACCTGTCAAGTTTATTTGTATTTTAATAAATACACCCCCACCATTTGGCACCCAACGAAAATAGAACACAATTTTAATTTGAAAGTTTTGCAACATAAACGTAGCGAAAAGTAATAAAATTAATTTCTAAAAACGTTATGGAGTATTTGATGCATTCATTGGTATGTTATAGTTTTATTTTAACAATAATTTAAAATCGTAATTATTTTTATTATTAAACAACATTTTTGTTAATATGATGTCATTGATAAAGAAGTACATATGTGAAGAGATTTTTTTGGTTTATACCACTGAATTAGTCTTTTTTTTAATATTTGTTTAAGCTTTATATTTTTGCGTTTTTGTTGAATAATTTGTCATAATGTAGGTTAACGATCATATGAATTAAATTTTATAGTCTGAATGGGTTGTTGCAGAAATCTTCAAGGTTGCATAAGAAATGCCACAGTAAAAAATTAATTCAGTACATGATCACATTTATACTTGTTCTTATTCTGCCGGTCTAAGAAAAAAAGGCGCGAAAGCCAAAATTAAAAAAGAAACAATTTTATTCCATATTATTATACTAGAAACTAGAACTCATTAACAGAATTCGCAGTTTGTGTTCAAGAGCTGTCCCCGAGTTTTTAACAAAATACTTTGTTAAAGCTTTCGGTGTTTATACAGCTGTATTGTTAAGGTAAATGGTAAATAAACGCGTCGATTCTCATCAGCAAACGTCACCGTATATGTATTTGCATAATAAACAAAATTATTCTCTCCAAACTGGTGTGCTCATATTTGCTATCGAGTAGCAAATCAACGAAAAATGTATGGCGCCACTATCGATTACTCGTTATTTCGAACAAAATATGCTTTTTCCGACAGGATCGGAACATTGTTTTTATTTTAAATTATAATTATTCGGATAATATATTTACTGAACCCTAGTATTATGTGTTTTTTTAAAGTGGAATTAGGAGATTTGAAAACCTCGGATGTTTCCCTCGAGCAATAAGCTACAATTGGATAAGAACTTTTTTTATTTATTTGGAAGAAATCAAAATAAAACTATGACCTTTTAAGGATACCACCATATTGAAAATACATACATACAAAGTTACTGGACTAATAGGGCTAATAAAAGAAATTCTTTGATTTATAACAACTATCAGTGCAGTTTGATGAAGAAAATTGTAATCTAGGTCCACATACGCTCGAGTGTCCTTTCATTTTCATTTGATTGTATTTTTACTGAATATTATTTTTTTAGAACTTTTAAAGAGAAATTTAGTAGGACTCTAATCTTTCGCTTTTTATATCGTCTTCATCACCTCATAACAAGAACTAGGTAACTTGATTTTATAAATTTTGGAGATAGCCACATTCATAGGTATTTACCTACGTACTTGAGAACAGGGACAAATATCCTTCATTGATGCATGTTATGCAAATATTATGGGCGAAGAGCATTGACAACTGTTCAAAATAATACAAACCGTTTTTGCCAAGATATTTTTAATATAGAAAATCGAGTTACCTATAGTTCTTGCAATCAAGGGACAATATGCAGTAATAAAGCCACATTGAGCACTATGGAATGCTTTAGGGTTCTTCTCATTTTTGTTTTCGTATTAAATGTCGATTAAAAAATCTAATCAATGAACTGCTGAGGCATTTCGCTAACAGTAAAAATGGCAATATTGAGTCTAACTCCCTCCGCAGCTCATTCATTGGAATTTATAATTGTGGTGAAATTCAGCAAAAGTACTTTCGTAAAAATTTAATAAACTTAAAAATACTTTTGTACATTTTGTTTTAAAGGAACAACTACGTCGTCGACGAGAAGAAGAAGAACGGATAGCCCAACAAAATGAGTTCTTACGTGCAAGTTTGCGCGGCTCTCGAAAGCTTAAAGCACTTCAAAATAAAACATCTGCGCAGCAGCAACATCCTACGTCTGTCGAAGCTGTGCAAGGTGTCGATAACGATGCCTACACGGATGAGGAGGACACAGAAAAAATCCTTGGTAAATCTATAACAAAAACAAAAAAAAACTCTAATTTTTATTGAGATACTTATTTTTAATTCAAAGGTTATGGAGACTTAGTGGCTGCTCTTCAAAAACTGCAAAATCAACTGACGAAAAGTGGCATGTCAACTCTTGCTGGCCGAGTGACAGCTGCTCAAAATATACTTCTCGGGCCAGGAGTTGCTCATGTACTCGCAGCTCGAACTACGGTTCTTCAAAGACGACGGCCGCGTTTTGCCCAGCCAGTAAGTGACAATGCCCAAGGTCTGTCTAAAGACATTGTCGAAGTCTTGTCACAATCAAATTCTGCGACGGCGATTGAGTTAGGCAATTTACTAACATCACACGAAATGGAAGGCCTCCTCTTGGCCCACGATCGTGTCGCAACGTTAACCGACTGTACCCCATCTGTGATTACAAGCCATGTACCCCCCAAGCCAGCAGCAGTAACGCCATCAGCATCTGTTTCAGCGTCTATCCGAAACCAGCACAGACAACCGATGCCAGTTCCAATTCCACAAGCACCCTTAGCAAACAGCTTTATTAAACAACGTTCCGAATCGCCGCCATCCTTGAATTCACCTTTTGGCACGCTCAAGGATCATAACGACCACATTCGAATTATTCAAATTGAAAAATCTTCAGAGCCATTGGGCGCTACTGTAAGGAATGAAGGTGACGCTGTTGTTATTGGGCGGATAGTGCGTGGAGGAGCAGCTGAAAAATCAGGCCTCTTACATGAAGGGGATGAAATTCTGGAAGTAAATGGCCAAGAACTGCGGGGCAAAACAGTAAACGAGGTGTGTTCATTGCTTGGAGCCATGCAGGGTACTCTAACTTTCTTGATAGTGCCTGCGAGTATTCCACCACCAGGAGGTGGCCGAGATTCGGCCGTGCTTCATGTCCGAGCCCACTTTGACTATGACCCTGAAGATGACTTGTACATACCATGTCGGGAATTGGGAATTAGTTTCCAAAAGGGTGATGTATTACATGTAATTTCACGTGAAGATCCAAATTGGTGGCAAGCTTACCGCGAGGGTGAAGAGGATCAAACTCTGGCAGGCTTAATACCTAGTCAATCTTTTCAACATCAAAGAGAAACTATGAAATTGGCTATTGCCGAGGAAGCGGGCTTAGCTCGCAGTCGCGGTAAGGACAGCAGTAAAGGTGCGACATTATTGTGCGCACGGAAGGGAAGAAAAAAAAAGAAGAAAGCTAGCTCTGAAGCTGGGTAAGTTAGATTGATTAATTTATTATTGTACAGATGATTTATTAAAAATTTAAACCTGATCTTTATTTTAAGGTATCCTTTGTATGCAACAACTGCTCCTGATGAACCAGACGTTGAAGAAATACTCACTTATGAGGAAGTCGCCTTATACTATCCACGTGCAACACATAAAAGACCGATTGTTCTAATTGGACCGCCAAATATTGGACGACACGAACTCCGACAACGCTTAATGGCCGATTCGGATCGCTTCTCCGCTGCTGTGCCTCGTAAGTTTAAATTTTTTGAACATAATTTTCTTTTTGATGATTTAAAGTTAAGTAGACTTCTTGTTGTGCTTGTGCTACTCTTTGTTGTTAAAATATGTACAAACAAGAATTGAAAGAAATTAAACTTTTTGTACAGTTTTCTATCTTATTGAGGAAGAACCTTCAAAAGAAGGTATGCAGACTAAATTTGAGTATCTTTGAATTTGAACTTCATTGATAAATGCATACATTTTAGTTTTCCCAGACAAAGTTGCAGTTAAAAACATTTTCATATTAAAAAAAAAAAAGAAAAGAAAACCATTATAGTTCCGACGCTCGGGAAAGTTTAGTGTGTATGATATAAGAAGGCTTTTTTTTAGTGGAGCTTTTTTTTGTTGTAAAATAAAAATGCTTATTATCGGCTGTGATTCCTTCCACGTCTAAAGCCCAAATACTTTTGTACAAAACAAACATATGTTCAAAAAAAAAGTGGAGGACTAATAGTTTAACCAAAGGAAGTATAAAATGGCTGGTTGCAATACTTTTATAATATTACTTTTAATACAAGAGTTTTAGAAAATGAGCATCGTCAAATGATTGTTTTGGTTTGGAAGGAATTTTTTTGAGAAAAACGGCAAAATAAAGTCGATTAGCAGAATAACATCAGTTTAAAACAAATTAACTGAAACTGAACAAGTTCTTGAACTTAAGTTTACCAAAAAAAATTTTAACTTGCATAAGGATTTCAACATTTAAAAAAAAATGTTTGTACTTTCTTTAATAATATACTGTCATATCCCTTCAAACTTTTATAGAAATGTTCTTCTTTCATTTATGTAAATTGGTATTTAAATAGCGTTTTAATCAGCATAAATTGCAGAACCAACCGACAACAAGTGTTTATATCGCTTAGGGTCAAAGTCAATAGTTTCACTAAAAACTTCGCGGATTTCGTGTTTCGCATACTCAACTATTTCCAGCGCCTGGTTCAATCAATCGAATATCACAATTTTGAATACAAAATTAAATTTTGCTCACATAAAAACTTCGCATCAAACAAGTAACTTTAATTAATGGAGCTACTTATGTATGAAACGCAGAGCTTTATCGTAGAAAAAAGAATACTTGCTTACATTTATCTTAACTACTGGGATAATACATATGCGTCGTTATCAAGAACTTAATTTGACTGTTACTTTTGTTTACATAAATGCAGTACAGACATTCTTTTAATAAAAACAAAACAAATGATATCTTTTTTTATTTATGTCAATTTTAACACATCACATTTTTGTCGTCATGGTAACACATTAATGCAAACTAAGTAACTCAAAAAATATTGCTTATCTTTCTATAAAACTTCTAGATACTTCCCGAGCTCGACGAGATGGTGAGGTTCCTGGACAGGATTACCACTTCATATCTCGTACTGCATTCGAATCTGACATCTTGGCTCGACGTTTTGTCGAACACGGCGAATACGAAAAAGCTTATTATGGTAACTTATAAAATAGTAAAATAATTTAATAAAATGTTAATTTATGTCTTTCTTATTCAGGAACTTCTTTAGAAGCAATTCGCACTGTTGTGGCCAGCGGTAAAATATGTGTTCTCAATCTGCATCCACAGAGTCTCAAATTGCTACGAGCATCCGATTTGAAACCATATGTTGTGCTTGTAGCCCCGCCAAGCTTAGATAAACTTAGGCAGAAGAAACTTCGAAATGGTGAACCGTTTAAGGTGAGAACAAATTTTAATTCTAGATCTAGATTATGCTTAACGAAAATTTTATTTCATAAATTACAGGAAGAGGAACTTAAAGACATAATTGCCACTGCCCGTGACATGGAAGCTCGATGGGGCCATCTCTTCGATATGATTATTATTAATAATGACACCGAAAGAGCATATCATCAATTGTTAGCCGAAATTAATTCCCTTGAACGTGAACCACAATGGGTACCAGCCAGTTGGGTGCACAATGTACGGGATGAGTCATAATTAAGGTTTATACTAAGAAACACACGCAAATAACATTGCAAATTATTTAATAAAATAAAATACCATTAAAGATTTAAGCAAATAAAAGCAAAACAACAACAAGCGATCTTATGTCCAATACTTGTTAACACGATTAAAAAAAACATTTTAAAAAATTATTATAAAATAGAATTAATAACATTAGAATTTTTTTGTTGTTTATTATTTTTTTTTATTATTATTTTTTGTATTATTATTTTGTATTTAAGCTGTGCAAACAAATATGTAAAAACCTTTATTAAACAAAATATTTAAAAGTTTAATTTGATTAAAATGTATTTTGTAGTTGTACATAAAATAGTATAAAAATAATTTACTGCTTCCAAAAAGAAATAACACCTTAAATATAAATTGACCTTCAAAAATGTAAACATTAGATATATATGTAATATGCAAAAGAAAACAAGAATATTAGTTCTTTCCGAATTCGATAGCCAAGTTTGAATACATTATTTGTATGTATAAAGATAAAATTCATGGCATTTTTTCCTATATATATGAATCCGATATAAAATTTATAAATAAAAGTAGATAGTTTTAAGAAAAATATCTATGTTTTGACACAGTTTATTAAATAAAACTTCTATATCTTCTCCAAAATAATTTAAAACAATGAATGTAAAAGTGCTTAAGACACAAAATTAGAAAAAAATGCCATGGGAAATACGAAAAAGGATGCGAACAATAACTACTTTATTTTTAATTTTAATAAATTAAATATATTTATAATAAAATCAAAAAAAAAAAAAAAACAAGGAGAGTTGATGTAGAATAATTAAAAGAATAGAAATACCTTATACTAAAAATCGTTAATGTTAAAAATAAAAAATGTGTATAAAGAATGTTATGTACTATAAAAGATATTTTAAAAAGTGGTCTTGGAATATTTTCTGTTAAAACAACTTGATATGTTCGTGGTCTACTATTTTTGTTAAACTTTTTAATGTCCTTGTGGTTTTTTTCATATTCTTATTAATATGCGGCAAGAAACATTAGTCGTGTTTTATTATCACTAATGGATCATCCTATGAAATAAAACAAACGGATCAGTGTCTTTCGATATACGTATATACCAATCTTTTGTGTTTGTTTATTGCTCATGCACATGTTTTATATTGTACTTTACACAATTGACACCATTTGGAAAACTTAATAGCTATCTTTCCATCCAAGTAAAAAAGACAAAGTTTGGATCATTGAAAAAGATTAAGATAGAGAGCATCCAATACTATTTTTATATTACGTGCTAAAAAATGATCCTCATGCAGATCCGTGGTAATAAAACTTGACTTTGTTAAATACTTCTATACGGATTTATTATAGGTACGTAGTTTTCTTTTCTCAAAATCTTAAAACTCTTACTAAAATAATTGGGGCGTTCAGTTTTTTTCAACAAAATTTGATAAGTTTCTGTTTTTGTTATCCCTTGCTCCCATGGACAGAGCTCCTGCTATCAAAACATAAAAAAGTATCCAACAAATTGGAGTAAAATCAGATATACAACGCAAAATCACGCAATAAAGGGCTTGAATGTTATACTAATAATCTTAAGAAATGTGAAAATTAATGGAAATTATTGCATATTTCATTTTGGGATTAAATTAAATAGTTTTGTTTTTCGTTTATTAAACAACCTTTTCAATACTTAATCTTCAAGTGATTTTTGGAAGAGATGCAGTATGAAGTGATTTAGTAAAAACATTACATGTAATTTTACATTAAATCTACACCGATGTTGGTTAGTGTACCTATGAATGTAGTGAATGTTAAAAAGCCGTCAGCTTATGTCTTTTTATGCATCAGCTATTTTTTGTATGCAGGTGTAAATCTTCACGATACTTGGTAGTATCTGGTTATAACTTAAATTTCTCCTTAATTTCAGAAAATTGACTCCAACATTTAACAGCTGATTGTGTAATATATCGTGATTTCTAACCACTTTTGTAATCAAAATCGAATTTTAGTAAGTACTTATATAAAATTAATTTGATCTGGTAGATAGGTTTGAGTTTGCTTCCTAGTTAGAAGAATATTTGTCTATAGAATGTTCTTCTATTTTTATTTTAATCTCATATAATCGAGAAGGAAGTTCGTTCCCTATTCGATTCGTTACCCCACCAAAGAAATCTGTGAAGAATTTAATTTTTTAAACAGAAATCAAAAACGGTTTAGACGATTTACAATTTTTATCAGTTTTCACTAAAACTAAGTTGTGACTTTTTTATCCGATTCTCTCAAAATTTACGGCATGAATGTTAATTTGTTATGGTTTATAACTGAGAATTTTTTTTTTAAATTTCAGTTATTTTATGATTTTAAATTTTTCACTTGTTTTAAAACTTTTTTTAACTTTAAAATCTGATTCAAAACGTAATTTGGAATATATTTCCATTAAGTTTTGCATGTCGCATGCCATTTATGGAATCTGCAACATAATAATCCCAGGCATTCGGGAACTTGCTTGTATACCAAAATGAATAATATTTACGACCCACAACACTTTCAGGGCGGTGAATTAAAAGATTTTGTAATCATGTGAATATTTCCGAAGTGAGACTGACTCCCACCGCCAGATCCGGTAATAGGGGTAAATATTAGCGTTAACAAAAGTGCAAATTTTCAGAAAAATGTACTTCTCAGAAAGTTATCCAAAAACATCGTTTAAAATATCTTTCTTATAGTGGGTACCTCAATATTTATAATGATATATACAATATATTTATAAAATTAAAAATGAAAATAAAATATATATACCTATAGACAGGTTTCCTATCTAAATGTGCAAATGGCTGAGTATGTTATCTTCAGGTCAAACAAACTACACAAATGTTACAATTAACCTCAATGATAGCAAACTTGACTAGTTGGCATCTAAAGATGAGACAACCTGTATTATGATTTGACACAGAACTATTTGATGCCGATGACAGCGATAGAAAGTGGTATCTTGTAACTATTACTTCTGAATAACGATAAACAATATTACTTTGAGGATAACATGCGTCTTTAGTAAGATTTGTTACTTATTTTCTTTCCTGTCATTTGTATCAAATAATTTTGGGGCATTCTATATACATAGTTATAAAAAGAAAAAAACTAAATTAAATAGCGAATACAAATTTGAAAATAAAGAACAAAAAAACTCAATCTTTTGTTTACCTAGAAATTCGAAATGGTTATTATTATATTATGCGGGAGAATGTATCAATATTAAATAAAATAAATAAATCAATGAATGTGTTGTGTTTTTGTTTTAACTCAAGATATATGAATAGGCCGGTTTCAAGGATTTTAACTCCCTTTTTGTGTTCTCATTCGAAGCGTTACCATCAATGGAGAGCGTTATCGGGCCTTGATAACGGATTTTGTTATATTACTCTGACTGAACAACTTTTGGTTCCAACCGGACTGCACCACAGCTCATGCAGTTCGGCCACGATTACTTTATTACTTCCTTTGTTCGACGGTCGCCTAATTTTGAAAAATTTGGATTATGACTAGCCTCCAGGATGCCTCAACTAAACCCTTCCAGATTTCTTCCTGTAGGGTTATTTGAAGTCCGAAGTTTATTTCAACAAGCCACGAACCTAGAAGCCTTGAAAGACAATATTCGACATAAAATGGCTGAAAACATTACGAAATTGTATGGAAAATGCGGAAAATCGAACACATTGCGCCATTGGCTCTGGCAATGACTATTTACGCGATATATTCAGGCTTGCCAGATTGGGTTATTTATCGGAAATTGGGCTATTTTTCCGTAATTGTCGACAGCAATTTCAGTATGACAGCCCGATCATAATTGGGCTACTAAATCATAAAAGTCACTTTTCTCCCCTAAACATACTTTTTAATCATTCCACAATTTGGCACCACTTTTTTTATACTGAATATTCCCCATTTTTGATGCAAAAATAATTGTTTTCCATTTGTATGCTGAAGTTTATTGATTAAGGATAAATTATTGACTTAACGGATAACTAATGCAAAGCAAACATTTTTTGGCTGGAATATTATTAAATATTATCCACAGAATATGTGGAAAAATGTTTTGAAAATTATAATTTGGTTTACGCTTGGAACTGTAATTTTCTGCTTTGTGAACAAAAAAATTATTTTATTTTCCGTTGTTTTTAAAATAAAACTAATTTGTAATTAAAGTTATGAGAACACTTTTTTTATTATTTTGATCACCTATTTGGGCTACTTTTTCGGGTCCGATTTTGGGCTACAAAAATTTCTAAATTAGGCTATCGAACTTGTTCAAGACATGGCAACCCTGGATATATTTTGTTATTTTAGAATTTAATTGTTGTATTTTTAATTTTTTTTTTATTACATATTGTACCAAAAAACATCATACAAATTTAAATGGCCCACCCTGTGTATTAGGAGCATAATAAAAGCTTAGGAAAAAACTAAGATGCCAAAATCTACTCGTCTACCCATTTAACGCAAGCGATCAAAAAAATTCAAACTTGTAATCACTGAATCGTACGTGAACGCCTTCTCCGTTTAAAACATTTGTTTTTTTGTGAAGTTATTTCTTAATGAAACTTCTATGAAGTGAACTTTGTAGAAAATTCCTTAAAAAAACAGTAGGTTTCATGAAAAACATATTTTCTTAACGAGAAAAACCCACAGACACCGCTAAATTACCCTACGCCGATTCTAAATCTATTGTTTGTATGTGGATCGTGCGTCGATTTTGTTTTTCGTGGCTGGCCAGCTTTAAACTTTTTATCATATGTAACTTTTTTTATTTAAAAAGAAAAAGATGATTCAAAGAAATTTTTAACTATAAATAATAAAAAAGGAATTTTCAAACTCGGTAGGGAATTCAACTATTAATTTATATGCTATTGAATATACCGATAACTGAGGGAAAAAAGGAACAATAAAAACGTTCAAGTGTTTTTATTATTGAATGGAACATACGCATAAGCTTAAGCATGCTTACGAAAATGCTACTAATTTCATCTAGTCTAAGAGCAGGTAGCATATTTTTGGTTTGAACACATAACAAAAAATGAGTATGAGGACCCGTAGGTACATGAGTCTTGACATAAAATTCAAAAGTCTGGTAGGATTTTTATGGCGCCCATGGTTAGGACGAGGGGTTGAAAATAGTTCAAAGAATTAAATTTTTACGATCCGAGCTCTTAGTCTAATCCTTGGGTTTCTGTGAGAATGTTCGCATGGTCACTTCTCAATAAGTTTAACACCTAAAATCTTTTTATATAAAATTAAATTTTCTAAAGTTTAAGCAGGAAAGCCCAATCGAAAAAAATGAAAAATCAAAGATTTACGAAATTACGCAAATCATTACACGCAGATATATGTATATTCCCATTCAAACTTTACCATTTGTAATCCCTTTTTGCAAAGTTTAAATTCGATAGAGCTGTTTTGCTGTAAAGTTCGTTTCTATTTAAAATTTCAGTTTTGGGCGATGTCTTTCTTCAAACCTGAACAAATAATAAATTGCTAAGTGCGGTATTTGTTGAATGAATGTAAATTCTTTAAAACTTTACCGCAAGTACAAGATTAAGATGTTTATCCAATGAAAAATAATATGAGCGGGTGGTCGATGGCTTTAAGTATCATACTTAAATTGTATTAACTAATTGGACTAAAATTTTGCGCAATCTTCTAAAGCAATTTTAAATAAAAAATGGAAGATGCATTTTTGTTAATATTAGAAACAGTAAATATTATTAGGCATATTCATAGACATTGTTTAAGTTGTTGCTATACATAACTGGAGTTTACCTGATGAAGTTTCAATAAGATAATCTCCAGTTTTGCCTAGCAACGACGTAAACCACATCTATAAATATGAATGAAACGGACACGATAGTTGTTTTTGATGGTCACCACAAACCACACTCATAGCTTTTTCAATTTGTATCCTACTTCAAAACAAATTGTTTAAATTAATTTATCGAAAAAATTCAAGATATACATATCTTAACTTGATATTGAATCATGAATCAAGGTGCACAACAAGAACAAACAGCTGCCAGAGCTGTTATACTGGTATTTCAAAACAAAAAACCGAACAATCTAATTCTACGCGATCTCGACCCTGTTTAAAGCAAGTTCATAACTTTTTAATGAAAGAAAAAAGAGCATAAAGGAGTAAAAATATAACAAATTATATTTGTGTATTTCATTAAGCTTTAAACAATAAAAGAGCACATAAGATTAGTTCCACCTTAATTTCCATTTCCGCTTTAACTTTGAAACTACACGGAACCACTTAAAGAAAACTTAAAGAAAATATGGTGTTGTATTTTGTTGTGGGATGACTCGGTCTGTCTCTGGAACTGCGTTAAAAATACTTGCTCGGCGTTGTTTAGACGTTTCAAAACGTAAAATCGATGCTACATTGCCACATCTGTAACAGTAATTAGGCGCCGACCAAACAGTCACTAGTTTCTCGTCAAACATGTATTTTATTCCTTCGTGAACAAGTTGATGAGCTCGACAAATTAAGTCTAAGTTGTTGATATTCATAAAGTCCTTGGTGACCAACGAACCAAACAGCCAGCCAGCGCCACGTGGGCTTTGATCCCTGCAGAAGGAAAACATACTTTGTATTTTTTTTATTTCTGAAGCACAGACCTACCAAAAATCCATGTCTTCTGGATCAGACCATACTAAATCACAAAATGCCCCTTTATATGGAATCTCTTCGTTACGATCAATTGTCCTTATTTGGTCAAGTGTGATTATTTCCGGACTAAGGCCTCCATGCACGCAAAGAATATTTTCGTCTATGAGCTGCCAGAAAATAAATGGATCAACGCACCTTTATAATGAATTTCGATATGTCTACACCAAAAACAGATATAATTGGAGTTCAGACTAGTCACACGCGATGAAATGTATGAGGTGGATAGTTGCCCGAATGAAAACTGCAGGTTTTTCGCTTATAATTTGGTTTTTATTACTCTATGGATTTGAATTTTAATCGATAGGCAACCGCGAAATTCGAACTATGAGTTGTTGAAACATCAGACTCATTAAAACCTAGATAGGAATGATCATGGACATATACGACGCACGACACGTAGCAAATACTAGGTTTGAGTCCTAGTTGGAGTAAATGTAGAGTTTTCTATTAAAGGCGGTAACACGCTTAACTTTTCTTCTCCGAAACAAATAATTTCTGGTTATCAAATTACTATAAAAGATAAATTAATGATCAAAATTGCGGTTATCGAAACCTAAAGCCTCTCAATAAGGACACTCGATTTTTAAATGTAAACTAAGGAAGATGTGTGTGAGATATTTACTATTTTTTCTTTTCAAAGATCATTTTATGACTTACAGATGATTTAAAGTTCGAGTGTCCGCCGCGACTTTGCTGGGCGCCACGTTTAATATTACATTACTTTGACCTGCTATTTAAGATATCTCCAAAGGAATATGTCGAAAGGCGATAAATTGCATGATGTTGGTGATCACGTCAAAGTTTCGCGAGATAACAGAGCATCACCCCTGCTGAATTGTCTGTTGTTGTCGTCGACAAACAATCGAATTAGGTTGTTGGCCATTCTATGAAAAAAAAACTTCATCGCGCTGATGTCTTTTATCCCTCCTCAAACAATGCAAGTAATACATTGTTCGTGGAAAGACAAATGATGGCCACTACCAACTCCCCCTTTGTGCTTTTTTTGCGACGAAAATTCGTGGATTCCTACGTCCAAAATTGAGTAATCCTACATAGTGTTTTTTGAGTCTGAATCTAATTATACATAAAAACCAAGAAGCGACAACAATGTTTTTAGAAACGATGATATTTTCAGTACAACAGGTAAATTATAATGTTTAAAATGATTTACGGTTTGTAATGTTGCAAATTCTAGATGTAATTTTTCTTGAAAACCAAAAACCATAATACCTATTACAAAATTTTAAGGGGAAGGAAAATGTGGGTTTTTGAAATAAAACTTGGTTATGATCAAGTTAGTTGTTCATGATTTAAAGGTATTTTTAAAAGCTGAATCTTATATATATTAATAAGCATAACACGATAAAAAAAAAAACCAAACGAATTTTGTCCAAATTTTTAAATTCAAATGACAATAATTTCTGTACTTAACTTAAAACATTACCTTCAGAAAGAATATAGAATAAATGTAGTTCATTTTTCACTTACAGCAGCAATAGTCAGAAGATCGAAGACTTTACAACAATACTTCCATGCATTCGCATTGCCATACTTGCTAAAACACTCGTCATAGAAACCATAGACTCGAGTTATCTGCCGGGATTCATGATTGCCACGCAGAAGAGTGATTCGATCTGGATAGCGTGCCTGTTTCAAAATGAAGTTATTATGGATTGATGCTATCTTACGAAGGTCTTACCTTGAGTGTTAGCAATCTAGTGAGGGTTTCCAGGCTGTAGTAACCACGATCGACAAAATCTCCCATGAAAACATAGTTTGTATCAGGCACCTGGCCACCGGTTCGAAAGAGCTCTTCCAAATCGTAGAACTAAATCATTGTTTTCATGGATTAAGTAATATATAACAATAATTGAATGAAGAACAGCCGAGAAAAGATATATACAATAAGAAACTGTAAATAGGCGTATTTTATTTTATATTACTTGGCCATGGATATCACCACAAACTGTGACTGGAGTGCTGACAGGTTGTATATTCGATTCTTCAAGCAAAATTTCACAAACTATATTACAGAGTTGTTTTAAATCGTTTTCTGGAAGATATTTACAATCCTTAACAATTTCAATCCACTTGTCAAGTTCGGCCATCTTGCGTAAACTTATTTTTTGTACTGTCTATTTTTTTCCTTTTTTCTGAGAAAAATCAACAACTTTAAGGTTGGACACAGATTTTCTTGTCGGGAAAGTAGTGTTGCAGGTGAGACTTGTGACAAGTCAGCATTACACGATGATTCTTTGCGTCTTTATCGCACATAAGGCCTTAACTACATTCGCCACTTTTTGTGAAATTACAATAGTAAACATATTTTTTTCCCGCAACAGCAGTTGATTTTTGAAAAACAACATACAATTTTTTTCCTAAACCCAACTTTAAGCTTTCTGCATCATTTTTATAAGTTTTCCAGTGAGAAACACTATCCCAAAATGAATTTAAAAATTTTCAATTTTGTACTTTTTCACTTTTTAGGGCTTAATTATTGCGAAAAAAATATGACATGGTATGGTGGACCACTGATCTCTATAATACAGCGTATTGACATAAGAAAGTTGCTTCCATTTGAAGAATTGTTATATTATGAAGCTGACCACTTTTTTGTATAACAATATAACTGTATAACAATTTATACAAAATAATCCGCTATGAAGACGTCAAATCTCCGTTCGTTGGTCCTCTTCAAATCTGTTTTCTAACATTGTTGTGTTTGTAATTTTATTTCAATCACAAATGGTTAAATGAAACGGAATTACAAACGTAAAGAGTGTGATAAGGAGGTAGAATCATAAGAAAAAGACAGACTATGTAATTGCATTCTCATCACACTTATCAGCTGTTTTGTTCTACTTGTTTGTATACTGCAATAATGAACGAAGTCGATGGTTCCCATCTACATATTTACTATTACCTATTTAAATACCTATCAAATGATATAATTCTGGTGCCATTGGAAAACAATAGCACAAACAAAATGCACACACTGAATAATTTAATGAAAAAAGAAATAATAAAACAAATTCTCAAAAAGTTTTTCCCTTTCATTTCATTGGTCTGTTTCTCTTTCTTCGGATTGATATCTTGGAAACTCGTTTTTTTTTTGTGTAAATGTAGACGTCATATTATGAAGCCGAGCACCTAATTGTCATCTTCAAATGAAAGCAAAAAAACTTTATACATTATAAGGAATACACCATCCATTGTATATAGAGATCAGTGTGGTGGACCAGTTGCCCTATGCGCCGTGGTGTGGGTCAAGGTTTCCCACTCTTTTAGACATTTCCTTAAGCATTTTCCATATATTCTTATTTTCCTATATAGACACTGTACAAAAAGCTTAAACTGTTTATTTAGATGTAAGGCTCTCCCAAACCAATGCGAATGCGGAGCGACAACGAATTTTTGCTGTTGTTAAAGGCTCTCCCATACCAACGCGAATCCGCAGCGACGACGAATTTTTGTTGTTGTTTAGCGTTGTGTATTTGTCATATTTTTTTCTATTGTGAATGATTCGCTGCGAATTTCTCCACATTCGCGAACTCGCAGCGACGGCGAATTTTTGTTGTTGTTTAGCGTTATGTATTTGTCATATTTGTCATATTTTTACTATTGTGAATGATTCGCTGCGAATTCGCGTTGGTTTGGGAGAGCCTTAAAGGCTCTCATTCACAATAGTGCAAAATATGACAAATACACAACGCTAAACAACAACAAAAATTCGCCGTCGCCGCGAATTTGCGTTGGTTTGGGAGAGCCTTAAAGGTTCTCCCAAACCAACGCGAATGCGGAGCGATTCGCAGCGAATCATTTACAATAGAAAAAAATATGACAAATACACAACGCTAAACAACAACAAAAATTCGTCGTCGCTGCGGATTCGCGTTGGTTTGGGAGAGCCTTAATTGTTTGAAAAAAAAACATTTTTTCACTTTTGTACCAAAGTGACTAAAATACACAGTTCAGCAAAATGACAGCATGCAAGTAAAAGAATGAAAGCTAAACATAGTGCCGTGCGATTCTTTCACATTAGATACTGTGAAATAGTGTGCTTTTGCATAGTTTGAAAATTAATGCGAGAATCGTATTTTTATGGTAGAACTATAATTGTCAGAAGGGCACTGAAGCTAATGTTAAAAACCAACGAAAAATAGCTTTCCGCATCGTCAAAAGCGGAACACACCCATACTTTACTTATCATTTATCTCTTTTTGGTATTCATATATCATCAAATGTCAGTTTTACTTAGGTAAGTCGCACTCGGGAGCGCATCTCACTTCACATAAGGAAAGTTGAAAGAAACTTGACGAAACGCTCCACTTCGCAATTAGCATATGCATATGCTTTCCATGCATCGTTTTCTTCCGACCACTGAAGTGGCCCTCCGATCATTTTAGTTATAGCTTTTGGCCGTGGGCCAATTGCGTTGAAGTTCTGGATTGATTTGATCCCAGTTAAATTTGATCTCTTTTAATAGGAGTGAATAAAATGTATAGGTTTATGGTAGATTTACATGTATCTTGATCTTAAAGAAAAGTAGAGCGGGTCAGATATAAAGACAAAATATGTACGTGTAAAAGTGTACAAGGGTGGTAATTCTTTTTTAATTATTATAATATGCTATAATCTATTTGGCTATCAAAAACGTATGTTTTTGTTATTTTCTTATTTTATTTGTAGATTAAGATTCAGTTGATAAAAGTTTGTATTATCATTCAATACCTAATTTAATTTAACAAAATTTTTCAATTTTTGTACGTTTGTTCAATAATTGCTTTGCACGGACATCTTCAAGTCCTTATGATTATGTCTTGTCGTTTCATTTCTTTCTCACAACTACTTCTATCTTTTGCAACAATTTTCAACTCAAATTATGGAAACAAAGGTCACGTAAATAATTAACAAATTTTGCAACAAAATTAACCTCCAGATGTAATGCAAATCAGACAAAAACTCACACGCACGTGGAATCAAATCTCATGGCCAAGCTTTGAACAGCGTTCATGTGCTGTTCAAAAGTTGGTTTTCTTCAACATGTCGTCGACATGACATGGATTTTTCTGCCTCCATTGGTTTTTTTCTCGACAGGTTCATAGTCAGAGGTTCATGTCTAGTGGAGCCGGCATGTTAAAAATCCGAGATAAAATTTGTACAGAGAAAAATTTTATATGGTAGAAAATTATGAGAAATGCAGATACTGGAATAACTTTTGGCTCTCCCTTACTAGATTTTCTATTTGAACAAAAAAAGACTAATGCCACTTTAAAATAGATGCTTATAACAAGCCGGCTCCACTAGACATTAGTCATGCTCGGACTATGAACCTGTCGAGAAAAAAACCAATGAAGGCAGAAAAATCCATGTCTTGTCGACGACATGTCGAAGAAAAACAAATTTTGAACAGCACATGAACGCTGTTCAAGCTTGGCCATGAGATTTAAGATTTCACGTGCATGTGAGTTTTTTGTCTGATTTTCGTTGCATTTGGAAGTAAGTATTGCTGCAAAAGTTGTTATTTATTAACGTGACCTTTGTTTCTATAATTTGAGTTGAATATTGTTGCAAAAGATAGAAGCAGTGGTAATAGAGAAATGAAACGACATGACATAATTTGCCCAGCGAGACAAATCTGCTGTTTGTTGATTGGATTGTGGTTGTGATGTTGGGCATCTGTATGTCATGTTGAGTCGGGATCTTAAAAGGTATACATTATTCTCCTGCGAATTATAGTTCACCACTGCTCAATAGTTTTTATTATGGGACCAATCGAATATAGGTGGATTCCCATTGGTCCATTGAATTTTAATGAGCATTCACACCAGTGTACTGCCTTCTAGCAAATTTCTTATTTGACATCATAAATTCCACGAGAGCATTTGCGCTTTTGTGATCCTCGATGCGCTCTGGAAATTGAAATAAAATATTAACGGTATTCATTCAACAGAGTAAACTCATCGTAAATGTTGTAAAGTTTTAAACTTCGTAATTTATGTCACAATTTGTATGGAAAATTTGACAGATTTACGAAGTTTTCAATTTTATTACATTTTCGATGAGTTTACACTGTTGTATGAATACCCTTATTGTAATAAAGAGATTTAAACTGAACATAATAAGGGTATTCATTTAACATGGTAAAGTCATCGTAAAAGTTGTAAGGTTGTAAACTGCGTAAATCTGTCAAATATTCTATACAAATTGTGACAGAATTACAAAGTTTAAAACTTTACAACGTTTACGACGGCTTTTCGCTGTTGTATGAACACCCTTAATATTAGGGGTATTCATGCAACAGCGTAAAGTCGTCGTAAACGTAGTAAAGTTGTAAACTTCGTAAATCTGTCAAATTTTCCATATAAATTGTGACAAAAATTACGAAGTTAAAAACTTTACAACATTTACGGTGAGCTTACGCTGTTGTATGAATACCCTTATTGTTTAACTTTTTTGCTTCCGACATTATTTTTTTGTTCAGCTTTTTTTCAATAAACTTGCTATCACCACCTATTTTGAAATTGATATAATTTGACGTTAAATATGAGAAACTTATCGACTTTCAAAGACACAGAAACCCATTGACTTATTATATATGGACTGCCAGTCGTTTGTTTTTTTCATACAAAAGCCCAATTGAAAAGAGTTCAGCTTCTCCTTAGCAACATAAAGCTCCCGTCGAACATGCGGCGAACAAAACAACTATCCTAACGTCTCTATATGTCGATCACTCTATCATACTTGTCAATCAAAGTCAAAATGTATTATTATTTTTATTGAAAAGTCGTTGTTATTTCATTTAATTAAAAAAAAAATAACTTAAAAGCAATCATGGAGCAGTTCGAACATACAGGATAGGTATTTAACCTTCCTACTGATATTAATCACCAATCATCAACATGATACAAGGAATTGCAAAATGGTAAGTCAAAAACGAACTCAAAAATCAAGTGATAGATAAATAAAAAGGTCTTGAAACAATCTTATTCTTCTTCAGGATTCAGAGGAGTGGTGACTGACTGGCAAATCCAATTAAAAATAAACAAATTTCAGCGGATAAAGGAAGCTCTTCTTAAGTTTTTTTCGCCAAAGAAAAGGCGAATTTAAAAAAAAAACTATGCAAGTGTCAAGCTGCAATAAATGATTATTCAGAGAAGAAAAAAGAGACTTCAAATGTGTGCTTAAATAAGTCGATTAATCTTTTAATAAATGGTTTCAACACTTTTTAAAAACTCAATTAATTTGTTTGTTGTTATTGTTTTTCAAAATGAAATAAAAAACAAAAGAAACACTCAGTTCATTTGTCAAAACTTACACCATGCCTGCCACCTATTCGACGGCAGCGCTAGTGGCGTATAGTTATAGACTGAACAGAAGTGAAGTTGGCTCCTGGCAGTCCATATATAATAGGTCAATGCAGAAACCCATTTTATCGCATTTTCCCAGTAATTCTATTCCGGTTGTTCCAGTCGATAAAGTTAACGACTGTCAAAGATACAGAAACCCAATGATGCGATAAATTGACTTTTATTCCATTTTTCCACGTTTAAAGGCTCTCCCAAACCAACGCGAGTTCGCGGCGACGGCGAATTTTTGTTGTTGTTTAGCGTTGTGATAGCCTTAAGGCTCTCCCAAACCAACGCGAATGCGGAGCGATTCGCAGCGAATCATTCACAATAGAAAAAAATATGACAAATACACAACGCTAAACAAGCGAAGCGATTCGCGTTGGTTTGGGATAGCCTTAAGGCTCTCCCGAACCAACGCGAATGCGGAGCGATTCGCAGCGAATCATTCACAATAGAAAAAAATATGACAAATACACAATGCTAAACAACAACAAAAATTCGCCGACGCCGCGAATTCGCGTTGGTTTGGGAGAGCCTTTATCGTCCATTTTTATCGATTCGATAGTTAACAGAACATATGGGCCCAATTCCGCAAGTGTGAATGATTTCCCGTGTACACAATCCGTTTACGGCCAAAAGAAGTGTGAATAAATTTGACTGATTGAGCATATACTATATTTGTCAAAAACTTAAAGCTCAATCTTGCGGAATCGTGAAAATAGACGTACACACGATTTTCTCTTTGCACAGAAAAAACTCACTCTTGTGGAATTGGGCCCCAGGGAAAAATCTAAATGCGAGATTTTCTTGTATCTGTCTCAATCTGCGTATTAAGGCTCTCCCAAACCAACGCGAATCCGCAGCGACGACGATTTTTTGTTGTTGTTTAGCGTTGTGTATTTGTCATGTTTTGTACTATTGTGAATGTTTCGCTGCGAATTGTTCCACATTCGCGTTGGTTTGTGAGAGCCTTTAAGGTTCTCACAAACCAACGCGAATTCGCAGCGACGACGAATCTTTGTTGTTGTTAAGCGTTGTGTATTTGTCATATTTTTTTCTATTGTGAATGATTTACTGCGAATCACTCCGCATTCGCAACGAATCATTCACAATAGTAAAAAATATGACAAATACACAACGCTAAACAACAACAAAAATTCGTCCTCCCTGCGAATTCGCGTTGGTTTGGGAGAGCCTTAAGTGTCCTCTGAAAATTTTGATTTTTTTTCGCATGGGAACTATAAAGGCTCCCCCAAACTAACGCGAATCCGCAGCGACGACGAATTTTTGTTGTGTTTTAGCGTTGTGTATTTGTCATATTTTGAACTATTGTGAATGATTCGCTGCGAATGCGGAGCGATTCGCGTTGGTTTGGGAGAACCTTAAACTATGCTTTATGATAAGAACCTATTCACATGATCTCAATTACTACATTAGGTGTGTTTTTTTGCAAGCCCAAGGGAATAAAAGAACGATGGCGGCTCTTAAGCCCCACAGAAAAAAAAGGAGGGTTCATACAAACTATCGATAACATGTGTGAAATTCATGCCGGTAACACAGTTTTTATCTGGGCTAAAGCTAAGCCCCGAAAATTGTCTGGGCTTACATAAGCCCATAGGGGCTTAGTATTTGCATTTGACATGTAAATTGCCTAGCCCCGACGTCATTTTTTTCATCCAAGCCCATTCGGGCAAACAAAAAAGCACACCAATTAATATGTAGTGTTGAAGAGCGCATGAAGGTCGCTTCAACTCACTCGCAGAGCGGAGTCGACTCGAAACTTATGATGACAAACGGGCCTAAAAGTTGGTTTCACAGATAATGCTTTGGGTCTTATAATTTGCCTGCTTGTGTACAAATAAAGTTTTGTTTTGTAGTAAGAACTCATATTAGTTCGATAATACTTTTTCACCTTCATTGAGCAAAAACTGCTCCCAAAGTGCCTGTCTACATTGTCTTTTTACTGAAAGTTGGTTTTGATGAACAGCGTGTCTACATTATGTAAAAATATCATTTCAGTTCAATATACCCATCCCTATTTCAAGCAATCAAACTCCATACATCTCTCACTCGCACAAAAAAGAATCGTTCATGTTGAAGTCAAGAATAAAAGTGGCGCATTGGTTTACTTAGGATGAAATATCTTTTCTCTTTCTTTCGTACACAAAATCTACGTATCTCACTGGATCCACCTTTCAGTAAGAAGATAATGTAGACACACACAAATAGGTGCTTGTTTTTTGCAAGAGACTGTATACTTATGTTAATAGTTTGTACAAATCTATAGTCTGTGGTTTTTCGCATCGCATCTGGTTTATTTTGATTTTTGAAAAAAATAACAAAAACAAAAAAGAGAAACTTACCTTACCTTTAGCTTAGAGCCAAAGTGGTGTAGTGCAATTGCAATCTAATTGCAAAAGCTTAAAATTCATTGTGTTGTATGGGTGTTCTTGCAATTCAAGTAGAACAATACAAAAAAGTATTTCATTTTCATTGCACAAACATTATTTCACTCTTCGAAATGAAGAATTTCTAATTGATAATCAAATTGTAATTTTTATAAATTTTGAATAAAGGAACCTATCGTTTATATATCAAAAAAGTGCATTTATCTTAAAACAAACAAAAATATAAAAAGTAATATTGTTCCCTCACTTTTTATTTTATTATAAAATTTAATACATAATCCTTCTACATTTCGATTTCTATCGATGTGACCTAGTTTTTTTCTCAATATTTGATCACATTTTGTAGTTATGTTTGGAACGCATAGCGAAAACACGAAATAAAATTTGATTTCGCAAGATTTGTTCTCCGACAAAGAAAGGTATACAAATGTGAACGTCGTGTTTAAAATTTTAATTTTGATGTACCTAACTACCTATGTACATTAATATATCAATATTTACATCAAACAACTACATACTTGTATCAATGAGTTTTTTTACGTCGTGGAAAACCTCCCTGTCTGTCTGATCAATGAAACAAAGAAACGCAGAAATTGCTTGCACAGTGCACAGAACACTGAGATCATCTTGTTTTTGTTCGGGACTTGATATTTTGCGTCTAACAATAATTTACTAAAAAATTTGTTTTATTACGTTTCATGTCTATACACAACCAACTGTCTTCTTACCAAAACTCATACCTAGGTATATTTTTTTTTATTTAC
Organism: Dasysyrphus albostriatus; assembly: GCA_946251815.1. NCBI lineage: Eukaryota > Metazoa > Arthropoda > Insecta > Diptera > Syrphidae > Dasysyrphus > Dasysyrphus albostriatus. Next base: position 95,221,277 of record OX276336.1, read on the forward strand.
AAAAAATTTAGTTATGATATTTCTGTAAAAAAATCTATGATTTAATAATAAACATCATCAGCTGGTCTGGTGGTGGTGGTGCAATAAAAATTCGAAGTGTAACATAAACAAATCAAAAATAAAAAATATTGTAAAGCAAAGAAAAAAAAGAAACGTTGACCTTGACGAAAAACGAATACAAATTATTAAACGGTACAAGTTGAATTTAATTTAAAATTAAATAAAGTGGAACTATAATCGTGACGGTTCGCTGTAGCTCTGCTCACATGGACGAATATTTAGTGAGTTGAAATGTAATAATAGATTTTTTATTTTGACCTCAAATTATTTGTTTTTTAGATTGTACGAATATATTAAATTACCGAGTTTTAGAATGCCATCATTATTAGAAGCTTTGGAGCGGAAGTATGGTCTTGCGGAGGACATCAACATTGAGGAGTCGGTAGTGCCCATATATGTCCCCAAGCTACCGCCGTTGATGTGGTATGTGAAATAATTTCTTGAAACTGGTATTTCATAGCAACTACCTACCTACCTTACCTACATATTTATTATATTATTTTATAAGATACCAAATAGGTATATCTTACTCTTATAAGTCGGTTCAAGTGTGTGAGATCTATGCTGTCTGCTAAATGCAAAAAGCCTCACTTCAACAGTAAACAAAACAGACTAAAACTTTTGTTTTTAATTTGGCTTCCTCAATTATTTTCCATCAAAGGAAATCGAATTTGTTTACAGAAATGGTATAGAAATAGATAGTTCTCTTGACGTCTCTGTGCTTACTGAAAAATCTTTTTCAAGTTCATTCTCATTCTTCGTCAAAGAAAAAAAAGAAAATATGCGAGGTCTCTGAAATAGATGATTCGGCTATATTCCTCATAGCAGATTACATTCCCTTTCAGAAGACTTCTTGATGTGACAAATTTTAGTTTGGTGGGAATATCCGACACAATTTATAATTTAAATGATGTGCATGTGCATGGTAATAAAAATGGCGTTATAGCGTAAGTAGAAACGTTTTTTGCAAATCTTGTTCAGTTTTGGTTTTTTTTTTAATATCTCGCATACAGGGTAATATAATAAGCAGAGGCGGCGCTAGGCAAAAACCAAGCGTATGTGAGCTCATAATTTGCGGTGAAATGAGGGCCTTATAGACAAAGATTTTGCTAGCTTTAAAATCACAGCTATGAAACTTAAATTGTCTGAATTCTATTTTAATATGAATGTGTTTTCATGTAATAAACACACAAATAATATTTAACAAACAGTTAGTTAATGTGCATATTCATTGATATGGAGGTACCCGGGTACGTGTACCTTACACCAAGAGTTAAAAACTTGTATCCAACGTCTAATAAAGCTCAGAACACTTAACTTAATCTATTGTTTTTGCTCCCAGAACAAACCATTCTGAATATCGTAATAGAGTTTCCCAATACCAAGAGTTTATTTGACTTTAATTCTATTATTAATAGAGGCTGAGTTCCAAAACGCAGTACTGCAATGCATTATAATTTTTTATATTTTTATATTTTTACTTTCTTGCTAAATTCGACATTAAATAGAATGCGATTTTTTTTCGTTAATTTATGTCAGAAAATATTTTAAAATAGTATTAAAATGTATGATGTGTTATAGTACTGCATTTTGGAACTCAGCCCCTAAATTGTAATTTCATGATTTTCTAGAAAGCATGTTCAAAAACTTAAAAATTCGTGTTTTAATATATAAGGATCAGTTGAATAAACTCTGTTCAAATATTTCATCCGTGTCTTAGCTATTTTACTCGAGAACCTAGTACTCAGATACATAGCTCTAAAATTTCCCTCCCACATTTCTCTCCAAACACCAGCTAAAACCCCAGCTCAAATTTGACATATGAGGCGATGAGCACCAAAATTCGCTTCATCCATGTCAGAAAAAGTTTCCAAAGCCAAATTTAATTGTTTAATAACTTTTAAATGAGAGCAATTATAAAATAATTTTGTATATCAAATCATAGAATTTCAAATCTATTTGTTATGGTTAAAAGGAAAATTATATTAAAAGTTCCGTTAAAAAGATATTAAGCAATTACATATGGCTGTGACCAGTTTTTCTGGCATAGACATGGCGAGTTTTGGTTCTCACCACCTCATATAATTTCGGTGAAAATATATTACAGAAATCAGCTGTTCTCTAAAAATAAACAACAACAACATATCAATTGAATCTAATGAAGTAAATTTGGTTTTTCCATTAGAAATTTATAAATCTTTTGTCTAAATCTCGTCTTTGATTATCATTTTTAAAAAGAAAAGTTCACATAAATCTCTCAATGATAAAATACATATAACCGGTCAAAATTATTTAGCTCGAGAATTAATGCACCTACCGGACAATTATTTCACATTTCACGAGAGTTTGACTCATGACCGCTGTACAAAAATTAGATTTTTTAGCTGGAGCTGCGTACCTCTGGGCTAAAATGCTTGGCTAAAATTTAACTTCGATAAATTTTGGAGAGAATTTTCTACAAAAACCAAATTTTAGCTCTATCGGCCTAAGAGCCCAGACGTTAAAATTTTTCTCCGTGATTCAGCAATTTTAACTCACTGCATCAACCATGATTCAAGTATGTGAAAATAGGCAATGCTCTTGAAATTGAGTTAAAACTGTTGAGCCACGAATCAAAAGTTGAATCACGTTTTTACAACTGACTCTTAAAGACGAGTACCTTAAATAGTTTGAGCAAAAAAAAAAAAAAAATGCCATCGGAATTTAAAACAAAAATTCTAAATAAAATTTTAAAAATCGTTAAAACGATTTTTTATGATATTAATTTTTTATTGATACAATAATCACTGTGCAAGTAATAAAAAAAAATATTAGTTTTGAAGTGCGAAGACCTTTGACTTTGGGGTCTATAAGCCTACAAATTGTAAACGTTAAAAATAGTCAAACTCAGAATTTGAGTACAAAAAACTCAACTAAAATTTCTATATTTAGCACTGTATTTCAGTGACGTGCCGTGGTGATTTCAGTAAGTTTAAACTGAAAAAAAGCTTTTGCACACGGCGCCGCCATTCCAAAACGTGAATGTTTTTTTTTAAACAAATTGCTTGTTGCGAAACACAGGCGGATACTTTTTTGTTCTTCAAATAATAAGAATAAGCGGTTTGTAACGTAAAACAATAATTAATAATATGTTTGAGAAACGATGTGCTTATTTGACGCAAGTTTGATTTAGGCGTCAGTTATAGCTATCATTGAAAATTTTGTTTATCTATTTTAAGGCATTTTGAAATAGAAATCATTTAATATTTTGGTGGACAAATAAAGCCCACGACAATCAATATTTCAAGCCAAACATTTTTTTCAAATATGCCCAATTTCCACATAAATTGATTTTTATTTAGGCAGTTTATATTTCTGAGATCTCAGAGGACTCAGAGCGCTCAGAAATATAAACAGGATTCCTCTCAAAAAGTCCTCACTTTTCCCCTTAAAAACTGAGACTGAAATTTTTTGAATTCGCTTGCTCAATTATTTTTTGTCTCAGTAAATTCTATAAGGAGAAAAGAAAAAGAGAGTCGTTTTGACTTCTATGTAAGGAAAACTGTTTATATTTTATTCTCCTGCTCTGTCAAAAAATTGAGAAAAAATACTGAGCGCTCAAGAAATATAAACTGGACAATTATTTCAAGGATCGAACTACCTTACCTATGATCATTGAAATATTAAAAGTATTTTTTTTTTGGGAAAAGTTGGATCTTTTTAAATAAAAGGGTTTGCTAGAAATATTAATCAAGTCCTAAACTGTATTCGTACAGCAAAAAATTAATGATTTTGCTTTCTAGACGTCTGAAAATCAATCATTAAAGTTTCCAATGATGAGTTTCAATGACAGCTATAACTGGCACCCAATTTGGATTAGAGAACATAATCTGAAGTTCAAACATTCTCTCTTAGGTATATCGCCTTATTTTTTATTTCATTTTGTTTCAAAATGTTTTTAAAATTGTTGATATTTTATTATTTCAAACTCAGTTTCTTATTTTTATTTTTGTATCTCTTAAACCTTCTACCTACACTCTACACATATGACACATTACTGTTGAGTAGGAAGTTTTAAGACAAGCTTTTCGCTTTTTCGAAGCCGCATATATCACACATGATTTAAAGCTTAAGGTCATAAAATGAAATCATGTAAGAGCAATAACCTCTTTAACGACGTATGACACATTCGTGTTGAGTCGGTAGATCAGCTCCCATTACTTTAGCTTCTTTGGGAGTGGATATATGTACATATGTATGTGTAGGTTTAGGTTTGAAGTATGAGTATCAGGGTATGTATGTGTTAGTGGATGCATCATAATATAGATATAGAATACAAAAGCCTGGCAGGTTTTTTTCTCAACCTTTGAAAGGGAAGGGGTTTTCTACTTTAGTTACCGATTCAAATCATTTACAAAAAATAGGATATGATGCTCTGTCATTTAGCATAAACAACTTTATCTTAATGGTAATAGAACTTAAGATGTTAAAAAACCTTATCATGTTTCTTGTAGATTTTATATAAAGCAAAAAATCCACAAAATCAAGTCTCAAAAGAAACGCCGAAAAGGTTTGCTTGAAAAGCTTATTTTCATGATAAACTTCTTTAGGATTAGCGAAAATGACGGAGCTTTATTTAGTGAAAGTAAATTGAAGTGGTTATGCCCCTAAAATAAGGAAACTGTTTTTAACATCCCAACCAAAAAAGAGGAGTATTTTGAAAACAATAAAAATAATAGTACAGACATGTTTTAGTCTTCAATAACAAATGTGTGCGCATTTTTTTTTTTTAACTTTATGTATTAAAAAAAATCATCAAGGAAAAAGAATAAATTATTGTAGTCTAAGAGCCAACGATATAAAAAGTCAAGTCATATGTGTAGCATTGTAATTCATATCAATAATAACCTTTTGGGAGTTGAACCAATACCCGTTTATCTGCCTACCTTAACACGTGTCGAACAGGTGTAAAATTTGACGTACATTTTGTGCATCGGTTTATTTCAATACCTTTTGGTCGGAATGAAAAAGTTTGCATACAACAAATATTTAGCTTCATAGCTCCTCTATTTTTTAGGGACTAACTATAGACATTTTGACCTATGACCGCAATAGTTCAAAATTGCAAGCTGAAAATTTGTTGTATGGACACATTATTTTTGTATACGACTTCAAAACTGTTTTTGAAGGATTCTATTGACTACAATCAATTTCTTTCCGTTTTTTATCTCTAATGAGAAACAGTTGTGAAAATTTGAAGTATTCTAACAACTCCTGCTTGACATAACTCCATAGTTAGGACAGGTGACCTTGGGGGTCAACAATAAATGGAGTTCCTGGAAATTAATTTGTTTGGGAATTTTTATTGGAGTTTCGCCATAACTGGTCTGGCTATATGTGCAGTTGTTCCATCTTGCTGTAATGGGGATATGTCTTCGGCGCAGTTCTGGGTAAAAAAACTCATCATCTTTGTAGCACGATTCGTTCGCCACCCGATAGTACAATAATCCTATGGGAGAGCTCGACAACACTGTATATACCTATAAACCCCCATATTCAAATTTTAGTACTATATGCAGTCCCAATATTTGCTGTCGGCTCTTGTACTCATAGTTCACGTTCCCTATTTTCCAAAAGAAACACTTTAAAGAAAAGAAATTCTCAGTTAAATACAGGAACAAAAATCCTTGCATACTCCTAGGTGTATAAAATAAGCCACTTAATCAAAAGCTGAACCTACCTTCACGTCAATTGAGGCCGTGAGAGCCATTGTGGCCTAACTGCATTTTTCATTATTTTCAGTAGAATAAGAAGGTTATTTTCAAACACTTAGTTTAAAAAATTCTAAAACACTTGTAGTTTTAAAATAAGGAAAAATATTTTTAATTTTTTTTTTTTTTAATTTCTTGTTTTATCTATTTGGGCAGCTTTATTCAATTTCTTCTGCACCTTCTTTTGAGGTAGAGCAAGTGAGTGAGAAATGTCTAGAAGCGCACCTCACTTCTGAAAGCAAAACATTAACGAAACAAGACGAAGTGCCACTCTCCGCAATTACATCTGCGTCATACGAGTATGATTTCCTTTATTCCCTTGTTTTCATCCGACCACTTCTCTCCGACAAATTTAAATTTACTTTATCTTTTGAGGCACAATTTAAGAATCTAAAAATACTGATGACAAATTAGAGTAGCTAGAAATTAATTGCAATATTAATTTCTGTTGGTTTCATTTCATGCCAGTAATACGTTGCGAGCTCTTAGAACTAAGATCATCTAAGCAGCTTTTGTAGCACGTTTAGGAATATAATATATAATAATAATACTTCTGCAAACTATTAGTTGCTTTCGTAATTATTAAAAGGTAAATCATACAACAATCTATATTTATGTATCTATATTGACGTAAATATAATTTGAATTTATCAATCAAATAATATACTTAAAAGAAATATTTGGAGCATTCCTGTTCAAAAATATAACTAACTATTTTCCCTCTAGCGTTCCAGAGTTATTAATTCTAAATGATTGTGATATCGACTGTGCCGGTGACACAGAAGCCCTTAAAGAAAAATGCCGTGCAGTAAAAGAACTGGATTTAGCTCAAAACAATTTGAGAGATTGGGATGAAATATTTCGAATCCTAAAACACATGCCAAAGATTGAATTCCTCAATCTTAGCAAGAATCGGTTTTATGGACCAGTAACATTCACACCTGCCCCCGCTATGAGCGGTCTTAAAAGTGTTGTATTAAATGGAACCTGCTTGAATTGGAATAGTATTGATATTCTATTAAAATATCTGCCAGTGCTAGAGGAGCTGCACCTTAGTTTAAATCATTATCAAAATGTTCTCATTGATACCCTTGATGAAGATGAAAATGAAGAAACAGAGAATCGAAAAAGAGACAGCGAAGATAACAATGCCATTACCACTGAAACACCACCGATAGCCATAAAAGACTTTGCCAATACAACACAGACAGCTAATGCCGAGTATTCAAATTTAATTACCAGTGCCGCCGAGGACACTGATAAAAAGAGTCCAGAAACTACAACTGCAGAAAATACTACATTTAAGAAAGTTCCCGCTCATAACGGTGTGAAGAAACTGCATTTCACAGGAAATCCTGTAGAAGATTGGAAAGAAATATGTCGTTTGGGTCGCGTTTTTCCGAATCTTGAAACATTGGTGCTAGCAGAATGTCCGTTGAGGTGAGCAATATTTTCTTATTGCATTAAGTTATACACATTTATGCAAATGTGTTTTTTGTATTCTTTTTTTCAGATCAATTGAGCCAATTTCACCGACAGATTCCGTTAAAGTTGTTGCTGATGATATGAATAACAGAGAATCGCCTCATAAATATTTTTCGTAAGTAACTAAGGCTAGTCAGGCTAAACACAATTTAAATTATGTTTAGTTTATGTATGTTGATGTAAAAGATGTTCTTGTGTCGATAAATTGAAAAGTTATTAGTATTTTTTCTATTTCTGTATTCTTCCGGTAAAATAATTTTCTCGCAGTACTGATGTAGTACTCTAGACGTGTAGATTCACCCTTGAGTGTAATTACGGCCAGAAGTATGAATGTGCAAAAATAAAAAAAATTGGCGACATAGTTTTTGAAAGTTCTACCAGATGAAAATGAAGTCTTCATTTTCATCTGGGGGGGTTAAAAAGGGATTGTACTATGTACGTATGATAATTAAAAATGATGGCTTGAAAATTAATGTTAGTAAAAGCTGATATTCAAGTTCGAATCAGGGTGAAAAATCATTTTAAATATCACAAGTCTGCTTTGTAACGGAATACATTTTGTTGCCTGCGATAGGTGGTCATTTGAACATGTCTTAAGTATAAGTGTTCTAAGTCTATGCGCAAAAAATTTCTTTTGTTACTGCTTGTTTGGGGTCAATCCATAGATTTACTTGATTATACTCGCAATAAGAGGATTTTTCCAACAACAAATATTTTTCGGGTGAAACTCACAATGCAATGAGGATTTTCCTGGTGGAATGTTGTTCAGTTAAAACTCACAATATGCTGTATGTGTTGGGCAGGCAATAGTTGTGTTTTCTTGTACGTATTTCTTCATTTAAAATAAAAGCGAATAAGAGAAACTCCATCACTCCCCATTAAAAGTAGTTCGCATCTGCTTAGTTCATGAGCGGCCATGTTTATCGCCGTTAAATGAAATGAATTAAACCCAGTGTGATTGTGTGATTCACACTTCAATCGTGATGGTCCGATTAATAGAACTTAAGATATAACCATTTTATGTGAACCTTATCCTTTGTTTGGAGATTTCAAATAAACAAAATATTAACAAAGTAAAGTCTCCAAAAAATGGCAGATAAGGTTTGGTTAAAGAGCTCATATAATGGTTCCTATTGATTGGATCATCAAGATAAGTCTTTAGACTTAGGAAAAATGACAGAGCATTACTTCTCATTTTTTAAAAGTGCATGACCCTAACATATAAATGAGAAACGGAGGTGGTTTTAACCCCCCAACCCCACCAAATGCTGAACAAAAATTTGCGAGACTTTTGTATTTCATATCACAACCCCTTATACTCATATTTTGGTTATACGTCCACTCCAAAAATTTACTGTCGGCTCTTGTCTTGTAAAGCCTTCCGCCAAAAATAATCAAACACCAAAAGAATTTTTTAAATCAGATATGTAGTTTTTAATATCAGACTGCACAAACAAACAAATAAACAAAACAAGATCAGAGCTTTATTAATATACATAGATACATAATTAGATCAGAAGAGTATCTTAAAACATTGTTAAAAACAAAATCGTTTTCGTTTATATTTTGTGTTACAAAAGTTAAAGGAAGTTGCTGTGAAATTGAATCCCAATAAAATGGTCTTTTTATTTCCAGTCGTATTATTACAAACGTATTATTTACAAATTTTTTAAATACGTAAAATATAAGTTTTAAAAACGGCTTTATTTAGCTTTTTTTTTAAATTTTGGTTGTAGGTATAAGTTTCTAAGTTCATAAAGTTGATACCTACTCATAATTTTTATGATTTTTATTTTCAGAAATTTAGCCATTCTAAATTTGAGTAGTACTAAAATAAACACATGGGAAGATATTGATAGGCTTGCTAAGTTTCCCAGTTTAAGGAATCTACGTGTGCAGGTTGAAAAGATAATATTATGCATATCATAATTAGTTTGAATAAATATCTTTTTTTTTTAATTGTATTAATAGAATTGGCCCTTATGGGAGAAATGTGAAGCTACTGAGCACGAAAGAAGGCAGCTTTTAATTGCCAGATTACCTTTTCTAAAAACCTTGAATGGAGGTGGAACTATAACTGCAGACGAAAGGGAAGATGCCGAACGAGCATTCATTCGTTACTATATGGAACACCCCGAGAGTGATATACCCCTGCGATATAACGAACTAGTGACTAAACATGGAAAGTTAGATCGTCTTGTTAATGTAGATTTAAAACCTGAGAAAAGGGTGAAGGTAAACTTCACATTTGGCGACTATTCTGAGACCCGATTAGTCGATGTTTACAGGTTAAACATTGATTTAATTTAAATAATTTTCCCGCAAACTAATTTTGTTTTATACCCTTGTTTAGGAGTGTTATCGATCTTAAATCTCGTTTGGAAAAAATCGTAAAACTTCCAGCAAAAGACATGAGGCTGTTTTATATTGACCAGGACTTAAAGGAATTACAAGGACCAGAAGAAATGAAATTTCCAAATAAACAACTTTACAGCTACAACATTAGATCTGGCGACGAAATTCTTATAGTTCAGAAAAATTGTTAACAAATCATATTTATATATAAAATATATATTTTATAACACTAACAAGTGAATACATTCTTTCAAATAAAAACCGATATCAAATATTGCTATGCCGATGCCGTCGCACAAAAATAAAATGGAAACAATTTGTTTGTAATGTATAGTAAATGCTCACAAGTCATAATAATGAAATATTCAACAAAACAAATAATTCATTTTAACAATAGCAAAAAGGAGACAAAAACACTAATAGTAAGTTCTTTTTAAAGTTATTAGAGAACATAATGTAGTTTGAGCAAGGAGTTTAACCAAATTTTTATTTTTGTTTTAATGGACACAAATATGATTAACACTTTTCAGATTTTCCTGGATACTGGATTGAAATGTAGGTAACTACGAAAACATTCAAATGTGTACATACAATTATATTGACTTCAAGAACGAGCAAATTTCAAGAAAAGAAAATAATGGTTATCAAAGTAAGATTTCGATGTCGTCAAAATCAAAATAGAAACTCATTTGAAGAATGATTACATATAATTTCGTGTTTTATTATCAAAACGTATTGACATACGGCCAGGTAAATATTGTTTGTTTTAAATTGAACGGTAATATAACTATTTTCATAGATCAATATTTTTTGAATTAAAAATTAATAACAAAAATTGAATTTTAACATATTTGCCAAACTCACGGTTACTCGATTATTATTTGTTGTAGTGAAATTAAGTTAATTTTTATTTTTAAAGCAAAAATTCAATTGTATTTTTGCTTATAAAATAGTGATGCAAGGCTATAACATTGCTAATGACAAATGCTTAAAAATATTTGTTAATTTTTTCCCAAGACCAGCCAAGTACGTTTCAGACATACTTTTGGCCGCTGAGCACACACATTTCCCGCCATAAGCTCGGGTTTTTGAGATATTCCTGTTAAAAAAAAAATAATAAATTTGGTTTTTTTCATGTAACAACGAAAGTTAATTTTTAATACAATTAAAAACGATCTTTAAAAGCAATTATCTCTTTTGTTGGTTGGTTTGTTTTCAGGCCTTAGGTCAATAAATGAAACAAGTTATTTTTGGTTTGTTTATAACACTGACATTTCGTCCATGTCAATGACCATCATCAGGTGTAAACCGAAAAAGATTACTCTTGTATAGTGAAAAACAAGACGGCTAAAACAAACAAAAAAGAACGTGTTTAATTTATTGACATACAACTCAAAATCAAACTAACAAATACATACTTCAAACAAGAAAGGTCACCTATTCTTCTTTTAATCTTTTTCTTCAAAATTTGGTTTAAATATTTTCAAAATCTTTAGCTGCGTTTAGTTATCCACATGATCTCATCCGGATTAATTTTTAACATGTAATTGCACATGGGATCTTGTTTTTATCTGGATCTGTTCCAATTTAGTTTTTAATCTGGCAGGTTTGAGGCTATTTACCATTTTAAATTATAGACGCATGAAAAATACATAACGTAAGAAAATAAAGAAGCGGGTATGTAATATTCCTGTCACGAAGATTCTGTTTCTTTTATTTATCTGATTTATCTGATCCGAATCAGATTCTTAGTTAGATGCTAGTCGTTTATCGTTTCTTCATTATTTTTGAGGTTGTAACAACACAATTTCCTTTTTTTTTCATTTGAATTTGTGAAATCTCTGAATGTACTGTTCCTTTTCTTTAAATTCCTTGATAAAATGTCCCCCTTCTAATAAAGGGTCAGTTGAAGGTCAAGTTGAAATTCTTAAGCTACATACATATAGACCATCGTCGTTTTCATCGTCCTTGCACGTTTTTCGTTATTGGCCGTACGCGGAAATGAAAATAAAAATCTAAATGGTAACACCAAACACGAAAAACATTTCTTTCTTTTTCAAAACTCTTTGAATTTTCGATGAACTTATTTCGTTGTTTTAATAACAAAGTTCGCCGAATGAAGAACGAAGGTTTAAATGCAGCTTTATTCATGGATCTCTAATAAATACAATAATAATATAGAGATCAGTGGTGTATTCGAAAGCCAAAGTTTTAAATAAGCAAATGATTAACTTACTTTTCTACTTACTTAGTTTTGGGATTTCGGGAGATCTTTACCATTTGTGAATCAGAACGGAAATCTCGATAGAATATTCCCGATTCCAAGCAAATTGATAAAAATCTGCTTTCAAACGAATATCGCGATAGGCCTGGGGTGGAATCGACTAAGGCGATATTTGATGGTTGATCATCAAAATAAATGGTTTTGCTCCAAGTAAGGTGATTATCAAATTGACTATCACATTTTTCCTATGGTTTTTGGGTGACAGCTATCATACATTTTGTATGATACATTTCATACATTTTGTATGATTTTTTTGAGAAAGATAGGTTTTGCCAGTTTCAGCTCCACATAAAGTCGAAAGTTTTGTACGAGTAGAAAAAAAGAATATTTTTCAAAGTTAAAATACAAAATAGGTGAAAAGCAATGTATACTTTTATTCAAATTTTCTATGCGGCGCAGTACGAGAAATGAAAAAAAAAAATACTAAAAAACATTAATAATTGCTCAGAATCAACTTAAGCAATAAATCAAATATTTTGGAACTCCCTAACCCAATGTTCCTAAAATATCTTCTATAGATGTCCATCAATGTTATTTTTAACATATAAATTATATATTTTTAGAGATCACTTTCGGCAGAACAAAGAAAAGGTGATAATCAAAATTGACAGTAAAAACAGTGACAATCAACTATCGCCTTAGCCGATTCCACCCCTGATTATTTCAACTTAGAAGATCATTTTGCATAAGGAATTTAATCGAATTCGCCCGTAATCCGGAATTTTATCAAAATATGTATGTTTTTTTCATTTTAATTTTTTTAAGGACAGATTTGTTATCTTGTCAAAATTATCAAAATTCCGTTATCAAAATTGAATGCATTCTATTATTGGCTAGTTCTCATCCATTTACAGATATTTAATTATGTATTTTATGGTTTTGAGTAATGGTACGTATACGACACAGTGAACCATGTTAATAAAAACTCCTTTATTGCAAAAAAGACGATATTTCAAATATCAATTGCAGTTGACAATATATTTGAAAAGTAAGATAAACATTAAACAGAGTTGGGTTAAAGTGGTGATACATACGCAACGCTCATTCTCTCGTAAGTGTTAAACTAGCAGCCGTTGGTTTCCCAAAAAAATTCATTCTCTTCCCTCTTTGTGATTGGCATATGCGATATTTGTTTTTATTCAGAGTTTCGTTAGACAAAGTATCGGAAGGCAAAGAAAAACGAAGTTTCGAAAGAGAAAAGCTTCGAAAAGATAAAGTTTCGAAATCCTCGGAACTTCGTTGCTTCTAGAGCGATTTCAATGATAAAGTAAGAAGTTTTAAAAAATATCAACAAATTGCAACTTTGTTGTTCTTTTAGCCGTTCCGATGAAATTCACGCAGGTGATAGCTGATACAAAATTTAAAAAGAAACAACTATTTTCAGCAGGGCGCTTAAAAAGAAATGTCAACGACTCAAAAGACACAACAAGCGGAATGCAATCAAATGATGGTCGTCTGTTTGACTAATTAATATCTGCAACCACACACAAAATATTTCTTGAATTTAAAAATGCATTTTTTTTGCTGATTTTGTTTAGACTTTAGCAACTGTTTCTAACAAAATATTGGAAAACTTGTCATTTATATATGTACTGGATGTGCTATTTATGTACATTAGGGTGGTCCTTATATCGGGTTTTTTAGAAATTCTGAGATGGATTGGCATCAATTGGCTCTACATAGAAAAACAAATTTCATAATTTTTTCAGATTTTTATTTCACCCCCTGGTCTCCCTATTTTCACTTTAAGGTACTAATTATGGGATTAGGGTGATTCTTATAAAAAGAAAAAAAAAAAACAAACTGAAGGTATAGATTAGATTTAGACCAGAAAAAATAGTATTGGAGGGGGTTCAAAATTTGGATCAAAACAGAAAAAAATTATTTAAAAAAAACGGCAACACGATTCCATTCTATAATATGCTCCCTAAATAAAGTTTTTATTTCAAATAGTTTTTGAAAAAATAATTTTTAAACTTAAAAATTAAAAAAACAAAAACTTATAATTTTTTAAGATTTAAATTATTTTTTCAAAAACTATTTAAAAGAATAAATTTAAAAAAAGCTAAGTCGTGGCATTGTAACTGTTTTGCCGATTTGTTTTAAATCATTTTTGTTAGACCCCCTTCCCATAGAATTTTTTTCTCGTCTGAATCTAATCCATACATTCTGATTTATTTTCGCGTTTTATAAGAATAATCCTGTACCCATAATTAGTACATACATAAGAGTGAAAGTAGGGAGACCAGAGGGTTGAAATAAAAATCTGAAAAAAATTAGGGAAATTGTCTTTCAATGTTTTGAATCGAATGAGGGCTATCCAAGCCCTAATATGCACATGCACATATCGTCGCTCTAAACAAGTGCCTGAATTTAACCAAATTCCTCTAGAAAAATATAATTTACAGTGCTTTGGCGCTGTGAGTTTAATTAGCTGTCGGTATCCATCGATTGAAATCCAATCAATAGTCCACACTTCCCTATTATTTTCGTTTTTACTTCTTATCATTATTGCTGAAATAGTAAGTGTTCTAAAGAGCTTAAAGGATAGAAAGGCTGTTGGGTCTGATGGAACTCCCACAGAGTTTTACAAATATGGGACTACGGAGTTGATAAACAAGCTTAATGTAGCGTTTAACCATATTATGAATACGTATTCCAGAACAGCTTGATGAATCTTCGTTTTTCCCAATCTATAAAAAAGAATACACGAGAAACCCCGGAACACTATCGTGGGATAAGTTTTCTTAACGGCACTTATAAAATATTTACATCAATTCTTCAAAGACGACTTGGTTCTTAGATTGGTGAAAACCATTTAATTAAAGAATTTTATGATGATACCAAAGCAGTAGTATGGAATGGAGAGGAAATGTCCGAATGGTTTCAAACCAAATCGAAAGTTCGTCAGGGATGTGCGCTGAATCATCTTTTGTTTTCACTCTACATTGAGGATCTTACCTTCTGTTTATCTGGATGTATCTAGTATGTAGGAACTTTAATCAAGGCACTCTCCTTTGTGGATGACATAGTCTTGTTAAAATATTTTCCGGAATCGCTACACTCAGAGAAAAAAGTCAGTTAAATAATTAACCTGGGCCCTGTTTAATTTACAAGGTGCATTATCCCATATAAAGTTACAGACATTTCAGAAATGTACCTGATTTAACCATAACTGAATATAAATTCCGAGGTGGAATCGGCTAAGGTGATTTGTGATAGTTGACAGTCACAGCACAATAGAAATGCTATGGCGTTGTGACTGTCAATTATCACAAATCACCTTAGCCGATTCGACACCAGTTTTAAATCAGCCTGGTGGCCTATATTCCCATATTCAAGTTGATTTAAGAAAATGACCTGTTATTTTAACATTAAATTCTGGTAAACAAGAAATAATAATGCTAATTTTAATTAAGTTCGTGTTTTTTTAACATTGCAGGTTATGATTTTCTATTTTACCACAAATCATGTTGAAGTAACATTTTATATAGTTATTTTTACAATGTTTACCTGTTGAATTTAACCTGGCCTTATATTAAGGAAACACTTTGCCAGTTAATTTCAACTTGACCCCAGTGTTAAAACACACACACACAGGCCATCTAAAAAATAAAATTATTTAAATTAAGATACGCACTCACAGAGGTCATCCCAATAAAGTTATTTGAGTTCAATCTGAACGCCTGTTAAAGTAGCACTCTTCCAGGGCTGAAACACACAGAAGCCATCCAAACAAAATCAGTTTCTACTTATTTATATTTGGCACAAGTTTTTTTTTGCAGTGAAGTGGCCCAGGGAATGCGTGCTATCTCCATGTGTGAGTGGTTCCCAGTTCAAAACTAAGTAAGCATCAAAAAGTATTTTTAAAATAGAATAATATACATCGTAATAGATTTCTATACTTGCAGAGTAATGCAAAATGAGCAGGTAAGCAGCGTTAGAGATGGGATCTAGACGCATGGATCCAAGACATTACAACGACTGGTTCCATGGTTGATTTAACATTGAATCGTGTTTAATTAACTAGATCTTCATGTTAAATTTACATGACATTGAACATTTTATCAATGTTTCTTAACTAGACTTTCATGTAAAGTTAACTAGATTTATAGGTAAAATTAGCTAGGTTTTCAGGTAAAATTTACAGTTTTACTATTTTAAGACAGTGTTTAATTTACATGATGTCATGCAGATATTACCTGCAACCTACGTTGATTTAATACGACGTTAAAATCAGGTATCTGGTTAAGCAGTTAACCTGATCTACAGAGTTAAAAAATAACAACCTAAAAATCAGGTATAATAAACCAGAAGTTTGGTTAGTTTTACCTGCTTTTTTCTCTGAGTGTACAGCTGATGATTAATCAACTACAAAGGTACTGTTATGCATGGAGTCTTAGTAAATCTTCAAGAATCGAGTTATGGTTTTTTTTAAAATGGTGAAGGACTAAATTGTCCAAATGAGAGGTGGTCTAGGAAATCTATAGGTGCCACATGGAAAAAAAATTTCGCCAACAAATACATTGCCCATAGTAGTAAATTTTGTGTTTTTGAATCTGTCCATGAATTACGCATCTCAAGTATGGGGCTACAAGCTGTATGAAATGGTGAAAAAACTTTTGAGGTTTTATATTAAAAGAATATTTCGCCTGCCTTCGAATACCCCTAACTACATTGTGATGTTGGAAACAGGGCTCCCCCACTCTTCATTCGCACATTAAAGTTAAACATAGATTATATAATTAAGGCTTGGAACATGTCAAATAAGAGATTACCTAAAAAAGCGGTGGTCATTGGTCGAAGAACAAGTTGGTATGCTGAGTGGTTTGAGCTTGCGCAGTTGTGTTGGATTCCGCTAAATTTGGATGTAGAAAACCTCAATGAATGGAAATTCGTACTCTACAAACTTGTTGAGGCTCAGGACGTGAAGTAAAGGGAGAGATATAAAGAAGAAGCTACCGGTTCCGTGCATAGATCGATATATAGTAGACTATGCTCTTTGAAACTAATTTTGTCCTGAGTATGGTATAGATCCAATATCTATGATGGTAATAGACTGCGTGGTGAGATTCTACTACTTAACTGTGTGCCATATAGAGATGATCTCTCCTTTTTATGTTATCTCTGCAATCTGAGAGTAAGAGAGGATGTGCTTCATTTCGTAGGAGTATGCCCGGTGTTAAAGGGAACCAGGAGATTTTTCTTCGGCTGAAATATTTTATCGGAGGAAGAGATAATATCGCATTTAAATGAAATGGAAGTCCCGATGCGGTTTTCATTAATTTTTAATCGAATACAGACAACTAGATGGCTTTTAAGTTTACAAGTTTTCGATTAAATTGACAATTACCAAACCTACTTTTTATTACAATTGTATTCTGGTAAATTCTGGGTACCGCCAAATAACTTACTGTACTTTGCTTTCTAGAAAGATATCTCCCCTATCTCTCCAAGGTTCGTAATACTTTTGGCACCTATATTTCTTTTTTTATTATTGATGAGTTTTGCCGCTAAAGAATCTAGATTCGACTTTTATTGTTAAAAAACAATCCAGGTATTAATAAAATATACCTTGGGTTTTTTTCCCTTTTGGCTTTTGACAGCAATTGTAAGAATTTGCAAGAAATTCCAAGTTAAAACACATATCTTATGTAAAACAATGGCGTAAAACTTTAGTTATCACCTCTACTGTAAGCTTTTGTTTGATTGTACATACGAGAGCATCAAACAAATCCAATACACACAAAACTAGGCTACCCCGTAATATTATCCCATCAACAATAACAACTTGTTGCAGCTGCCCTGCAATGCTCCAATGTCCAAACCTAAACCTCGTTGTGGGTGACGACTGACGACCGATGATGAGAAGATGGTGCGGTAGGCGCTCAAGCTCCTTCTCATTACCCGCCAGAATAACATGGTTGTTTACATTTCCCACTTTTCGATTCTGTTCTTTATTCTTCATTCCTTCACACTTATTTTTGGGCTATGTAGGTACGGTCGGCTGAAAGAAATAAACAAATGCGTGCAGAAACAAAATCGAAGCAAACATAAAAACTGGGTTGCATGCTAAAGCTGAGAATGAGAATACTCAGCGCAACTCTTCTGCATTGGAACGAGCAGCAATATGAACAACCAAGCTGAAGCGACGACGACAGGGCTCCTTCGTTTGTTTGTAGGTTGTGGCGGTGACACTCTGGTTGGAGCTAAAGTAAGAGGAGTTCAGGAACCATAGCCGGTGGGGATTGTTGCACAATGCACCAAATCTTGTGAGAACACACAAGATGCAATGAGTGGAGTTTAGTGGCAACAGCAACCGAAAGAGTTGGGGTTCATTTATGGCATTGCCTTGTGTGTGGATGTGGATTTGCTATGCACTATCTGGTTGTGTTACGAGTATTCCCTTTATTTTTGTTTTCTTCTGTGCTTCGTTGGTTCGGTAGGGTTAAATTGTTAAGACAACGAGAACACGAACACGGAGTCAAGCGAGAAGCGAATTGTTGGAGTTAAAGTGGATATTGGAGTCGGGACGGGACCCGGAGTGTGTATAGATGTGGTGGCGATATGTGAGGATGCCGCGGCCGAAGACGAAGACGACGACGGTGGTGCTTCTTTAACACCGTCACCGAAATCGTTAGTTACCAAAGCGCCGCGATTGAGAGCGATCGTGATTATTTCGGTTCTCGTTTTGTCGGAATTAAGACGATTTTGTTTATTTTTTTCTGTTCGTTTCATTTCAAAGTGTTTATGTTTTTAAATGGAATTAAAAACAAACCCGTTATGAGCGGGGTATTTCGGTAAATCTGATTTTGATTGTGGAATATTATCGGGATCATGTGTGCAGTGTTGATAATGGGGGAAGTGATTGAATATTGCCTTTGCGGTATCTAAAGTGGATAATGTTTATCAAAAACAAACATTGAAAGAGTTCGTTTTTTTTTGTGGATAGAGAACGTTTTGGAATAACTTTTTTGGTAGGTAAGTGGGTGATAATGATATAAAATTGTTGAATTATTATTAAAATTGTCCATTTTAGAACTTCAAAATGTATTTTATAGTAGGAATTTACAGTATGAAATGAAAAAGGATTTTTTCTACTGAAATACAATTATTTTTCAAGTTAGTGAAATGTTCAAAAAAATTTTTCCTACATACAGTTACTCGAAAAACTACGCATAGACAAAAAAATACGTCGATGTCATTTTAATATCGGTGGAAATAGCCAAGTTCAAGTGTTGAATTTTGTGTCAATCAAAACAAAATCTAGGTACTTTTTGAAAAAAGAAAAATAATTCAATTGGCGCTGCAGTTTGACTCGTTTCTTAAAAATCTACTTGGCTGTACTTAAAAATTTCAAATACCAAACAACTAGAGATATTCTGATTTGAATACGTACATTGTGATACCATCTTTTTATCTTGTTTTCATGATACCGACTTATGTAGATCGGTAGCAATTTTGGACTACCTTAGCTTACTACTTGACTGGTATTGTTATTTCGCAGAGATATCCTTAATTGAAATTTATAAGTTTTGCGTGGGAGTGGGTGGAGTGGGTAGTAATATTGGGGAAATTATACGCATGTATTGTTAAGCGAAGCTTACAATTGTTCAACTATATTTGCAAGAGAAAAACAAATTTTTAAAAGATTATAAATTAAAAAAGAACAAACAGACTACTTTGAAATATTGACATTTACTTGTTCATGCAATGATAGGTACGTATTTATTAGTAAAACTAGGAGGTCAATAATTAGGTAAGTCTGTACCTGAGTGGGTGCTGGAAATAAATGATCTTATGATTTTTAACCCAAACTATTTCTGAGTGATAGATTTCCATTTTATGGGTAGGTACACAATGAAACAACTCCCAAAAACATGATGGACATAACTCTCAAAATCCCAAAAGACTGCGCGCTACATGCCACATTGCTTTATTGCATGACATATTTATAACGATACTTTTGGATGACCCTATGTACTGTACATACATATATTTCAAGTATGTTTTTGACATCCAATTTTAATGATGTTTAACACTGGTATCACTTAAGAACGCACTTATCACAAAACTTTATCATATTTCAGAACTTGACTGCCCCTTAAAAAAATTATAAAAGTTATTTTCTTACCTCTAAAAGTTCTTCTTTTCTTTTCTTGTTTTTCATCCTTGGTATCTCCACAGCTTTCATGCAATATACACCATACCTTAACATAAATATGACCCGTAAATTTCGAAGAACTTATAATACGAAGTGACAGGAAAGAGGTAAGAGGTGGGATTCAGTCGAAGTTTTGGAAATTGGGTGCCTTCCTGAACCATCCTCTGTGCTTTGAATAAAATTCAGTATGTTTCTTCGTGGCAAAAGAGAGATGTCGCCCAGTTCGTGGAAGAAATATTTTCCAAGGGCTGCTTTTCTTGTTCTAGCTAGGCTGGGGCATTCACAGAGGAAGTGAAATGAGCCCTCCTCCACCTCTTGTCAGATGTGCTCATTCTGCTCATATATGGGTTCCCATTATATTATGACCCGTAAAGATTTCAACCAAGAAGAGACAATTGAGGTCTGCTTAGTTTAAGTAAATACTCTGTTTTGTTCTTTGAAGTATCTGGCCAAAGATTCCTTGAAATTCGACAGGTGTCAATTATAGACCATCTAACGTTTGCGGCCTTGAGGAAACTGAGGTAAACTCTTATATACATATTTTCCTGTTCCAGTGGAATGAGTACCCATGGAATAATTTAGATCGGTTCAAGTAATGAATCGTTTTTGGCCAGTTCATCAACCATTTCATTACCATTAAAGACATGGTGATCCGGGACCCATCAAAGGGTGATCGAATTTGTTACGACAGCAATCTTGATTTACAACGGCAATGATCAACCAGTTTTGACTTTATGACAATTGACGAAATGACTCTGATTGCCGCCTGGCTATCTATGAAGATATCAATATTTTTGTTCGTCAGTCCACATGAAAAAAGGTATTTTGCAGCCTCGCACACTGCAAGCACTAAGCATTCTGGCTTGGAAAAAACTCTAGAGGTTTGGGAGCTTCAAAGATCTATTAATGGGTGGATTATCTGAGAAGATGCCTGCCCCTTCTCCAGCGTCCGTCTTCGAACCGTCAGTAAAGACCGATGCATGATTAACGTTTTGGCCCCATTTTTTTTCCATATTTCCCTGGTCGGGATATCTGTTAGTGCAAGTAAGGGATCAAGTGAGAGGAAAGCTTCTAGGGCTTGCAAAGCAGGCCACCAAACCAAACAGGCGTACGCGTACGTCAAGATAGGCCTTACAATGGCTGTGTACATCCAATGAATGGTTTTGGGGCTGGGTCCCCATCTTTTGCCAAAAATTCTGCTGCATGTGTAGAAAGCTATTGCAGCTTTTCCCTCTCTTTATTTGATATTTTCTTCCCAGTTACCAAGATGTTTGGCCGTGCCAGTGATATGGAGCAGTGTCCCATTTATGGTGGGTGGATTTATATTTGGAAAATATTTCTTTTTCTTGTAAACAGCACCAGTTTAGTTTTAAGCATGTTGACATAAGTCTGCAGCTATTGGCCCAATTATTGAGCTTGTCAAGTGCTGTTTGCAGGAGCTCGCACAGAGTGGAAACAAATTTTCCTGATGCCATTACCACTATGTCATCTGCGAACACTAGAACTTTAACGTCGCTCTGCTCTAATCTAATTAAAATCTGGTTTACGACCTGAATCCAAAGTAGGGGAGATAAGATACCTCCCTGTGGCATACCCCTGCATGTCTTTACTTAAGGCTTGCTGTCACCCATTTCTACATTAACAATTCTAGTTTGAAGCATAGAGTAAATCCAGTTTGACGACAGAGACTAGGACTTGTCGTATTGCGTCATTTTCAACGTTATTGAAGGCCCCTTCTATGTCAAGGAATGCTCCCAAGGTAAATTCCTTAAAGTGGATTGATTTCTCAATCGTGCCAATCACTTCATAAGGTGCGGTCTCAACAAATTTGCCCCTCATGCATGAGAGTTCGGCCTGTGAGCGAACACTTTCCTTTAGTATTAACTTAGTATCGAATTAGGCGAATTTGTGCTCTATCAGCCTTTCTAAGGTTTTCAGAGGAATGGTAGATATGCTAATTGGTCTTAAATTTGTCGGTTCAGTGTGCGTGGGCTTGCCAGCTTTCGGAATGAAAATGACTTTAACCTCTCTTCAACTAGATGGAATACATGTAAGTGATGTTTAAACATCCTTTGAATATTTCCACTAGAATCGGTACAGTAATATCTTTGGAGCCTTTTAGCATAATTGGAAGTATTCCATCATGCCCTGAAGACTTCTACGCTGAGAAGAAGTCTATAGCTATCTACTATTTGAATGCCAATACTACTATAGGAGATGTATCAACGGTGCATCCTGGGAAGTTGGTGCTCATAAGTGACTCCAAGGTTTCAGAGCGAGAGCAGGAATCTGCCCAGGTTCCATCTGGTCTTTTAAGAATGTCAGAGAGTGTGGCCCATTCACATGACTTTTCTGAGCCTAGCAGCGTTATTTGTAGACTCTATGTCTGTACAAAATTTCCGTCTCACTAAAAATCTTTGTCTTACTGAGAGACCAATTTCGGTGGCATTTGATATTCAGCGTACGGTAGCATAACGTGTGTTTGCCTCTTCCCTTTGCTGACAAAAATATGGTGAATCTTTCAACAAAAACTATGAAGATGTAATGGAAATAAGAGAAATGCGAGACAAAAACTAATTCTTCGCATAAACTGATACACTTCTATAATTTTGACCAGAAGAATTCGCAGCTTTATTTAATAACGGTTGTTTATTTTTCAAACTACCATTGCAACAAAAAATGGATGTGTACCCGACTATTAAGGAATTGTTGTACGTCAAATTGTAACATTTTTTAACTATGATCGCAATAGAAAATTGACAAAACGGAAGTTATGCAATTTTCTTATTTGTACTACTATTATTTTGACCGCAACTGTATCAGTATTCAAATATTGTTATATTGAAAACCATTAACGTCTAGTATGTTGCTGATGTGAAACGAAATATATAGTTGGTCTCCAACGAAATGCTTACGAAAACAAAGCGGAAAAATATTGTCTGACAGTTGCACAAATTCCAAAAATTAAAATAATTGCAATTGCAAACAAGTCACAGGCAGCCAAGCTGTAATGAAAGAAATAATAATAGTATACATGAAAAACAGTAATGTCATTTTTTCACACACAATAAATGGTCTAGGTAATTAATTGTGTATGAAAAGAGAGTGTAGACTTCTCCAAATAATCTGCTACAATAATTAATTTCGCTCTTCGAACAGCATACTGCAGAACGAGAAGTAGAACTAATTTTGTTCGTTCATGATTTCTTTGTTTCGTCTCATTTCGGTTTTGTATAGGATTTTTCATTTCGCATCAGCAGCGTAATAGGCTTTAAGCGAAACAAATCCCATACAAAAATATACAACGAAATTTCAAATCAAAAAATTAGTTATACTTTTCGTTGTGGGGTACGCTGTTCCAAGAGCGAAGGAGCGTAGTAGTATATTATTTGGAGAAGTCTATACTCTTTTTTGGCACACATTTACCGTTTATATGACCCTTATTTCGTCCGAAAAATTAATTTAAATAACACTAAAAACCAATTGTTTTATTGCCAAAGTAATAAACTCATAAATAAATAACATTAAATAGCTCGAAACAATTTTATTTTCTAAACAAGTAACAAAGGAACACACACATTACATGCATCAAATTTCAGTCACACATCACGGGATCCACCATTTTCCACTTAATTTGATATATGCGCAGAAGTGAACAAAAATGAAAACGCTAATGATATTACCTTTAATATGTGTACTGTGACCAAACAAGGGTTTAAATAAAAAATGCAAAGCTTTTACTGGTGGCAACATTTTAAACATCCTTAAGTTCTAAACCATTTGTAAACTTTATAACAGTTTACCACGCTTAAGGCCAGTTCACATCAATGGGAATCGACTAATATTGGCTGATTAGCGATTTCGAAAATTAACAACTTCAACTATGGATTCATTGACTTAAATTATGGTTAACAAGCACTTTCGCGGAGTTAATAGTCACAAAAAGTCATTGATTAAAGATGATAAGCTGTGAACAAACTGGCCCTTAGTTATGACCATTTTGTTACTTGTATCATGCTCAACCTGTTTCTTTCATAAAATGCAACTGACTCTGACGTAAAAACTTTCCAAAAACATTTTTTTAAAGATGTGCAAATGTCTAAGTTTTCTGTGGATAGGATACGATAGTAAACAATCTAAAAGGTGTTGGAAGATTTTAAATTGATTAACTTGATTATAATTTCCTAAATTGTTTTTTAACTTAGTGTTATATTAAATTAGCTTGTATATCGTACTAAATCGTTTTATTGAATTTGTGAATTTTAAGATAGCTCACCACTTTTTTTATTAATAAGAGTTTTTAAAATTTCAGGTGGATTAATGTCATTCAAAAAATCAAATTACTAATAACGTCATTCATACAACAGCATAAAACTGTCGTAGACGTTGTAAAGTTTTAAACTTCGTAGTTGTCACAATTTGTATGGACATTTTCACAGATTGACGCAGTTTACAACTTTACTACGTTTACGACGACTGTACGTTGTTACATGAATACCCTTAATATATTTGCTGGATTAATTTATAAAGATTAATTTCCGATTAATATTTGTTAATTATTTATATTATTTAAAATTTTACCAAGTCGATCTATCTTTTTCTAAAGTTACCTGCTTATTCACAATCCCCACGAAAAAAAGAATTTGTCTATAAATTCAATTTTATTTTATTTTCAGTTTATGCCGGACATCTCTTAGGTTAAATGAAAAGTTATAACGGATATAAATAAAGGCATTGCTGTTTTCTGCGGTTTCTTTAGGGAGAA
Organism: Dasysyrphus albostriatus; assembly: GCA_946251815.1. NCBI lineage: Eukaryota > Metazoa > Arthropoda > Insecta > Diptera > Syrphidae > Dasysyrphus > Dasysyrphus albostriatus. The sequence continues at coordinate 95,246,140 of OX276336.1, forward strand.
AGTGTGCAGTTTAGCAGTTTTGAAGAAAAAAGTCCTCCCACAATTCCTAAACGTTCCATTATATTCGTACATTCGTACATATCTCCCCTTCGTGTTGTTGTGTTGTTTATTTGAAAAAAAAAAACAAAAAAATAAAAGTGCATAAGAAACGTGTACGGTCGAAGAAGAAAACAGAAAAAAAGATCTTACTAAACGCAAAAAATCGTGAACATTGGAATCTTAGAAGAAGAAAAGAGCCTAAGGATTACCTTTTTGCCATCTTCGACTCAAAGATTCTTCTCCCGATTTTGTCCACATCTGTGGTTTTAGTGCATCCAGAGTTTACAAACACTTATTCCCATCCTGATCTGAAAGCAGTTTCTTCTATGTTGCAATCATGACGGTAAGTTTTATAGTTCTCTTATTTCTCTCATTCTTTGTTTATTCTTATGTTTTTATCTTTTTATTTTATTTTGTGTTTTTAAACTGGTTTTATCGTGTGGAGCTTGGCTCGTTGGATTAAGTCTTGCTTTTGTTGTTTCAATTCCATTTGGTTTGCTGTAGTACCTACAAAAAAAAATTAAAAAAACAAACACCAAAATGTGAAAGGGATTTTAAATTCATTTTCTGTAACCGCCAAAAATTTAAAGCGCCATTATTTCATTTCGAATGACAGATAGCAATAATTTTTTCTTTTAAATTTGTTTATAGGAGCCATGTTATGATATTTTTTTTGTTGTCTGCGCTAATATACATGCCTACACTACATACTCTTAGGAACAACATTTCACAGTTATTTCCTGGACGTCGCCGTTATTGTCAAGTAGATTGCTTAATTATTCATATTATTCCTTGAAGATGGCACAGTCACAGGTGCGTGATTTCGCTAAAAGTATTTGAAGGGTTAATTTTTGGGTGGTATCTGGAGCCACAGGTTGCTCATGAATTCAAAATTTTGTCCGAGTATGTTGGGGTAGGTTGTTGAATAAATTGTTCACCAAAAGACTGAGTTAGCGCTCAGGTAATAAATAATCGCACCTTGTGAGGTTTCCCTTTAAAAAAGAGAAATGAGTTTTGAATTGGAATTTGCGCGAAAAGTTAAGGTAAGGTGGTAAAAGTTGAATTGCATAGTTAAAGTGAATATAGTTTGCAAAGTTTAAAGTAGAATAAAATAAGGATAAAGATTTAGATACGGAACGTGCCAATTTAGAAGAAGTAGATATATTATTATTAATGTAGGTGTTTGAAAAATGCACTAAAACTTCTAGTGACTTTGGTCTTTGTATGGGTATAGTAAGGTACTTTAACAACTTAGTTACATACATATGTACATACATGCCTTTAAATAAAAGAAAGAAAGATGAATGTCTAAAAGCACAGAAGTTTCTTAACAATTTTCAATGGAAACTTTCATTTAAGTTGAATTTTATCAAATGATCGAATCTATGAACTTCTTCATTTCCCTTTCACACTGGGAATTTTTTGTTGAGTACTATTTTAAACTACCGATCACTGTGCATATTTTTTGCTTTATACCTATTTAAAACATATTCTAGATACCGCTACAGCTAAAATATTTTGGTTTGAGTGAGCTTTCAGTATGGTGCCAAAATCTGACGCAGGGCCGGACTAGTAAATGTTATTTGATGAATAATTTTTGATAAAGCAGATAGCACCCGCCGTTGATTAGTTGTTCATTAGTTGTTTTCAATTTGATCGTGCTTCGTTTTCTATCTTCTTGAATGCTTTGCTAATTTGATATGAAGCACCTCGAAATGGAATAAAATCTTCTTATATTAAATGGTTTATTGCTTGATAATTTGCAGTTAGTTAGTCGTTGATAAGTTGTGACAGTAAAAATTTTTCGTGAAACCTTTAGCGGTAAAGAGGTAGGTTGTGAAACCCCTGCCAAAGAATTTTATTTTCGTAAATAAAATCCGTCAAAAAATAAGTCGCTGTGGTGGCCCCTACCGGCAAGCTAATGTGTGGTTTACCCTAAGTAAAATTATCCTTCGCCGGAAAAAAAATAGTCGGTAAGATTATGGCAGGATTTTTGGTCACATCTTGTCCCTTTAATTAAGACCAGAAAATTCCCAGTAAAAGTTATTTTGGAATAGACATTTCCTACTCAAAACTTTTCGGCCTGCGCCGATCGGAAGTTTTTACTGTGAGTCTGTTGGGATAATATTTTTTAAACAGTCTATCGAAATTAAGTTGAAATTGGCTTGAAACTTATCGAACATTTCAATAAATTAAAGGGAATTTAATTTATTTATTTTTATCGGTGTACAAGAAATAGTTAACCTTAACGATTTGAAAACATATGACTGATGTTGTCATGAGACGTGGACTTGACCTGTTTGTGATGATCGGCAGTTAGATCGTCGGAATGGGGGTATCTCGCACCCGACACTCAACCACACCTACAACAAAATGCAAATTAGTTGAGAGAATACAATTTTAATCCCTACCACACTTACAAGTAAAATCGATTTCTTGTAGTTTTGAGCGCATGTTCCAAACAAAAGTGCTCCATGGGAAATGTCTCGGAAAAAGAGAATAAGTTTGATGTCACCTATTTCTACTAATTAATCGAAAAATCCATTTTTTTGAACACTTTCTTGGAGGCAAGTGGCCCCAGAACAAACGTCTTGAATTTTCTATCAGCGAAAACAAATTTCTAAATACTAAGGCAATTTATTTATAAATCTGTTTTTAAATGTTTTTTTATCTCGCCTTGCATCCAGAAGGCCCTATTCAAGATCTTGAACCTATGTACAAATTTATATATGTCGTAATTCAGCTTTGGACTATTCTAAAAAACGCATTTTCAATGAAGCATCAAGGTAGAACTAAAATGATCGGAAGGGCATTGAAGCTAATGTCAAAAACCAACGAAAACTAGCTTTCCGTATCGTCAAAAGGAGAACAAACCCATACTGTACTTATCATTTATCCCTTTTTGGCATTCCTATTGTACCAAATGTCAGTTTTACCAAGTTGAGCTCGGGGACACACCCCATATCCGCGAGGAAAGTGGAACAAAACTTAACAAATACTTCACTCCGCAATTATAGCTTCAACCACGAGATGCAAGGCTCTCATAGATATCTATATGAAAAGTTAAGATGTCTTAAAGTAAAGGTATGTACGAGCAATTTTTTGTTATCACAACCAAAAATTCCTGTTGGCTTTTGGTCTATGAACATCAGTTTTAGAACCAAGTATTCGACAATTATTGAGAGACCTTATTGACGTTATTGAAAGAGCTCTTGAAAAAAAAAAACAAAATTAGTTCCACCAAGGTTACCAACAGGAGTATTTTGCCCGGAGACTCCAGAAATGCACTCCCATCTCTGGGCTCCGCAGGGTAAGGCCAAGATTAGATTACTGCGGGTCTTTTGCGTTATTAGTTTCATAAGTATGTATTATATTTTTGAAGGCATCATCGCTGAAACCAAAAAAATATTCTCATAAATGAAATGAAGATAAAGTATACTTACTGCCTCCTTAATAGTCTAAGAACCGATAGAAAATTTTGTTGCTGAATGCATAACCAAAATAAGAGTATGAAGGCTTGTACGTGCATGCACTTGGTATTAAATACAAAAGACTTTTTGCAACCGTGTTGGTGGCGAAGGGTTGAAAATAGCGGCTTTACAATTTCTTAACCTGGAGTACAATTTCATTTCCAAAAATGGAAAATGATGCTCTGTCATTTTAAATGAGTCCACAAAATTTAATTTTTACGATTCAATTAATAAAACTCATACTCATATTTTGGTTATGCGTTCGCCCAAAAAATTTGCTGTGAGCCATTGGACTATAACTCATTCTTTAAAAATTGGCCCAATTTTTTTTTGTTAAAAGCTTTTAGAATGACGCTCATTCAAATTAATAAAATAACCGCTTAACTTTAATAGAGGAAGAGAAGAACAAAGAAGATTTTATGGAAAACCTCTCCAGAGTGTCTTATTTTGCATATCAAAGGGAACTTTATTTAAAATCTGAAAGTTGTCGGAAGAAAAATACTTAAGTGTGAAATTATTGGCAGAACCCTTGGCACTAACATGTAAACAAACAAAATATTTATCAAAAAGTTATTTAATTTACAGTTACATCACAAACAGACCTCAAATATTCGCAGATAAATAAAATGGAAATTTGATTATTTTGAGTCCAATTGGTCATAGTGGTTAGAGGTAGTTAGCTGTGCACACCTCCAAAATGCATTGTTTTCTGATTTTTGTATTTATTACAGATTTTTTAAGGTAAAATAAAATTTTCTATATTTTCAAAATATGGAAGAAATCTTCGTTTCAAGTGAAGCCTATAAGTTTGGTTATTTTTTGAGTTTATGATTTTTTTAAGGTTTTCAAAATCCGTCGTTTCCTCCTATATCCGTCGAGTTATTCAGTGTGAGCATTCCCCTGCGTTTTATTTGTCAGAATCCATTTAAACTTCTTGCTCATAGCTGCTCACCCTATTTAATTTTTCTTTAGTACAACCTAAATTAATTTACAAAATCAGTCCATTTTTTGTTTTATCTAAATTTCTTGAGAAGTTTTCACGTTAAGGTATTTTTATGAAGATATTGGTGAAAGTTTTATTAAAATTGGTCCATTAGTCCCTGAGTTACGGACATATGAATCAAAGAATGTACTGGGCAATAGATTATTTAGTTCAGCAAAACTTTTTTTATTGGAATATCATTATTTTTTTCATAATATGACACCATTAAAGAATTAAATATCAATCAAATTGTATTCAAGTGCAAATGAAATAAAGTTCCGCTAGATTAGCAAAATAACGTGTTCCGGGCTTAGATTTTTCCGGATTTGGTAACCCTTAGTTCGTTTGTGTTTTTGGATGTGTTGCAATTGTCTGACAAGGTGTGGAACTTCAATTTCGAATTCAAATTAAGATAAATTACATCTGAAGGACATTCTAAAAGAATACCCAGAAAAAAGAATTTTCTTGTAGGAAAGCCACAGAAAGGAATATTCAAATTTCAAAGAAATAGTGGCTGAAGTACCACAAGGAAGTGTTGTGGGTTCAGTTCTGTTCTGTTCCCATGTTTGCAGTTAAACTAAAACGCTCTTAGTAATGTTTATGAGTGGGCAAAAATGGCGGGTAGCACTGAATGAACTTAAGTCAGTTCACGCGGACTTTACATACATATTAAAAATAAATAGATTAAAAATCTTTCTTAATACTACTTGTGGTCCATTTGCAAATATTGCAAAATATCTGCAAAAGAATCTAGGTGTGAAACTAAAATTGAAGCCGCATTAAAGTAAATTTAAGGATCCTGTCTACTTGGGAAATATTCTAAGCTCAGTATGGATTATCACTTAATTTTATACAAACATGTACAAATCTGTTAAGACTTATTTGCTTACAATACTTCGGGGATTATAAAAAGTTTCGCGCAAAAACATAGAAATTGGCTATTTGAACATTCTTATTTTCCAATTATTGATATTTTTGACAAATGGAATTAAAATCGCCCGCCGGCTGTACAAATCAAAATCTTCCGACCTTTTTTGCACTGAACGAAAAATCATTGTAGGATCGTGAAGTATGAGAGAACTCAACAGAAAGTTTCCTTCACTCGTTAATTTACTTTTATTTGTTTTTATTGGATTTAAAAAAAAAAAAACAAATGAATCTTATTTCGTATAAAAAGAATTTTTAAGGAAAACAATTCTGGCAAGGCCGAAAGAATCAAAACATCATTGCGTTCACGTTTTATCCCCGACGTTTACGAAATAAAAAAGGTTTCCTTGAACTATTTTCCTACAAATTCCAATATAGAACATACAGTTGCCTTAATTGGAAGGCAATTTTTCGACAGCTAGCCAACAAGAGGCTAGTAATTGTTCTTTTTTTCAAATCCCTTAAGTGTCGTTCCAACATTCTCATTTTCTCTTCTTTTCAAAAAAAGAACTGTCATTCTGATATCAATCGACAACATTATTTACATATGCTTGCCTGCCAGACTGTCAATCAAATCTTTACGTTTGTTTCCAAAACAGTGATCTTCTGTCAAACTTAAACTTCCTTGTAAGAAATATCTATCCATCTAAAAGTGTCGTCAAAATATGGAAATAATGTATGATCAATAGAAAATATCTACAAGATTTTAGAAAAGAATTATACAAAACTCTCTAAATCGTATTGTGATACAGATTCATTATTGTGATACTTATCAAGTAGGACAATCCATAACATGAACACTTTGTGACAGCTCATCATAACTCAGCTGATTGATTCTCTGACATCTGAGAGTATCTAATGAACATTCATGCGTGGAACCTTTTTCTTCTAGAAAAGTGTAACGACCTAAAGATTCAACAATTGCATCGTCAATTTGCGTAAATTCTCAACGTGGTTGTGTCGATTGTAAGCAATGATGAGCCTGGCGATGTGCAACCATCCGATATGCATCCATCCACTTCAGAGTCAACGTCAAACGTACGACTAGCAAGCGCGTGTGCAACGCCCGTCCACACTTCGATGCACGTACTTACTCGCGCATCTGTTGAAGCAGAACATTGACGTGCACATCGCACATGCGGTTTCTGGTGCTCTGCGCTGTGCAGCAGTACGAGAGAGAAGAGCAGTAGGTACGTGCCCTTTCCCGTCTCGAAGAGTCCGATTGCATGTTTCAATCTGCGGACGGATTTAGAGCATAGGCAACTCTTGCGCTGTTGAAATAAGAGTCGTCATTCCGGAAAAGTCGACTTCCACTTCTAGTGGTTTTGTAAATGAACTTGTTTTTGTAATCGCTTCTAATCAAACGATGACGAACGCGTATGCTCAGGATTTCATAATCGCTTGGAAATTGTGCTTTGAACTCCACGCACTGCCTGTTCATGAGTATAGGAATAGCAATAGGTATACAAAACAAATCCTTTTCTTATGCCACAAGACCAAGAGGAAGGTATGCATTTTGGTGATACTGTCATCCATCGTTTTACAAACTTGGAGGTTGATTTATGCGCGCCCAGAATGTGGAGCATAGAAAAACTTTTGCAGATTATATGCTCGTCTGTGAGATGGTTGGCTGTTGGAGTGCATTTGGCGGAGTTAATCTTTGCGGTTGTCGAAGGTAAAGTTTGCAATTTGCATCTTGATAAAGGGAAATCCGGTTTTGGTATTTATTTGGTTTGTTGTTCGGATATGGAGAAGACTTTTTTTTATCTGTATTTGCAAATCCCGTAGAGAGAGTATCAAGAGTTCTTGATACTCTCGGCGGGATTGGCATTTTTATTTTGTTCGTCTTTAAGTGATTTGATGTTCAGAGACAAAAGATGAAAATTGACGTAACTTTTGAATGTTTTTTTTTGTTTTAGGATGAAGGTGAAGTTATAAATTATACCTTTTACCTTTTACTTTTGAAACGTAGTATAAGTTTATAAAATCATAACAGAAATGGAATGCCTGAACTCTTCGGTGGATTTATAATATTGCTGAGGAAATTTGATGTGGTGACGAAACACAATGCATCTTAAATCTCAAATATTAAGGAGGTATTTAAACTTTCTTTTTAGATGAAATTCAATTATGTATATGTAGCTTAGGGTGGTCCTTAATAATGTCAATATTTTATTTTAAATGACTGACCTTTTTTATTTTTTACAAATAAATAGTGAAATCCTGTATAATTTAAGCTCATTATTTTACCGTTAACCTGTTTTTAGTGAGAAAACACATAAAACGTTCAATCAAATTTTGATTTTTATAACTTTAGGTTTTTATAAATTTTAGATTTTGGAACAAATGTAGTCAATTATATGAACAATTATTGAACAAAATTTTAAAATTATTATTTCTATTTATCTACTTTTAATTTATAAACAAAAAGAAAATTAGATTTTCTCAGTTTTCCGCTAGGCATTGGTCTAAAATGGAAGAAATATTCGGTTTCGATTCATAACAATTTTAAACTATAAATCTTGGATGAAGTCTTGGGTATAAGCTTACATTTCTAACAAAAATCAATTATTACCTAATTCAAAGCTTGATTAATATTTTGTATGATGGCCAAGAAATTGAAACATCAATTACAACTGAAACCTCTTGAAAAATATAGTAATGCATGAATTTTCTGCATATCTTGTGCTTAGCAAAAGTCCAGCTTTATCATGGCTTCATTCCAATAGCAGGCATGATCAGAAAGAAGCTTAAGACTGAATTGGACTCCCACTTTGAAACCGTATTTATTAACTTATTTTTCATTCTAACCACCGTATATGAAAACCATGGGTTCCTGAGTTAATTTTTTTTTTGAAAAACTAAAAAAGTTTTTTTTTTTCGCTTTGGTTTCTAATTTGAGTTGCAATGATTTCTTTTGATTTAGGGTCCCGTTTTCTTTAACTGACTTAATCCTTAGGGCTATTGAACAAACAGGAAAACTAGGGGAATAAAGTAACAAGGGAAGTACAAGGGTTGAATAGATTTTTTACTTAAACTCTTAAATTTTTTTGTTGAAAACTAAATTTCCTACATGATTCTAAAAAATTTAAGCAAAAAATATAAACTAAAATTAACCGAAAAAAACGAAGAATTTATTTTTTTTAAATAAATTGCTTATAACTTTTTTTTGAAACAAGATTCGTCTCAAAACATGCTAGAAACTAAAATTGAGACTCAAGGTGTTAATACAAAAAAGTAATTTTTATTCAAAATTTAGAGATATATACCCTCTCAAACTTAACCGTTCCTTGTTTTAATTTTTCGCAGAACTGCCCCGAAAACCTGTTTTTTCGGTACTATATTGCAGATTATACATTCGTAAACATATAAGAACTACAGATTTTGATGAAATATTATGATTATTGGGAGAATTTTAAAAGTAAGAAAGTCCGCAATTTTGTTTAACGGCGGCTAAATACTTCCAGACCTACAAACTGAACGGCTGGGTTGATTAATAGGTATAAGGCTGTCATGTACTACTAAGAAACTGGCTTCCGGGCAAAAAAAAATTATGACTCTCTTGACCCTCTTATGGATCAGCCATCAGCCGTAGGGGGGATGAGTCATTTAAAATAAAACAATGACCTTCTAAAAAACCACCCTAGCCTACTATGTACACTAGGGTGGTCCTTATATTGGATTTTTTTTGAAATTCTGAGATGGATAGGCATCAAATTTCTCTACATAGAAAAAACAAAATTTCCTAATATTTTCAGATTGTTATTTCACCCCCCTCGTCTCCCTATTTTCACTTTATGGTACTAATTATGAGATTAGGGGGGTTCTTATAAAACGCGAAAAAAACAATCTGAGATATAGATTAGGTTTAAATGAGAAAAAAATAGTATCGGAGAGGGCGGGGTCTATTTTCCCTCGTTTAGGCGGGAGGGATAATTTTCTCAAAATTTGGCTCAAACAGAAAAAAAAAAATTTTAAAAAACGGGAAAACTTACAAAGCCACACCTTAGCTTTTTTTTAAAGCCAGCATTCCATTCTATAATATGCTTTCTTAATAAAGTTTTTATTTCAAATAGTTTTTTAAAAAATAATTTTCAAACTTAATTAAAAAAAAAAATATGATTTTTAAGATTAAAATTATTTTTTCAAAAACAGTTAAAAATAAAAACTATTAAGAGAGCATAATATAGAATGGAATTGTGGCTTTTAAAAAAGCTTAGGCGTGGCATTGTACGTGTTCCCGTTTTTTTAATATAATTTTTTTTTGTTTTTAGCCAAATTTCTAGAAAATTACCCTTCCCACCTGAACGGGGGGAAATAGAACCCCTCTCCAGTAGAATTTTTTTCAAGTCTGAATCTAATCTATACGTTCTGATTTATTTTAGCGTTTTATATGAATAATCCTTCACCCATAATTAGTTCCTTAATGTGAAAATAGGACGACCGGTGAAATAAAAATCTTAAAAAATAGGGAAATTGTTTCTCAATGTTTTTAATCGAATGAGGGCTATCCAAGACTACGTCCAATTTTAGGACCCCTAATGTACCCTAATGTACATATTTAAAAAAATCACTATATCACCTAGAATCTCGAATAAAATATAAAAATCTTGTATGAAATCGTTGCTGCATATTTTGATGTCGAAAATATAAGAATTCCAGCTTCCATTAAAAAATAAAAACATTTCGTTACAATTTGTTACTAAAATACCAAAAGAAACACACTTTACACAAAATGCACTCCTGGGTCAATAGTTTTTGAGTATCTCAACTTTTGTTATTGTATTTTAAGTGGGTACCCGAAGTAAAATATCGTCATTTTCATTGTTCTCGTATCCAAGTTGTGAAATGTCATAAAAATCCATCTTTATTCCCGCTTGAATTTGTTCCCTTGGAAATTTGATTTCAAATAATCGTCGTTGTCGTTGTCGTCATCGTAGCTCCCACCATGCTGCCGCATCATCGAAATTCCCCACCAACTAACGCCACAAACTCTCATAACATAACAATTGCAGCAGTTTTCCTTGTGTGGTATTGGCGATGCTTCTTATAGTCTGTATATATGGGATCATCTTTTATCGAACTGGTTTCACACTGCTGCCATCTTCTCAAAACATTCACTTCAACAGCACACCACACCGACACGACACCACAATCCAAAATGTAAAGCATCTTAACGTTTCTCGTGTGTACCTCAAGCTATTTCGGTTTATTTGCTTCCATGGATGGCGTCACTATAGAAGTTAAACTTGGCGGGATGTGGGATTCCTGTTTTTTGCTTTTCCCTCCAATACTTCATCCTCCTTCTTTATCATTATTATAAACTTGTTGTGTGGGAAGCCAGGTAAGTTACTCAAAATGATTTAATTGTAACGGTATAGACCGCGTGCCCTGCAACTTATATCGACTTGAGGCGATTGAGTTTGTGGCGATAGGGGATACATATATCAAGAAGCACATCGAATAGACCGATTAAAATCGTTTTGCGAAGATTAATGGGGGCTATACTCATTGTAATTGGAAAAAGAATCACTTTTTTACCTGGTTTTTGATCATCGTTTCCGTAGTTTTTATTTCTTTGCATTTCCACAGATGATGTGGCTTGAAAGCTCCCAGCTAAATAAAAGATAAGCGTCTTTGTAATTATTTTATTGTATTCGCATAAAGTTACATACAGTGGTTGGCAAAATTATTTTGATCAAAACGTTTTTTGCTAACACCTATATTTTTATTGATAGAAACAAATATTTTATAATGTTATTTACAGTTTTTAACTTTAAAAGTTAAAAATAAAAAAATTAAATTAAAAAAATTGAAAAAACTATTTTCGAAAATGCACGGAGCATTCCATGCCAAGTCACCGAGTTTTTCACCCAACCCTCTTCGATTTCTCTCATGTTTTTATATGTTGTGGCATGTATTGAAAACAACTTGAACACCAACTTTCAGCCTTATATTCCTAACCGGTATTAAGTAACCGATTTTTTTTAAATTCTTTTAGTTTTAATTATGTTAATAATGTACAAGTAATTAATATCGATATCTTAAAAAGTAGGGTATCAATTTTTTGGTCTCTAATTAATCGAAATAAAACTAACCCAGTTATTAACGTTTGAAAATTTAAATTGTCACTTTCTAAAAGTGCGACCCCTTCGATAAAAAAAAATCAAAAAATCTACTCTTTATCAAGCAACTTTAAAGCACAAAATAATTTTGTGACCGCAATATTTTTTTTCAATCTTTGAATTTTTTTTTCTGTTTTTTTTTTTTAGTAGGTATTTATCTATAATTAAATTTTAATTGGATACAGTAATCCTTCAGTTATATTTTAGGACATGATTCTCGGATATATTCTAAGAAAAAATCGTGTGTGAGGAAAACTCTATCTCTCTCCCCCCTGAGGCAAGAGGGCAATTTCTGAAAAAATTACTTTCAATTACTTTAAAAAAAAGTGTTCTATAGTTTTACTCTATTACTTAATTTGTTTTAACGAATACTTTTTGAGGAATAAAATTGCAAAGTCAAAATTTAGAAAAAAGTTTCTTAAAATGGATATTTTTGAAAATTTTGGTTTATTAAGTGCTGTGTTTGTGTTCGATATTCAATGCCGTTATAAATTTTTAGTCAAACACCGAAAACCAAATGAAAAAATCTTTCTTATTTTTTGAGAAATTAAAACAAAATTTTGAAAGTTTTTTTTTTTTTTAAATCGAAGGGGTCGCACTTTTTGAAAATGACGATTTAAATTTTCAAACGTTAATAACTGGGTTAAATCAATTTCGAATAATTTAAAAAAAAATTTTTGAAACTAATATTGAAGATAGAAAAAATGATACCCTATTTTTTAAGATTCAATACCGGTTCGGAATATAAGGTTGAAAGTTGGTGTTCAAGTTGTTTTCAATACATGCCACAAAATATAAAAAAATTAGTGAAATCGAAGAGGGTCGGGTAAAAAACTCGGTGATTTGGCATGGAGCGCCCCATACATATTTACATATGGGGGCAAAAGTACACATTAAAAAAAAGCAAAAGGGGGGTTATAATTCCCTCCGCTTGGACGGAAAGGAAAATTTAATAATAATAGGGTTTAAGAAAATTATATGTAAGGACATGGATATTATGAGAGAAAAATGTTTGATAGCATGAAATACGATATTTAAATTAGACAAACAAAATTTGTTGAGAGTTTGAGATGAAAATAAAGAACCCATCTTAATTCTTTACTGAATATGATTGTATGGACAGAAAAAAATTTAAATCGTTGGAGCGGTTTTCTTAAAAGAGATTTTTTTATATTTCAAATTCTTAAAAAAAAATTAATGAACATTTTTTGTATGCAAATCTTAAGTATTTATTAATAAAAAATTGAATTTCAAAAAAAAACTTGTCAACCGTTTGAAATATCGAATGTTTGAAACTTTTTTTAAAAATTCAAAAACTTTTTTTTTTAAATTTTGATATGCCATGTTATTTAATCTTATCTGAAATTTGTACATAAAAAAATTATCTAAATTCGTTCAGCCGATAATGAGAAAATTCGAAATAAAAAAAAACACGTTCTATGACAGGTACTAAATAGTTGCTAAGTCCAAAATTTTATAATTTTTTGTAGAAGATCGTATTAATTTACGTAGACGAAAAAAGTTTTATCAAAATCGGGTTTTCCGGTTTTTCAACTTTTGTTTGAAAGGTACCGTTATTTTCTCATATCTAAAATTTATTCTAAAAATATTTAAGACAGTACTAAAAAACTCTTAAGTTTAGTTTCAAAAAAATCTATGATATCGTTTTCGAAATATTTGATTTTCAAAGAAGCTTCTGCAAACAAAAAATTATAGAGAAATCAATTATACCGTTTTGAAAAAATCGAAAATTAAGAAAATGGTTCTTTGAGAGGTACCATTGACAACCAATTTTTCAAAAATGGTCTCCCACGCAAAGCAAGCCTTTATTAAAAGTACACAAAAATATTTGTAGTTTTTGGAAGCTTCTGCAAACAAAAAATTATAGAGAAATCAATTATACCGTTTTGAAAAAATCGAAAATTAAGAAAATGGTTCTTTGAGAGGTACCATTGACAACCAATTTTTCAAAAATGGTGTCCCACGCAAAGCAAGCCTTTATTAAAAGTAATTTTGTGTTTTTTTTTTAAAGAAAAGTTGTCGAGCCATTTTTGAGAAAAATACGATTAATAAAAAAATAAAATAATTGTACGGTAGCTAAAAAGCTTGTGGGCATAATCCCCAAGAACCACTAAGTACCAAGTTTGAAGAAAATCGATCGGGCCGTTTAGACTATAGACGAACAGACAAACAGACAGACAGAATTGTGTCACCCACTTTTTTGGTGTTCTCTTTTCATCGTAATGTCATGTTTGATTGTTATCTAACATTTTTTTTTTGCACGAATCCAAAACTTGCTTTATAGTATCTACCTATATCGCAAGTAAAAAATGACTTAAAATGAAAAAAAAAACATATTCAGCCTTATTATGAGTTTCACATGGAAAATATTTCGGCAGAAAAATCTTTGTTCCCCTAGAATTTGAAAAGCCATTATGAGTTTTGCCTGATTTTCCCTTGGCCTAAAATAAAAATAAACTCTTGATTTCGAATACTCACAAAAAGAGGAATTTTTGTTTTTCGGGTGAAACTCACAATAAGCGAAACGTGAAATGTCAATTTTTCACGTTGGAATGTTGTTTACGTGAAACTCACAATAGGGCTGATTACAAAAAACCGCAACACTTACTATTATTTTTAATTATTTCGGGGTTTGAATGAAGCCACCATTCCACAAATGTGATTGTTTGGTTTGGAGTGAGTTATGATAGCGTTACTGACCTTCCCTTTGTGAGAAAGGGTTCAAAAAGTCGGTGAAAGTTTATCAATCAACTGTTTTGGAGAAGTTGTCAAGTCTCTTAACCAAAAAAAAAATAAATAATATTTCGGGCTTCATTATTTCATCGGATGATGGGGAGCTAATATGTACAGGACCCTTTATATTACAAGATGTGGTCATTTAAGAGGGAATAGCTTCCTCTAAAATATTGAGTCACAGAAACGAGCCCTTGTTGAGTCATAGAAGCGAGCCCTTGCTCATGTAGTGGACGATTTACTAATGAATGAGGTGCGTGCTGCGATCCAGATCGTCCCAGATCGTCCCAGATCGTTTTTTGTAGAAAATGGTGGTCATTTCAAATGATGTGTTTTTATAAAATGTTGCTAAGTTTAACTAATAAAATTTGTATGTGTCAGTACTAATGACTATAGACTAGGTAGGTATATCAATGGCGGATAAGTTAGTTCTTTTTATTTTTAAGTATCTCAAAAAAACCTGAGTCAGAAAATGTCAGAAAGGAAATATAAACTTTGTTTAAAAGCAATTGTCATATTATCTTCTCTACTGTCATACTTGATTTATATCTCTCGTTAAACTTTTTTTAATGCCAGAAAAAATTGAAATAATCATGGGCGTTGACTTGACATCACATACAATTACATAAACGTTTCTCAAAACCCTAACAAATTCCCCGTAAGCCCAAATAGATACACAATTGTACAATGTACATATCAATAGAAAGCAATTTAACAATTTTCTCGACAGTTATACAGATAAGTAAAACAACGAAACAAATCATTATAAGAAAATCCCGGGTCGTTAGTTAATGATAATAGCACCATTTTCCATTCTTGCCTTCAATAGTTAGGAACAAAAAAATACTATTCAAATCTGAACTGACAAAAGACTTTAACATCGAAATGAGATAACAAATACCTATGGGTTTAAAAAAAAAAATAAAATGATGAATGACATGTTTTGAAATTGGACCTGTGAAATTTGTTTTCTTTGTAAGTGATAACAGCGATGCTCTTGGATAGTACGCGTAAAACTTTTCTGATAGCCATTACTTCGTTCAAGTTATTAGCCCTTTGTATTATTTCACAGAATATAGGTGAAGGTGCTGCTTTCGTGAGTATTGAGGAGGAAGCCAAGAAGATGGGTTTAACGGTGAATGAAAGCAAGATCAACAAGAAAGGACACCCAACACCGACATCTCGGTCAGAACGTCACTATAGACAGCTATAATTTTGTGGTGGTCAGAGAATATGGGTACCTAGGCTCCGCTATAAACTCAGCGAACGATACCAAACGAGGAATTACTCTTGCCAATCGCTGTTTCTTTGGGCTAAGAGGGCAATTTAGAAGCAAAGCCCTCTTTCGAGCAACTGAAGTGTCCCTGTATAAGACGCTTATCACCCCGGTCCTGATGTATGGAGCAGAGACATGGACGCTATTAACGGTAGAGATGAGAACGCTTTAGGCTGTTTTGAGAGGAAAATTCTCCGGATGATTTTTGGTCCCGTCTCATAAATGGGGAATGGAGAAGAAGATACAACCACGAACTGTACGGACTGTACTGCGACGCTGACCTAGCCAGTAAAGTGAAAAGCCAAAGAGTGAGATGGCTGGGTCACCTAGAGCGAATTGACAACAATGCTCCGACCTGAAAAGTCTTTGAATCCAACCCCGTGGAACGGTGCAGTAGAGGAAGACAGCGCAACAGGTGGTGCACGCAAGTGGAAGACGATCTCAACCAACTTGGCGTGCGAAACTGGAGACAGCTAGCTGGAAACCGAGCTGGCTGGAAGAAGCTTGTTGGTTGAGGCCCTGGTTCACCCCGGCCTGTAGCGCCACCTTAAGTAAGTAAGTAAGGTGTTAAGACGTCAACGAAACTCTTATTTAATATATGAAAGAAATGATGATTTTATTATTTTTTAGAGCTCATAGGCTCTCCCAAATCGACACGTGAAAAATTCACCCACGACAGTGTGTTGTAGTTGTGTAACTGTCGTATTGTCATTCGTTGCTAATGATTCGCTATGGTTTTGCGTTTGTTTGAGAAAGCTTTATTATCTTGACACAGTGATGCCAGATGAGATTTATAATATCCCAGCAAATTAAAACAAAATCCCACCATTTTTGTACTGGAAGGAAAAAAACTCATAAATTTTTTTTTAAATTTTGTCCCACAAAATAGTGTTTTCGAGTGAATTTTCGAAAACAGTAAAAATACGTCAGTTTTCAACTACAAAAATAGGTTACTAGATAAGTTTCAACCTACTTGCAATCGGAAAGTGGAGCTGGTAGATAAGAATCTCACCTATAAGTACGCTTTTTTTGGTCCTCATAGAGGTGTAGGTTTTACATACCTACCCACGGAAACATTAAATTTAAAAAAAAAGTTTTCACCTAGCACTTGAGTCCAAATGGCTCGTCGAAGAAAAAAAAAATCAAAAATACAGATTTGTACGAAATTATGTATATTTTTTATTGAATATTTACTTTCCAGAAACCTATGAAATAATAGTTTTCTTGTCATAACCGAAAAACTCGCAAAACGTGAATTTTTGTATCAGTTTTTGCATTTTTTTTCCATGTTGCGTCACGATATTTTAGTTTTAAACCTCAGATTTGGATTCAACACCCCAAAAACATAGAGCAGGAAAAAAATCAAAACTACCCCATAATTTGCATGCAGTAAAAACACAATATGGCCGAACAAATTTTGTTATCAAAATATCATTCTGAACTATTCATTCTAAACAAAATAATAACCATTTGGAACATATTCGAAAACCGCTACCTTTGAACTTAGAATAGAAAATCGCCTCAAACTTTTTGGTCTTTGGCAAATATATATGACAGATATGATTGTCAAGCTTGAATAAAATCTCAAATTAGATTTTTTTACGAATGAATAACTTTTTTTCCGCCCTCGATAGCATGATGATTTGAGTACTTACTAGCATGTGCGACAGTATACTTCTACGCGTCTGCGTGGAGCATGCAATGCTTGCCATTGACTGACGATTAAAAATAATTATTTCAAATGCAAACGTTAATAATAATTGACATCGATATACGCGTTTGTAAGTTGAAAGAAAGCCAATGTAGGTTAGGCTCGTGGGTCAGGTGCCCGACATTATCAAGAGCTTCATGTCGAAACAATAACATTCTACATATACCTACATATTTATCGATGAAGGTTGGCGACTACGATGACGATGGGTAATGAACAATGGGCGATAAAATATGAAGAATGTGAGTTTCTGTGATAAATAAGTTGCATAGTTTGTGCTGTTTATTGTAATTCTATTGAAAGACATAGACTGTTGTATGTCTTGTCTGTTTTTTATTTTAAAGTATCTTTACTTTTGGCGGCACGCGGTAATACATATAATTATAATGAGTACGGCATTAATTTTGCATAGTGCAAAAAAAATGCCAATTTGCAGCCTTACTGCAAGTTCCTAGCGTTCTTAGTCCATGGGATACACGATGTGACCTGCTAACTTCACAGTAAAGTAAGCAGGTCAGTATGGAATAATTTTTAATTTTTTCAATCATAAGACTTCAAATTCGGATCCTTACTGAAGGCATAGTCGGCTCCTCAGATACTCGATATGACCTGCTTTCGCCACTGTGAAGTTAAGAGGTTACTAATTGCACTCTCATTTGGTGTGCTGCCAAATCGGGAGTAGAACTTTAAAAAAATACAGAAAAACTGCAAATCTATGTCAAGGTCTCCTTCTAGGTAAAATTTGCTCTGCTTACTTTACAGACATAAATTTACAGAGCCAATTAACAATTTAAAAACAAACCTGTTGCCAACAGAAATGAAACAATATTTGTCAGTTATACTTTTAAATGAAAATGTCACTTGGTTCAAATATTAACACTAATGCCAGACGACATTGGCAATTGGGCTGACAAAAAAAAACAAAAACAAACAAAAAAAGATACAAATATTATTGTTTCAGAGCAACATTGTGATCAAAACTCACACAATTTTTTCGCCATAGTCTGCGAGATTTGTTGTTAAAAGCTGAGCAGGGCCGGACTAAAACGGGTTGTTGTCCTTTGCATTGTTCGTTAGTTTCCTTAGAGAGTTGTTGACTGCACGGTGTTAGCTAGAGCATACTGGGCATCATGCCAAAAAAAATGTACAACAATTTTGAACCTATTTGTATTGGCCCAAGGCACCTATTGAGCTTGATTACACGATTCGTGTTTTCGTTCGTTTCGTTTTTCGCCTTTTTGGCAGATACGTACCTTCGTGATTACACGCAAAAAATATGAGGTTCATTTATTGAAAAATAGACAGTAATAATAATTAAAAATATTTTTAAATAGTTTCTTCTTCAATCATATATCTATTTATTCACGAAAAACAGTTTTAAAGTTCATTACTTATAAGCATCCCCCGCCTCTACTGGTTTGTCAAATCTTAAACGTCATAGTTCAACCAGAAAAAATCTCAAAATTTTCATACGTGCTTTCGTTTTCATTCATTTCCCCTACATGTCTACACGCCTCACCCAATGTGTCAAAAAGACGAAACACGAAATGACCGACAAAAACGAATCGTGTAATCAGGCTCATTGAGTCATAAGTTTACCTAAACTTAAATACTTATCTATAAATAAACCTTAAAATGGAAAAAAATATTTTTGCATGCAAAAGCGTTTTGATGCACAATAATTTTTGTATACAACAATATAATTTTTCTAATACGAACACAGTTTCCACCATGATTAAAATGAGCTCACTTCGGATTCACTGATACTATTTTAGAATTCAACCGCTAGATATTTCTTTTCTTGACTGGACTTGCTAAAAGAGTAGGTACTTTACCTTACCATTTTTCCAAAATATTTACATTTTAAGTTTAATGATAAAATATATATAATATATAAATCATTAACCCCCAATTTCACAATGGGTGTTAAAACTCCACTTTTGGTTTAAATTTTAGTTCAGCTGAACAATTGAACTCAGTTCAAGGTTTAAATGAGACTGGTGAAATTCAAGGCAAGAAACGCTTTTAGAAACTCCTGTGATAGCTACTTTCATATGAGCTCATCGATAGATCCAGCCATGATGCTGATTTTGTGTTCTTCTTGTTTCTCCATACGATATACTGAATACAGCCCGAAAATTTGCTGTCATCTAATAAACATGACAAAAACGAAACTAGGTTAACATTAGACAAGGACACCCTAACTTTATTAGAATTGTTGTTGTTGTTGCAGACTTTGCGAATAAAACTCGTAATGCATGTATTAAATTAAGTGAATTTCTTTTACACATTATTGCGGTTGACAAGTAACAAATGGATTTATTTGTCGTGAGGAGCTAAGATGAATGCATTCATTTTTGAAGGATTTTTGTATAGGTACTTCGTAAAGATTTTACTGCCATTTATTATTATTTATTTATGTACTTGGAGGTATTAAGGTTATTTTATTTTGAGAAATGAAAAGTATAGCTGAAACAAAAAACAGTAATCAGTTGATTATTCCACCATTTTTGATTCAATTTGTTATTATATATAAACTTTTGAACTGAATTCATGAGGCAAACATGTTCGAATTGTTTTTACACTTTCCGATTTGTATGAGTACTATCTGCTGTAGTAAAGATCTCTTCACATAGGATTTTGAAAACTTGCCAAAGAGCACACTTTCTAACAAACTTTTTTCTAAAAGTTTTTTTTTGATTCAAAAAATCAAACAAAGGGATATTAAAAAAGATAAGACTTGTGCCTAGACCTAGCAACATACCAGCTTAATAATTAAGACAAAAAAAAAACCGATATTCTAACTGGAAGGGCGAGGTCCTATTAAACAAATTGAATTGCAAAAACAATCCAAAGTCACTCTGTGAAAATTATTTTATTTTCAAACTATATTTTTAATACCTAGAGATGACTGAATGAAAAGTAACAAACTGTTTCCAATTATCAAAAGATTTAAAAGAAAATTTCAAATAAATCATTCGATTAGTTCAAACGTCGAAGGTCTTCTTGACTTCAGAATATCATGCAAAAAATTCAAGATGTCAAAATCCATATTTGTTTTCCAGAGTTGGGTAGTAATTATTACATTTTGTAATTGATTACAATTACATGTAATCAGTAATTGAATTTTTCAATTACAATTAAATGTAATTTTTAATTGAGAATTTCCAGTTATTAATAAAACAAATAATTGAAAAAAGATATAATGATTACTTTTTTTTGTAATCATTACACGCAAATATAATTAATTACACAAAATATCAATTAAATTTAACAAGATGTGAAGGATAAATTTTTCCATATCAATTAGCAGGTTCATGTTAGGCGGCATACATTATACAGGGTGGCGCACGAATCGTGCTGCAAAAATAAAACGTAATAACTTTTTTTCTGTGTGAGTAATCGGCTTATTTTTTTTTTATTTTGTAGGTTACTATTTAGATTTATAAAAATGGATGCTTGGGATACGGAGAAAAGAATTTGGATAGTGCAACGGTACCATGCTTTGCAGTCCGTCATTTCCGTCCAAAGGGAATTTAGGCGGGAGTTTGGCGGTAATCCCCGGAGTAGATGGACCATTCGCACGAAGGCCGTACCATCGAGATGCCAATGTTCGGGTTCAGGATACAATCGCAGCAGTAGCATCTGCAATACAGGCCAATCCGAGCGTTTCGACCCGAAACTTATCGGGGCAAATTGGAGTTAGTAGACGGCCATTACAACGGATACTTCATGACGATTAAAACTTGTTTCCGTACAAAGTCCAAATTACTAGCAAGTTAAACCCTCAGGATTTGCCTGTTCGCCTGGAATTTTGCCAAAAAATGATATCAATGGCCGAAGAAGACAACACATTGATCAATTGTTTGTTCATGTCTGATGAGGCCCATTTTGATCTTAACGGCAATGTAAACAAGCAAAATTGCCGTATATGGAATGAGTCTAATCCAGAAATGCTCAATGAGACGGAACTGCACCCAGAACGAGTCACTGTGTGGTGCGCAGTTTCATCAAGGTGTATTGTCGGGCCGTACTTCTTTGAAGAAAACGGTGTAACCGTTACTGTCAATGGGGACCGTTATTTAAAGATGTTGAAGGAGTTTTTTTACCCAGAACTGCGCCGAAGACGTATACCATTCAACAGCGTTTGGTTTCAGTAAGATGGAGCAACTGCACATATAGCCAGACCAGTTATGGCGGAGCTAAACAAAAAATTGGCAAACAAATTAATTTCTAGGAACTCCACTCTTCGCTGGCCCCCAAGGTCACCTGACCTGACTGCACCAGACTTTTTTTATGGGGTTATGTCAAGCAAGAGGTGTATAAAACGAAGCCCAGGAACTTAACTGAATTAAAGCAGTCCATAACGACAATAATTGAGGCGATCCCAACTTCAACTCTTCAGGCCGCAATGAATAATTTTTTGATCAGGTGCCGCATATGCGTGGGAGAGCGTGGGGGTCATTTGCGGTCTATGATCTTTAAAAACAACTAACTATTTAAAATAAAATTTAATTTTCTAACCAATAATAAAATATAAAATAATAAAAAAAAAAATAAATACATCGATTAAAAAAAAAGTTATTTGAATTTCTTATTGTAGCACAATTGGTGCGCCACCCTGTAGATCATAAGAAAGGTTTTATCCCCAAGATGTGAACAAGCAAAGGATATAGCTTGTTAAATATAATTGATATTTTATATAATCAATTTCATTTGTGTGTAATGATTATAAAAAAAAAGTAATCATTACAGTTTTTTTCAATTACTTTTTTTTGTTCAATCATTCTTTACCAATTGCATGTAATTAAATCAAGTAATTGTTTTTTTGTTTCAATTACATATAATTTGTAATGGAAATTTTTAATTACAATTACATGTAATCAGTAATTGAAGGTTTTCAATTACAAATTTCATTTACAATTGCAATTACATTTGCATTTACATTTTAATGATAACTAACCAAATCTGATGTTGCAATGTGATCTACGAAAAAATTTTGCTGCTTTCATTTATTTTTCTTTGTTTAATCATTATTTTAGTAATAAATCTACAACCTAATTTTTTTCGGAATCAACTTAAGTGCACTTAAGCTGTCTTTCCTTTGGACCTTCAAATGTTCAGTATTTTTATGTGAATATAAAAATAAAATAAAAAAAATATCAACTCTTTTTAAAAAATTAAATTGAAAATTTATTAAAAATTCAAAAATTTTTGTTTGAAAATGTTGATATAAATATTTTGATACTTCATCTTATTTGAAATTTGTATATAAAATGTAAATCTAAGATGTAAGGTGAACATAAAAACGCAAATTTGAAAATAGAGCTATCATGTTTTTCCCAAATACATTTATATATTTAGAAAGGTTAAAAAAAAAGTTTACCATGTTCATAAAATTTTTCTCAATTTTTTCTTGATTTTTGGAAAACATACTTCTTAGGTCAATTTTTGACCCTTTTAATTTTTATGTTTTTAATGAAGCGGTTTAAAAATCTCAAATTCACAGCACATGCATACATAGATAATATACCTAACTTTGAATTTCTGAGCAAAGTTTTGATTTTACAAAATAGCGTTGAACCGAATTATTTGAATTTTATACGATTAAAAAAAACACAAATAAACACTAAGGGAGGGCATACTACCCCCCTGCAACCCCCTGCTTGTTCTCACTATAGAATTTGGGATAAGTGCGAGGTTCTGTGTATGCAGAGTTTCTTTTGCATTTAAAGAATAATTATGGCTTTAAAGAAACTTTGAACTCTTTATTTTTCAACTACACAATAATACGAAAGTCCTTTTCAAAAGTGAAATAACGCCGAATTGGCATTATCTCTCTTGGCCAAAGTAAAATATGGCCAACTATTTGAATTGGGTGTTATACCTTACACTTTTCCAAAGTGAAATAAGGCCAACTTTCAAAAGTTGGCCATATTTCACTTGGCCTTCTTTCACGGCACCGTAATTCATATGTAACGAACAAAACGGACAAAATTGCCATGTTCTTATGAAGATAGCATACAACCTTTACAAACGAGCAATACTTGACTGAATTATGTGGTTATTGACATTACCTCTCACGTTTCGAACAATCTAGTATACCAATATTTGAAGTTTTTACTCGCGTTCATTTGATCACTGATGGCACTCACTCACTCGATCACTTACGCGTTAATTCGACCCCTGAAAAGATTGTCCTTTAGTATAAAACCTATAATGAATGTTTAAAGTTATGTTTCTACTTTTCAGGTTAACAAAGTCTTTTTTCTTAAAATTCAATATTTCGAGGGTACAACTTACCTCGAATTAAGTTTTTTTTTTTGGAGTAAAATAAACGCCATATAAAAGTGTGTCAATTATTCATATCCTTCCATTTAATAAAAAAAAAC
This sequence comes from Dasysyrphus albostriatus, assembly GCA_946251815.1. Taxonomy (NCBI): domain Eukaryota; kingdom Metazoa; phylum Arthropoda; class Insecta; order Diptera; family Syrphidae; genus Dasysyrphus; species Dasysyrphus albostriatus. The sequence goes on from OX276336.1 coordinate 95,269,816, forward strand.
AAAAAAATTTTATCTTTTTTTCACCTGTGCTCCCGTTATCCGTTGCCCAAGGACACATTTAAATGAATCTTTCCAAAATTCATTTTTCTCCAATTTTAAAACTCAATTTTTCATTTGCAATTAATGGTCCGCCTTCCGATATCCTTCTCTTCCCTTTAACTTTTAATAATCATTTCCGGGTCATTTTCTGCTTAGCAGGTGTTGTGATTAAAACAAACAATGTTATGATTGAAAAGAGCAAACTGTGTAGCTATGTATGTTTGTATGTGTGTATTTTATGTCTCATCAGAACAAGCTTCCTATAACTGTTTCTAACCTTGAGAAGACAACTGCAAAATAAACAGAAAAACCTAGATGTTCCTACAAAGCAAGAGAGCAGAATGAACTATATTTGTTCTCATTTCGGAAGGACGGACGTTAATACCAACAAATGGCAAAATTATTCCTATGACGGTCCTTGTCGTTCGTTCACCTGATGGCAGTCCCAATCTCTGCAGTCCATCATCATCACTTCTATTATGAGGACACGAAAGAGAAAAATTAGAATTTTTCTCCACTTTTTGCATCCTGAATCATCGTGATGTGTATCCTTGGAATGGTTTTCTATTTGTGAATGGCCGTCTGGTCGTATTCTCTTCTTTCTGATGGAATTTTTCATGACTATAACTTCCGTGAAGAACGTCAGAACAACAAAAATAAAGAAAAAAAAAATACTTTTTGCAAACATTGCACAAGCAAATCTAACTGTCGTCATCAGGAGGAGTGTTGTCCACACATCCTGATGGATCTACCTACTACTCTTACTCATATACAGATGCCGTAACATTTAGTGTCTAACACATGCAACGTTGCAAAAAAAAATTACTGCGCTTATGTCCTTTGATGGCTTTGCCATGCTTCGAGGATCCCTCTAATCAGGACAATGAGCTTGTGGGTGGTAGTGTCAAATCAATGATACACATATGTAACTCATAAATCCCATCCCTGTTCCCAACCGGCATCATCATCGTCTCGGAAAAATATACTTTTCAACAAAAATCACAACTTTTTTTGCTTTATAAGATTCTATTCTAAGCAGCGTGACAGGCATTTAAATGCCTCGCTTGCACTACTTTGCCTGTGTCGTCACACATCCTTTTCAAAGAGTATAGGTATCGTTAGCTACATATGCTTTGTGGCAATGATGATGGGGGTGTTCCATACGGCATAGCACTTCCTCTTCCGATACATCCGCCGCCGCTGACGCCTTTTAGGTGAAGGTACCTATTTGCTATTTCTGTACTTTAGGACTCAGAAATGGCCTCTAAAAGCTTCCGTGCAATGGATCGAGTGGTCGTGGAAACGGGCATTGGTTGTGGGATGTAATTGAAATGTTTTGCATGAGTTCATTGGGAAATCAGGTTAATGACTACTGGCAAACAGTAGTAAACAAGAGGCTTATCTGATATAGGACTTGCATACAAGCGTTATCGTTTAATCAGTGAATAACTATGGGAACGCTTGGAACTGGTTCAGCAAGAAAAACTTTGTTTAAGTCAAATGATTCCTGCCTTAAATTGACATTTGAATGAGAAAGCAAATATCAACTGTTCACCAAATTGCACCTATATTTCGATAAAGGTACATTTATCTACTTATTCTAACAGTCGACAAAATTGACTTCAACCACAGTATTCTTACAGCATAGGTACATCTAGCATCTTCTGTTTATAAAATTCAATCAAAATAGGTTAAGTCATTGTTGTTGATAAAATCGGGAATATAAAAACACGATTCTATGAGGCTCAAAAAATTATAGTCATTTTCAAAAAAAAAATAAATAAAAATTCACCAGGCAATTTGCATTACGTCATAAGTGAACGTCCTTGAATAAATGACACTTCATTTGATTGAATGAAGTGTTTTTGTATTAGGTATTTGTATTATACAGAATTAACTTAACCCTAAATCTTTATTGTTGTATAAGCTCCAATAAAATCAGTACAAATCAGTACAGATTGGAGCAATAACTAATGTAAAATACTACTTCCCAAAATAATGAATTTTTTTATCAACTTTTTCTTTTTTAAAAGAAACTAATCCTAATTTCAGAATCCGTCGTAGATTAGAAAATGTAGTACCAGTTAACTAAAACGGAGTCTAAAATCATAGAACCCATTATTACCCAGAAAGCAAATACGAGAAGACTACTTCATAAGTTTTTTGACTTAAAATAACATCAGGAATCTAAAATTTCCATCTTTGGTGGTGTCTGAGGGGAACCCTGTATATTAGGGTGTCCGTTATTTCCCAAATCGTTTTTAAATAGTGGACACACCATAAATCAAAATTGTATGCCCCAACAAAAAAACATTTGCTCAACAAAAATTTTGTCCGGGGTCATTTACACGTAGCTCTAAGGCGCCAGTTATAACTCATTGAAAATTTGAATGATTGATTTTGAGACATTTAAAAAGCATTTATTATTTTGATGGACGAATAAAGCTTAGGACTTGACATAACATAAAAAGACTTTTCTTATTTCAATGATTGGACTATTTTACCAATAATCATTGAAATCTTAAAATTTTTTTATGTGAAAATTTGGGCCTATCCGAATTTTTTTGACTAAAAATATTAGTTAAGTCTTGGGCTTTATTTGTTCATAAAAATAATTATTTATTTTGTTTTCTAAAAATCAATCAATAACTGGAGCATAAGCCTATATTTTTTCCATACGTGAAAAGAGCGAAAATCTCTTACAAATTTGTATGGGAAAATTATGGGCTTGGAGCCACATGTAAATGACCTCGGACAATATTTTATAATTTTGTAGAGCATAAAATTCTGATTTATGGGGTACCTGCTATTTAAAACAATTTCGGGATATAACGGGCACCCTACTGTTCATAAAGTAGCTCCAAGCCAAACTCAGACACCAATGACATAAGAAATCGACAGAAAATAATGCAGCAATGGGACAAAGTAGGAATAAAAAATAATTGTTTTCAAATAACACTGATTCCATAGTTATAAACTTGATGGACTAAAACAAGTTAAAACGAATTCACTAATTTAAAAAATTAGAGCTTAAAACAAATTATAATTGCAATGCGCAAGCCAAATTCAGACAGCTAGCAAAAGTGCTGAGTTGTTGGAGAAACTTTAATCTTTTCTATAATTCTTTGGTTTTTAAACTATTTTTAACCTAAAAGAAAGCGATTGAACTGCACAATTGTCGAATTTCTATCACAATAATTATTTGACAATTTTGTAGAATTGTCGGTAAATATGCAACAATTGTCTGGTAAAATTATGATATCTACAAATGTTGCCGCAAATTGTGTGAACACCTCGCAAATATGCTGTAAAATTTGCGATCTTATTTGTGAGCATGTCATTTGCGAGCACCTTGATTTCAAATGTATTTGAAAACCTTGGGACAACAGTCGCAAATCGTCTGAGCACATGTATTTGCAGGCTTGCGAGCAGTGTCAAACGTTAGTCATTTGCGGTGTATTTGTGAGTTTTTTCGTGACGTCAGTGCTCGCAAAGATTTTGCGACTATCGCAAATCGTCTGCTCGTAGCTTTACAATGCCATGCTATAACATGTATGTCCAGTGAAATTGTGCACAAAGGAGCACTTACCGAGGCAATTATGAGGTCGGCTTGATTTTTTCCCTTCTTAATGTTTTCGGGGGTTATGAATCCGAATCTGAGGCTTGCTTGGGTGTAAAATTTCGTGACGCAACATGGAACAAATCACCCCCATACAAAGTTTGAAAGAATTTTAGAAATTATAATTTGTAATAATTGAATATGAAGAAAATTTGAAAAGAAAATTCTTCTGTTTAAGTGGAGTGACTGAATTTATAATTGCGAAACGCACTGCGGAGCTGAGCTCATTTGAACTTTTAACTTGAATTAATAATAATTTGTAAACACCAAAAGTGTGTAAGGTTTAAATAAAATCACTTTTTGAATCAAAATAATATTAATTCACTATTTTGATGACTGAACTTTGTCCCTTTAAGGACTATACACATGAGAGTGACCAACAAACGACGAATAAGCTGACAAAACGAGATTTAAGACATTTATAAATCTAAGTCTTTGAAAAAAAAAACTGAAAAAATATTAAATTGGTGATAAACGTAAAAAATTGTATTTAGTTGGTAAAATTAGAGAAATTTGAGTAAACGAATTTGTCGCCGCGAATAGATTACAATTCGTGATGAACAAATTGTTTACACAAATGTCTCTTATTTATTTATTTATTTCGTTGGTTGCTTTCAAAGAATAGTCCTTTACAGACACAAAATCAAAAGGCCAATTTTGACACGCTATATACATTTAGGATTGATAAACTTACAGAGGTTCTTAATAGCTCAGTTTTAAAGATAACTTGATTGTTTAAATGTAATGTTTTCATCACTTTGTTGTAAAATGAAGGAATGAATGAATGAATGTTGGCTTTCAATTAATGCAATTTTGATAAATGTTTTGACTACATTTGCTACACCATGAAGTTTTTGCATGTTTTTCTCTAAATCTACTGATTGTATGAAAAACATTTTGTCATTAAAAAAAAAACTAATGGTTTTCGAAAAATTAGGGAAACAAAATTTGTTTTACCCCCTTTCACCCCAGCCCAAAAGTACGCTAATAGTTGATAATCATTTTGACGATAGCTATGTATCTCTAACATATTTTTAGGGAAACATAGCAATCGGCATAGTAAAATTTAATTTATTCTAAAGAACGCCATAGTCTTACGTGATACTGGGCTACCCTGGGGCCTTGGCCTTAACTAAAAATGTCGTTTCTCATCAGCAGCGTATTAGGCCTTAGTCGAATATAAGTCACAATTACTTTTATGTCTTTTGTTCATATTTTACACATATACATTTTGCACGACCTTTATCAATGAATCTTATGTCATATTGCAAATGGTTTTTCTTTTAAAAATAAAAAAAAGGAAATATTTATCTTCCTTAACAAAGTTCAATGAACGACATTCTATCCTATTTTTAAAGTTTCATATTATTTAGTTGAACACATTGCCAAAAGTTGGCTATCTGCCTTTCCTCCATTTGTTTTCTTTGCCATCAACAAAACATGACACTTGAACTTCTATTCTGTCTGTGTTTCCGTCAACATACTGCCCTAACCCCTCTCTGCCAATCGACATTATACACAACAATTATCGGATAATTGCAAAGGAGAAAACTACTTTTGACTTGAGTTTTTCTTTCAGCCAGACAAGTCAAGAACTGAATAGAATTTTCCTTCCATCTTCATCTTGAGGACCATAGAATTTCATTAAAAATTAACGAATAAAAGAAGCCAATTGAGAACCCCCCACAATCAATGGTTAACCCATGTGCATTCTAAAACTGTGCTGTTGTGTATATATGGGAGTGCCTCAAGCAGCAAATCCAATACTATATTCCTTCCTCAAAAGCCTCGGGTGATAGCGTTCGGGTCTTTAGTTTAAATTTATGGATTCGATGAACCATTAAATGGCACTCCTCAAAGATGGTTAAGGGCGATTGTTTCTCTCCTTCGCAGGCAGACTATGATTCGGCAAAGGACTTGGCAACTTTAATTGTCTTTGCAGAAACTCGTTTGACGAAAGCTATCTATAGTGTACTCGACTCGTACACACATACATATACATAAGTATGTAGTAGGTATATATGTATGTACAAAGGAAGCAAGATTGTATTTTGTTGGGTTCTTCGCTTCTTCAATATAATCACGCTTGGTTTACTGAATCAGCTGTATCCAAAAGTATTTCTCTTTTATCTCAAAATAACTTCGACACAAACTTAATTGAAATGTGAAGTACTCTGGTGTTGTTTGAATTTTGGGAAACTTTTGTTAGCTTTCATTTAGAAATAATTTTAAGACTTATCTTATCTTCGTTAAAGAAATTTTATAAAAAGTGTAAAAGAACTCCTTAAAGTGTGCTTCTTAATAAAGTATGCAATTGCTACCTGATGGCCAGAATAAGGTAGCTTAATGTTTATACATAATTATGAAGATAGTAAAGTTATTTACCCTAAAGCTGCCTGAGAACAATTCAAATTTTCTCCGGTCTTTTTGCACAAATGTTCTATATTTTTTAAATTTATTTTTCCCGTTAGTAGGTGCAAAACCTGCATAAGGCTCTATGAGGATAGAAACACGCCTGCTCATAAACCACTTCCACTTCCCGATTGCATAAATTTTGAATATTTTATTTTTAGCTTAGTTACCTAAGTATCGTGTTGCAGGTATTTTTCCGGTTAAATTTTCTCCTGGTTATTCCGCAAATGACCTCAGCAATTATTTAATTTTGTATCGCAGGTACAACTCCAGAGTTGTATATTATAAGTCCAAACAGGTTTAAAACCTGTCGGTATAAAATCAACTTATTTTCAATATAACTGGACCTAGTACACTTCCTTGTGGTACCCGAGCCAATATTTCTTTAAAATTTGATTATTCATTTACGTTCCGTGTCTTACATGAAATAACTGTTTTTTAAATATTCATTTAGGATTTTATTAAGTCCTTTGACAATTCATTTCTGTAGTCGGGTTTTTAAATATTCGTTTAGGATTTTATCAAGTCCTTCAAGTCCTTCCGGCAGACTTTATCTTAATTTGAATTTGAGGCCTTCGTGCCGCATCTTGTCAAGCGCTAGCGAAACATCCAAAAATACAGTCGAAAAAATTTTCTTAGCTTCAAAAGCTCTCTCGATTATATCAGCAAATCAAGATTGTTAAATGCTTGCACCTAAACCTGAACTGGTGTTCAGGTATAAACCGTTTTTGGTCTATTATTGGCTGTAGGCGCAGAGGTAATATTCTATCAAAATCGTTTGCGATTATACGAAGAAGCGAAATGGGTCTATAAGATTTCTTTTCACGTCGTGAATTGTCATTGGCACGGAACATATTCTATCACAAGAAGTTGTGATATTTCAAATTGCATGGTCTAGGTGGTCTGTAGGTGTAAGGAGTTTTCTTTTTTTTTAGTTCTGAGCAGATTTCGAATTGGTGAACAAAAATATGTGTTTCTTTTATAGCTTAAAGCGTTCTGAGCCTCGAAAATGTGGTGACGTGATTCAGCATTCCTAGGCAACAGTCAGGCTGATACTGTTGTAAAACCTGAAACCGAAATAAAGCCAAATTGGCAATATTTCGTTTTCAAAATGGAAATAACGCTGACTTTTCAATTTGGGTTTATTTCGGTTTCAGATTTTACATTTGTAAAACTTTGTAAAAATTCACATACTATAGTCACGTATTGATAACGAAAATTCAGCCCATAAACCTGAGTTTCGTTGGTAGGTATTTTTCGTGCATTTTCATTACTTAATTCAGTTTGCAAGACTCTAAAAATAATCAAAGAAAAACGCGCGATTTTCCATTTTAAAATATCACCACTTTTTGAAAGATCTAAAGATGCAAACTCTTGGAGAAACTTCCTAAAAACACAGTTTTTTTAAATCTTCAAAAGACACTCGATAAGAATCGGTACTGAGTATTAGACCACCGGTGAATCAGGACCAATCTATGAAAGATCGACAAATGATTTTTTTTCTTAATTTAGAAACCACATTGTGGGAAGTTTTAAAGCTATAACAATTTCCCATAGCTCTTAGGTCATCAGCTCGTGAGGCTTGGTTCTTCTTAATCTCCGAATATTGTCTCGTACATTTAAGACGGTCTCCATTTCGGAGTTGGTATGACTTTGCATTCGCTGATTGTGTGTTTTTTAACCACTTCTGTAACCATTTCAATTTGCAGGTCACGATGTAGATCGCTATTTCTTATATACCAAGGGGCATTTATAATTCCACGAAGAACCTTGCTTTGGAACTTTCGGATGGGTTCAGCATTTTTTTCTTTGTACATAGTTGGATGCCATATGTCCAAACGGGTTTCAATACTTGCTTATATAACATTAGATTGTTCTGGATAGATAGGTCAGAGTTCTTTCCTAGTAACCAGTACATTTTTTTGTACTTCAAGTTTAGTTCGTCTTTTTTCTTTTTGATGTGCTCTTTCCATTTAAGCTTTGCATCCAAAGTCATATCAAGGTATTTGGCAGTATTGGAGTAAGGTACTGTTGTACTGTTTATAAGAATTGGAACATTGTTTATTTTTTTGTTTGTTTCATTAAGTTTGATTCACCAATTTTTGCGTCCAATCACTAACTTTATCGACTGCATTTTGCAGTTTTTGTGTAGCCTTCGTAACGGATTTTTGAGGCACCAATATTGCAGCATCATCCGCAAAGGTGGCCATGATAGCGTTGATGTCCATTGGAATATCCCTTGTATATAACAGATACAGTGTTTGTCCTAGGACACTTCCTTGTGGTGCACCGACTTCAATTTTCCTTAGTTCCGAGTAATTTTGGTTGAACCGTACTCTTAAGAGTCGGTTGGTAACGTAGGATTTCAGTAGTACTACCTGAGAAGATCCCTATGCAAGTCCCAAGTGCCAAACCACGTAAAAAGCTTGAGCAAACATCTAAGAATATAGCCGACCATACTTGTTTTTCTTCAAGTGCCTTTTCCACAACATCCGTAATCCGATGCACTTGGTCTATCGTGGAATGTTTATTTCTACATCCAAACTGATGGCTCGGAATAAGTCTTCTTTCTTCTATTATTTTGCTAAGTCTTTTCAGAAGCAGTTTTTCGTAAACTTTTGCCATGACTGGTATAAGCGATAAAGGTATATAAGATGTTATTTCTGCTGGTGGCTTACCTTGTTTAGGTATAACAATGACTTCCACAATTTTCCAATGATGTGGCACATATCTTAGTTTAAGGCATGCATTTATTATAAATTGGAGTTAGGTGTACTAACAGAAAAAACTTAATCCCTTTAAGAAGATGCCAATGAAGTCCAAACAATTATTTTTATTTATTTTACTACACTGATGTATAACTTTAAAAAGAAAAAAACCTAATCCGTATTCCTATTCATTTTCAAACATGCATGCTAGCACGAATTTTCCATTTCCAATAACACATACAAAATGCTAAAGGCTATGTATGTAGGTGTATGTATACCTAGAATCCATTAGCCGTGATAATGATTAAATTTGTAAGGTAATGTGTTATTTGACAGTCTCACAGAAATCAAAGAAGATATTTGGTTTCTTGTAAAACAAACTTAAAAATTATCTAAAAGAGGGTCAGGTTCAGAATCACTTTTCTTATACAAAAGAAAAACACATGTTTAAGAGTCTTTAAAAAGAAGGAAACATATTAAAAAAGATTTGAGCCCTATTACCTTTTCATCTACAGGCTTAAGGCCCCAGAACAATACACACATAGTCACCTAACTTTGGACTCGAGGTTAAAAATTATTTATACATATCCAATTAAGAACGCCCCAATTAGTTGACAATTCATACTCAATATGAGAACTGACAACTTTTTTCTGTGGGAAGCTGATAACTTTTGTGTTGTGCTGTTCATTGACAAATGGTTAAGGCATTTAAAGAAGAAGAAAAAAAGAAGATATTTTTATAACAAACAGGATTTTTTTTTTAAATGAAAAATGCACTAACTTCTAAATTCACAAAGTCTATTATTCATACTCGTAGATATTGGTAAAGCTGTTGGTAGACAAAACTAAAGTTAATTTTTATAAAATTTCAATAGGTAAGGTAAACTCCATTTTTGCGTTTTGCCGAGAAAAAGCTTAAACAATGTCAATCAAAGTGCCCCCTTTTCTCTCAAAAATGCTACAATATAGGTAGGTAGGTATCTATGCAAATGTTATGAAAAACTTGAAGAATCTACATAGAGATTACAATACTTTTCAAGTGACATCTGTGTACGAAAATCATTTGTAAAATCACCTACTAAACTACAAAGAAGAAGAAACATGTACAAAAATGAGGAAATCCTTATCCTCGTATCAGTCCTGTCTCACATGTACCTATTACAAGCATAATTTTATCCTTTATTCTATTCATTCCACACATTATGAGTACTCTTGTTGTTTTGTAATATGGCCTCTAAATGCTTTGGTATAAACATTCATAACAGCAATGTGATTCCTTCAATACAAAAACAATAACAAACAGAAATCGAAAAAAAAGCAGACAAAATTCTAAACCAACTAACCGCACATGCCACCATTGCCCGTCATGCCACCGCCTGTTAACGCCAGGAGCTATAAAACAGCACGTGCTACACAACACCGTGTTGAAGGTAGAAAAGTGAATTTTATACAAAAAAAAAAAATTAAAAATAGAAAAGTACCGTATATCTAGCTACGCTATTACGAGTATACGAACCGTTGATAATTTTATCCTTTGGGAATGAGTATTTTTTGTCTACACTACTCACTCAAACACACACACACACACACACACCCAAACAAACGACACAAAAGAAAGCGAGGGATGGTTGTATAAATTTGATGGAATTAATATCCCAGTGGAAAAGAGGGTTCCCAAAATCCTGCAACAGGACGTCAACCATAGCCAATAACTATTTATACATACCCAACCCACACATAGCATAATCTAGGTTGCAAACATGCCCCTCGCACTGTGCATTTAAATTTGAATCAAGGATTTTTTTTACGGTCCCATGAGAGATGCATTTTTCACAAGGTCTTTTTTATGGGATGAGAGTTTCCGCTCAAAGAGATGTATTTAAATTAGGAACCGATCAATACCAAACAGAGTTTATGTGTAGATCGTTGAATGGTATAATCCTCGAACAACCTGACACAAAAAATCATTATGATAAATAAAAATCTGGAAAATATAGTTTTTTGCTGCAGAAATTAGACTCTGTTAGTCCATAATTACACGATGATTCTTTGCGTCTGACTCTTTTTTCGAATTCCTCTTTGAAAATCATCCTGTAAGTACACGGAGCTTCTTGACGCCTTAAGGCCCTGACCCATAGAATCCGTGCGTCCGTTGCGGCGATGGATTCATTGAGGTTTGATGGATGCGACTGATTCAGATGACCCAATGAATGCGTTGACATTAACATAACAACCAACAACCACTTGAAATCCAAACACACACAAAAAAGTTGCTGTCGACGCATCTGCCGGAGTGGAAAAGTAAAAAGTTTGGCTACTTTGTCCGTTGCGGCTGGCGCATACGTCGCTTATGGGCCGGTTCCCATAAGAAAACATGTATTCAATCGATCTGTCCGTTGAGTGAGTCGCCACAACGGACGCAACGGATTCTATGGGCTGGGGCCTATATGCAAAATTGACAGTTCTCTTTATTGTTTAAGTGGTTTGTAGAGACTCTGTATAGGAAAAATACGAAAATTCGGAAAGTGCTAAAAAGAAACGTCAAAAAAAATTTGAAAATTTTGGCCCACGACGCACAGGGCAATTGGTCTTCCATCTCATCTTTCTTTTCTTTCGCACTCATTATGTTCGAAAAGAGTCAGACGTAAAGAATCATCGTGTAATAGGGGACTTAGTATGCTTTTTCAAACTGCAGAATTGCTTTACTCAGCCTATCTATGGAGGGAAACTCTTGGCCTGTGCCCCAAAAAGCAGCTAACAGGGACGCTTAATCCATTTTCCTTAAACAAAATTGAGAATTGCCTACACTAAGGCCCAGTTTTTCAGTGCGAGATCATCCTAGTCTCGGGGTTAATCCTGATTTATGGTGTTTTCCAGTTTAAGTTTACTCCAACTTAACTCACATACTTTGTCGAGTTAATTTAGGGACCAAATCGAGTGCCTTTTCAGTTTTGGTGCCATCTCGAATTTGATAGTGAAAGTTATTATCGGTCTCGGTCTCTATTCCGAAGGGTGGTATTCATAGTGTCGCACATCATTGGCCTTAGATTTTTGAAAACTGAAAGATAAAGCTAATTCTCAACTGGAAAACTGTTTTTGAGTTAACTCAGGGTTAATTTATTTTCAGGATAAGCTAACTCTGATCTAACTCAGAGTTAACCCTCAACTGAAAAACTAACCTTAATGAAATGAAATGTAATGAAATGAAATGAAATAAGATGTGGCAATTTAATCTCAAATGTATTTCTCAATACTCATCTTAAGCAGGTTTTCTTATCATTTCACCATTTGAAATATTGTAATGTTGAAAATCTCCACTATCAAATCAATTCTTATGTTTTCTTTGGTTCCTTAATTAAACTTGTTTGTAACTTTATTTAAAAACATCACTTATTTATTTTGCAAATGAAAACACTTCACTTTTCCTAATATTTATTTACAAAACAATTTACTGTTAACCACCCACCTACGAGTATAGTGAAATTAATTCACCAAATTTACTTTCCACTTCAATTCAATTTTATTAATATTTCAAAGGGTTTTACAACAATTCTTTACAATAATTTCTTATCTTTATTACACCCAACTATATTCATTCACGATTCAAAATAAACTGTGTCTTCTGTCGGCTAGACATGTGCTTATTAGATGAGCTCCAGAAATTACTTGAAGGTTCTGGTATCTGCTTCTACTCGTATGTAGACCTTTTCGTAGGGGAAATTTCTCATAATCCCTTTCTCGAGCTTTTGTTTCGACATTAAGTGCCCTATTACACGACGACCTTAGAGTCATGACTTTTTTCGAAATTAAATAAGTGCGAAGGTGAGATAAGATGTTTTTTCTCGTTCGCACTCATTGAATTTCGAAAAAAATCATGACTCTAAAATCGGCGTGTAATAGGGCACTAAGCACCAAAGTTTGAAAGTTCACAAGAGCTCACCGGAGTTGGTCTGTATCAGCTATTTTCCAAAAGATGGCGCTTCTTTTTTGTTTACCTTATTCGATCGTACACCTTTCGTAGAATCTTTTTCTGATCTAAGATTATTATTATAGAAGTTTCCAAAAGCTTACATAAAATTGTGAAGGTACTCCAAGAATTTTGTGGCGCAATAGAGTCATTGTTTCATGAGCGCAAACGTCGTCGCTGAAATTCTTGGCATTAATTTCAGACAAAAGCCTTCGTTGCAAGGTGGTTTTGGAGAGCCCCAATTCTTGAGATCCTCTAAAAAGAACAGACCTAGATTCTCAGCTACAGAGGCGATATTTTCACCTGAATTCGATAAAGGAGCACAAGTTTAAGTCTTTACATTTACTAACCTCTCTAAAACATGGAAATAAATCGACTAAATTCACTATACCTGGATGAGACGGTGCGCGGCGCATGTTAAGTTTGATTGCTATCAAAGGCACTACAAAGTTAAAGAAATGTTTTCACGATATTTTCAAAAGTTTCAGTGATTTTGAGGTTAAAGAATGCTCGCTGCTCTCAATCAAAATAAGAAAAAAATTTACCGAAACCTTAGAAATCACCAGGCTCAAAGTGAAGTGCTTTAATGTAGCTGCTTCAATATTGTTCTTGAGAGAGTAGACCAACATAACTGGCACGAACTTTCTAAAACCCAAACAATATCTAATATGCAGATTACGTTGATATAATGGGAAGAATAAAACGAGCATTTAGATCAGGTTGGGTTAAGAGGGGCGTGCACAGCACAGAGGCCGTTGCATACACGGGGGCCATTGGTCCATTGTGATCTCATTACGAAATAAAGTAGAGATGCTCATAAACAAATAGTTCACAAAGACTGGTTCGTTTGCCAACCAGCCTGTACTTTCTATGAATTTTCTCATGAGGCCTGCACTAAATCGTCCAGTTCTCTAACTAACCTGTTTCCAAAGCAATGGCGGCAATTTGTTTGGTGGTTTGGATACTCGCAGAGCATCAGGTGTTCAATGGTTTCTATTTCTTCGACATCCTCAGCTCCTACAGAAATCAGGTGCGGATACACCCAGTCCAGTGACCATTATGGCAACGGCGTAGCGACCCGTTAGTTCACCTATAAAGATTCTAATATTTTTTTTACTCAGCGATAAAATGTACCGAGTTTTTTTAATTCTAGTTATTGCCTAGATCATCTAGGCAAAACGCAGTCATCCATGATTTATTGATTTGCTCTTTCGTTTGTTTGTCTATTTTCCTTTAATCACGCCGATGAGGATATCTGGTCCCTTATCTAAATGGCTTCTACTATTTTTATTTGAAATTGACTCTTTCTTTGCCAGTTCATATGCTATATCATTGCCTTCTATATTGCTTTGCCCAGGAATTATTCAGTATGCCTCGGCATACATGATACTGTCTTGGATCTTATACATTTGCTATTGCTTTGATAGCAGCTTTGCTGTCCACGAAAAAAGTGATTTTCGATGAGCTTAGTTTTTTCTTGTGTACAATTTCTGCCGCTTTTGTACAAAGCGTAAATCTCAGCCTGAAGGAAACTACACTCATCTGGGAGTTTATATGATTCTCTTATATTAAGAGCTTCACAGAACAACCCACCTTCTATTTTTCGTTCCATATTTTTGACCCACCGGTGTAGAAGAGGATGCTCTGTCCACTGATAAGTTAGTTCGTTTCCCATCCATGTCTTTCCGGTATTAAAATAGAGAAGTGTTCTCTTGAAACTATCACACGTGGTATGTATGTAGTCAGTCGTCACATAAGTCCGGCCAGACCTTTGCAAGATAGACCCATGACCATATGGGTTGTGCTTCCAAGAGCCCAGTTCCTCAAGTCGAAGTGCACTTTTGACTGCTGTGCATCTTATGTGCTCGTCCAGGATTGGAAGATTTAGAATAATTTCCCGCCCTGCTTTGTACCTTGTGCTGATTTTTAAGACAACTAACTTTTTCAACAGCCTTCCACCACACGAAAGAACCGTAGGTAGGTATGAGGCGAACAAACGGCGTATACTTCCACTGCATGACTTGCGGTCGCTTACTCCACCGTGTATCGAAAGCATAAAGTGATCTTTTCATTCTGTCCTCTATGTTACTTTTAAGTGTAAGCTTTGATTCAAGGATTACTCTGAGATATTTAGCTTCTTTGGAAAGTTTCAAAGTTAAGTTTGGGAGGAGTAAAGTCCTCTAAATTCCTTTTCTTCTTAAATAAAACTAGTTCAGTTTTTGTGGGGCTTACCTAGAGACCGTTTTGTACTGCCCAAGAAGATAGTTCCTTTAGTGCAGATTCCATAATATCTTTGATGTTGGGAAGATACTTACCCGTTATCAAAATTACACACATATAGCATATAGGCCACAATTTTAAAAGTGTTAAATAGTGAATCAACATACCTGCTGGTAGACTTAGTCAAATAAGGCTTTATAACTAAAATCCTTCCATTTTTTTCATAAAAATTAACAAAATTTAATCTGCAAGCTGTTCAAGTGTTAAGAGTTACACATAGCATTACTAATTGTGAGAAAAGGTACTGACCTTCCTTGAAAACTGTTTCTGTTCCAAAAGTGCACTTGACTTTTTCTTCCTATTTCGTTCTGCTGAAAACTTTTGAATTTATTGCGAACCCATATTTCACAACCCACAGGAAACATTAGTTTTGTAGTAATGGATGTGTGTGATATTTTTTTTTGTGGAAAGGGTGCACTCGTTAATTGCATCTCTTAATTTGTGTCCCACAGTGTTATAATTACGAAATAGGACTAAAATTCTAGTAACTTCACAATGTCCTTAAGCATGTGACTATGATTCTTAAATGTTTGTTTTAGGTCTAGAAAAATAGTGCGATAAAAAAAATTCACCCTCATTCAAAGAATCCTGACCCTGAACAACCCTAAACGTAGCCAAAAAGATACTCGTTTTGTTTTGTTGTGGGTTGTTATTTCCAACAATCACGAATACTTTTCCAAGCAGCCATATTATACATTTGAAATTCTGCATTTTTGTTTTGGTCTTCTTCCGGCACCGGCATTTGTCTGCATGGAGCAATATGTTGGT
The DNA here is from genome assembly GCA_946251815.1 of Dasysyrphus albostriatus. Classification (NCBI taxonomy): domain Eukaryota; kingdom Metazoa; phylum Arthropoda; class Insecta; order Diptera; family Syrphidae; genus Dasysyrphus; species Dasysyrphus albostriatus. The sequence goes on from OX276336.1 coordinate 95,285,609, forward strand.
AGGTATTGGTTGGTACTCCCTTTTCCTCTATGACAATTTTATTTATAGCCTCTATTCTGTCCCAGACTTCTAAGTCGTCTATGCATGGTGGTAGATCCTCTGCACATTTATGTATGTATGCATATGGGGTAGAAAGGTGATTGAGGAGGGTGGTTTTTTTCGTTGGTGCCGTCATCGTCGTCGTCGTGGTGTCGTCAGAAGGTTTTTATTTTGAAAAATATCCCTGCCTTTCATACACCATTTCGCATCTGCTTCTCTTTTGGGATGAATGTGTTTTTTCGAGTTGGAATAAGTTGGAATTTTTGAGTAAGGTATCTACCATATTTCGCACCCTATACATAACATTTTTCTTTCTTTTTCATTATAGTTCCTAGTAGAATCTAGAATAATGCTTGGCTTACGTCAATGAAAGACTTTATACACTTGGGCTCACATGTATTTAGTTAAACTTTTACTATATTCTTTATTAACCCACATTCAATATGATACAATATTGAATTTTGTTGAACTTTTCAAAAAGATGAATATACCAAAAACCTAGGGAATATAAGTTCTTTATGAAACTATAAAATGCTTTGATTGAGCAAATAGTGACCAAAAAATTCTATTAAGGTAGGTATTTTTCTAATGTTTTTCTTCTATCTATTTAATATACATTAGGTATTCTTCAAAGTAAAAGTCGAAAGGACAAAATAATACTTCCAGAACTATCTATTAGAGTTTTTTTCATTAACTTAACTTAACGCACTTTCAAAGGTGAAAAAAGTTCGAACTTAAATGGAAAAACTGTGAAAGCAACTTTATGGCCAAGCCAAGAGCTAGTTGAAATATAATATACAGAAAGTCCGTAATGCCATTCATGACTTGCAAAAGTACCGACTGAATACAAATTCCAACATGTCAATATTTTTACAGAATTATTGTAGAAAAGTCAAATTTCGGTATGCTCTGATGGGATAAATTTTACGAAAGAGAAATAAAAGAATCTCAAAAAATTACAACATACTTGTAAGTCTAAGTACTGAACATAGGAACATATTATTGATAAGCACAAATATATGTGGGATATTCGCTAAAAGTTTAAATAATTTTTTTCAGTTTAAATTTTCAAGGTAACAAAATAATGTACTATTAATTTAACTAACCTTAAAAAAATAATTTAAGCACTCATAAAAAAAAATGCATTATTTTATCCGTTATGATAATTTATGGGTTCATAGTAGCCATACTATTTTTGGAAACATCCCAAAAGAAAGGTGTCAAAAATCACTCGTGACTTTGGAAAACTGTAACCATACTGACTAAAAATTGTATATATTGCTGACTGAATGTCAAATCCCAAATTGTATACAAGAGAGTCCCGAATGCCATAATCTCCAATATCCAAAGTACAGAATGCCTAAATCCCGAACGGATTAAATCCCAAATTCCGAATGAACGGAAATGCCGAAAAACCCGAATGCATTAAAAAAAATCCTGATTTAAAAAAAATTGTTAGTATTATTTCAGTACTTTCCCTAAAACTAAACTGCTATGTTTGGCTTCGACTTCTTTTCAATTTGGGAATGCAAAAAATCTAAAAATAAAATATAAAAACTGGCATGCAAACATTTCGAACGAACAACTCGTATAATACCAACAAAAGTTATCAACCCTTTTGAATATCATAATCAGCAACTATCTTTATTTACTAATCAGCACATAAAATTCAATTTGAAGGCTTTAAACACTTCGCGTGTTCAATTTGTTAATACCAAATACTGTAGAAACCCATTCGGGATTTTGGCATTCGGGATTCTGTCATTCGGGATTCTGGCATTCGAGATTTAAGCCATTCGGGATTTTGTTCATTCGGGAATTTGTCATTTGGGATTTTGGAATGCGTGATTGTTTGTCATTTTGGGATTTTGGGTTTTTTAGGTATTCAAAATTTTAGCAATTTTCAATTCTCCACAAAATAGAGACAACAAAATATTTACCATCAATTTTAAATAATTTAATAAAATAAAATAAATCTTTTAAAAAAATAGTCCAGTTACTTTTAAGCTCTTCTGCACATACCTACTATCCAAAAGTGTCTACTTTGTTGTCAATCATTTTTGTTTGTGTTATGTGCGCTAGGTTTGTTTTTGTTGTCATCGCATGTCGTTCATGCTCTCATGTTGTTGAAATTATGTTTTTATTTTGCTGTTATGCAAGAACCTTCTCTTAGGAAAACATAGCGAACTTATTAATGTGTATGTGTGTTAAGTGTATGTTCCAGTTGGTATTAATGTGCAGTGTGCATGTATCAACAATAAACTTTAAATCTTCTCTTTGTCGGTCGTTAAATAAATCATTGTTATTCCATAACCCTTTTATATGTAGGAAGTAAAATATTATTATGTATAGGCTACTATTGAATATACTGTAAAATGAGAAGAAAGGAAACAAATGAATTTAAGAGTTTTTATTATTTAAATGTTTTTGTCTGCTTAAACTTTAAAATGTTGTACTAAATTCACCACTGAGAAAATGGTCACTTTAAAGTATTTTTGGTGTAATTTTGTATATAAAATTATCTTTTATACAAATTATAATCTCGTAGCCATCCGTTTGATTATTTAAAAAAAAAAAATTATAAAATAATTTGAAGAGGAAAAGTTCACAAAAACTGAAAGAAAGATAGTAAAGATTTCTAATTTTTTTCTCCCGTTGCATTAAACTAATAAAAACCAATTGAGTGTGTGAAGTTAGCCCCCCCCCTTTTTTGGAATTTGTCATTTTTGAAAGTTGTTCCAGATTGTTCCCGGTTTGTTCCGGATTGTTCCAAATTTTTTTTGAAAAATATTCAAAAATGGGGGTTTTAGACCCAAAAAACTGTTTTTGACCTAGCCCCCCTTTTTTCAAAAATCGAAATTTTGAAAATTGTTCCAGATTGTTCTAGTTGTTCTGAACATTGTTCCAAATTTTTGGACCTCTATGTTAAAAATTTCAAAAGTTATGGGCAAAATTCGAAAAAATTGTAGCCCCCCTTTTTTTGAAATTCTTACTTTAAAATTTTTTTTTTGGTTTAAAAAAGTGTTCTAAACATTGTTCCAAGAAATTAAAATTGTAGAATTAATATTTAAAAAGATATAGTCTTTCAAACTTTTATTTCGAAAATGTAAACTACGGCTCACCTGTTTTTTTTTTTTTTTTTTTTTAATTTTTATTTTCAACACTTAATTATCCTTAATCCTTGGAACAATTGGATTTAGGCAATTCTGCACTTGGAACAAGTTTTGGATTTTCGATTTTGGAAAAGGGGGGCCGGGGGAGCATTTTTTGAAAGTTTTAATACTAAAAATCAATTTTTAGAAACGAAAGCTCGGAACAATTTAGAAGAGCCCTAGAACAACCTGGAACAAGTTTTTGAATTTTGAATTTCCTAAAAGGGGGGCCAGAGCAAGGATAATTAGTATTTTTTCATTTAAAGTGTTTTTTCAGCTTAAAATCTACAATTTTGAATATTTTTGAATGAATCCTTGGAACAATTGGATTTAGGCGATTCTGCACTTGGAACAAGTTTTGGATTTTCGATTTTGGAAAAGGGGGGCCGGGGAGCATTTTTTTGAAAGTCTTAATACTAAAAATCAATTTTTAGAAACGAAAGCTCGGAACAATTTAGAAGAGCCCTAGAACAACCTGGAACAAGTTTTTGAATTTTGAATTTCCTAAAAGGGGGGCCAGAGCAAGGATAATTAGTATTTTTTCATTTAAAGTGTTTTTTCAGCTTAAAATCTACAATTTTGAATATTTTTGAATGAATCCTTGGAACAATTGGATTTAGGCGATTCTGCACTTGGAACAAGTTTTGGATTTTCGATTTTGGAAAAGGGGGGCCGGGGAGCATTTTTTTGAAAGTCTTAATACTAAAAATCAATTTTTAGAAACGAAAGCTCGGAACAATTTAGAAGAGCCCTAGAACAACCTGGAACAAGTTTTTGAATTTTGAATTTCCTAAAAGAGGGGCCAGAGCAAGGATAATTAGTATTTTTTCATTTAAAGTGTTTTTTCAGCTTAAAATCTACAATTTTGAATATTTTTGAATGAATCCTTGGAACAATTGGATTTAGGCGATTCTGCACTTGGAACAAGTTTTGGATTTTCGATTTTGGAAAAGGGGGGCCGGGGAGCATTTTTTTGAAAGTCTTAATACTAAAAATCAATTTTTAGAAACGAAAGCTCGGAACAATTTAGAAGAGCCCTAGAACAACCTGGAACAAGTTTTTGAATTTTGAATTTCCTAAAAGAGGGGCCAGAGCAAGGATAATTAGTATTTTTTCATTTAAAGTGTTTTTTCAGCTTAAAATCTACAATTTTGAATATTTTTGAATGAATCCTTGGAACAATTGGATTTAGGCGATTCTGCACTTGGAACAAGTTTTGGATTTTCGATTTTGGAAAAGGGGGGCCGGGGAGCATTTTTTTGAAAGTCTTAATACTAAAAATCAATTTTTAGAAACGAAAGCTCGGAACAATTTAGAAGAGCCCTAGAACAACCTGGAACAAGTTTTTGAATTTTGAATTTCCTAAAAGGGGGGCCAGAGCAAGGATAATTAGTATTTTTTCATTTAAAGTGTTTTTTCAGCTTAAAATCTACAATTTTGAATATTTTTGAATGAATCCTTGGAACAATTGGATTTAGGCGATTCTGCACTTGGAACAAGTTTTGGATTTTCGATTTTGGAAAAGGGGGGCCGGAGGACCATTTTTTTGAAAGTTTTAATACTAAAAATCAATTTTTAGAAACGAAAGCTCGGAACAATTTAGAAGAGCCCTAGAACAACCTGGAACAAGTTTTTGAATTTTGAATTTCCTAAAAGGGGGGCCAGAGCAAGGATAAGTAGTATTTTTTCATTTAAAGTGTTTTTTCAGCTTAAAATCTACAATTTTGAATATTTTTGAATGAATCCTTGGAACAATTGGATTTAGGCAATTTCGCACTTGGAACAAGTTTTGGGTTTTTGAATTTTGTAAAAGGGGAGCCAATAGGGGCTTTTAAAAATTCAAAAACTTAAAGATGTTTGTTTAAAGCTCTGTTTTAAGCAGTTTTTGCTTATGTAAGGACACAATATTTCCTCAAAATATATATTTGTTATTAAGTGTTGAAAATAAAAATTAAAAAAAAAAAAAAAAAAAACAGGTGAGCCGTAGTTTACATTTTCGAAATAAAAGTTTGAAAGACTATATCTTTTTAAATATTAATTCTACAATTTTAATTTCTTGGAACAATGTTTAGAACACTTTTTTAAACCAAAAAAAAAATTTTAAAGTAAGAATTTCAAAAAAAGGGGGGCTACAATTTTTTCGAATTTTGCCCATAACTTTTGAAATTTTTAACAAAGAGGTCCAAAAATTTGGAACAATGTTCAGAACAACTAGAACAATCTGGAACAATTTTCAAAATTTCGATTTTTGAAAAAAGGGGGGCTAGGTCAAAAACAGTTTTTTGGGTCTAAAACCCCCATTTTTGAATATTTTTCAAAAAAAATTTGGAACAATCCGGAACAAACCGGGAACAATCTGGAACAACTTTCAAAAATGACAAATTCCAAAAAAGGGGGGCTAACTTCACACACTCAAACCAATTTCATATTTTTAAAGGAAGATTGGGGACTTAACTCTTAATACATAATTTTTCTTAACTGTGAAATTTTCAGTATTGTATTTGTATTTTGAAAATCCAAAATACTGCCTGACCAGAAAAGAGTGATGCAACTGGAATAGCTGTAAAAAAGTGTCGTACAGCTTTCTGGCATTTTTGTCATTTGAAGTCAGCTGTGCGAATTAAATTCAACACAAAAATAAAAATTAAAACTAAAATAAAAATGGATAATGCTAAAATTGCTTTACGTCATCTTGATCAGAGATTAAAAAGAGTTTGAAACTCTCTTCAACCACCATGTAAATACTTGGTTGTGCTCAAAATTTAGAAACGCCAAAAAAAAAAAAAATCATTGGATTTGTGTGTATTCAACATTTTGACAGCTATCCCCTCCAGTTGCAACTTCATCTCCATTCAGTTCAGCCAGTTAAGTCAAAAAATTTATTTAAATTGCATTTGTTAATGCGGGCAATATTTTACCTACGATTTGTGTTTTGCTATATCTCTTCATTAGAAAATCAAGTTTTTAGGGTGCTTAGAGTAAAAAGAAGGTCGCTTTATTTAATAGTTGGCAGATTTTGTTTTTATTCAATAACTCGATAGAGTTTCATTTAAATCACGAAAGAAAAAACAAAGCTCTTCATTTTTTGTTTTCCTCATATTTTTATCTAATTTTCCTAGGCTAAAAGGACTAGTTAGTTTATTTTAATGAAATCAAGTTTATTTCGGAATAATTATTATAAATATTGTAATTAGTTCTTTTAAACTGACTGCTCCTTTCTTTAAAAATAAAAATTTGGTGGCACAACAGCTCGTGAAGAACCAAGGCCTAGTGACTTACAACTCTCAACCATTCCTGTGTGCGTATTTTTGGCAGAAATGGAGGGGATCTACAATTTTTTTGCTGAGTCCGAAGGGCTATATGAGAAAGCTCTTATTCATGACAAGTATACTCTTGGAGGATTTGTCAGTTCCTCGCAAGAAGCAGTACCTCGGGAAAAACATTTCTGTTTTTAGGTGGCAGCGGCTGGGAATCGGACCCAGACCTTTGGCATGACAGTCCTACGCACTAACCATCATGCCACGAGGTACTACGCTCCTTTCTTTATTTGATTAAATTAAAACAAAATTGCACCAAAATTTGATAGCGAAAGATCTACCAAAGTAGAGTTTAGGTATTCAAAAAAGTCAAAATATGAATTTTTATTTATTAAATTAAAAAAACAACTTGCCAGTTATTGCAAATCTGTGTTTTAATTTTTTTCAAATTAGTAATCCTCAAATGCTCTCTGAAAAAGAAAACTGAATATTTGTACGATCTCTTTGTCCACGTCATAGAGGCTTGAAAAAGTATACCGGTTCCACTGATCCAAATTTCTTGCGAGTATGCAATACCAGCTACAGTGCGATGATAAATACAAAAGTTTTGTCACAAAATATAAAAATTAATTGCCAAATCTAGTCAAAAACATGCATTAATTAAAAAGCTGCTTAGTCTTGACCTAGGAAAGGATGTCATTATTATTTGATTACTTAATGTATTTAATTATGAAACGTCATTTTTGTTATTATTATCTTCTTTTATTTTGGTAAAATAGTAGCATTTATTTATGAAAAGATTATAAAATACATATATTCAAATCCAGGCAGTTACAGAACAGAGTTTTATTTCTTGAAAAGTTACTTATGTTTTGGCCAACACAGAAAACTTTTGATTTCATTTTCTTTCACCTGGATTTCTAAAACTATCTGTTCAATAAAATTTTTATATCACATAAAATCATTAAGGGTATTCATGCAACTTCGTAAAACCGTAGAAAGTTTACAAATTGGTTAAGTTTATCTTTTGGTAAATGAACTGTCAAATTTTGTATGGGAAAAATAATTTACACAATTTGGTTAAACTTATCAAAGGATTTTGTTTCGTAAAATTAACCAAACTGGTTAAACTTATCCGAACGTCATTGTGACTCTTACTCTGATTGAATTACCTAGCATTAAATCAAATGTATAAAAAAGGTCGTTCATACAATATTTCCGTAAACTTGTCATTTTAAACAATTTGTAAACTTACGACGTTGCATGAATACCCTTATTATAACCAAACCCTATCCATCCCTGCAGCAATCCAAATAAACACAACACAATAAAAGAATATTTACAGCTAACCTGTAGGTTACCATAACTTTCGCATGCAACACCCCCAATAAACATACAAGAACTCATTAACATTAACCATTAAAAGAAAGCTTAAAACAAAAGCTTTTTCCCACCAAAATTTTTTTGTTCGGTGTTAAAATTTATAACTTGAATCACTATTCCATTTTTTCCATTATCCATTCGCACATCACATTTTCATATTGCCGCTTGCCGGCAAAATAAAACAAAAACAAGTTTTTTATGCATCAGAAAAAATTACTCAAACACTCAAATTGTGCTCAAACAACAACAATAATCTCTTTTTGTGAGTGACAGAAATCAGCTGTTCTCATTTGAGTGTTTATCTTTTGTTGACTTGCGTCATCGTCACCTACTTAGAGTTGCCGTCTATTTCTTTAAATATTCACAAGAATAAACTTTTCTTTACTTAGCTCAAAAGAGCAAGGAGGCTTTTTCAATCAATCTCAGCATTGCATCAAATATGTTTTATTTTTAATGAATATTCTATTATTTGCGTTTTTTCTTCTTTTAAGATTCATAAGCTTAAAAAAATAAATAAGCTAGCCTAAGAAATGCCTGTGGTCAATGGTTTGATAATTGTTACACTTACCCTACACTACACTTCACAATGACAATATTTTAAAACCTTAATTTTAAAGATTTGTTAATAATATGTCTGTACCTCCGTACCTCCAAAAACTACGAATTTCTACGAATTCATCCCAAAGTTCTGTCAAAGCTCAAGTAAAATAAATAAAATTCATAGTTATGACATTTTAACTTTTTAGGTTTTTTGCTAAACAAACTTAAATTGATTTCATGGTAAAAATTGAAATAAAATGCCCTATGCTGCATAAACACCTACAATAAGACAGTTGAAGAGTTTTTACAAACTGTTGAGTGTTAGTAGTAAAATTTTTCAAATATTGTTTTTAAAAATATTAAAATTTTTCATCACCTTAAACATCTTTTAAAACCAAAACTTCAAACACAGGTATGGTTTGAATTTTCGCGAGCACCCCGAAGAATTACCACACACAGAATATAGCTTAAATTTGTCGTTTCGAGCCCTTGATTTTAAAGATAATAAAAATAAATATAAAAAAAAAATATTTCAATAGTTTTTTTTTCCATAAATTTACTGCACACTACTGTTTATCGAATTGGAAATATCAATAATATTCACTGGCCCCTTTGTTATTCTACGCCCTTACCATTACGCCATCAAACAAAATGTTGCTTTCAAACTGTTGGATCAAACAGAAACAAACTACCATTGCACTCAATTCAAATTCATAGTCTTCTCTTTTTTTTCCAGTTCAACTCGAAAAACCAAAACAAACTCACATCTGTCGTAGTTATTCACTCAGATACTTTTTCAGTTACAATCGTGAAGTGGTACCGGTTGTACGTGCACATGACGTGTTAACGAAAATTGATGAATTTATCCGGCGAACGATCATAAGAAAAAAATATTTTTTTTTGCTACGAATTTGAATGTAGTTTTTGTTCCTTAAAAAAAAAATACCCTCGATTGGTAGAAAAAAAAACATTGTCAATTCGTGTCAGTTTTATTATTTTTTTTTTTTACGTAAACCTTTAGTTTTGTGTTAGTTTTTTTTTTCGTTTCGTTATTGTGGTTTGTCTGTTCGCCGATTTGTTTTATCTTCTTTTTACTCGATTTTGTGTCGTGTCGTCGTTTTTTACTGTGCTACCTTTACCTACCTACCTGTTCGATTTGTTTTGTGGTAAAGTTATAAAAAAAAACAAAGTTCAGTGACAAAACCGATTTATTGGATTACGTGAAATTTATAAAATTAAAGCAAAAAATAAATAACCACTCGAATGAGCCAACAAAAGTGATCTTAAGCCTACAAAATAATGCCATTTATTCAAATTTAACACACCACTCCCCTCCCCTCACAACGTCAAAAGAAAGATAATGTGGATTAAAGCTAAACTATTACTTTCAAGTCTACTACTTTCCTTATTCTGGTACAAAAAGTCAAAAACATGGTTAGGAACTCAGAGGTCAAAGTTAGCATAGGCATAAACTGACCTGATTAGTTTTTATTTTTGTTAATAGTTGTTTTTGGTATTTACCTTTTAAATGACTCTTTAATTGTTTTCTTGGATTTGATATAGACTAAACAATATTAAGATTGTACATATCTCATTACTCTTTCTCAACCAATATTTCTGTTGTGCATTTATGTGAACATGATGCGCATAAAAAACTATCATATTAGGTTTGGATTTGAATCAGCTTGCAAATTGTTTCGCCAAATAAAATTAACGATACGTAGTTGTGAAAATTTAAGTTGGCGCAGTCAATTCAAGCTATAGAAATCGTCCTTGGAATGTGAATACGATCTCTTTTTGTTCCTTCTTTTGTTTCGAGTTTTCGGGTTCCCTTAAACAATTTGGGACTTGGAAAATTCCCATTTCCCCTCTCAACGGCCCTGATTGGCGTTGGATTTTTCCTAGTGAGTTGGAGTCGATAATAAAAATTGTAGAACTAAAAAATATGAACGAATACAGAAGCTTTTCCGCTTTGTGTTTTCAAATTGATGGCGTTTAAAATGTGTTTAGGCACCTCCATATTCAGTTATATGTATAAGTTCCCTACACCTGTACTTATAAAAATGACAAAACAATTTGCAAAAGTGGTTTGATAAATTAAAGAAACAAAAAACACCTCTGTATACAGTTGACTCCGTTTAACTGAAACCCCTTAACTGTAGAACATTTGTTTAAGTTAAGCGGAGTTTTAAGTTAACGGAACTTCAAATAACTGAGACTTTTCAAATAAGCGGAGTTCTGTCAAAATAAAATAAATTTAATTTAAGGTAGGTATGCTGGGTAGAAATGGTGGCACGGGCACTCGGTGCCCAATTAGCACTGGATTGCGCCGTTTTGATATCATAAAAAGTGTTAAAGTGGATTAAAGTAAGGATTTGTGGATCGCCTTCAATGCATTGAAGTTGACAGCAAAGGGACCCGCGAAGGCAGTAGGTTTGTTTGTACAACTCGTGAAACCTGATTCCTTCGGGGGTCTTCCAGATTGGATGGGGAGATTTCTTCCTGGGCCTCCATCTGCCCACTAGACATGACGGGAGGTTAACAGTGAAGATCAGCAACGGCCATTCCAAATGCTCTTGGTCTTTGGGGTTTGGGGGGGAATATGATACAAAATCAACCGATTTTGTCTTAGATCGATTTCGTTGCGTTAAGAAAGAAAATCAAATTTTTGATTTTCAATTTAGAAAGTTCATTGAGGTCGTCAAAAAATGGCACTCCAAAAGATTGTGCTCTCATTCTAGGCAGAGCAGGACATTTAAAAAGAAAGTGAAAGACTGTTTCCTTTTCATGCCGACCGTCTCAGCTACGGCAGTGAGTGTTGTAAGGAATACCCAGTCCCTCCGCATATTCCCCTACTAGCCAGAGTCCAGTGCAGGTTGCAACGACTCAAGCTATGTCTCACTTGGGTCTACATAACAGATCAATTGTTCGGGATTCATTATAGGTGGGCCAGATCTTTCTGGATATTTTGCATTTGGTTATGCTATTCCACCTACGATTGGATTCACTAAGGAAGATTGATAGTAAATTGCTCTTCACAACTCCCAGGGGAATGTTGACTCTTTCCGCAAGTGAGCTGTGAAGGGCTGATCCTTGCCTGACCGGTGTGCATCTGCCCGCCCAACACTCTTTTTTCACTCCAACTGTGAAAAACAACATTAGAAAATCAAATTCACAATTCATACATCACATTCACATTGAGTGATAAGATATTGTCATCTCATCGAAGTTAGAGCAAGTTTGGCATTATATTTCATTTTCAACAACTCGTTAGGTAAACATTACCAAAATTCGTAATTGACCTCATTTGCGTTCCACGACACTCGCTATGAATTCATGAATACCTATATGTCCGACCCGTAGAAGGGTGAGAGCTGCAGCTGATATCTCTGACTTTTAAATAGTCCAGATAAAACCTAATAAGAAAATTTAAGTACTTAGACTTCCTTTTAAATCTTACTCAGTCCAATCTCAGTGAACCTTGTCATCAATACTGATAAATTAATTAAATAAGTTGCGAAAGAAATTTTATGTTAACTAAACAGGCACTGAACTCGATGATAATTATTCGAAAACTGCATGAGTATATCAAAGAATTTATAGACAAAAATCAATTTCAACTAACAGGATATATCGGAATTTTTGTAGGACTATGTGCGCCATTATGATAATTTATTGTCATCAACAATCTACCATTAACATATAATAGTCTCATCCTCTGAATCGAATTTTTAAAGGACCATTTTTTATATCAATGCTTTTGCTTTTTCTGCTGGTTTAATTCTCATTTTTTATGAGACTGAAAAGAAAATCGACTCGAACTGCCTCTACACGAATGACTTTAAGCCCTTTCTATTTTATTGCATTTTTAAAGTCTAGCGTATTACTTTTAAGATCCAAGATATCCAATTCTGAAAGTGATACTTTACATTAAATTCGAAACATGTTTCTTAAAAAAGTGAGAATCAACAAGAACGAATATTTCCCCTGTAATTAATTGAAATGTATTTTGTGTCTCTCGAAAAAGTAAGAATATTAACAAGAACGTACCTATTTTGTTTTGAACAACTCCTTATAAGTCTTTATTATAATGAAATGCTTTAGCTAACTAGCGGTCCAAGTATGTGTCTTATTGGCAATACATCTATACAAAACGATTTTTTTTTATATCGTTGTAAGCGGCGTTGTGCTTTGGGAAAGATCAAAAGTAGATACCGCCACAAGTGTCGGCTGTCTAACTATAAACAACTTAATGTAATGTGTTGCTGCTAGTTGTTATACCAGTAACATAGTTTTTTTTTTGCTACAAGAAAAAACTAAAGAGTATGTATCTATTTTTTTTTTGCCTTTTTTCAATCAAAGTTAAATGTTTTTTATGCTTTTTTTTGTGTCTTGCCGGCTTTTTGTACCATAATAGGCAATCTTGGTATAATTATTTAATTGCTTAAACGAGGAAATTAGCTTAGAAGAAGAGATGTCATCTTTTAGATGTGACTTGACTTGTGAATTGTGAGACATCATTGAAGAAGAGAAAGTTTGTTGGTAAAATTTTACAAAAGAAAATACTTTGTGGGAAAAAGATCTTGCTTTGAAGACGTCATTTCCTAGACGATTGCTGATGTTCTCTATTAAGATGGATTTACTTTGAATATTAAGAGAGAATTAGAAAAGGGGACTTCGAGCATCCCTTTGTCGTTATATTTTTGGTTTAATTTTTGTTTGGGGGAGAGGGGGGATTTGTTGGTTTAGCCGACTAAGCCCTAAGCTCTGATTCAGGAACATAAAATTTATACATTTAAAACTCAACGTAAATATGATTTTGTTTTGACAGCCTCTTTTCACACGACTACCAGTTACATTATCAATTAATTGCAATTCTCAATTTAAGTTCAAATGCTAATTAATTCCAAAACATGGTCTTGGATCTGGTTTAGATTAGTTTCTTAAAGCCAAATAACTTTTTATTGAAAAGTGATGCCAAATTTTTTGAAGAACAAGTTTTATAAAATGTATTGATCTACAAATTAAAAAAAAATTAAGTATACCGTCAATTAGAGTCGATAAAATCTCATTTATGATTTTCAATGTCTTTTTTTCAAAATGGCGGACAACGCATGCCTTCACCCGAATCTAGGGACATATAGACAGGACATAATTTAAAAATTAGTCATACTTAAATGACTTTTTTTACGGTCTTAGCTCTCGTGATATTATAAATACAAACCAAATTCAATGAGAACAACATAATTATTTCCTCTTTACTAATTCAATACTAATATGTATAATATGTAATGAAAATCTAATGAAAAGATTTACTGTTGAATTTCCTAGAAAAAAAAGCCCCAAAACTTTGGCTTACATTTCAAAAGTTTTGGTTGTTTTTAAAAATCTTTTTTTCCTTTAAGAATACAGAAAAGGCCCCACATTTCTGAGTCCAATTTGAAATAGTTATAAGCCTAGATGGTGGCTCAAGAAAAAAATGGCATCATTATTTATTAATGTCCATCTTGTCCGAAAATTGAGGTAAATGTCCTTTAATACAACTCAACTTCAACACTTGCTACAGCTACACCCATGTGACCATTTTCGAGGTAATCTTAAATGAATACCTTTATCTGGTCAACATTCCTCTGGTTTACAAAGGTTGTGTTTTATTAGATAAAGCTGGTAAGTGCTCCCATGGAAATAGCCCTAAGACCAATCTACCTATCATGTTTTTTTCTTAAAACTTTTGTACGATTGATTGATCTCAATTTTCGAATAAACATTACTGATGCTCAAAATGATTATTATACCCTTCTACGATTAGTGGCTATGGACATCTGCATTTTCTCACAGCTTTTTAATCTGGACCCAGTCAATAAATCCATTTAATAACAGACCTAAATTGCTAATTATCTCTCGTGGAGACCGCAGTGTTCAACGTTAGAATCAGCGATTTTAAATCAAAATTTTTGGAATAGTTTTTGAAAAACTAAAATTAGATAAGCAATTTTGTCATAAAATAAAATAACTATCAATAACGCAAAAAAAAAAAAAAAAAACAATTTTTCAATTTAAAAATCTGTTTATTTCTTATTTAAAATAGGTTTTCAATCAAAGATAGAGCGAAGAATGAAACAGTTTCATTGTTTGATTAATAAATAGTTAAAAATTAAGTTCAATGCCCGAAAACTATATTTGAAGATCTGGGGAGGGATCAAAATCTTTTTATTAAGTTAAGAGGACAAAATGCTTATTTTTAATGAAAACGAACTTTGCAAATCTATCAGAGATGCGTTTTTCTGTACCTATACTCAGCGTCGTAGGCTGAGTTTTCATTATATATGGATTTTGCACTAAAAATTTGTCAAAATTAGTACTTGGAAAGTAATGTTGCCAAGATCTTTGCGAACACCAGCTCCGAGCTCGAACATATTTCCTTGCGAACATTCATCTAAAACTGGAAAACATTCAATATTATCCTTCTGTAGGTGCACAGGTAAACCAAAAATTTTTTTAAAGCTGCCAGTTTGTCTCTCGTGAAAAATACTGTTGTGTGGGAAGATTTTCAGGTGAGGATATATTTGTTTCCATGGTTGAAAAACTTTCAGCTAATCACGAAGTTGAAATAACCTGGATAAAGCTTTTCCTCAAGACAGCCATTGGATTTCATAGCAACCTACGTATCTCCCATGTATTTGCACACTTTCCTGAACAAATCTACTGAAGAGGACACCTTTTCACGAAATTTACGATCATTACAGGCTCACCAAAAATAAGAAGTGCCTGTCAACGTAAAATGCAATGGCTGCTGTAACTTTACTAATGTGTTCCTATAGTACAAACAAAAATCTAGGAATTTTTACCAAAAGTCAATTGAAATTTTTTTTTTGTAGAAATTCGCGAAACACTGCAGATTGTTTCGCGGAACCCTTGGGTAAATGGGTGCGAAGGTGAGATCATATGTTTTTTCTCGTTCCAGACTCATTGAATTTCGAAAAAAAATCATGACTCAAAAGTCGTCGTGTGGGCACTAATATACAACCGGCACTCAAACTCTGTTAATATTGCCCGAGTGAACTAGATTAAAAGAAATATGTAGTTCAAGTGTAAAGTAAAGTGTAAAGCTAAAATAAGCCATTAATTGTATTATTTTGACAAACTCCATTCGGTTAAATTAAGCGAACAGATTGTTTAACATTCAATATATGAATAAGCCCATTCAATAAGATAAATTAAACTATTTTGCATGATCGTTTAAACTAAACAAGATATCCATTAGTTTTTCTTCAATCAACAAGACTGTTTAATTTAAACAAGATGATTGCCTAATATTAAACTAGAGTTGTGTCAAATAAACTCAGTGCAATTATTTAAATTAAACGAATTACTCGTTTATAATTAGTAATCTTACAAATTCCGAATCTTAAACAAGTTTTTCGGTTAGTATAACAAAGTCCTTTGTTTAATTTAATTTTATTTGTAGTTTATTTTAAATAATTTCATTTAATCGAGGTGACTATGTAAATTTTAACCTTATGCACTACGTTGTTTTTACCTGAGACTTCGTTATTTCCAACACTTAACTTTTTAACTCACCGAAAAACGCATTCGGATAAAAATAATTTTTCTACACCAGCCTTGTTTCAAGCTGTATTCAATGACACATCGATTTATAATTCCAGTAAGGTAAACTAAGTTTTTTTATTTGTCAGTTAGTAGACTCGTTATTCGATCCTTCAACTTTTGTATAAATAAAGTATTTACCAGCGATTAAATTTATGTTTTTTTTTCTTCCAAATTAAATAATTCAAAACAAATTTAAATAGTTTCTTTGAACTCTCTGATGTGTTAATTAATTACATCATTTTCCGATAACGATTTGTTTATATTGTTTGTTAATTAATAGAAACAAATAATTATCTTTGTTGATGATTTGTTTCAATAAATTAATACATATCAGAGGGAAAAACATCGAACCTAGAGTAAAATTGTGGATAGAAAAAAAAAGAAATGTGAAATTATACGAAATTTAAGAAACAAAAAAATTTTAAGTCAAAGTAAAGGTTCCTAGAAGTGGTTAAATATTATGTGAAACAAGAACTCAACCTATTTGTTACTTTTTATTAATGAATAAATTATTTAAAGCCAGTCCTATAATATATTATTTCTTATGAAGTCATTAAAATTATCGCTTATACTCGAGACCGGTTGTTCAACTAGAACATATACCCTTTAAATGCCTCCCTGAATTCAATACGCAAATTGTTTCACAATTATTACCCACAGAACACAATATGTATGTATTAAGAGCCACAACACAGTTTTTCCCTCCAATTAAGCTTGAACTTGAACCGAATTATAAAAAAAAAAACAAAAAAAAATAAAACAGCCCACACCTTCACCCACTATACATATATTCTCCATTTATCTTATAAGTTTATCATGCGCGATATTTTGATGAAAAAAAATAACGCAAAAAAAAATTAAATCGCACACCTCATGGTTTTTACCACATTTCAAACATTTACCAACACGTAACCAACTAGTTTTGTGGCTTAGATACACCTGTATAAACTGATTGTTGTGGTTCATTTTATAATATTCAGCGAATTCGTCACACTCGCGCAACTCGATTGCATGCGCTACAACTCAAAACACAACACAACAAAACCCAGATACGAATACAAATACATTAAGATACACTTGACGATGCATTGCAAATGTTGAGAGAAGAAATGAACTGCAAATTGATTACGCCATCAAATTTAGTTACAGCTACCGCCAAGTGCAGTTCTATTGTAATTCAAGTATCTTATATCTTTAGATATATTCTTAAAAAAAAAAACTCAGTCCACCTAATGTATATTATGTGTATCTTATGGATTTAAAAGTAATTGCTCTGTTATTAGTTGTTTTTTTTTTTGTTTATTGATAAAAAAAAAATACTCAGCCTGAATAAACAAATGAGAATTATAATACTGGATGTGATGTGATGTGGACAGAGGAAACTGTACATCTACCTATTTGTTACGTAAAGGCTAAAGTAGAACTTTCTAAACTAAGCTTGAGAGTAGTCCAAGCTTGAGAGTTATGTTCTGAACAGTGATTGATGGCCCCAACCGCTTATATTTTGACAGTTCATTAACCAAAAGATAAACCTAACCAATTTGTAAACTTTACGAAGTTGCAAGAATACCCTTATTATTTTTCCTTATTTCGATAAATAACTGTTTAAAAAAGTTTTTTTTCTAAATTATGGGGCCCTAGACAAAAATGTTTGATGTGGTTTCAGGTTGTAACCACCGGACAACAAAGGGTTAAGTGAAATACCTTTTTTGAAAAAATATAATTGTTATTAATGGTACACCCAGAAAAAAACTAACTAAAATTTAGAAAAAAATTGGTAATACTAGCCTATTTGTTGACAAAAGTTTGGGTAAACTAGGAATTTCTAAAGACAAACAAGCTAAGCTTCGAGATATATTTGCAATAGTTTTCTTAAAATTAAGATAAAAAACTCATTTTAAGAATGCAAAAACTTAAACGATTTGCATTTGTAAGGTTTTATACCAATTCAATTTTATTTATTTTACATTTTGTTTTGTTAATTTTTTTCCAAATCAAAAAAGGTTCGCAGCGGTTTCCTAACTACTTGTCGCCCTTAAATGAAGGTAGATGGTAATTTTATTTGAATAAAAAAACTTATTTTACTTTTAAACTTCGTTTCTGTGAGATTCGAACTGGGACCTTTCGCTTACCAGTATTGTAATAAAATAAAATTTCAGCTTCCATTTATACGTATTGATCGAAAATAATAATTCTTAATTTTTTTTTTTTGAAGGAAATGTTTCCGAGATATGTGCAAAAATTATTTTCTTAGCTATTTTTTAAAATACTGGCATAAATATCGCTAACGATTAAGCTTATAAGCATTAACCGAATAATTTTTTAATAATCTGATCTGGATCTTTCCAAAAATGTACTGCTTCTGAAATTTAGTAAGTTAGGTTCAAAGTTTGAAAAACGCTGATTTTTGAAAAAAAATCCTAGTTTATTTTAAATACTTTTTAGAACTCAGGTAAAATATAGCAAAAATATGAGGCAAAAGATTGTTAAATTAGACCATAAATATAAAAGTTATGAAATTATAAGTTGGAACTTCCGTTATTTAGGAAGCAATTTACCTATATATTCTTGTATTTCAAAAATAATTGTTATTTAACAGTTCTTTTCCAACTGTCAACTGTAATGGTTGTCTAATGTCAGATTTAAGATCTATTAGCCTATCATCATTTCTTCTAAAAACTTTTTAACGACCAACTACGATCAAGCATTGATACAAATCTACCGTCTACAGCTCAACATGCTTATTGCAAAAAAAAAGTCAGTGGAAACGGCTCTCCATACACTAGTACGTACCATCACATATTCCCTCCATAATAAAGAGTATACAATGGTCGTCTTCCTAGATATAGATGGCGCCTTTAACAATGTCGACACATCTGCAATCGCATCTGTGCTGACATCTCTGAATGTTGATGGGTCGCATATCCGTATCTTCTCTGATAGTCAAGCCGCTATTAAGTCTCTGGAATCTGTCTCTATAAACTCTAGAACTGCCCTTAACTGTCGAACAACTCTGGTGGAGATGGCGCAATAGTTTAATAATCACCTTTGTTGGGTGTCAGGCCATAGTGACATTCCAGGAAATTGTAAAGTTGATGAAATCGCTAGAAGTGGAACATTACTACCCATTTTATCTGAAAGGACCAATATTGGTATACCCATTGCTACATTTTTTTGCTGTAGCAGGATGCTTTGGAGAGAACAAACTTAGGTGGAATAACATCAATTACTTGTTTGGCGCCAAAAATAATATGGCCAAACCTTGATTTAAAGCGCTCCATGTGTTTAATATCTCTGAACAGACTGCACATCATCTCTGTTGTAGGTGTCATAACAAGACGCTGTTTAATGGGCAGGTACGCAAACTGGCTTGGCATACCTTCAAACGATTTTTGCAGAAGCCGTATGGACACGGAGGAGGAACAAACAATTCCTCACCTTCTCTGTACATGCCTTGAACTTTCCAACAGACGTAGGCTCCACTTAGGAGACTATTTCTGTAACGATCCTAATTAGATCTGGCAAACATCGACATAAATAATCTCGTTCGCTTCGTCAGAAGCTCCAAGTGGTTTAACGAGTAAGGAAGGAGTTTTCTAGATTCATGTGGAATCACAAAGGACCAACTTTGGAGTAAGTGTGTCAGTTTTAATTTACTGACAGCTACTTCTACCTAACCTATCCTAATTACTGTATTACTGAATTCAACATCCCCAAATCATTAATTATCATTAATTAATTTGTGTAAGGAATTGGCGTGGGGAATGTTTTTTTTCTATGCAATCCTAAAAACGGATCATTGTGCGTCAACGAGATTTAGGCCACATTATCTGAAAAAATAGCTAAGAAAATAATTTTTGTGCATATTTCGAAAAAATTTCTTTGACAAAAAAACTTAACTGTCGTATTAAGCGGCCATAAACTAGTCCAGAAAATATGATTTTTCTTAGGATCCTGCCATGACTCAAAATTTTGTAAACAAGTGCTCTCCATGACTTTTGAGATACCCTGTATATGTGTTTCATATAATTTTTCTTTTTTTTTATAAAAAATAAAAAATTCCTTGCGGTTTTGAATGGGCTTTATAACCATGAAAAATATGGAACTTCCCCTCATGTAAAATTCCTGTGCATTGGGCTGAGTTAGGTTATTAGTTAGATGCTGATCATTGAACCCTTCCAAGAAGCAAATTTTGATCGATGTTTATCAACCCGTATGGTTGGATGTGTATAGAAGTTTTTCCCACTCTTACTCGTATAAAAGTCGGTAAACATCGATACAAATTTGGATCTTTGACAGGTACGATCAGTACAACGCAGTTGTGTTCATTTGTCGTGTATTTTCTTAAAACATTTAACGCAAAAATAGTTGTATTATAAATTCGTGAAAAATACATAAAAATTATCAGAGTAAAATAATTCTGTGTACAATTTTGTTGAAATTGGTAGCCGATTTCCTACACGTACCAACGAGTATACAGGCTTGAAATTTCACATACAAAATTTGTAATATAAAGTGTCCTCCTAGTGTTTTACTCAGAATTTTGGTAAAAATGTAAAAGCAGATGGCGGATTGCAAATAACTTTGCGTTTAAATAACTCATTTTTGGTCAAAAAATGGGGAAACAATTCACAGAATGAGATTTATATGTGAATATTGGTCAAATTACTTCTACATTTGCAAACGTAACTCCCAGACTATATGAAAAGTTACATGACTTGAGATAAGGAAAGATCGTTGAGTGAGTTTTTTTTTCCAATTGGGTTGATTTGCCAAGTAAAAATAGCAACGTATGTCATGGGGAACAGTTTTATCTAACGTCCTCCAATATATATGACAAAGAAAACAAATATCAGCAGTATCGGTGTTATCACAAGTGATATCTTCTTAAATATTCCAGGTGATGGAATATGAGCGAAATACGATTGAGTAAAGTAATAAAAATGTTTTTTTTTACCATATCATTTTAGTGATAAGATAATAATTTCAAGAATTGATATTGACATACCATGCCGCCACACGCCACTGCACCGTCATTATCCTCACATCGAAGAGAAGCTAAAGGTAGTGTTGCAAGAAGATTCGAAGGTCTGGGGTAAATATGATCATTTCACCATTATACCCGATCTTGAAAGAGTTCTTTGTTAATTTTCAGAAGATGTTTGCATACTTCAATGTGTCATAACATGAATAGCATTCAAAAAATAAAAATGACAAATAAATTTTAATTTGAACAAAATCAAGAAGCTCTTTAATTAACCAAACACTCTCAATAGAAAAAATTGCATACCTTAGGATCATGCTTGACCAAACAACACTGCTATTACCTCCTCTGTCAAACTTAAGTAATTTTTTTGCCATAATCGTATATTATGGCAAACAATGAATACAAAATAGCAGATTATACATAAGGCTATTTCTCTGTCTTTAAATCCAGGATTATGGTATGATTATTTTGGTCGTTAAACATGGATTATCCACCGGAATCTTACTTTACAAAGACAAGAGAAGTTAATGTTTTAATTGTCACTATGTGTAGGTGATATGGGTTTATGGTGGTAAAAGGTCTTTTGTTTCATAAAAAGGTTTACCTAACTTTTGATTTATTAATACTTATCATCTGGTAAATGCTAACTTAAATTAAAACAATTATAAAAATAGGCCATTTTGTCTGGGATAAAAATGAAATGACATTAAAGATGACATTATTTTCTAAATAACGTGTAGAATGCAAATTCACAAAGCGTATACAATCCCCCATTCAAAGCATTTCATTTCATTTTCAATGTGCGTCCGACCGTGTAAATTGTAACAGAGTGCAATAAGTTGACTTCGACATATTTATATGAGGTTTGTCCACAAAACAAAACAAAACAAAACAAAACAATTTAGCGCTTAAAAATGCAAATAAGTCTAATTTCCTTGCAAATACAAAAACAAATTCTTTTGTTGGCTTTCAGTAGGTAGGGTGGTGGTTATTTACTTTTGTTTTTAAGTTTAACAAAAAGAAAATGGGGTTGCAATTTTTACACCCCCATTTGAGTTGTGCAATTCAGCTGTGAGATGTCTAATCTCTTTACCATGCATTTGTTATTATAGCCCTTTTGCAAAGTGGTCTTAAACCTGTTTCTTTGTTGTTTTTGTTTTTACTTTTATTTTTTAACCTTATTTGCAGTTATTGTTGCTAATTTGTGTGTTCGTGTGCTATTCTGTTGTATTCATTGAATTAAAAAAGAAAATATATTATAACAACCCCCTACGAGCCACTTAACCTAGTGCCACACTATACGTCTTAATTTATAGTGTAGAAAACATATACCTAGTGTGTTTAATTAGGCATAAAGACATTGAAAAGCATCTTATGAAAACAGTGTTCAAAGTTTAAAAAAATTTATGTAAATAAAAAAAAATTAAATCTACTTTTTGTCGCACAAGAAAGAGAATCATTATTGATCGAATAAATTTTGTATTTATGGATTGAATGAGGATTAACTGCTTAAAAGGAATACCATAAAACGTAAGTATTTCTTTTTTAATTGTTATTTCAAATTAAAATAATTTATAAAAAAAATGTTTTTGCTACCAGGAATTTTACCATTTTCTTAAATTTAAAACTTGTCATTCATGTTTGAATAGCAATAAACATACATTTCATCATCGCCAACAGTCGGGTGATATCATCACGCATCAGTGTAGAAAATATACTTTAAATATCCCTGGAATTTAACGTGATATTTTTTCATTTACTGAAAACAGATTACAGTTTTAATAAAACATAAACTGTAGTGTACCTGCTAATTTTTTGAAAATATTCCTTAAATGAGGTGTTAAAATTCGAAAAACATTCATTTAAAAAATCAAAATGAACCTTTCAGATTGTATAGGGTAAAATCGGGTGATATGGCAACCATTTTTAGTTTTCTTTGTATCTCAAAAAGTAAAAATAGTTTTTATTTTAAACGTTGATATAAGTGTTCTGAAATTAATTTTAAAACAAAAAAAAAAAAAATAGGTTGACTGCGAAAACTTGTATAAAAAAGACTTATTTCTAACAAAATGCAATGTCAAATGCAATGAGAAAAGTCAAATGATACACTTGTTCCACTCGAATGTTAAAAAAAGTAGTCCTAGAAAGTCAATGAAAAATAAACCCAATATAGTGGGTGAAATGGCACCCTCCGAATATATACTAAGCTAACGGGGCGCCATATCCTTGAAGGCTAACCAATATCTAAGAGTACCTACTACATTTTTGACCAATATGGTGACATACTTTTCTTGCTTATATCCCATATATGAGTTGCCAAGATCTTAGAACTTACGTTTGGGGTTGCTTTTTGTTCGAAATAAATAGAAAAAATTCATAATATGGTCAAAACTGTTATTACTGAGAAAAGCTTGGAAAAGTGGGTCTTACAATTCTGTCTGTCGATCTATTTGTCTGTCTGTCTGTTCGGCTACAGCCTAAGCTGCTGGATAAATTTTCCTCAAACTTGGTACATTTTGTCATACCCCTCACAGGTATATAAAAGCTATTACCCTATACAACTCAGCAACTTTAACAAACGGCTCCACAACTGTAAAACAAAATTAAATAAATTACCTTTAGTAAAAGTAAAGGTAAAGGCCCACCCAAACGGTTTAAAGGAATATCTAAATAAATAAATAAATGAAGAACCAAGGCCTAGTGACTTACAACTCTTAACCATTCCTGTGTGCGTATTTTTGGCAGGAATGGAGGGGACCTACAATTTTTTGCCGAGTCTGAACGCCTCGCAAGAGGCAGTACCTCGCGAAAAAAACATTTCTGTTTTTAGGTGGCAGCGGCTGGGAATCGAACCCAAACCTTTGGCATGACAGTCCTACGCACTAACCATCACGCCACGAGGTACTACTAATGTAAGGAATATCTACCGAACGGTAACTCATACAGAAAATGTCAAACACTAGGTTATAGCTTAGAAAATTTCCTACAAAAATTGTTAAGTAATTTTGTTCCATGAGGTAACCGTTTCCGAGGCAATTGAATCGGTAGAGTTACGGATTTGACATTTTTGTACAAAATGTAAGTTCTCTTTTACACATACTTTGAGGTTTAGAACAACGTGAGTTTTTCTTTCGTGGTATCCTCCAGAAACATTCTAACAGAGTACAAAGAAATATTACAGGGATTTATTGGAAGGTTTTGGGAAAGCTCCCTATTGAATCGGGCTTCACTACATTGTTCATACGGGGTCGAAGGTCACGAAACATGGTATTTTGTTTATACAAGGTGATTCGAATTAAATGTGGAAAATAGTTAGAGTGTGTAGGGTGAGTTGAGAAAAGAAAACAAATCATAAAGGAGGAGGGGGGGGGGGTTCAATTAACCCCCGTGAAAAAGAAAAAAATTATTAAAAAACAACGATGACATTTAAAATGCCATGCTATAACTTTTTGTAAAGCCAAAAATATTTTCTTTTGTTTTTTAATTAAAGTTATTTGAGTGAACAGCTTTTGAAAAATTAATTTTCAAATTCAAAAGTTTTGAAAAACATTTGAAAATTTTTTTCTTAAAAATGCTTTGAGAGTTTTATTTTGTATACAAAATATATTTATTTATTTAATCTGCTTCAACGATTTTAAAAATTTTGTTCAAATAAAATCATATTTATATAAGAATTCAGATTAATACTTTTTTTTGAAAAAGCTTTTGTATATACCTATGTATGGGTGATTTCATACCCAACGAACCTTTGCGAAAGAACACAAAACATGACTTAGAGTTGAAAAAAAATCGTGGGGAGATTTCAAAAAGAACGCTTTTGTGACATTCGGTTATTCAATAGTTAATACAAACTCTGTTTTTGGGCAGTTGATTCATAAAATAGTTAGTGTCACACCCGTAATAAAAATAATCATATTATTTTTCATAACAAGAACAAAATCAAGAGGTTGGTGTATCGATTGCTGAAAACCGACGTTTTTTTAAATAAAATGGTGACATTATGTAAACCTTCCTTATTGTCAATATTTTTAAATCATGTCCATTTAGTTTTTTTTTTTTTTAAATGTCGTCTACCATACCCCCAAACTATTAATAAAACGTCACTGATGAATTCATATCGTCGATTAGTGATGAAGTGATAATATTTAAAAATTTTTCTCTAGCTATCCGAGATTTATCCTCAAAAAAGTCTCTATTGTATATTTTGTAAATCAGCCTAGCCAATAGATTAAACAATAATCTTATAATCGAAATATGAACGTTTAAAAGTGGAAAACAGGAAATAAAGATAAATTAAGATGATTTTTGATGCGGTGAATTTAATATTCTTGGAAAATGAATAGAAGTACATTGTTATCAAGTTTAAAGAATTTTTAATTTATGAGATTTTTGTTTGTATGAAGAGAATTTAAATAACACACGACTTTTCAAATACAAATTTGGGTTTTTTAATAGAAGATAATAGATAGACAAAAAGTGATATGCATAAAACATAGTAAAAGCTTTCAATAGAGAATTTTTAAGTATATGCTGTTTTTGATATGCGTACAAATGCATTAAATGCCGAAATTTAAGTATTTACTTCAGGCCATTGTATTAACAATTTTTTTTAGATGAAGTCTTGCGAAGTCTATGTTGCGTATGCATAAGAACTAGTAAGCAGTTTTTTCTACAGTTAGGACCTAATTTTTTTTTTAAATTTGCAGAATAGCAACATGAAAATTTCGTAGAATATATACTTTTTGTTTTAGTCCGCAATTTTAAGGTTGAATAAATATTCGGACTTTAGCTCATGTTTAACGTCATGAAGCAACGAAAATGTCCTTCCCGTAACTTCAAAGGAAAGAGACATTCATAAGCCATAGTTCTCAATTTAAGTTTAGCACGGTAGCCTCACTTACTCTTGATATAGGGTGATATGCATAAAAGATAGTAAATGCTCTTACTAGAGAATTTTAAAGTATATGCTCTATTTGATATGCATAAAAATGCAGTAAATGCCTTATTTCAAGTATTTACTACAGGCTATAATATTAACTTTTTTTTTGATGAATTCTAATAGTAAATACTATATTTCGTATGCATAAAAGCTTGTAAGTACTTTTTTTCTCTAGTAAGTACTCGATTTTTTTAAAGTTGCGAAATAGCAACATGAAAGTGTCATAGTTCATACTTTTTGGTTTTATACCGCAATTAAGGAGTTGTAAAACCAAAATTTGACAGTCTTGAGGCTCATTTTAAATCAGGTCTCTGTGTTTTTTTTGGTTTAAATTGGATTTGCGATAACAGAAACTATGAAACGGTGAAATCTGTGCGCATTAATTCTCAAACAGTTTATAAAGGTAGAAGATCGTGCTCAGAGTCTTATTTTAATTAACTTGATCGTTTTATGGCCGTGTGTCACTTGGATCGCATTTAACAATATCGAGCTTAAATTTAGACTAGAGGTTGAATTTTAAAATATTAACCCAACTGATACATGGATCAGCAGCAAAACTACCTCTATAGGTAGTTTTTTTTTTGCTTTTTTTTATGTTGATCCTCATTAAGTTAAATTTTAGCTTAAGTTTTAGGCTCATAAATAGTTTCAAAGCTTAAGGTTGAATTAATATTCTGAGGCTCACTTTGTTTAATGTCATAAACCAAAGAAAATGACCTTCCCGTATCGTCAAAAAGCCATAGTGCTTAAGTGAAAAGAATCTTCCATGACTTAGTTGTATTACTTTTTTTTACGAATGTTAGTTTAGCTCGGCAGCCTCACTTCCTCGTACTATAGTAAAAAGAACAAAATTAGCCGAAATGTAACAACAAGCTATTTGACACGATAATTTCAATATAAAATAAGTATTTACTATTAATTTCCAATGAATTTAAGTATTTACTTAAATCATACCTTGAAAATAGATCTTACCAAGTAAAATTTAGAAACTTCCTTTCAAACTCGTTCAATGCTCACTCGGGTGTACCCCAGGGAAGTCATCTGGGTCCGTTACTTTTCATTCTAGCTATAAATGATGTTATTTCATGTATACGTTTTAGTGATATTCTTATATATGCTGATGATATGAAGATTTTTAAAAAAATACAATCTGGTCAGGATCACATTCTGCTGCAGGCTGATATT
This sequence comes from Dasysyrphus albostriatus, assembly GCA_946251815.1. NCBI lineage: Eukaryota > Metazoa > Arthropoda > Insecta > Diptera > Syrphidae > Dasysyrphus > Dasysyrphus albostriatus. The sequence goes on from OX276336.1 coordinate 95,312,702, forward strand.
GACAATTTTAATGTCTGGTGTTGCAAAAACGGCCTCTCTTTAAATCCCGTTAAATGCCAAACTATAACTTTTTCTAAAAAACGAGTAGTGGGTGCTTTTGATTACTCCATCTCGCAGCACACACTCTGTCGTGTTTTAAGTTTCAAGGACCTGGGTGTTCACTTTAGTTCTGACCTAGGTTTTATAGAACATATTAATTATATTGTAAATAAGGCGAGTTCCATGCTTGGATTTATAAAACGTTGGGCAAAGGAATTTAACGATCCGTATGTTACTCTTTCGTTATACAATTGCTATGTACGACCCCATCTTGAGTACGCTTCCCAAGTATGGGCACCTTTTTACGAAATTCATAAAAGCCGTATTGAAGCAATACAACATAGATTCATTCGTTTTGCCTTAAAGGGTCTTCCCTGGGCTGATCCGTATAACCTGCCACCTTATGAACACAGAATTCAGCTTCTGCAACTTCAACCTTTATATCAAAGGCGTGTTAATAATGATTTGGTATTTTTTCATCAACTTATCAATGGTGAAATTGATGCACCTGACTTGTTAGCCAATGTAGGCATTAATTATCGCGGAGGATCCCACCACCTGCGAAGGTTTGAACTTTTTCACGTTCCTTTTCACAGAACAAACTATGGCACACACGAACCTCTCAATCGTATGTGCAAACTTTTTAACTTAAACGCCTCATCTATTGATTTTAACATGAGTAAAATTGAATTAAAAATAGTATTTCGAACCAGTGCTCCACTTTCGCTAATGTAGAAATGTTTTAACTTTGTATATTTATTGTTAATTTTTATGTTATATCTGATTTTGTATTTTGTTGTAATTTTGTTAGTTTTTTGTATTTATGTATGTGCTTGTGTTAGTTTGCTTAATTCAACTAACCACTAACACATGCACTCATGATGAGCCTCTGATTGTAGATTGCAGCTTGCTCTAAGCTCACTACTACAAAGAAAAAAAAAAAAAAAAAAATGATCTACTATCTTCTGGAAGTATTTTCAAGTTAGTAAATATAAACTAATTTCTAAAGACAATTTTACTATCTCGTTTAAACCTTGAACTGTGTTGTTTTACTGAACTAAAGTTTAAAATAAAAGTGGAGTTTAAACTCCCTCTGTGAAACTGGGGGGGTTAATGTTTTAAAATCTACTAGGTTCCAATTACAACATTTTTAATGGGCCTTTAAAATCAAATTAAGAGACTTAAATATTCAAGTTAAAATGAACAATAATGGTATAGACTTTAATAATGAACCATACATGACATGTTTAATATTCGAGAGTCCATATCGAATTAATTCGTTCTTAATCCACTTTAATATTTAAGTTATACTATGTTTGGTTTACTATTTGCAATATGATCCATTTTTCTAAAATATTTAATTCGTTTATAAATTTGATTTATTGGTATGGTGCAATCACAATTAAATATGCTCTTTAGAATTTTAAGCAATTGTTTTGAAAATTCGCTGACAACTGATCTATAAGAATCTACACATTTTGGTAGAAATAAACCCAATGGTAATCGTGAATTCGTATAACGGATTGAAAATATTGGTTCTGTGTCTACTCTCTATCTTATCGCCTAAATACATCATTTTGCAAATTTAATTAAGGAATAACATATTCCTTGCATTTTAATTTTTTTGTATTTAATCATCAAACAAATAAAGGAAGGGTTCAATCAATGATTTCCTTGTTCGGTAAAGAGAGTGTCCTTCCAACTTAAACAACCATAATCAATTGATTGCGACGCAAAAAAATATTTCAACCCGGACAAAATTAACTCAACATTTAAATGGCTTCAATAGGATGTATTTTTCTTTGGGTATAAGCAAAGCCCTTGTGATGCCGCGCCGCGCTGCTTCAACAATGTTTACCCTTACAGCCTTTGGCAAACAACAAAAATATACTTTTTCGAGATATATATGTACATAAACGTGCGTTAGTAGATATATTTACATCCATTGGAAATAAAAAAAAAAATCAGTCTCGCTTCTTTTCTTCCCTGGTTCATGAATTAATGAATAAAAATGTAAACTCCATCCAAAGGGGTAGATAAAACTTAATCACTTTTAGTCGACTCTCTTGTAATGAGGACGATGACCATTGATGAAGGATAAATACTGAAAAAATTTCCTTCATATTATAACAGGATCGAAGCGTATAATGTACTCGCAACTCATACTTACATATAAGTAAGTATACGCAAATTAATGGCCGACACTTAATTTTTGCATATGGTCTTTATCGGGTGTCACTTTTCGCCTTGTTTTTCATTATAAAATTTTTAAGTGGGTTTTCATTTAAAGGGTTGTCAGTGAAAATATCTTCGCCCCTATTTGCTGGCATTTCCCTCAGACATTAACCAGAGCCACTTTGTGTAATTGAGAATTGATTTTCTTCCATGGATACTTTGTCATGGGAAAGTGTTCCTTTCATTTGGTTATGTTATACATAGGTAGGTACATACTTCATACATACCACATACTTTATCTTATTAAGTAAAATCGACAATTTTTGTTGGTAAAATTTAATAAAAAAGATTACGCTTCAATAAAATCATACATTATGAGAAGCTGTAAATAGCTTCAGGATTATGTCTGTCTCGAGTTTTTGATCGGAAACTGAAGCTTTTGCTGCCTCTGAGATTTTAATTATAACTTAATGATTCCCAAAACGTAAACATCTTTTCCTTTATGATTTACATTATGCCTGTGATTTAAGACACTGTTGATAGTGTGGTTGTGTCACAGTGCGTCGGATTTCCAATATCTTTAGTTTAAGAGTGAAAATGCGGCAGTGTTACCATGTCAGGTTATCTTGTTTTAATTGCGAAGTGTTCGTATAAAATGACTCAAAAATGGTATAACCCCTTACCCTATGTATAATAATTAATGTGGTTATAGTTCTATTTTCTATATTTGCTTAGTTTCTGTTTGTTGTATTTTACATGGCAATTGTTTCCAAAGCGAAGATAAGTGCCCACAAAATTAGAACCTATAACTTTATGTTAGTGTAAAAGTAGAACAGTTTAAAGGTTTGATAGTGTAGAGGTCTGACAGTGCCAAAGTCTGAAAGGATTCAATTTTTCATCAGTCAAATTTTTGAACTATCATCTTTTTAAAATATCAAAGTTTCACATTGTCTTACTTTCACCCAACCGCACTATCACACATTCACACTTTCATACTATCATACTATCATACTATCATACTATCATACTATCACACTATCACACTATCACACTATCACACTATCACACTATCACACTATTACACTATCACACTATCACACTATCACACTATCACACTATCACACTATCACACTATCACACTATCACACTATCACACTATCACACTATCACACTATCACACTATCACACTATCACACTATCACACTATCACACTATCACACTATCACACTATCACACTATCACACAATCACACTATCACACTATCACACTATCACACTATCACACTATCACACTATCACACTATCACACCATCACACTATCACACTATCACACGATCACACTATCACACTATCACAAAAACTGTGCCATAAACTGTACAATTCTTCAAGGGATAGCAACGACCGGTGGACTTAAAAACCCTCAAAAATTACGAAAAAATTTATATTTTGTTTTGCTTAAAAAAAGAGCAATTTTAGAGCTTTCAGGTGACTTCGACAAAATACTCTATCTGCGTCAAAGAAAATTTGTCTTCTATTTGCCAAAATTATAAACTGTCAAATTTCTCAAAAAGATGGCTAAGATGTCGATGGATTAAAAAGACTCAAAAAAATGTTTTGTGTTCGAAAAGACCAAATTTTACCAGAAAGGAATTGTAAGACAATGCTCAATATGCGTCAAATAAAAATTTGCCTTCTATTTGTCAAGTCTTAATTAGTTAAATTTAACTCGAGGATGACTATGGTTCCGAAGGATTAAAAAAACCACCAAAAAAAAATTCGAAAAATCTGTGATTTTATTTTTTATTAATTGTTTTGGAAAAGGTCTATTTTAGGGCTTTTGGGTGAAGCCTGGAACAAAATACTCTTTCTACGTCCAAGTAAAATTTGTTTCCTATTTATCAAACCAAACATTATTAATTTCCATCAAAGGATGGCTGCGATGTCAATGGATTAAAAACCCACCAAAAATGTTGAAAAATTAAGATCTAATTTATTGCTCCGGAAAAGAGCAATTTTAGAGATTTTGGGTGACATTTCGAATACAATTATTTTTGGATGTCAATGTAGAATCGGGCCTGTATTCGTTAGACTAATAGATATCTAACAAATTCCATCAAATGGTGTATTAATAAATGAAAATAGCAAAAGTAATAACTGACTAACAAAAACAAAACGAAAAAAGTAATAGAATATCGTTTGGTCAAACTTTTGCTTTAGAACTATTATAAATATAAATTATAAAAGATACATGTACTAAAATCGCTCAAATTTTATATCAAGTGAAAAAGTGATTGAACGAAAATTGGGTTACTCAATGAATGAATGACTAGGTACTATCGAATAAATAAACATTTACCTACGCTATCGAATAATTCGATAGTTTTTATTCAATAGCTTCTATCAATAACTGAAACACTGTTAATCTGGTACGCTGTTAAACTTGTACGCTGTTAAGCTGCTAAGCTGTCACACTGTTTGTTGTACTGTCATACTTTCACACTTAAAACCACAGAAACCCAACTCACAGTCACAATGTTAACATATCTGGAGTTGCTGTCCTTATTTATATTAAGTTGTATCGTACTAAATGATTTAGGAACCAATTTCATGTCTAGTAAATTTGGTCATCAAACAAGTTCTTAATTGTATGCGAGAATGGCAAGAAATTGTAAATCGGTTCATTTAAAAGATTATTTTTATTTTATAGAAATTGTCGAACCAAAGGCATTTTTTTCATCAGCACTGGCTGCATTGATGCAAATTAGAATAATTACTTGCAGGTATAGTAAATTACAGAAAGGAGCATCATATGCAAGCAGTTCTTACCTATCTCATAGCTTCACTATTCCTTTTGTAATTTGATCTGGCCCACGTAATTTGACATGAAAGCGAATTTATCCGGAAAAATGAGACATTTAATTACCATCACATGATTTCCCTTCATCGAATTGATCTCCTTAAAAAGTTTAAATTTAAATTTCAAACATTTTTATTTAAATACAAAAAATCTATGGCCATGCCCGTACCTATCCCTCCTACAAATTTCAAAGAGAAAAATTAAAGTACTCAACCTCTAGGAGATAACATTTCTCCTCAAAAATGCACAAAACCATCCCGGAAAAACAAAGTAAAAGAAAAAAATCAATGAATGGCGGCGGAAATGGCATCAAGTCGAAAGGTCACCCTCTTTTGAAAAATTAAACAAAAGAAATCCATAACCTCATTTAAACGGAATAGTCGAATAGTAGTAGGCATGAAATACGACAACACCACGTGGACGTGGAATATAATAGAAAAAGTACACTCGGAACACTATGGCTTAAAATCAACCCCTCACTCATCAAACATGCCCTATATCTACGTATACATCATGAATAACTCTTCCCGTGATCACATTGTTTTGTTTTCCCTCTAGGGAAGTATCGTGCCTATACCTACATATTTGTTGTTGGCAAAGTTGTGAACTTATCAAAAGGTTAGTAGGCTATACCACCTAACCTATTCCATTGTGGTTTGTCATATTTTATTTTTCGCTGTAGCGTATTTATAGAAACCGTTAAAACAACTATTTTTCAACTTCACATATACTTACGTACTTATATTCACATGTATTTATTCAAGACTTTTGTTCTAATACTTTCAAACTTTTGTTCTAATGCTACCCACTCAACTCAATCACGTCATGAAATAGAAATGTGACAAAGATCAAAGAGGTCTTCAAATGTTCAATGCTTCGTTAAGTCTCTGACCGAAAGGTGAATTAAAATCTTGCTTTCAGCTACTGGGCTTCACGAGAACCTATTATATGCATCAAAAACTAAGACTATTGACGGAAGACGGATGTGACATACGAGACAGTTATAGGACGACAGTTATGACTTCCGTGAAGGAGTATCGTATGTAGAATGTATCAAGACTCTTTAAGTATATGTGCTTAGGTAGATAAATGTATGATAGATATCCCCGCGGTATAAAAGATGATTTAATTAACATGCAAAATTTAGAGTGAGTGATGGTGAGTGGGTGTCGTGCAAAAGAGAACATAAGAAAAAGCATAGAGTTACCGCAATCTATATTTTATATGCAAATGACGAAATTGAGGTTAGATTTTAGGTGATTCAAGCGGTTTTAGTTCTATTTAACTTTTTGCTCTTAGTTTATTCTTGAAGATTTAAAGTGGGTACACTGAACAAAAAGATTTCATTAAATTTCTCATTTGAAAACACTACCTATATCTATAGGAATGTTAAGATAGCTCCTATTTTTGGAGTGCACGAATTCAATGAAATCTAGCAAACCAAAATCTCGAACAAAGAAATCTCGTATTTTTTGAAAAATCTTGAAAAACGAATACCTAATCCTGAGCTTTTCATAACCACGCAATTAAAAAGTTTCGCTTTTAACAGTCTCGCAGTGCCTACATTGAATTATATATAACATTGAATCATATAAATACCAAAACCGTTATAAAGCACAGAAATAACCAGTGCTGTCAAACGTACTGCAATTGCAATACTTGTATTGCTTTCACCTAGTGCGTACTGCTGTACTGCTCACCTCCGTTTTGTACTGCATTTTGCTTTTTGCTTTTTGTATTGCCCTTTTGTATTGTTTTTTGAAATTTTTTGTTCGCGATTAAAGGTATCGAACAACAATAGCGATGACATTTCTTTTCATTTTCTTTTTCATTCAGCATTCCATTTTCATTTTTAATTTTTTTTTATTGTTTAATTGTCAAGAAAACTCTGTCCCTCTGACTAAAGTATAAGAAAATGACGTTACTATGTATTATTGACAAAGTATTAAGCAAACGGCAATCTGTGTCTCCGTGTGTCAGTGTTAGTGTGGTCTTTCCACAAAATTTGACTGCTTTTAAAGTTGAACTTTAACTCCTTTTCAGGAAATTTTTTTCCGAGGAAATTTTATATCAGCCAATGATTCCGAAACATTTTGTACAAAATTTTTCTTTACGACTAAAATTTTTATATTTTTGGAATTTTAATTCAAGGCTTCAAGCTGAAAAAAAATTGATGTGGTATGCCGTCAAATGTTATGATTTTTGCAACAAAAACAGCAATTTTGGACACACAATGCATCAGGTAGTCAAAAACTTAAGCAACTAACTTTATAAAACGACAGCACTGGAAATTAGTCTTAAGAAGGGGTGCATACTTCATACACAAAACTAAGAAAGACTGTAAAATATTAAAAAAGCAGTTACGTTGGTTGGTGAGAAGAGGGACGATATGTATATAACCGTGTTTTTTGTTTACACAGAGAAAACCCACGCTAGTGAAATTGGGTCGTAGGTTGACGTACATAGATGAAGATATAATATAGTGTCGAAATAAAAAAAATTTGCTTAGAGCTGCCACACAACAGTTCCAAACTTTTTCGGCAACTTGCTAGGAGATTATTTTACCAAAATTTTACAGAATGCCCATTTTTGCCCAAAAAAAGAGAAAAAATATAATTTTCGACATAAGAAATATCAACTGAGCAACTGTTTTCTGTTTTAAATAATATCAACGAAAATTTCGTAAAAGTGAAGGACCGAGTGAAGTTTTGAAAAAGTTCCCTGCTGTCTTAAATGCAAATATAAGACTTCAAATTATTGAGCAAATGAATGGTGACGTCAATTCTAAGCTTACCGAAAAATTTAAGTAAATGTTGCTTAGATTTTCAAATATTTTTTTCTTCCATGAGAAATCACTTGTTGAAACGTAGGTAAATATGTTTTTCGTATTAAAAATTATTATATGGGCGGATTTGTAAAAACTATCACCAAAGGATTTTTTTTTAAATAAAGAGTATATTGAAAAAATTAGATTTTAGTTTTGAGGTAGAAAATTATGACATTTAATAAAATTTCCAATTTAAGTTAAAAAAAATAAATAATCAGAGCCTAAAAAAATGGTTAAGAAATATATTTTTTGCGGTCATTTTCTAACAGAAATATCTTGGAAAACTGAGCTGATAGCAGAAAAAAGATAACGAATTTAAGTTTTGGCGCATATATATATACTCAGCCCTTTTGTGAGTTTCACGTGAACAACATTCCATGGGAAAAAAAATTGACATTTCACGTTTTGCCTACTGTGAATTTTGCCAAAAAAACGAATATTCCGCTTTTTTGTGAGTACTCCTTTCGGAATTATTCATAATTAAGAGCTTAAATTGTCAATTTTGAAGGCGAACGAAAGAAAATCAGACCATACTAAATTTGCCTTAGTTTTTTTTGTTTATTTTAGGTGAAATCATAATACTTTTTCAAATTTCAGGCGAACAAGCATTTTTCGGTGAAATATTTTCCATGTGAAACTTATACTAAGGCTTATTCAGAAACGTTCGGGCTTCCCGTACCAAAAGTTTTACCGCTTATTCGTTCGATGATCGACTAATAGCACCAATACCTGCAGTATTGCATTGCCAATGTCGAAAAAATTAAATTTTACTCCACCCTACAACAATTTCATTGAATGGATCAATTTAGTATAGTAAAAACATTCTCGTATAATATAAAATGTACAATTGTCAATTGTAATGACACCTAAAAGTTGTCACTGTTGTCAATCTGTAACTATCAAATAATTTTCTTTTATGTTCTTAATTGTTATTAAGAGACACCAATCAATAGTTGTTTATTATAAAAAGGAACAGTTTTGTCATGATAATGTACCTATTTGTAAGATCCAATAAACGTAACTTATTGTTAGTCTAAAAACCAAAGCGTCCATATGACTTTGAGCTTAGAATTTTATATACAAAAATAGTTTCGTTTAACCAGCTTGTAGATATGTCAATATACCTACATTATTATATTTAAAATATGACGAATACCTTTCCTATTTTTCTAGTATCTTGATATCAATTAAAAATTGAAACACAAGCTGCTTTTATAACTTGTCATTCATTTATGTCTGATGTCTGTCCGCATGTCAAAAAATAAATAAATAACAAGTACCCTCAATTAGCAATCATCTAAAATATCTAATTCTATAGAAATGTTGCCATGAACGTCATTCAAGTTGTCATTCATTTTTGCAATTTAACTCAATACTCAATTGAACTGCAATTAATTAAACGTATGTAAAGGGTGTTTATTTTTTAAGAGGTATAGAACTTTAAGTTGGCAACACTATTTTAAATGGCGGCCATTTTGTCAGATTTCAAGTGATTTATTTTAAGTTTGGTTTGGCATTTCAACATGAATAGACCGACACACCTGAACAACGCTTCCAAATTGGGACAATTTATTTTGAAAATCATAGTTCTGTTCGAAATACGTATCGCGCGAATTTTGTTTAGCGATGAAGCTCACTTTTGGTTGAATGGATGCGTCAAAAAATAAAACTGCCATATTTCGGGTGATAATAATCCTCAAGTGTATGTTGAGACACCGTCACATCCAAAAAAACTGACTGTTTGGTGTGCCTTATGGGTTTTGGTGGAATAATTGGTCCGTACTTCTTTAAAAACGATGCTGACCAGAACGTTACAGTCAATGGTGACCGCTAGAGTGCCATAACTACTGGCTTTTTCGTTCATCAATTGAACAACAAGACCGCGCAACATGTCACACAGCTTGTGCCACAATTGATTTATTGAATGAAATGTTTGGCTACCGCATAGTTTCGTGTTACGGACCCGTTAATTTGGCCTCCAAAATCGTGCGATTCAACGCCGCTTGACTATTTTCTGTGGGGATATGTGAAGTTGCTAGTCTACGCCATAAATGCCCCTACCCATAGAATCCGTGAATCCGTTGCGGTGATGGATTCATTGACGTTTGACGGATGCGGCTGATTGAGTTGACCCAATGAATGCGTTGACATTCACATAGCAACCACTTGAAATCCAAACAAACACACACACACATACAAACCACTTGAAATTCAAACACATAAAAAGTTAAAAGTTCGGCTACTTCGTCCGTTGCGGCTGATGCATACGTCGCTTATGGGCCGGTTCATGTATTTAATCGATCTGTCCGTTAAGTGAGTCGCTAGAACGGACGCAACGGATCCTATGGGCTGGGGCCTTAAACCCGAAACGATTGACAACTTGGAGGACAATATTCACCGCGTTATTTTGGCCGACATACGGCCACAAATGTTGAAACAAGACATTGAAAATTGGACGACTTCCAAGGCAGCCATGGCGGTCATATGCCCGAAATCATATTTAAATTATAATGCAAGAAAATTATCTTTCGAATAAAGTAAATTTTTATATCAATTTAAAAAAAAAAATCATTCATGTTTTATTCCATTTCAAAGTTCTATACTTCTAAAAAAAACACCCTTTATGTGTATAGTAGAAATAGATCTTAAAATTTGCGTGTTATATGTTTGTTCTCAATTTGTAAACATTCTCAAGTTCAACAAAAGATACACCGACACAGAAAAAATAATAATAATCAATAATATTAATTGTAATTTTTCCATAGAATTTTCACAAAGAGATTATGATCTTGACGAAGAGCCAACTTAAGTCACTCGCTAATAATTGCTTATTTTTTATAGATACCCCTAAAGAGATCCTTCACATTTCAATGTAAATATTTACAATGCACTTGGAGATATGTATGTATATCTATAGCGATAGTAAGTTTACATAGCCTGTCAATACAAATTAGTTTGACACATCTGTCATAACAAACGTAGCTATAGGTACCCATTTCTTTTTTAAAGCGTGAAGAAAATTTTAAAGGCAAATAGAGATGAGACTTGCCAGACCAGACAGAGTTGATTAAGACAGGAAGCTGCCAACAGCATTACCAATGCACATAATTTAACATTTTTTATTTGATCTAGATTCAATTGTATCTTTCATTGTATCGAACATCGCCCCAGACGAATAGCAAAACAGATTTTTGTTGTGTTTTTTGTTTTGTATACATTTGAAGTGCTCCTGTATATTTAAGAGCAGCAAATGGTCTTATTTTTTCTCTAACCTTGACTCTGTATGTGTGTTTTTTTTATTTATTCATAAACACAGATTCCAGAGCAAACAGTATCTGGTAGAGACAAATTTATTCTCTAAGAAGTGCGTCTATAAAAAGATACATTTGTACCACTTGAGATTCATACAGTAAAAGTGCTATAATGTTGGATTTCGGACTAAATGAATTCGACAATATGAAGTTTGTAAAATAATTGGTTTGTTTTTGAATTTTGAATAAAGTCTCCAAGTTCGAAGATGAAGTAAAACTCATGAAATAAGTCTCCAAAGAATAAATTAAATATGTACGCTGTGTGTTGTGAACTTCAAAATAACTGCATCAGGGAGGAGGGAGGTGGTGGAATAGTTATCCGAAAATAGTGATCGCAGATAATTGATCATCTTCTTTAATAAAAATCTTTGGAAATCTTTGTCTTGGACTTACCCAAAGTCGTTCCCCATCATCCATTCACATTGGAGACTTATTTCCCAGTCAAATTTAGGGACTTGTTTCATCAAGAAATAACCCCCAATTTAAAAATAAAATAAGTCCCCAAAACCCATGAAATAAATCCCCAATTGTGGTGAGACTTTTCAATAAAAAAACTTCTCATCTCCAAATTAATTTTGGAGAGTTATTCAATTTTTAGCTTGGGGCGTATTTCATGTGGAAAAAAAAAATCACAAAGCCCATTTTGATACCAGTGAAATCTTGATATCTTAAATAGTTAACACTTTGAGTTAAGTTTGCATTTGAGTTGCATGACAATCGATTAAGGGGGATTTGACTGTAGGTCATAGTTGTTCACCTTCTAAATTGTTTAAATTCAACCGGAATTCAATCCGTACACAAATGATCAAATCTCAATTTTGATACTTAAAAAATATCAAGTGAGGAAAGAGTAAGGCATAATGTTTGAAGTAGAAAAGAGTATATATGTATACAAATCTTATCTCAAGAACTGGCAATGACTTTAATAGAACTATGTACACGCACATGTTTAATTTTTTTGTTGAGATCACAATGACGAACAGTTAATTTTAATAAAGGGTACAAAGAAAATACTTTATGTCATCTAAATGGGGTAAATACAAATATCTAGGGCACGTGCATGCATAATAATGTGGGGGACTATGTATATAGATTCTCAGATAGATTCCCCAATGAATCCCGATGATTATTGTTATGATGGATGTGACATGATGAAATGTCGATTTGCTTACATAGATTGAAATAATAATTGAAAGTCTCTTTTTGGATTTGATTTCTGATGACTTCATTTTTAATAAAAGTTGCATCTGGGTTTGTTATTTTTTTTTACAATTGAATCGACTTTTATTCGTCATATAAGCTTTGATTTATTTTGTGATGTAAGAAGAGAAAGAGAGTGTAAGGTTAGTGCGCCCAACCTTTAAACAAATAATTATTTATTCGAAACGCATTTCAAAAGTTTAACGTTAAGAGAATTCAGAACAGTTGATGGTGCCAAGTGTGTTATTAGATTTTGTACTCATTTGCATTTTTAGAAAGCGTTTGAATAGCTATGAACTTAATAGCTGTTTCGAAGATGATAATTATTCATTAATACTTGTGAGAACGTAGTTGATTATTATGGTAACGTTTTTTTCTATAAAATAAGATAAATTGATCTTTAAATTTGACTACAATTATGGCAGAATAAACTTAATAATACCTCAATCACGTGGAGGTTCTTAGAAAGTTTTTCATGAGTATTGGGCTTATTTTATTCGACCAAAATGTGATAGGTTTTATGATTTTCAGACCCTATAATAATATTTTTTTAAATCAATCGTTAAGGGGTCATACGAAGCCTTTATTTTATTTTTCATCATACATTTTTTTTTAATTGCAAAAACTTTGGTCATAACATTACGATTGATATTATTTGACGTTATTAAAAAAAAACCACGACCCCACAGACGCTCTCTAATATTAGGTCCCTATTCGACTATTGGACTCAACTCGAACGTAGTAATTTTGCTAAAAGTCACCAAAAATTATAGTTTGATATCGACGATAGAGGTGAACGTTTACTAAAAGTATTGAATGACATACAATTTTTGGCCATTTTAGGTGAACGTAATTAAGGCGGGTAGCAAACATTTGAATGTTCGACTCGGCGAATCGCAAGTCTTGCTTATTTGATGCTTAAACTTGGATTTCATGGTTATCTTATTTCCTAAAAAGCTGAAACTTTGTTCAGGGAAAGATTTATAAAAAAAAAAAAACTACAGTCTTACACTCCGGTTCAGTCGATTAGATCTATTACATCTACGTTTATTAAATACTCTAAAAATAAGGAACTATTCGATTTTACCGGAGTGTACTGCTTAAGTTTTTATTCATGAAGACCTTAAATCTTTTTGTGAACAAAGTTTTATCTATGTAGACTAGGGTGGCCCTTATATTAGTTTTTTTTTTTTTTAATTCCAAAATGGATCGGCATCAAATAGCTCTACATAGAAAAAAATCCTAATTTTTTTCAAATTTTTATTTCACCCCCTGGTCTTCCTATTTTCAATTTATGGTACTAAGCATGGGGTTAGGGTGATTCTTATAAAACGCACAAAAAAACAATCTGAGGGTATAGATTAGGTACATTGAGACGAAAAAAAAATCGATGCGGGGTTCTATTTACCCGCGTGGCGTTATGGTGAGAGTGGTAATTTTCTAGCAGCATAAAACTGAAAAAATATTATTTAAAAAAACCTGAACACAATGCCACCCTTTAACTTTTTTTAAAGCCACGATTTTATTCTATAATATGCTACCTAAATAAAGTTTTTATTATAAATACTTTTTTTTTGGTTGGGGGAGGGTGGAATTATTACCATTATTTTTACTGAAGCCTGTGACAAAAATGGTACCCTCATGAAAGTTTGTAAAACTTAGTTTGTAAACGAAATATGAAAATGAAGAAAAGCACAATATTTTTTTAACAAAAAATCCAAAAACAAATGCCACTTTTTACCGAAACTTCCAAAAACGATTTTCAACTCTTTCGATTCATCATCCTCGTAGTTAATGAAGCATTTTAACAAAGTTCCATGAGGATGCCATTTTTTAAAAGTTTATTAATAATAACCCTTTACTTGCCGCTTTTTCAAAAAAATATCCTCCCAAGCAAAATATCTTAATACACTTTTTGGATTCTTCATGCTGGTAATTCTTTACACATTTGTATCAATTTTATTGAGAGTACTTTTTTTGACAAGTCTTAAGGTAATAATCCCACCTTTTGACCAATCCTCCAAAACAAAACACCCTTTGAACAGAAATATGTATAAATATAGTCATAAAAATTAATGAATTTTTTTCGCGGTCGTTACACCACAACTTGCCCCTCTCCACTCAAAAAGACACCCTTTTATGCAATATATTTGAAAAAACTCATGTTTCTTAATTCTACACTACACAACACTTTGATAGTTAATTTATTTTGTTTGAGTTTAAATGCAACATTTTCAAACGCGACTTAAAGTTTCCGAGTTATACCAAATTTATTAAAAATTGGCCATTCAATCAGAAGCGCAAGGCTGAATTTAGTAGCATTTTCGGTTTTAAGCATGCTTTATGGGCCAAACAAACATATTTAATAATAAAAGCCCTTGAAATTGCTCCTTTATATCCCTCATTTTCCGGTGTTTTCAATAGCTTTCTATTGAATAGCCATAGGCATGACAACTTTAGTCGGATTCATTTTAAGTTTTAAAGTTGGAAATGAGCAGATATTTAGTGTTGAAAATTTGCTTCAAATTCAACGCAAGTAAGCTAAAATCCCGAAATAACATTACAAAACATTTTTGTTTCATTAACTTGATTAAAAAAATGAAAATTAAAATTTTGGAAAAAATTCCTACAAGTCGTAATTCTGGGTTTAAAAATTCTATTTTCATAAACTTTGTAACTGATAACAGCAAAATTGGTTTGAAAATTAAAAAGTGTGCCCTGTTTTTCATGATCATTTCAGTTTTTCTTTTATGTTTTAAAATGTTTTTGTTTTTGATAATTTTGTTGCTTTTTTGATTTTTTCTAAATTTTCAGTTTTCTATTTTGAACCGACACTTTAAATTAACTTGCGGCATGTTTGTTAAACAACTGATTACACATCCGTAGAAATATTGATGTTAGTGCAATTTTTCCAAATCTTACTTACTAAGGCTTGAGAAAGGAAAAACTTTGTGCGTTAAGTTTTTGCGCCAAACAAAAAATATTACTGGGGCCAAATTAATACATCAATAATCGAGCAATACGTGACTGAATCATATGAGTTTGGCATTACTGCTCACGTTTCGAACCGTACCAAAATTGGAAGTGGTTACTAGTTTATTCGATCACTGATGGCACTCACTGACTCGATCACTAACGCGGTAATTCGGCCCCTGTTTAAAGTAACCGAAAGGTTAGTGTCACGTTTAGAATTGGGGATAGAATTTTTCCCCTCATACATTTTTTTTCATACAATGAAACCAAAAATCATCTTGTAAAATATCAAGCACGAATTAGGGGACACCCAATAAGAAAAGTAAATCGCTTGAGCAACCCCTTCCATCATACCAAGGAGGTTGAAATTTTGTGACGATTAGACAATTGATGGAGGTTTCAAAATTATGTGGTAAACCATTCATAAAACAAAAAAAAGCTGTTTTTTTGGACCACACTAACATACCTATACATATCTTTTTCAACTGACAAATAGAGAGATAACAAGTGTAGCATATCAAATCGAAACACACATGTCCATCAAAATGTCAAAATATTCTATTAAAAGTAAGTTATAACCTGTATATAAGGTACAAATACATATAAATATGTTTCTCTTCTTTCTCACAAACTTTTTATAGTTCTACATGAAAGATTTCTTAACTCAAACAGATTGAAAGGTTGGATGAATTGAATTATAAATAGATTTCAAGCGAAAAGAAATTATGTCTTTGATCCGGAAACGGATGTGATAATTTTCTCATTTGATGATATTGAATGTTCCAAATAATATTCACACCACACAGATAGTTTTGGGAGTTTTAAAGTATAAATTGAAATTGAGTAGTGTATAGTTTAACGACTTCAGCCGAGCCGATTAAATCAATCGGAAATATTTTGAAAAATTCTAGAAATAAGAAAAAGCGAAGTCGAAGACGGCAGGAATTAATCATAATTAATCATAAGCCGTATTAATACAAAATTAATACTATGTAGACCATGATAATATTTTCTATTCCTAAATAATTTTGAATTTATTTAGAGTGAAATTATTGTTTTGCTTCAAATATTGCGACCTTGTTAAGTTTCCATACTCGATAGTTCTCAGGAATACATGAGTTTTTTGGAGTAACATAATAATTAGCTTGTTCATATCTTTTTGTATTTTTGACGACCACACGGCCACAAAAAATTGAAGTTTGGCTTGATGATTGTATTTCATTTTTATCAGCTGTATTTTTAACTCCTTCAATATTAAAAGCCAAATTCCCGAGTTTTCATGTGTAAGTCTGATTATTTAAGTTTATAGATTTAAGTTTGATAGATTTAAGTTTAAAATATAAATTCTAATTTATATAATAGTTGGTACCTTTTTATTTTCAAATCAGTCTTATTGCTTCGTCTTTAGTTCAGGTATTTAATGATTCAGAAAGTACCCCATTTTCACAGCTTCGTTTAAACCTTGAACTAAGTTCAATTTTTCCGCTTATCTAAAGTTTAAACCAAAAGTGGAGTTTAAACTCCAACTGTAGATAAATATTTCAACCTTTAAACACTAAATTTCAAAAATAAGAAAAGGGGTGCATAATCCGGTTTAGTTGCAAAACATTTTTCTCAAGCATCTTCAATGTATACAATATCCCCACTAAATTATGCTCATGAGAATGCTAAAAATATATAACTTAATATTCCGGAAAGAACATTGTTCACTATACTCAAACTTGATATATAAAAATATAACCAACGAGAAAAAAAAGGCATCAATTTCTAAGAAACCACAAAGGTTCACAAACTCTTAAATTTCTTCCCCAAAAATTGTTGATTAAAACTTGAGACCAACAAAAAAAAAAAATTAAACTCAAAAGAAACAGGTTAGATTTTGTTTGTCAACTCTAAGTGTTTTTTTTCTTAAATTTAATTTTGTCTGACTAACAAAAGTGACGTTGATGTACATTTACAGTGCTGTGAAAATAGTTTTGATGTACACTGGTCAAGTAAATTAGAACAAACATTTTAAAATTTTTGTAAATGTTTTTTTTGAAGAGCTGTTTCTCTGTAATGAATAGTCGCATTGAGTTGAAACTAAAAGCATTATATACCTTTATGTTCTTTGTTTCCAGATTTGTTTGCAAATATTTTTTTTTACAGAAACGTTATTGCGTTATTAGAAGAAATGAAACCAAACAAACAATTTTTTTAGTTTGAAGGTCCTCATTTTTATAGATATTTGTTTTTGTGTCAATAAAATGAAATGGATAAATAACTTATTTATTCAGCTTCATTTAAAGTTTTAGTTGCGATAAAGGTACTTTATAAGGCAAGTTAAGAACTCGTGAAACATAAAATTTGAGATACAATCAAATATGACATTACGATGATAGATAACACCAAAAAATTGGGTGGCAAAATTCTGTCTGTCTGTTCGGCTACAGCCTAACCCGCTGAATCGATTTTCTTAAAACTTGGGACATAGTGGTTTTTGGTGATTCTGTCCACACGTTTTCAAAATTTTAATTTTAGAATCCCAGGTGCGCCATAAAATTAAAAAAAAACAATTAGACCTGATTTTTCTCCAAAACGGCTCCACAACTTTTCTTAAAAAAATTAATTAATTAAATTTCGTTCGTTAAAAGCTACATTTTGATGGGAAATCCAAAAAAAAACTTTTTTTTAATTTTCGGTTTGCTACAAAACCGGTTTGCTACAAAACCGAAAAAAATCTGTCGTAACCTAAATGTGGCTTTTCGATTTTTCCAGCACTGACTGAAAAGATTACTTGAATGTTCGATGGCAGCGTTCAGTGCTGCAGAATACAATAATAAGTAGCTCATATAAGGTGTGTTTTCTTGCAAGCCCCGGGGGAATCGGACCAAAATAACGACGTCGCTTCACTGAAAATAAAACGAATCCCCAAAATATCGATAACCAGTGTGAAATTCGTGCCGGTAACACAGTTTTTATCTGGACTTTGTTTTAGCCCAGATAAAAACGGTGGTACCGGCAAGAATTTCATACTGGTTTGAAAGGGCTTGGTTGTTGTTACATTTAACATCTAAATTGCTTAGCTCCGACGTAGTTTTTTTCATCAAAGCCCATTCGGGCAAGGAAAAAAACGCATCTATAATAATAAGTAGTTCAGTTATTCTCCACGCTAAAGACTGCTTTTAAACGATGGGAGTATATGGGCAGTGATTGCACCTGCAATCATTATATTTAATTTCCTAAATTTTGTGATGATAAGATACGTAATCTAGGGCATATGCTCAAAACTGCTTTCTATAATTTCTATGGACACCTTAATTTTTAATTAATTTTAAACATGGGTATTCCAATGTTATATCGAAAAATAAAGTTTTATAGATTTCTATGTTGATTGCAATATATTTTCTTGAGGCTTGTCAACGAGACAATAATGTTTTAAGCATTCGAGTTTTGAGTGCTGGATGTGCTAGTAAGATTTAAAAATATTGCATATCAAAATTTTCAAAAAAAAAAAAATGATTCAAATTTTTTTTTTGAAAATTCGATATTTCAAAAACAATTTAAATTTTTTTGAAATTATGTTTTTTCTTGAACGTAATTGATAACTTACGATTTGCATACCAAATTTTTTGTTAAAATTTTCTTAAGAATTTGTTTTATAAAAAATTATTTTTTCAAGAAAACTTCCAACGATTTTAAATATTTCTTTTTCCATGCAATCATATTCAATCAAGAATAAGGATGGCGTTTTTTTTCATTAAGATCTCTGAAAGAAGTTATTTTAGTGAATTTAAGTATCGTATTTCATGCTTTCAAACATTTTTCTCTCATAATTTCCATATCTTTATATATGTGTAATGTTTTTAAGCACTCAGCGTCTTGAGCAAAGGAGCAAGTACGTGCATTTAATTTTTGTTGTTGACAACTTTCTTTTGCATGATTTGTCCGAGTTTTCATGAAAAAAAGATACGTTTGGCCATGATTTCCAATATCTCAGTAAATAATGACGTCATACAAAATTAGAGTACGGTTTTGGAAATTTGATGAAGATTCTTACAATATGTTTTTTTAGAAATTATTTTTTCACTCTTCACCGTTAGACTTGAATAAGGCACTAAAAAACAAATTTTTCTAGCGTTTCGGTAAATCAGTGGCAGTTTTCGAAAACGTCAACTGCGTCAAAAATGCAATTGCAGAATGTTTTAAACGCAAAAGTCTTTTGTACGAAAACGCCAATACAAATTTTTCTGCATTAGCAGTATAATCGATAACGCAGCCTGCTAAAGTCACATGTTCGAAAACATCATCTGCAGTGCACCTGTGCTGTAAAAAATCGGGTTGATGAACAAAATATTGAATTGTCAGAGAGTGTGTTTGACAAATGTCAGATGCGTTTGCAAGTTAATTAATTGACGTTGATCAAACCGATTTTGTGCTAGCAGAACGATTGCATATTTGACAATCGCAGTATCTGCGTCAAAAAATGTCGATTATTTGACGATCAAATTGACTGTGATTTGACGTTTTCGAAAATAGCCTTATAATTCATTTCAAATTTTGATGGTATGATTTGCATTGTGCTGATTTATAGACTTTTATAACATTAATATTCTTGAAAATTTTTAAAATCTTACAAACCAATTATAGGAACAAATAGCCTTGTTCCTGAACATTGTGTATACTCATAATTAAAATGAATTAAAAACAACAATATTCCTCGACTTTTCACAGTTTTGCACTTGTTAGATTTTTTTGTTGACTTGAAATGAGTGGAAAGAGTAGATAGCTGGAAAGTCAATAAAGAAAATGGCGAAAGCTACCCGACATTTTGCTGGAATGGTTTTAATGTCATCAAGCTAAAGAAAAATTCGTCGAAACCGGAGGGGGTGGCCATCGAAAATCACCAGAAAAAAACTAATTTTCATTGATTAGGAAGTCTAAATCAGATCCATTTCTTTCATCTAAGGATCGAAGTGGGAAACAGGGATCAGTTTTAGTTGAAGAATAATCCATTGTTTTCCCTCGTGATCGGAAAGAAAAGATCCTTAGCTTAAAAATAGGACAAAAGAAAAAGCTGATTTCTTTTGCCAATTTCCATCAAATTTACCAAGACCCTCTAAAAGCTAGGAGATATTGGAATAATATCCTGTAGAGCGACGAGGCAAATATAAATTTGTTTCGAATAGTAAAATCGAATTATTAATTCTTTTCTAAATTTATAACAGGAACTTAACATACAATTCGGAAATTATGGACTTGGTTCTAGATGTCATTGATGACAATTCAAAATGTGCTAGTATAATGATCATATCAAAAAGATCAGGGGCTTGAGCATGTAAACATTATTTCGTAGTTTATGATCTGATCAAAATGTTAGTTTTGAATATGTCGATTGAAATCTTGATTCATGACTGTCGACATTTTGCAAATCCACGTTTTAATAAAGTCGGTGAAATTTGCTGTCGAGATTATAAAAATTGATTTTATAGCAGTCGATATTTATTTTAACAATTTTGTATACACAGCACTTTGTCTATGTATCTTGGCCCTGGTAAAAATTGCATGTGGCCATACAATATTCCAATCCAAGCAAACCGGAAAGATTGTTTACATTTAGATTCGTATCTTCATTTTGCCATCATATCCATTTAAGGTAGGTAAACAAAGCACAAAAAAAGATTGTTGGTGATGAATCTGATTTGTTTATACTCTCGTTAATCATCTGAGCACTCTTGGTGTTAATTTTAATTAACAATGTTTTTTAACAACCACCCTGATATGCGTGTTGTTTCTGTTTTTTTTTTAATGTTATCGCGTGGTAATTTTTATTAAGCAATTAATAGAGTGAATTTCATTTGTTAACTTAACTACAAGGTTTGAATTTATTTTATTTTTTTTGATTATAAAAAGTAGGGCGGGTCCTTGGATGAAGAAAAGCTATCTTTGTTAAAATGTCAGTCGAACTAAATGAGAAAACCATTAAATTTGATTCGATAAGAAAATAAATTTAATTTGATTTATGTAGAGAAAGAATAATATGTATGGAAAGCATTAGGGTTAACGATGACTTGATTGATGTTGCGGTGCAGAGGAAGTAGGAAGTGAGCACGGATTATGAGGTGTGACGAGAAATTATCAGCTTTTGAAAAAATCCGGTTGAGTTGTCATTCGGGTGAGGTTTATTTTATTATTGTTGATGAATGAATGAGTTATTATGGCATCAAAAAATAAATAATTTAAATTTGGTGGCGCAACAGGTCGTGGGGAATCAGGGCCTAGTGACTTACAACTCTCAACCATTCCTGTGTGCGTGTTGTTGGCAGGCATCGAGGGGACCTACAATTTTTTTCTGAGTCCGAACGGCTAGATGAGAAGCACTTATACATGACAATTTCCTCGCAAGAGGCAGTACCTCGGGAAAACAATTGTGTTTTTTTTTTCTAGATGGCAGCCGCTGGAAATCGAACCCGGACCTTCGACATGACAGTCCAACGTACTAACCATCATGGCAAGAGGTACTACGGGTTAATATGGCATGGAAAATTTTAATTTTGTGTGTTCTGTAAGAATTAAGATCATTGATCTATGTTCTTTATACAAAATAGAAAAAGGCACTTTGTTATTTTAAGACTAGGTACTACAATATTCATCCAGAGAACTAGTCAGGTTATAAGTTTGACAAGTTTTTTTGCCAAAATGTCAATACTTAATGTTCATGAGGCTTAGATATCTAAGATCATTGATTCCTTTGAAATGTAATGGGGGTAATTAGAGGAATTTAAAAATCTAATAAAAAGCGGTTTAACTTAACACTGTACACCCAAGGTAATCCCAATCTAACCTAACAAAATAAAAATGAGTTGTATTGTGGGACACTTTCAACGGTGGGGTACGTATTGAGAGAAATACGATAATTTCAAACAGATGTTGAGAGTTAATCTATATGTGTTGATGAGTACAGTATAACAGATAGATTTGACGAAAATCGCCGCCTTAAACACCATCAACGCGGTTCAATTCCAAAGTTTCATTTGGTTCATATTGCGTAGCAATACGACAGAGCTGACTTATAGTTGCAAAATGTGCGGTGGTAGACCGGGCACTTCCATTAAATCCAAAAATTTGTGGATTCGTCATTATTTATAACTCGCGATCAACCGATTCTAACAAATGTTGCGATTTGATTGTGAATAATGAAATTCAAATCATGAAGGTCTTTATTCTTTTCTACTAATATCGTGCGTTGATTCAGCCGAATGGGGTCCAAATAATAGCAACCAATGTTCGGGAAGAATTTGTTTATGAGTTCCTTCGATGATGTGAATTCATAAAAATTCGACAAGAACGAAAACAGGCCAATTGCAGCATCAACCAAAATAGTCAATAGTTGTTTTTAGAAATCATTGGCTGATAGATCTTTCTGCAACGCAACTCCCATTTTCCCTGTTAACTTCAGCTTCTTCACGAATCACCAGAAAACTTTAATCTCAGGCAAACGTTGATTTCATCTGCAAGCTTTGATCACGGGATGACCGCTTAATCTGACCAAAAATTCTGGCCAGTAGTATCGTTGCTCTTTTAAAGCTTTTCAAATATTTCGGCAAATATTTCACTGTTCGATCAAGCACCTCCACTGCTCGCTTGTGCGCCATTGTACATTCATCCTAGTTGACAGTTTTGCAAATTTTCAACACTGTTGTAATCGCAGAGTTTCTTGAAATGTTGTCATATTTGGAGATTCAATGGCAATTTCAAGGCTGAGTATGTTACCTGTCATCAACGTAGTCGCTGTTCTAGAAGAAGCGATAGCAAGTTCAATGTCGGATCCTGACCAAATTAAAGCCAAATTCTTCGAAATGGGGATCGTTTTGCAAGCTTCAGCAGGTACATTCAGGTAGAATAACTAGCCGTTTCCGTTTCCTTCATCAATGTGTTGTTCACGGTTTTTTTTGCTAGGGATCCAGCAGTGGTATACTTGTGCGAACTGTTTCCGTCAAACATCTCGATCGGAATTCTGCTCTCGTCATCGAGCGACTGGACGTTGGCATTCCCAATTTTCTCAACAGACTGCACGTGAACAGACACAATATGTCTTCGATCAATATCAGTGAGTCTTTGTGGACCACATAGTTGAATTGAAGTTTGGAATTTGATTTTATTCTTCGAAAAAATGTCAGCCATGTTTAAGGTTGTCCTTGGAAAACATGTCGAGATAATGATATCGAAAAATGTTCCAACTTGAGTCACATGCTCAAAAATTGTAGAACTGGCGAATGTTACGTGATAATTATTATCGTTGACAAGCAAATTTATCCGCTTACACTGACAGACTTTTCGAAATGTAAAGCACAGCATAGTTAACACTTCACAGGTTCTTGAACAAATATTAGATTATGTACAATGTTCATTGAACGTACTATATCGGGACACAACTGTTTCGTATCAATCCCTAATATGAAAAGATCGAATACTCAGGTGTCAAATTTGTGTCTGAAAGCGTTTGCCGATTGTCAATCCCGTAGTATTTGTCATTCTTTAGAATATTTTCTTCTTAAATACAAAATCGAATTTTCTGATATATCACCCTGAGGATATGAAAGTTTTGTTTTTAGCGGTTTTCCAACTTTTCCGGTCGGAATCTGCATTTTTGGGCTCCGTTGCGTTTCAAATAGAATTTTGTTTAGCCGAGTTATACGCCTACGAACACAACATGAATCATTTTTAATTTTTAAGAAACAATATGGATAATGATTTTAGCAACCGAAAAGCCACAATTCGCTGGCGGTCAAACAAAATAAAAGGTTCTCCTTATAAAACCTCTCTGTGCACTTAATGCAATCAATAGTGGCATATAATTAAATATATTTTATTGTTGACTTTCCTTCGTACTTCGTAATAATTTATTTAAGCAAAAGTCTAGACGTATAACACATTTCCCACAGCCCACTTTTGGCGACGACACCCATCTCTGACACCAACGCCTTGTTAACCTCCATGCCACATACAATAGAGAATCTAATTGCCTGCACGACTATAAGACAACTCTAAATCATATTAGTTCTCGGCTTCTCGCAGCAACCGCCCCAAACCAGAATCTATATTACCGCACACAAAATTGAAATTTTCCCACACCACCAAAAACCATATAGTATATTATATAGTAAAGAATATCCCGTCTGAAAGGTGCATGCGTGCGTGACGGTTTCACTAAATTGTCGTCATTGCTACTACGTACACATAATGTGTTTAGGAGATATTGACATTCGAGTTATTGCTACGTCTCACAGTAGGACAATATATACGAGAAAGTTGGACAGAAATATTTTAAAATAATATAATATATTTTTTATCTGTTTTAAAAAAAATTTTAACGATCATAATGTCTACGAGTACGTATGTGTAGCTATGGCTGCTTATTTAATATTAAAAATTATTACAAAAATTGTTCATGTTAAAAATGTTTGCATCTTATTATTATGCGGTGAAGGCCTGCTGTTAAATCATCACTATTCACAGGTTTTATGAACAACATTCACTTAATTTTAAGATTAAGAACAAAAGTTGAGTTAACTTTAGTGAAAAGAATATCTGGTAAAATTAGAGTTGGAAGAGAACAAGAAACAACAGTTTCTCTTCTACAGTGCCGGCCGTCCAACAGAGTTGAATTCAAAGACTTTCCGGGCCGAAACAGTTGGTTTTTGATTTTTGTACAGTTCATTGTTGTATATCATTCCTCATTTCCCTTCTCCATATGCGGAGAGCACATAAAATCAAAACAACCTAAAGCGTTCTGATTCACATCTACCGTTAATAATATGCATGCCTCTGCACCATACATCTAGAACGAGATTCTAAGCATCTTTTACAGGACACTTTAGTTGCTCCTTCTTAGCCCAAAGAAGGAGCGATTGACAAGAGCAATTTTTCGTTTGATCTCAGAACTGGTATCGTTCGCTGAGTTGATAGCGGAGTCTAGGTAAACAAAGCCTCCAACCACCTCGAAATTAAAGCTGTCTATAGTGACGTTCTGTCTATAGACGTCGCGTCCGTGGTGGATGTCTTTTCTTATGATGACAGCATATTCCTTCCTTCTCAACGCTCACAAAAGCACAACTGCTGACATCACGTTTTGTTCATCCGATTATGTCAATATCGTCGTTGTAAACGAGTAATTGGATGGGCTTTTGAAAGATTGTGCCCCTAGTCTTGACGTGAGGGTTTCGTACTATTCTTTCAAGAAAGTTTTTGAAGAAGGTGCATGACAGCGCGTCGCTTTGCCTAAAACCCTGATGGAGTAACGTGAATTCTGTATCGATATCCTGCACACCCGGACGAGCTTAAGAAGGATCCAAGACACTGCTCTATATAACTCGTCCCTATAGATGCTGTCATATGATGCCTTGAAATTAATGAAAAGGTGGTGGGTATCCATTTCAAACTTCTATTTTTTTTTTTCCAAGATTTTCGGTCTAAAGTTACACTGATATGGACCCAAAAGTTTGTTGACGAATAGCTTAAAGTACGACTGAGAAGATCTTGTATGCGATGTTAAGGAAACTGATGCCTCTATAGTTGGTGCAGTTGAGAGAGATCATCGTTTTTCTTGAGGATCGGGTAAACAACGCTGAGGTTGTTCACCGGGAATGCTTTCCTCCGACCATATTTTACAAATAAGCTCGTGTATATTTCTAACCAATTCATCGTAAGCCGCTTTGAATAGCTCGACCGAAAGGCCCACAGCTTCGCCAGTTAAGTTTAGATTGTTGGCTACGTCGTCCTGGTTAAATGATGCAATCTTCATAGCAGCGCCATTATACAATTTGCAGAAGTTTTATTTCCATATATTCAGCACCAACTATGATTCTACCATGATGTTCAACTGATCGTATTTTCACGCTTCGGTTTGACCATTATATCCTTGGAATGTTTCTTCTATCTTTTGGTAAATCTTCCGAACTTTATTCCTGCAATAGCATACTGTTGGATGCTGTCGACACACATCAACCTACTAGCTGCTAAACCCGACCACCTGGTTGATTTTTGAAGCTGTCTCCTATGATGTATATCAATTACTATTTGCGATATTTATGAAAAACGAAGGTTGGGCAATAAAAAAACATTACTGAAATTTTATCAGCAAGCGATTAAGGCGTATTTTTATTTTGAGAGCTTTTTAGAAAGCTTATACCCAAGTATTTTAAAAACAGTTGAGTTCGAATTTGTCTTTTATTCAAGTAAGCTTTTAACACCGAACGAATTTTTGGTCCTTCGAGCCGGAAGAGTTGAGTTCAAATTTGCATTTCTTGTTAAACCGCATGAGTTTTGGTTATGGTAATCATCTAAGGCCCAACACGTCAGCATTTCTGAAGACTTCCTGGCAATGCTTGAAGTTGGCGGCAGATGATCATTTACGAGGGTGTGAGAGACTAGATTGGAAAAGCACCTGGTGATCTCTTGCGACTGTTGCCGTAAGATGTCATTTTTTTTCCAATTTTTCTCTGTTTTGGCTTAGGTCTGGACATCCGTTCCATTACTTTGACTACAACGAGGTAGTCGTCCGAATTAACGTTGGCTCCTAGGAACTTTCGTACATTTTTGATACTGGAGGAATGCCTTGCGTATATCACAATGTGGTCAATCTAGTTGATGGTTGATTCACCAGGAGATTTAGAATCGACGTATAATGTTGGTAACAAATGAAAATGCTAAATTGCATGAACAAGAAAAAATACGATTTCTTTCATTTAGATCCAATTTGTTATATAACCTGCCCCAGTGTGTATCATGCCAAAAATAAACTTAAGGATAGGTAAGTTTTGTGTTCATGACATGTGTGGTTGATCTGCTCAGTCTCACCTTAATCACCGTCTCTGAATCGGGTATACGTTATACCGCTCTACACCATTGTCGCCACCAGTCGTCACGTCATTAATTGCACAAGAAAGACAAACGTCAACATTGACATTGGCATTGAGTTAAAAAAAAGAAATTGTAAGGTGCGACGACTACGACGTGCGTGTTCAGTATAGATACTCACACACGCCATATTGTCACTTTAACATCATGTTGTAATGCCAGCAAACATTTCCTCTTTTGTCATTTTTGGGGCAAATACTCGTATATATCACTGCGTTCCCCTTTTCTTCTGGTGTAAAGTTCATTTTAGCTCGATAAAAAATTAATGAGTCAATTCAATGACATTAATTCGACATACATAAAAGAAAAGGCTCGGATAAAATAGAAGAGATTTGAGATATCTGCATTTACTGAAGAAAGAATGGGATTGTTTCCCCTTAGGGGACGTATTTATGTAGATAAATAACAACCAATAATTATTTCAACTTGTACAGCCGGCATATCTAGT
Organism: Dasysyrphus albostriatus; assembly: GCA_946251815.1. Classification (NCBI taxonomy): domain Eukaryota; kingdom Metazoa; phylum Arthropoda; class Insecta; order Diptera; family Syrphidae; genus Dasysyrphus; species Dasysyrphus albostriatus. The sequence goes on from OX276336.1 coordinate 95,340,429, forward strand.
GGGACAGGCATTAATCTTGTGAATTTTGAAAGATTAATGACGGTTAAAATGAATTGATTCGATTGTTTGATTCGATTTTCAATGCGAAGTACATAGCTTTTGGATGAGCCAGTGTTATTCAGTGAATTGGAGCGTAATTAACTCACATGTGGTGTTTTTCGAAGATTTGCCTATTTAATCGAAAAAAATCTTGATGCTTTCAGTATTTCTATAAAAAAAAAAACATTAAATACGTCAGAAAAGGTATTTTAATTAATATGTTAAAATGTTGTACTTTGATTGAATTAATTAAAAAAACAGGGTTATCCAAGAGCAGTTGATTTTGAAATGAAATAACAACACTGTTAGAAGCTTTAACGAAATTCTTTTTTATTTGAAAGGTTTATGGATACCACTTTGTATGGAACATGACATCTTTCATGGCTTATGGATTCGAGAGGTCCAATTTTCAATGATTATGTCAGATAGAATTTGAGCGATTGCCTAATCGCACCAATTCACGTCACATCCTCGAAAGATAACTTAGTCTTCAAATCGTTCATTCAGAATGTGCATTCTGGCATCACCTGTGCACAAGTTTCACATGGTGCAGTTCTATTGAAACCACAACTCGTTCACATCCATATCATCCTATTTGGGCCAAAAGGAATTGTTTATCATCTTTCGATAAAGGTTTCCGTTGACTGAAGTGGCTACCTTGGGGTCTACTGCGAATTCTCGTGGGCAGCGGCTATATTTTTAGCAGATCTTGTATTTCGTTGATGTGCGAGTGCTTCCTGATTTTGCATTGTGCACTGAACCGACTTAGCAAAGCACCCTGTCAATAATCGATAACAATTTCTTATACTGGATAATGGCTTAGTAGTTTGACGTTAATGAGTCGTTACTTTCTTATATTTATTCTTTGTTGTTAATTAATTTCTACAAATTTAATTTGATCGTGCCAATTTTTCTATGTTTTTTTGGGTGCTAAGTTTGCATAGCAACTCTCAGAGAATTAGTAGGTGGAGAATTTGTCGTTAATAAGTTGTGAACATTTTTAATTTGTCGTTTATGTAGCCATAAACCATTCGAACCTAGCTGTGCTTACCCCTTTTTGAGGTAGTACTTTGCTAACTTAATATAAAGTTTTTTTTTTTTTAATTCAATTTTTCACAACGACAAATCAATGGCAAATTATTAAGGCATAAAACATTAAGCATAAAAAGATTTTCGAGCTGCCTCAAGTAAGCAAAGTGCAAAAAAACAAAGAAAACATTGATTGATGGCAAACTATCCACCTAGAACTCATAGAAAACAAATCACTCAAAAATACATTTAAAACATCGCACGACAAAATAGAATTTTTTTTTGACGAAAAATTATTAAATAATAAAATATCATGTTTAAGAATTGTTTTTTGATGAAACATTATTGAATAACAAAATATTATGTTTAAGAAGTTCTAACCACTTTTCGAAAAAAAACATAGAAAACATAGAACAACAAATTCAAAATTTTCACAAGTAATTAAAGACTTATAAACTACAAATCATCCAACTACCCGGGAGAATCGTTTGCAAACTTATTATAAAGTAAGAAAAGCATCCAAAAAACATCGAAAAAATTGCACGGTCAAAATGAAATTGTCACAACTAATTGACGACTAAATATCCGCCTACTAATTTTTCTATCCATGAAAGCTGCTTTCCTAACTTGACGCTTATTGATTATTTGGCTTCAGTGACTGAATAACAACAGATTTGATAGATGTCACCAAAATGGATAGACGCCACAGAATACCCGTGTTTTTTTTGGATTTTATAAATAGTGCAGTGAGAAATTTCCAATAAAACGAATCCGCAACTGCCTATATTTTTGTTTTTGTAATATGGTACCCCTGAATTACTGTCACAACACAAATATCAATTTTATGAAAGTTAAAAGAAGAAATACACCAAACTTATTAAAAATAACTAACTTACATATGTTGAATTAAAATATGAAATATAACTAAATATTTATATATTATATGATTTTAATTGAATGTTTTAGTCCCTTTCGTCTTTGTTTCCCATTTTCAGATTCGAAAATTGGTTTTTCAGCTTATAATAGAAACAAAGGTGTAGGGATTTGTTTGTAGACTATGGTCAAAGTAAAAAAGTCGTCATTTGGTCTCCTATTACATGCGGACTTTTAAGTCGACTTTTTTCGAAATTAAATAGAGTGAAGATGAATTCAGATAATCATTTACATTTAAAAAAAAGTGGTTATTTTAAAGTTGTCGTGTAATAGCGGACTTATTACACACGGAGTTGATGACGTTATTAGTGATAGTTAAAAATAATTGCGAATTGCATGAGTAATTTTTTGGTTGCCGATTGATGTAAATTGCCATTAAATATAAACTACGCCATGATGATGAGTTTGTGGGTAAAATTGTATCCTCACTGATTTCAGCTACAAAACCAACGTCATGACAAAGCCAAAAGTAACAATCTAAACACTTAACATAACTCTACTCTACGAACAAAGCCATTAGGAATTTTTTGAGATACATAAAAGTATCAATCGTACTAATAACGAAACACCAAAATTCTATTCAGTTGAGTTCGATACTCGAACAAACGTCAAATGTTTATCCGTAGTAGGATTCTACTTTAACTTTGATCGGCAGTGAGCCTACTGCCGATATTGTTTTTGTTATTTGTGTAAAATCCTACTATACTACGGATAGCTTTTTCAATAAAACACGGGTAATGTCAACAGCGACATCGAAAATTCTTGTATCTCATTTTTTGTAAGTTTTTTCTAGATTGTCTATAAATCTTTTTTTTTTTTAATTTTAAAACGAATCCAAAAACGTTTTGATTAGGTGCATATATGATACCTTACCTAGAAATTTTTTCGGGCATCGTTTAATATAAGATTTGAGGCGTGTACCTACTCTGATAAGATAATCCAAATTTACCCATTTTGAAGCACTAAAATGGCTTCAAAGGTTTCTAACACGCACTTCAACATTCACGCTAAACTTCTTTTTAAACTAGGTACCTACTTTATTTATAGTAAAAGCTTTGAATCCCATATACTTTATTTTATATCAAGTTTAAGGTATAATTTTTTCTTACTTTATATACCTACCTACCTTCCAGCTACATATAATCAGTTTGGTGCTACAATCCTAATAATATCCAAGCACATTTTTTTTTAAACTTTCAACATTATCAAAGCACCTTCATCATAAATCAAAAACTTTGAGGCAAAATAAAAGCAATCAACCGCCATACCGCTGACATTTAATGCTACACAGTAACATTCCACGCTCATAAAGTTCCCTCAACAGAGAACCCCAATTCTAGTACCAAAATCGTAAGAATTGAATTTCATTAAACCGCCTGTCAAAAGTTTTACGTTTGTTCCCACCGCCGCGCCGCCGGCCGCCACGACAGCCTGCGTCTCGAGCGCTGGCTGGCAAGCTATACATTTCCATTGTCAAATAAATTTGCTTGTACATAAGGTCGAGCCATATAGTAACCCTGGACGGCATTGTGCCAAACTCCTGCTGGATGAATGACGCCAAAACTAAGAAGGCTGGCGCGTCTCCATGCCGCAGCCAAAAAAATATAATCCCATTCGGCTTGGCCCCTGATCCTAATTCCGAACCAACAGAACATCGTATTTTTTGGGAAATATTTTTCTAACTTCGATGATGTAGCCGACCGTCTGTATATACAACTACATGCATATATGTAGGTATGTATGAATCAAATAAATACCCTTTTTAAATTTTCAGGACTTTTGAGTTTTATTAATCGTTAAGCCTCTCTTTTGTGTAGTGTTGTTTTTCAATTTGCGACATTTTATGATTTTTATTGGAAGACAAATAAAAAATAAACAAAATAAATCGAATGAGTGGAATGACTTTTTAAGTTGTTGACCTTGCCGAAATTTCAAAGTAAAAGATACAAAATCCATTCTTTCTTTTTTGTTTGAATCAAATGCAAAGATTTAAAGTCACGCACTGTATTGTCTGGAATGTCTATGGGTGAAAATGATGAGTAACTGAACGACGCGACGCACTTCAAGGGATAGGTAGATATAGCTAGCATGAAGACCAATTAGCACGTGTTGCGTGTTTTTGGGTGTCATGTCATTTCATCATTACTTTAAGTGATAGAATACAAAAGTGAATTGAGAATAATTGGATTTTGATTGACATCTTCAATTGCTTTTTTTTTATTAGTTATGCACTTCAGTTGAAATTATGTAAATTGATATGTTTTGAAATACAAACTTGAAAAACAAAAAATATAATGCACAAGGAAAAGGGAGTTCATCAATGACTGGACCTAGAATGTACCTAAGACATACATATTATGTAATTTTTTCTTTTGTATTATCCGATGGAAATCTTCAAAAGACACCCGGTAAGAATCGGTAGTAGTGTGGGACTCTTGCCGCACTAAAACCACCGGTGAATCAGGACCAATCTATGAAAGATCGACAAATGATTTTTCTTTCTTAATTTATAAATTACATTGTGGGAAGTTTTAAAGTTATAATACTTTCCCATAGCTTTTAGACCATCACCTCATGAGGCTTGGTTCTTCTTAATCTCCAAACATTGTCTCGTACATTTAAGACGGACTCCATTTCGGAGTTAGTATGAATTTGCAGTCGCTGATTGTGTGTTTTTTAACCACTTCTGTAACCATTTCAATTTGAAGGTCACGATGCAGATCGCTATTTCTTATATACCAAGGGACATTTATTATTCCGCGAAGGACCTTGCTTTGGAATATTTTTTTGTTCTTCAAGTTTCGTTTCTTCTCCTTTTTTTTGATATGCTCTTTCCATTTAAGCTTTGCATCCAAATTCATTCCAAGGTTTTTGGCAGTATTAAAGTAAGGTTGCTGTACTGTTTATAAGAATTGGAAAATTGTTTGTTTTTATTTGTCGATTTTGTTTCATTTAGTCTGACTCGCCATTTTTGCGTCCAATCACTAACTTTATCGACTGCATTTTGCAGTTTTTGTGTAGCCTTCGTAACGGATTTATCTGGCACCAATATTGCAGTATCCTCAGCAAAGGTGGCCATGATAGCGTTGATGTCCACTGGAATATCCCGTTTATACACCAGATACAGGGTTGGTCCAAAGACATTTCCTTGTGGAACACCGGCTTCAATTTTCTTTAGTTCCGAGTAGTTTTGGTCGAACGGTACTCTAAAGAGTCGGTTCGTAACGTAGGATTTCAGTATTTCGTAGGTATAAGCGATATAGGTCTATAAGATGTTACTTCTGTTAGTGGCTTACCTTGTTTAGGTATAACAATGACTTCTGCAATTTTCCAATGATGTGGCAAATATCTTAGTTTAATGCATGCATTTATTAGAAATTGGAGTTTTTTGAAGGCTTTTGAAGGCATTTCTTTCAAAACCTGAGCAGTTATTAGATCGTACCCTGGTGATTTTTTGTTAGACAACTTATGTTGACACATGCTGCTTACTGCTTTGAGCGTGACAAAAGGAATTTCACATTCGTCGTTTCTATGAATAAACTGTAAGGAATATGTAGCTGTGCTTGCTGGAAATGGGTTAAAAACGTTCGCCAGATGTTCAGCGAAGAGATCAGCCTTTTGTTTTGGGCTTCCGATCCATTTACCACCATTAGTGCCTGTGGTCTTTTTAGGCGGTTAGCTGCTTACCATGAGGAGTATTCCGTAGAAGCATCCGCCGTCAGACTATTCAGGAATCTACTAAGTGAATCATTTTTAAACTTAGATTCTTTTCCTTAGTTCGTTGTTAAGACGGTTAACAACTGCCTTATCACCTCGATCAATATGTAATGTCATAAAAATTCATAAAAAATTTGTTCGATTTTGTAGTGTAGGGTAAAGTCGGGTGTTACCTGTGGCACCCATTTTCAGTTTTCTTTGTAACTCAAAACCTAAACATATTTTTTTTTTAAATTTTAAAATAATGTACATTTTCTGTGATTAGTTTTTAAACAACAAAATACCTTGCAAAAGAGACATGTGACAAAAATGACGGGTAATTTGGCTCATATACCATGCGCCAAATTAATCGTGATAAAACTAGAATTTTCCTTTTTGTGCCGATTTTTGCCACCCTTAATGCATCAGTATTACCAATGTCAAAGGCAATGAGAAAAGTCAAATAATGCATCTGTTCGACTCGATTATTAAAAAAACAGTCCTAATAGTGTCTGAAATGGCACCATACAAAGCCGTAGGGCTAACATATCTCCCTATTAATGTTGCCACTCTTTTTCAAAATTATTTAAACAAGAGCGGTAAATAAATAAAAAAAAATAAACATGTATACAAGGTACAAAATACATCCGTTGTTCCGCTTTGTAGTGTTTCATTTTTAATTCATGGAAACAAAATTCGAGAGAACAATCAAACATGACATTACGATGATGATAACACGAAAAAATTGGTGGCACAGCTCTGTCTGTCTGTCTATACCTCGATTTACAGCAAACTACTGAATCTATTTTCTTCACATTTTTAACTCCAGGTTTTTTTGTAATTCCTTTGAAAAGAAATTACATTTTTTTTGGCTCCAAAAATAACAGTTCTTGTCATACAACCGTTAGCGAAAAACTTATTTATCTAAAACGGCTCTAATGATTTTGATAAAAAATTGGGGTATTGTAGGTATGGTGTAAATTTTGATAAAAAAAACTCTTATTGACAGTATCTGCCATAAAACAGCTTTTTTGATTTTCTATTTTCTCATTAACGACTCAAATGATTTTAATCAAAAGTTTTATGCAAAAGCTCCTTTAAAATGTCAATATTATTGCTTATCAAGATTTTGGGAATATTTAAGAATTTCAATTATTTAATTTTTTTGTTTTTTGGAAAAATCAGGGCCAGTTTCAAATGTTAAAAATTTACGATATTCAGCCGATAAAAGTTGGTGTTATTTTATTTCGGTTTCATCATGAAAGTCTCGCATAAACCAACTAGTGGATAAATTTACAGTTTGAGAACAATATAAAATATCAAAAGCATATTACAAATTAGATTTTGTTGTCAAATTAAGAATCCTATTTGTTCTAATTAAAAATGTCACTGCTTTTTAATTTTTAAATTCAGTATGAACCACGACAGATCAATTTAAAGCAAGATTAAAAATCTTGCGTCGAAAATTCATAATAGTGAGGCATCTTCTGGATAAACGCTTAAACCACTTGAACCGGCGGATATGCTATCTGAGACTTTTATCTGTCGAATTTCACAATTCGAAGAATTTAAAATCATAAGTAGTTAGTCTGTCAAAAAAGTTCCGGTTAGGCTATCCGAGACTTTATCCGTATATCTTGAAAATGCCCTTCAGTTTTTCAAAAACGGATTGATGAATTATTTTTAAACTTGGTTTATAAATGTACATTAGGGTGGTCTTTAAATTGGACATAGTCTTGGATAGCCCTCATTCGATTCAAAACATTGAAAAACAATTTCCCTAATTTTTTCAGATCTTTTTTTAACCTGGTCTCCCTATGTTCACTTTAAGGTACTAATTATAGAAAAGAATTATTCTTATAACCTTAATATATTTCCAATTTTTGTTGCATTCAGAATATTATTTCGAAATTCAAAATTTCAAAATTTTGGTCATTCGGGACTATAGGATTCAAGATTATAGTTTCTTGCAATTTTGGTATTCTGAACTATATATCCCTTCGCATTACTATGCATTACTTGCAATTAATGTATCCATAACCTCAACTTAAAATTATTAATTGAGAAATACAAAAATAACATCCAAGTCCTTAGTCAATTGCCTACTCTTGGGAAATTCCCATTATCAAACAAAAACATGGTTAGAAAAATAATTACAGTCGGTTCCCTCTAAGTCTACTTTTCACGGGTTATCGAGATTAGTTTGAGTGGGAGAGGGTTTTGCAAAAATTCTAGTTAGAGAGAAATAAATATAGAATGAAAATTTAAAGGGAGGGTAAAAATATGTATAGGCATATTTCGAAAAAATTCGAGTAGAAGTTAGTGTGATTTGGAGGAAGTCTCCGACTGTTCTTTGGCTCAAATGATTAAATTTTGATAATTTACAATAAAGATGAAATTTGTGTTAAAATTCCTCTTCTATTAAAAAAAAAAAAAATTTGCTCTTTACTGCGAGTTTTTTAAGCCGAATAAATTTGTCACCACAATATTTGCTATTTTCAATTTTTGACATTTTTTGCTGTTTTTTTTTATTTATCTATAGTTTCACTTTGTTGAATACAGTAATTCGTCAGGAACATTTTAGGACAAGATTCTTGACTCGTGGGGAGGAACTCTATCACCCCTCCCTGAAGCAGGAGGGGCAGTTTATGAAAAACTGACTTTAAACGCAAGGAAACAAATATTAAATATCAAATAAGCACATAAATAATATGCTATAGATTTTTTTTAAAAGCTTGTACTCCATTCCTTAAAAAAATATTATTTGGCTGAATCTATTTTCAAAATTACACAATGTGATACAAAAGAAAAAGTTAAATGAGTGTACAAAATACATGAATTAACGGTAAAATTGGTCGTGATCTTGGCATAATACTTGACCCGGAACTTAATTTTCTCTCCCATGTAGATGATATCATTCTCAAGGCAAATTCAGCCCTCGGCTTCGTCAAAAGATGGTCAAAGGAATTCTCTAACCCTTATGTGACTCGATCCCTATACATATCATTCGTTCGCCCACTCGAATACGCTTCTCAAGTTTGGTCCCCTTATCAACTTATACACATTTCCAGAATCGAGAGCGTCCAGCGTCGCTTCCCTCGCTTTGCTCTTCGAGGCCTTGAATGGACCAATCCCCTGATCCTGCCTCCCTATCTAGACCACCTTAAACTAATCAACTTGAATTCTTTGAAAGAACGTAGAGAAATATCAGACATTCTCTTCATTCATCGATTATTTTCTGGTTCCGTTGACTGCATTTCACTCTACAACTCTATCTCCTGTAACATTAACCCTCGTTCTCGAAATCCTCGTCTTTTTTTATCTTCCAACCCACAGGACCTCCTATGGCTCAAACGAACCTATGTCTCGAATGCTGCGAAATGTTAATCTGAACATGAACTCCTTTGACTTTCACCTTAGTACTCCATCCCTAAAACTCCGTCTTCTGAATCGCCCTACCCCTCACTAACGTTAGCTTAAGTTCTTAGTTTTAAGTTAGATTAAGAATTAGCTTGTATTAAGCCGAATAAATGGGGGTTTTGCCCCCACCAAAATTAAAAAATTAAAGTATGTGTTCACAATCGAGATTTGTATTGTTCAATATTTAGAGTAGTCTGTACAGAATTGTGTATGTTCTCTTATTATACTGGATAGTTCACTCTTCCGAAATTCACTTAATCGAGCGTCTACTGTATTACAAAAAATAAGTTTTTGAAAAATATTTAAATTTTGTTTTTATTCTCCAACCGATTTTCAAAATTGTGTATCATAATGATCGTGACTAATCACCGCTAGTTTTGGTAGGTATACAAAGAGTTTGAGGATGACTTTTTAATATTCTTCGGCTCAAAATTGATACAAAATTCGGTTTTATTAATTATGTAACAATAATAAATCCATAACAAAAAAATATTAAAATAGCAGAGATAGGAAAGTACTACCCAATTCATATTGAAAAATTTTGCACGGTAGATAGCCAGAGGCTGTTAATAATAATTTTATCACGCCAAAACACCTTTTATAAAAATGTAAGTGTTATATTTAATTTTATATGGCGTATGCCTCTCTCGTAAGAAAGCCATATAAAATCTTAAAAAAATCAAACGACGATGTTAACTTTATCTGAATTTATTAAAAATTCTGCACCTAAACGACGGGACGTAATAAATAGATCTTACCAAGTAGGTATTAATCGTTTTCTTAGTTCAAACAATTTTATAAACTAAATGTAACTATACACAGGCCATACAAAAATTGCGTTTTGCAACGTTTGAATATACATAGATTGTTTCGTAATTCGTTATTTAAATAAGTACTAATCGTGACTTTTGAATGAATATAAATTATGTTTTGTAATTTTATCCTATTGTGAGATCCGTGCCCTAAACTACTTTCGAATTATAAATTCCGTTTCGTAATTTGCCACATTACAACCCTTGTATATAAAATTCATATCACAAGTCCCTTGACATTTAAAAAATTTTAAAAAGACTTTTTTTCCAAACTATATTTCCATTTTAATATTTATCCAAGTTTTTACTTAAGACGAATACGGAAAGGGATTACATGAACTAATTTTTTTTCTTCAATTTTTCAGCTTTTCCATTTAGGGTTCTAATGGAAATTCTCACCTGACACAATGGTTATGACTACTTCGTGTTGTATAATAATGAAGTGTATGTAGTGCTTAAGGCATAGAAATTAAATGCTATAATGTTGAGTTAGTCAAGGTTATATAGAGACTCTCTCAAGGTACCTAGTTCTAGCACATCTTTTTAGAAAGAAATGCACAATTACATAATGAGGCATGATATACTTTGGAATGTTGAATACAAAATTATTTAATTTGAAATGAGAGAAGAATAGGTTAGGTATCTTGGAGAAAGATATCTCTAAAATCTAGAGCCCAAGAAAATGAAAAGGACACAAATTAAGATAGAAATGTGGTAATAGCCATGGAAGATATTAAATTTGTTTGCATTTTCTCTCTATTTATTTTTTAATGGAGTTAAAATGAATATTTCCAGTTAGTTATATACAAACTATACACATTTATTTTTTCAGTACCTACAAACATTTAAAGAACATTTCTAAATTTTGATGAAGGTAAACTTTTGTCTGAAAAATATGTAAACGATATTTTTGAATAAGATTAAACTTTTTCTATAACATCACCATTTTATTATATAAGTTTTAAAAAGCTTTTGCAGTAAGACAAATCCACAAGAGGTCATACTTGATAATTTTTACTTTTGTAGTTTTTCGTTTTTTTAAGCATTTTGTGAAAAAACTTTGAAAAAAAAACTCATTTTTTCTCATATCAAAACAATTTCTGCAATCCAAAATTCTGTAAATGATTAAAGAAAAATTGTTTTAATAATGAAAAAATTTTAAAATCCAGAATTTTGTAATAGAGAATTTTAGATTTACAGAATGTTGAAATACAGAAATTTGGTAACTGAATTTTGGCGCTTACCGAATTTTGAATTTACAGAATTTTGAAATACAGAATTTTTGAAAACAGAATTTTGTAATTCGAATTTTGACACATACAGAATTATGACCCCAACCCATTTTGTTGACCCAAAAAATTAAAAAAAGGCAGACTAGAGTTCTTAAAAAGGCAAAAAAAGGCATTCATTACATACAAATAATTATAGTTTAACAAAACGTTTAATTATAGTAACATTAAAGTACTAATATTTTCTTGAAGTTTTCAGGTAGCAGCAGGGCGGTTCCTAGCCCTTTGAACACCTGGGTCAAGCTCAAAGAGACCTCTTTTTCGCTGCAAATTTTTTTTATACAGAGTTAATACAAAAACCAAATAATAGATTGTGTCACTTAAACTGTAATTTATACCGACTCCAAACCAGTACTAACATATTTCAGTAGGTTACGTACAAACGACTCGAAAAAAGAAACAGTTGAAATCTGAGTTTATATCGACTTGTAATCTCAATTAGGTACCTACTGATTCATTCAACTTGCAAATTTCCAAATCTCGACTAAAAAAAAGTCAGCTGCCATATCGACCTGTGGATATTTTTTCCCAGCACTTTGTACACACAAAAAAGTTGATATAAATTAACATTTATACAATACAACATTTAAATCGATATTTTTACAGTTCAACATTCTTTCTGTCGTTAATTCTAACGAAGCCTAAAAAACATCGCTCTGCCTGGAATTTTAAGACAAAACTTGCACAAGCTTGAATTATACATTCTTCTCTAAGTCTGATAATGCTTTGGAAAATTCTAGATTCTGTTTAAACACATTTTCTTCCGATCACTTTATTCGATTGATAACAATGCGAAGCAAGTTAAGCTCGCTTTTTGCATATCATGCCCTAAACTATGAACAAATAAAAATATCGGCCGTTTAAAAAACATCAAATGAAAGTCAATTGGATCGTCAAATTATCGTTTTTTGACGCAGATTACCCGTGTTGTATGCAATCGTCTTATTTGATCAACATCAGTCGATTTACTTGCAAACGATGTTGACGTTAACAATCACTTTCTCCGGCTTTTCAATATTTTGTTCGTCAACTAAATATTTTTACCGCTCAGCTGCATAGAAGATGATACTTTCGAACTTATCGTGACCAATCTATTCCAGTTTGGTTAGTATAATAGTAATAATAATTTATCAATTTTTCCTATAGGAAAGTTCGCCTCGTTTTGCTTTCTCGACAAGAAGCCGCCTTTTACGAAACGTGTCATGTCATTTAAAGCACGGTGCCTTTCATGGTTATACGCCTTTGCCCCACCCTTAGGCACGGCCGTGGGTATCAGCCTTCTACGATTGTCTCTTTGAAGCGCCTTGAGGAAGCTAAAGGATGTCTCAGCTTGAGTAGAAACGAGTAGATACCATTTTAAGCTCTCTACATCATTTCCCCAACGTTTTCGGGAATTTTTTAAAAGTTTCTTTTCGATCTTAAAACCAACGAATTATGATGTAAAAAAGCAAACACGCAAAAAGTCAAAATAGATTTGCTTGAACATTGCAAAATATTGTTTCAAGAAGACAGTTCTGATTTTTTTTAACGCTTGGTTATCGATCCTAGCCTTCTTGACTTAGTATCAACAAAAAATGTATATATTCTCAGAGGTCACTTCAGCACTTTGACCTGTTGGTTATCAGAGTTACAAGGCCTAGCCTATAGCCTACACTCCTACAGTACATTCACCGTAATCATCTTATTAACCCAAGACGCGTAATTAAACAAGAAAAAGAAAAGAAAACAATTAAAAACCCAAAACCAAACAAATCTTTACCATCAAAACAAATGCCGACGACGATTACGATCGACGACGACGACGTCGAAATGCAAATATTTGTTCGCACTTTTCTCAAATCCAATTAAGAATTGTTCAATATTTATCCAAGCATCAATTTTTCGAATCAAATAGAAGAATGTTATAAAAGATACTTTGAGGTGGAAAACAAAACCAACTGCTAGTTAAAGCACGTTCCCCATGAGGTAAACAAATATCGTATTTTTTTTCTATTTAACTATGTGCATGTATGAGGTTGAAAAATGGTATCTGCATGGTTTTAAATGCAATGTTGCATTCGGATTCAGAGGAAAACTAGATGTGCAATGAATTGAGATAAATTACCAGGAGGTAATGCTGAATGATTATTGAAATGTGAGGCAGACGATAAATGAATGAATCCGCGCGGATGTATGAGAACGTGTGCTTAAAAATAGGGTAAATCATCTAATAATGGTAACTTTAACAACACAGTAAATAATTTATGAAATACATAGTATAGTTCAAAACATCTTATTATATATTATATTTTTAGGGCAGTTTTGATTTTGCCCCTCTTTTATGTTCTTGGTGGTGTTAAGTCTGAATATGAGGTTTGCGTCTTAAATTTTGCGACGCAATAATGGAAAAAATGCAAAAAATTATGCAAAAGTGCATTTTTTAGGAGTTTTTGACTAATCATTCGAAATTCACGTCAAAGTACCATTGAAAGTACACACAATTTCCACAAAATCTCTGTTTAAGGTTTTTTTCTGCGACAAACTATTTGTGGACCCAAGCGCTAGTTGAAAATTGTCGTATTTTTACTGTTTTCGAAAAAAAAACTCACTCGAAAGCACTAAGTAACTACTTTATGGGAAAAATTTGATTTTTTTCTGTAAAGTGACCCAAAACATACTTTTGTGATAATTTCTGACGGAAAGAATTTAAAAATTTGCAGTTGCAATTTACGAATCATGTTTTATTCGTAAATCAAGGCGTAATTTACTCTCTTAATTTGATACTTAAGAGTGTTTATTTACGATTTTTGAGTATCAATACGAGTATCTTCATTTTGCTCAGTTTCGCAAATTGCAAACAAATAGTCGTAGATTACGATGTCCCAAGCCAAGGTATAAATCGGGATTAATTTTTCGTAATTTGCAGCTCATTTTTCGTGATCTGATCCAAGAATTCTTTCCGTGCGTTTTTTGAGATACTTATTCGAATCTAAAGATATAAAAAAATTGCGTTTTGTATGCAAAGTTGGGGTCATATTTTTTCTGGAGATTATTTTTTCTCGAGAGGAAACCAAAAGTTTCCTTCAATTAATTGATTGTTTCGTGATGCGTGACGAAAACTGAACCATTATTTTGGTAATAAATTTGCATAATTTGCCTAAGTTGTTCAGGAGTAAGCCTATTCTTTATGAAATAGCAAACCAAACTGAGCATTAATTAAGTGGCAGCTGTCAAAAACACCAACTCCGAAAAATATTGGCAGATTGAAAACCACACTTTCAAATAGACATAGCTATTCAAACTTTACCATTTGTTATTATTTTTTTTAAAAAGTTTTTGTCTGCAAGCCTATTGTTAGTTAAAGATTAAAAATTCTTTGTATCTAGTACCAAGTCTTATGTCGTTTACGACTGAATTTTGGAATTGTTTCATGTCTATCGAATATCTACGGAAAATTCGGATTATAAAGTTTTTCATATTCTATAGAAATGGAACATTTCCAAGATCCAATCGAAAACGATATTCTATTAATCAGGCCAGCTTTTCAATCTATAGATCTAGAAGCATTTAAAATTAGCTAGAAAAAAAATTGCGTTACTTTTAAAAGATCTCTATAATCGTTATGTCACATTTGATCAAATGTTTGAATTCGAAGTAAAAATTGTTTGCTGGACTACTTCATCTGTGAAGTCAATTTTCTAAATACAATAATAAAGTTGCACTCCCCAAAATTTTTACGAATGTGATATTTCCCATGGAGTGGCGAAAATAGGACTTCTGGCCAAAACTGCGAAAAAATATGAGAAATGGTAAAGTTTGAGTGGGTATATCTGTCAATTTTGAATCAAAATGATGACTTTTTGAAAGCCTTCAGCGAATTTTTTGTTTAGTTTAAAAATGTCTTGAGCCTATACTTGTCCCGATAAAAGTCATGCCCCCTTTAAAAAGTTTGTAATTGGTCCAATTTGTCATATCTTCACGTTTCGAGCCCATAGTGAAAGGTGGGTGGTGAAGAGGGCTAGGGAGGGGTTTGATGAGGAGCATTAGTTGTAGGGGGCCTCCCTGAACCATCCTGAGTTCTGAATGAATTTTAGGATGTTTTTTAGTGGCAACAGAGAGATGTCGCCCAGTTCATCGAAGAAATATTTTCCTAGGGCTGCTTTCCTGGTTCTAGCTAGGCTGAGGCATTCACATAAGAAGTGAAGGAAGCCCTCTTCCGCCTCTTCATCATGACACCCTCTACATAAGTCCGATGAACTGATGCCCATTCGTTTCATGTGGGTTCCCATAGAGTTGTGCCCCGTTAGGACGCCAACTATGAGTGATAATTGAGGCCTGCTTAGCTTGAGTAGGTATTCAGTTTTTTTCTTCGAAATATTCGGCCAAAGGTTCCTTGAAACCCGACAGGTGTCGATAGATGACCATCTGACATTTGCAGCTCCATAGAGTTGGAATCTATTATTTTTAGAGAGATGCTTGTGTCTTTACGTACCTTCGTACGTTCCTTAGCTTTTTTTTTTTTGCTCACCAAATCTCAAGAGCGAATAAAGATATCGACTTCAAATAAATTGTATTTTATAGATGGAAGTTTCAATACGTGCGGAAAGGATTTTCAAGGAAATTCAATGAGAGGTTTTTTTTTACTATAGCAATTTAAAAAATGCCTTGTTAATTTTCTTTAATCTCGAATATTTAAAGAACAAATTATGTAAGTGATTTCGGTTTAATTTTACTCCACGCATATTAACGTGACAAAGAATCGGTAAAAAAATATAAAATCATATCAACTTGTAGTTTTTTTTTTTTTAATAAGAAAAAAGTTGCTGAAAATTTATGGAAAAATAAATATGTCTCGAGAACAAACAATGATATTGACTTTGAGGTTAATTTATTTCATGCACTAGTTTATTTATAAAAACAGATAAAATTTTGAAAAATATTGAATAAATAGTTTTTTTTTTAAGTGAAAAAAAAAACAGCAAGTAATTTTACCAATAACAGTTGAATTTTTTTTTCGCCTCAAATATCTTGAGAATAGACATCGATATTAGCTCCCGGTTCAATTAATCCTACATATTAGTTAATAATTGATATTTTATAGGAATTCTAAGAAAATTAAAAAAAAAAATTTAAACTAAAAAAACTTTAAATGAGCCCAACTCCAATGAAGTTGCTCATATTCTTCATATTTAATTACGAAAAAAAAAACTAAACCAAATATTGTTGATTTTTTTTTTCGTCTCAAATGTTTTGAGAACAAACAATGATGTTGTCATTGGGTTAGTTTTAATCTACTCACTAATCTTCACTTGATTGCATATTGGATATCTAAAAATTTTATCGAAGATCTTGAATTGGCTATTTTTTAAAAGCTTCTGTGAGCACCAACGGAAACTTACCAGTGTGGGTCGAATCCAGCCTCATTTTTATTTGGTTTTTGCTAACGTTTCCTGCATTTTTTTTTTTTTTTAATTTCTTTAACCATCCATTTTGATAGTAAAATAAATGGGTGTAAATTGTTAAATTCCGCATAATTCCCGAGTTTCGCCTACACTCTCAGAAAAATTTCCTTGTTACAAGCATTGCGTATTTAATACTGCTTAATTTTAGTAGAAATTATTCACTACCAATATTAATTTATGGGATATAGCGTTTAGCTAGGTCTCTCAAGAATTTATGGCGTTAGAACACATTTTTGGACCATATTGTTTGTGAATATGGTTTTTCACTGTATTTCACAAAGAAATAGTTTTGTTCACAAATTGCCTAAGAATTTAACAGAAACGTTAATTGCATTAGTGGGTTATTCTTTAATTGTTTGTTACAAACGATATAGATTATGCTGTGATTGACAAAGAATGTGAGGATGAATAAGTTGCGAAGTTGGTGTTAATATTCAAAACTGATAAAAACACGTGCTTTGAACTTTATCGTCTTTTAGTTCACACTGTCTTATATCAGTAAAGTTAATAACATTATGCAATGTTTGTGAAATTTTTGGTAATATACCAGACAAGACTTTATGTCTAATGGTAGGCCCCAGATTGACTCTGAAATTTTTAAAACTGAGTACACATTTAACTTTGAGTTTTTAATTTAATTAATAATAATGATTGTGCCTTTATTTGGAAGTGAACGAATTATAAATTAACAATTCTTCGCTTCGCAATAAATTTTAAAGGTAATATTGTTTGTCATAAACACTTTCCGTTTATGGTAAAAAGTAAGCTTTTTTGTAGTTAAAATGAAAATAGTTTTGCAGTCTTAGAATTAAGTTCTAGTAGCAAATAACATTATTCCTTAATGCAATGGTTTTAATCTTTATGCTAAGTTTTAAACTTTAAGAGTCAATCTGATAAATTCCTTCCACAAATTTCAAAAATACTTATAGAGAAATATTAGACAGCTAATTTTCAATGCTTATTCGCTCTGAGCTAAAAATAATAAAACGAGTTGTGAGAGTAAATATTGTTTGCAGCAAGAACTTTTCATTTGCAGTTCGAAGTTTTAGTTTTTGCAAACAAAGAATTTAAAGCTGTCATTTAAATATTGAAACATTGATTACAAGAAGCTAAAGCGCTTGGTGCCTTTTATCTCTTGTGGCAAACAGTTTCTTTCTTGTGAAACAGGAATCTTTCCCGATATATTTACGACTGATTTGCGACAAATTCATACATCCTCGTTTTTCCTTTTTGAGTTCATTTAACCCTATTTTGAGGGGTAGTAGTGCTAGCTTGACTGTCAAGTTAGCATTACCAGGGGTTAATTTTTAAAAAACAAGCGCGACAGATTTTTTCTTTCACGACAAATTAAAAAAATATAAATTAATCCAGTTATTGGATTGTAAAAATTTTGAAGTGGTAATGCTAACTTGACGGACCATAAATGACACTTTCCTTTAATCTATTGCGAAAGTTTGGAAAAATACAACCAATTTATTGTTGTATTCCAAAAATTGATGAAAATCTGCTAAACTTCAATATCCAGACACATCATAATACTCGTACTTAGTTTACCTAATTTAATTAAAAGTCGAGTAACAAGATCTTACTCAATTTTTATTTATATTGATTCGAAATTTGAAAATAAATGATTCAACACGAAATATATGCATTTTATAACATTCATACCAACTTTTTCAGTACCGTTTTTGTTTTTCTATTCTTTCTTTTCTAATTTTCCATCCTAAAATATTTTTCCTTGTGTATATTTTTTTTTCATTAAAATAGAAAAATCACTGCATTCGCTTTTATCACCGCAGGATAAACTACTTCTTGTCAAGTTCCATGCCAACTATCAAAATCTCAAGAGCCTATGCGGCTATGTGTCATGTGTGGCTCTTGTTTGACTTTGACTATGTATATGCATGTATGTTGAATTATTTTCATTTTCCTTTTTACACTACGAAATGAAGAATGTCAAGGATAAGAGTATGTAGTAGTCATGAAATCAAGATATTGGTCACATTTCTCAACCTACCTACAGCTACAGTGCAGTAAATTTTTTCTTTTAATTTTCATCTCAGCATGAAACTTTGATCAATTTTCTAACGAAATCGGATAAAAAAAGAAAAAAACATCGCAAGTAGGTACTTGTACAAGTGACTTAAAATTTTGAAGGTTTTTCTTAAATTGAATCAATAAAGAAGTTTGTCATTTTCAATAAATTTACATTTAAAACTGAACTCAATTGTTAAAAAAGGTAGGTCATTGAAGTACAGTCGAGCTGAATTTCAATTTAAAATCAACAAAATTCTGTCCTATCATAAATTTCCTCGTAATGAGACGCTTTTACAAATCCTGAAGGAACTATCAACGAATCCGTTCGTATGTAGTTGCAATTTGTATGAAATTTTTACATAGGTACACTTTTTATTTCAAAATTTTGAAAAAACGACTTTTTTTTCTAAATTTTCATTTATAAGAAAACAACTTTTGCTGAAGAATATTTTTTAGTGTTGCCATTGTTTTTTTTTATAATTTGTTTCTCATTTTATATTATTTTTGTACTTACACTCCCTAAGGTAAGGTCCCATTTGATGCGAATCACTCTGTATACAAAGGCTTGGGACAATGACAACTTGGGTTAAGAAAGTGTGTTATGGATACCAAAGAAGAAGGAAAGTACTTTCTAAAAACATAAATTTTATTGCTTTAAAACTTCAACCGTCAATGTAATATAGGACTCCGCGTGATGAACTTGTTTTTTAGCTTAGTTTATAATAAATTAAAGATTTTGCTTTCGAGTGTCCGATACAAATGAGGCACTCAAATGAAGAATATTGTTCTACCCCCTTTCGAGTTATGATAGTTTAAAGAACTATATTTCGTTAGTTTTCGGTCTTGAAAAAAAAATTTAAAAAATTTTTGACAGATCGTTTTATCTTCGGTTGGTGCTGGTTACCAATGCGTATAACAAAAAAAAAAGGCAATTTTTATTTGAATAATGGCTTGAAAGTTGAGGAAGTAATCCAATATGGTCAAAAAGTCTTTTTCTCCATATTCTGTTGTATATTTTTTTCTGGAAAAGAATTAAATAAATATAAATTTTGTCAAAAACGCCCCCAAAAAGTGGGTGTGGTAAATGTTTTGCATATAAATGTTTGTTTTTCATGTTTTTACCGCAACTCGTTTTGTTTTCTAAGAAAATATTCCAAAAATTAAAAATTTTGTAAAAAGGCCTTCAAAGGTGGGCGTGGTAGAAAATTTTGTACTGAAAATTATATATAATTACTTTCTCTGCAACTTTCTTGAAAAACACACCTTTCATTTGTATCAAATTTAACAATTAGAAGACCTTATTTTAGAAGTGGGCGTGTCAGTGGACTCTGACGATAGCTTATGAAATCTTTAACCATGTCTGAAAATTTCATTCAATTCGGTAAACTGGACTTAGATTAAATAGATTTATGACCGCCTCTCCATACAACCTGAACCACTGTAGGATGTTTTTAAAAAATATATTAACAAAATTGCAGGAAAAGTTAACAGTATTTTGGATTTCTAATTGCTCTTAATAAATTGTGCGTAACTTTTTTTGAGACAAATATATACTCATAACAGGCTCAACCGAAATAAAGGAGATATAGAAGGAATTAATATGGCATTTCGCCATTTCAGTTCGAATGGACTGAGAGAATTATAGCAATTCAAGCTCTACAATTTCTTATAATTTCTTGCAGCTTTCCAAGTTTATTTTGTAAACATTATAAATTTAAAATGCCTTGCGCACCTAGTACCTATCAATTCTTGTATGTATATAAATCAGCCCAGTTGTTCAGTCTGTTATGTCATGTTCGATCAAAATCTTGAGTTCGATAATTTTTACGAATGTGAAAGCCATCTAGTACCGAAAAAGAAGTTTTGGGGCAAAAAATCAAAAAATGGTAAAAAGTGGCTAAGTTCGAATGACTTTATCTCTGCCAGTTTTGAACAAGAATTCATTTTTCAACATGTCATATTTAAGCTTCTATTTTATTAAGTAAAGGCATGTCTTAAGCCTATCTTTGGCCAAAAAATTATGTTTTTACAAAATTTTATTAAAAAATTTAAAAATCTTAAATTTTTGATTTTTATCCGATTAGTTTGTTAAATTTTCGCGTTAGAATTTTATATACAATTTTTTAAGCTATCCATTTTGATAAGAAATTTATTTTTGAGCAAAAAGTTTGAAGTGTAAAGTTGTCCAATTCGACTTAGCTTCCGAGTTATACCAAACGTATTGAAAAGCGGCCACTGTGACCATTCCCACAGCAACGCACGGGTGAATTTTGTTACTTTTTTGGTTTAAAACATGATAAGGTACGCCCTAAAACCCTTCAAGGTATCAACGAAATCATAACTTATAAAGGGTGTTTTTTAGATATAGAACCTTAAGTTGTCAACACTATTTTAACTGGCGGCCATTTTGTCAGCTGTCAAGTGATTTATTTTAAATTTTGGTTTGGCATTTCAGCATTACTTGACTAACGCCTGAAAAACGCTTCAGAATTGTGCAATTTTTTTTTTGAAAATCTTGATTCTGTTCGAAATACGTACCACGCGAATTTTGTTTAGCGATGAAGCTCACTTTTGGTTGAATGGATACGTCAATTAACTAAACTGCCGTATTTGGAGTTATGATAATTCGTTTCATCCTCAAAACTGACTGTTTCGTGTGCTTTATGGGTTGGTAGAATTATTGGTCCGTACTTCCTTAAAAACGATGCTGGCCCGAACGTTACAGTCAATGGTGACCAACAACTATGATAAACAGGAGCTGTGGTTTCAAAAAGACGGCGCAACATGTCACACAGTTGTTGCCACAATTGATTTTTGGTTTCGGACCCGTGAATTGGCCTCCAAGATCGTACGATTAAACGCCGCTTGACTATTTTATGTGGAGACATGTGAAGTCGCTATTCAACACCGATTAACTCGAAACGATTGACCACTTGGTGGAAAACATTCGCCACAAATATTGGAAAAAGTCATCTAAAATTGGACCTCCAGAATAGACTACGTCCCTGCCAGCCGTGGCGATCATATGCTAGTAATCATATTTAAATTTTTTTTTTTAAGTAAATTTCATGTCAATTTAAAAAAATCATCTTTGTTTTATTCCATTTCAAAGTTTTATACCTCTAAAAAACACCCTTTTGAAGGTATACTCACTGGCCTTTGCCTAATAACTGTTTCTGAATAATATTTTATTCTAATTGAAACGTTTTGTCATTGTCTTTTTTAGATATGTATTTATGAACACACAATACAGCATTAAGTCCTTTTTATTTTAAAAACTCATGACTCCTGGCTTGTGTTATTTTTGTATTGAATAGATTGAGTCTTGTTGAAAAAAAAAGCTCTAAAAACAATTATGCTTGATCTGTTTCCGGCGTAAACAATGCTATTCATCATAAATCTAACGTAGCTTCTATAGATGTGCGTGAAAATACAACATAAAATCCCTAGATTTACATTTTATTTGACGTTAAAGAGAACATAGTTATATGAATGAAAAATGTGGGAAGATTTACGAGCGATATGCGCTGGGCTGGGGAAGGATATAAAATAAAAAAGGACTCATAGTTGTCATCTATAATGACAAAAATGAAAACACATATTTTTTACGAGCTCTTCATACCTACTTGGCGTGAGTTTTATGAGAAAGTATAGCAATATAATGTATATTATGCTGATGTTAAATTATTATCCTGTGCGGACGTGCAACATTTTGCTGGTTTTTAATGAAAAATATACACTTTTTTTCGTACACATTCTGCACCATTATTCGGTGAATTGTTAGAAAGAAGATTGTTTTTCTGAGTTCTTCCAGCATGTTTTTGTTTCTTTTTTATTCATTGAAGTTAGATAAATTGAAAAACCCTGTTGAATAACTATTTGGGGATCAACGCATCCACAGCAGGGAATGGTTTACATGAGCTCCGAAGAGTTGAATGCGGAATTTGTTTAAAAGTTTTTCAAACAGTTTATAAGAACTTTACTATAGAGCTTAAGTGCAGTTTTCTTTGAGAATCCTTTTAGAATTGATGGCAACAAACAACGAATTGCAGGCAGCCTTAAGTACTAGTGTAACAAAACTTTATTGTGTTGCACCTTTAATCAGGTGAACTCCTGGGGAGTCAGGATAATAGCATTTTGTTTGATGGGAGAGTCATCTCATGTTAGAAATCTTGTTCTGTTTTTTTGCTAACGACATTCTTTTTAGACCTATGTAAGCACATTAATGTACCTATGTGAAGGCCTTTAAGAAAAAAACAGCTTCATTTCTAAAAAGATTGTATTTATGTTTTACAAAAACAACAGTTGTATCTTTGTTTGACTTAATGCAACAAAACTATTCATCTTTTGCACTCGGGGGTCTACAAACTTTATCGAAAATAAAGAAAATTCTTAAGAAGTTTCTTTTTAAGTTTTTTACACTTTTGAAACCAGGTCATTTAATATACAATTCAAAAACAGTGAGTTTTAACTAACACTTCTCTTTAAAAGCTTCAGAAGTATTTTTAAATTACTTTTAAATGTTTCGGAGTTCTTTTCTCATATGTACACTGCCCGTCACTTTTTCGAGCCCACTGTTTTCGCAGTCGTTTTTTTGTGATAAAGACCTGTCAGGAATATTTTTTTTTCTGGAAATGTTTGATACCTGTGAGTAGGAAAACATATTGGCTATTTAAAATTGATAACGCTTAACGGATAACTTCGAAAATCCATAGGAGTTTCACAAATTATATGAATGAACCGTTTCTTAATTGATGCCATTGCAATTATTGAATTTCAAAAGCTCATACCTATGATACCTTCGATGGTATCTCAAATAGGGACAGTAGATGATTTCAAGGACTGGGGTTTTCAGGTTGTGGAATAACCGGAGAGTGAAGCGAAGTGATAGGACCGTGAAAAGTTATTTAACACATACTAAACACTATGGTAAAAAACGAAAAGAAAAGCAAAAAATATCAGAGAAAATTTGTCAATTCTGCAGAATACTTTGAATTCCGCACTATTATTGCTCAGAATATGGTCAAAAAGTTTTTAAATTAGCCAGTGTTTTTGGCGGTCTTGTGGATGATTAAAGCCAGTTATAACACCCCGCGTTAGAAAATGAAAAATAAAACAGTTCAATAGCAGAGACGCAAGGAACTTCACATAAATTTCGCCAGGGACCTTGTTGCTTGATGTAACGAACGGAAACGGGGTGTCTCTTCGGATAAAGTGTTCAATCTTGGCGCATCTGACAGTAAGAATTTCTATTTTATTAATTTAAGAGAAGAGTTACTTATTTTGACATGTATTCACAGTCATTCGTCAGATAATATGGGTCGGTGCGCTATCACCTTTTTTTGGAAAAATTACATTGGAGTGTATAACCTCAATTCGGAAATAGTTAGAAATATCTCTTGGAATCGGTAGATCAACAAATAACAGACATTGTTTAACTAAAACCTTTAATTTGACAACAAGATAACACCCCTATTAAGTTGAAAAACAATTAACTTTTGCCATGGCCACCCTATTCATCGGACTCAAACATCATCGAAAACTTTCCGGCCTGGCTTTATCAAACATTTTTTGAGGCTGGTATATTATTTGAAGACGCCTTAATCAAAGCTACCAGAAATGCCTGAAGCAAGGTTTTGCTTGATTAATATTGATATTTTTGTTAATTTTTCAAAAGATTCAATATGCATATCTACTCTCAAGTATCAGAAGTTTCCGGGAAAAATATTTCTCAAATGTATTCATCAAAAAAAAAAAAAAATTATATCTAGATTACAATGAAGCTAAAAATAGTGTTGATTGTAGGCTATTCTTTAACTATTTTTCCTTAAGAAGCTTTTGTTAGGTATAAAGATTTGGTTTCTAATTTTTTTTTTTTATTTTCCCGTGGGTAGGTGCAAAATTTGCATATGAAGACCGAAAAACTCGTGCTCATAGATGTGTGAGATTCTTACTGCACTGAAACCACCTCCACTCTCAGATGGTTTAAACTAATTTGTAACGAAGTAAAGTAATGTGTTGCAGGTTACTTTCCGTTGAAAGATCCTACTTATTCCCCAATTTTAAGACGGTTTTCTGTTCAACGCACCAAGTCGGAAGGTTTTGTTCTTCTCAGACAGCGTACTTAATTCGTACTAATCTTTTAAACGTTTGTAAGTTATTTAAATTCGTATCGCAGGTACAACCCCAAAGTTGTATACCATACGTCTAAACAGGTTAACGTACCTGCCTGTATAAAATCAATTTATTTTCAATACTAAACTTTGAATATTTACCGAGTAACAAGTTCATATCTCTGAATTTACTTTTAAGTTCTTCGCATTTCTATGTTATGCGGCTTCTATTTTTATTTCGCGTCTAGAGTCATTCCCAGATACTTTGCCTCATTTGCAAATGGAACACGAGCGGTATTAAGAAATACAGGTAAACTCTTTATTTTTCTGTAGGTAAAGTACACGTGCACTGACTTTTGTTCATTGAGCGCTATTCGCCATGTTTGTTACCACTCATTGACATTATTAAGAGCATTTTGTAATTTAATTGTAGCTTCGCTAATCGTTTTGCCTACTGCTAGTATTGCAGTATCATCAGCAAACGTGGCTACAATAGTGTTTTCTGTTTGAGGTATATCGCGTGTAAATAAAAGATACAGAACTGGACCTAAAACACTTCCTTGTGGTACCCCAGCCACTATTTCTTTGAAATCAGAATAGTCAGAAAAAGTCTTTCATTTAGATATCGGTTTACAATGTTGTAAAGTCCTTCAGGCAGAACTTGTCTAAATTTGAATTTGAGGCCTTCGTGCCACACCTTGTCAAACGCCTGCGACACATGCAAAAAGACTGTCGAACAAATTTTGTTTTCTTCAAGAGCTCTTTTAATTACGTCAGTAATTCTATGCACTTGATCAATTGTCGAATGCTTGCTTCTAAATCCGAACTGATGTTCAGGTATTAATTGGAGGCGCAAGGGTAGTATTCTTTCAAAAACTTTTGACATTATAGGAAGAAACGAAGAATGTTCTTAAACTGGCAATACAAATTCTAGTAGCAGAAAATTTGACAGATAATGGCTTGTGCTAAATAAACATATTTTGGGTTTTGTTCCATCATGAATAGGCTACCGAAAAAAGAAAAAATAGTGCCTCGTAAATTTAACAACCCATCATATGTATGCAGCCCCAAGTGCTCTATAAAGTGTTAAAAAATTGGTCTACCAATTCAGGCTACACTGGATTTGGCGTAGAACGGTAGAATATTCGGCAATTCAGAATCTCGAGTAACGAAATCTGAAATTTTTAAGAATCTCGAATAATGAAATCTCGCAAATTAAAAATCTCGATTTTCATAATCTCGCATAAGCATCTCGCATCGAAAAATCTCGCAAATTTGAATTAAAATCTCGCGCGATGTTTTAGACTAAAAAATTTATTTGTTGCAAAGCAATTAAATTTTGTGAGATTTTGATATACGAGATTTTAGTTTGTGAGACTTCATTATTCCGAGATTATGAGATTATGAAAAGTAGGATTTTGTAATTGCGAGATTTCGAATACGAGATTTTAACTTGTGAGATTTTGTACCTAACCCCATTCGGTGCTGGGACCGAAATCATTTTTGATAACTAATGACAAGTAATTATTTTTTCAATAGCCTGACTATTTGAAAGAAATTCAATATCAATTCGGTATGCGCATGTATCAACAATAATCTACTTCTGATGATTTTTTTAGGCATATTGAAATATTGCGTTTAATTTCCTGTGACCTCTTGCTCATTCAAAATATTTACAATTAAAATTCTCCTTTAAGAGTTGTGAGAGGCTTTAATATAGATTTCAAATAAGAAAATCATTTCCATAATTCAATATTTTGTATTTCGAAATGGGAAATCCCCTTGAAATAAATATATAATAATGTCTGCCTTGTTGCACAGTTTTATTTAGCTCTTACTCAAACACAATTTTTTGTTTAATTCTTATGCGGATTAAATTTCACAATATTTATACAACTTGCATTAATCACAGAAGCCAGACCAGATAGATTACATCAACTGATAAGTCTTTCGTATATTAATGTTCATCCAACGGATGATCAGTTTCATAAAATTCGTCTTGTTGAATGTTCTCATTTTTCTAAATTATTCATAAGATCGAAGTGGAATTTTCGAAAGACAATCAATGAAAAAGGGACAAAAATAAAAATATAAATCCCACTCTATTTGTTTTAAAAAATGTTTCTGAATTGTATTCTTTTGCTTAAATAAATTAATTTTAATTGTAAAATATGATACAAGTTGGTATAAGAGGACAAGTTTTTCATTTATAAAAATGATCACACTTTACACACTAAGATTCATATAATTAAGTCACTTGGCTAGTGTTCCATATGACTCATGTTACATGTAAATATTTAACTCTAGCTTATAAGTCTAGAAATGAACACCTGACAGCTTCCATATTTTGGGTACACCCGCTTGTGAATTTTGTACTAAAGCAATTACGTTCGACATCATCGTGTACTTCCTGGTCTTGGTATTTCTTTTGAAAGTCTATGTTTTGTCTCCTTTCTGAACCACTGTAAAGCTGAATTACGTCGGAGTTCGATTAAATATTAGTACTTCTCTCATTTTCAAAGTTTTTTTCTTTTTTCACAAAAAAATGATAAACAAATCATTCAAAGCTTTGTGCTCATTCCTCAAACCACACTAAACCAGCTAAAGCGCAAAGTTTATATTTTACAAATTGGAAACTAATGACACCGCAAAAAGTCTCAAGAGATTTCCTTTCTCTAAATGGCTTAATGGATTTTCAATTTTGTTTGCATACCTATACAACAGCCTACACACAAAATAGTTTTCAATCAATCTTCAAACCTCCTAGTGCTGCGTCAAGAGTGTTGTTGGCCTGAAATTATTAAGATCATGAACACCCGCGAAAATAATCAACAATGATTGCAATGCGAAAGCAATTATCGTGGAACAATTTCCAAGTTTAAGCAAGACTATTGAGGTTAATCAAAACGAACAAGAATTGTATTTGTGTATTTTGAAAGTTTGAAATCCTACTAGCGAAAAACTCCCAGCTTCCACATTGGAGCCAGAGAAACAGCACCAGAGTGGTGATATAGATTTTTGGGTTATCCGCATATTTGCGTTAGAGAGTGCATCACCATATCCTTTTGTTGAAGAATCCTATTTTCAACCCACCAGTAGATATGCGATAAAGCTACTGCAATCTGCAATGTGTATGTACAGAGCAAAATTCCTTCAGCCGACTTTATGTCAGTCTATATGTATTATGTACCACAATTTAGTTGCCAGCAACTGCGGCAAGAGTGTATAGTTGGTTCTGGTTGCTATGACAGCTGAACTATAATAGCGACAAACTACTACCACTTTTTAGATAAAATCTTTCCATATATCGTTGGCACATCTCCAAACAGTGCTCAAAGTATGTATGTACACTTGTACACCCTTCTCTGGAACATGTTCGCTGTTGTTCCAGTTAATTGGAGTCCTTGCCTTAATAATTGTTTCTTAGGGAAAATTAAGCATGATATTAGAGACGTACATATAAGCTAGGAGTATGTTTTATACTATGCGGATAAATCTAGCAGGCAAGGAACTTTCAGTTTAAGGACAGTTTTGTGTGGTCTCTTGATTCACTACGAAACATTAATGCATTTTGGTTTTCCTTGGATTATTTACAACTTGGACTCTTATGGGTAGAAAGTTCAAATTTACACATGAGGTTAAATCCGAGTACAAACTTTTAACTATACATATATTATAACTTAAGGTAACTTTCCCAAAAACTAAGAAGGTATTTTATACTGTCTGGGTTGCAAAATTTTGATGCCTTTCCAATTGAATAGATCGACCAATTATATTATAAAAAAGGTGTATGTACGACAAAAACTTGTTGGGACTTTAAAACCACCGTGGCGGCGACACGGTGGTATCGCAGATAAGTTTGATTAAAACTTTGAACTTTCCTAGACAAAACGTCCTTTAGGTACAAGTTTAGCCTAGAGTTAATATTTTGTTTTTTTTTTTAATTGGATATGTAAATTATGAAAATAAAAACCAAATTGCAAAAATAACACAAATCATTTTTGAATTGTTTTTGGCTTAAGGCGATTTTTCAAGATGAAAATTGAGCTCTGAACCTTTAGCATCTTTTAAATGGGAAATTTAAAAAAAAAATTTCATCTCTTTGGTCACTTATTGGTAAAAAAAAATCAATTAGTCCTAAAAATTGGTCAGTCCTCGATAGCTTAAAGTTTCTCAAGGTCATGCGCGATTTTTGGCACCTAATTTATTGGAAATTTACAAAATAAGTATACCGTCCGAAAAATCTTTATTTTGAGTAATTGGTCAGCCTGTTTTTTTTTCTATGAATTTTCAAAATCCGTTTCAATGTCACAAAAAAATCTTTTGACACCTCATTGCCGTTATTCCAAAATAAGAAGAAGGCCAATTCACGGTCATTAATGGTCATCTATTTTCAGCAAATGTTCAACCATACATATATTTTTTAAATACATTTTTAATGAATTGAAAAGAAAACTCAAGGTCATAGCGATTTTAGAGACCTCATTTGTGTGAAATTTAAAAAAATTGTTTATCTTCAAGATCTCTAGATCTATACAAAAGGTCAGCTGGTGCCAGTAATTGGTCAGCTATGGATTTTTTAAAATAAATTTTGTAATTTTTGTTTAAGGTCATTGCGATTTAATACCAACTGGAAGGACCTAAAATCTATATAAATGGTTCAGTCATTGGTCAGATTTAGATTGTTGTTTTACGATTTAATTTTTTTGTTTCAAGGCCACGAATGGTTTTTTGGAATCTCTTGGGTAGTTTTATAAAAAAATTATACGCTCTGATAGGCTATAGATCATCATAAAAGGTCAGTTAATCAAAAATCGCAATGACATCAAACAAACATTTAAAAATTCATATAAAATGAATCTGAGGATGACCAATTACTAAAACTAATTCACCTTTTATTTTGATCTAGAGATCCTTCAGATGGTATACAATTTTGGCAAATTTCCACTAAATGAGGTTCCAAAAATAAATGTGACATTGAAATTTTTTAAAGATTCATTAAAAAAAATCCATAGTTGACCAATTGCTGAAACTAACTGACCTTTTGTATATAACTAAAAATCTTTCTTTCTTTTTTAAATTTCCCATATTTGATGTGCCATATGTCCAGAACCATTTGCAAGCTGTGAAGAATACTATAAGGTGACCATCCGTCCTGATTTTCCCGGGAGTGTCCCATATTTCGATAACCTGTCCCGGTTTATTTTCTAAGAAACCTGAGGTGTACAAGTGTCCCGTATTTAATTATTTGTCTCATATTTGTCCCTTATTTGAATATTTTCAGAAGTTTCTTATTTTACTTATACAAAAATATGAAACAATGGTTGTTGTACATATGTACATATGTACTAAATATCTAGCGCTGGCAACGATACCAGAATAGTCTTTGCATCATTTGGTATCGGTATCGATAACCGACTAACCGAAACGATACCAGCTCCAAGCATCCGAAACGATACCAAAACCAAACCATGCTTTTGGGAACGAAACCGATACCGATACTTTCGGAAGTAGCGTTTGGTATCGGTAGAAAATATAAATTTTTGAATATTATAATTTCTTTTTGTAATTCTTGTAATTGGTTTCTCGGAAACGGATATAATGGTTTCAATGGCATTTTCACAGTTTTTTTTTCTTTTTACGTAGGAGAAGGTTTAAGCAATTAATTAAATGAGAACTACCCACTTCCACGCCCATTTTGCTTTCGCTTTGTTTCTCTGAAATTAATCATTTGGATGACATTTTCAGATTTGGTTCTTTTAGCTGGAGGAAGTGATGTTAATGAAATCCCCCAACTGCCTCTCCTATTTTTGTTAAATCTTAGGTTCTCGGAAACGAATTTATTTTATTTTTGTTTGTAACTGAGACAAGACCGATACCGATACCAGACTTTGTTATAAGAGACCAAACGGGACTGAGTTTTACGAGACCGATACCGAGACGATACTCAAAATTTTTCGATTTTGACGATACCAAGACGATACTTACAAAAGTATCGTTTGGTTTGGTATCGTGGCCAGCCCTGAGAATATGTACCTTACATATACTAATGTATCTCTTTAACAACTCGCGCAGAGAGATGAACTACAATAGCAAAAGACAACTATTCCCATCAGCAGGGAGGGTCCGAGATAAACTAGCGCCCACTGCAAGCTTCATCATTAGCGCCCCTAAATTGCGGTTGATGGTAGAAGAAGTCATTTCCTCATTACCCATTTTTCACGAAAAATAAAAATATAGATAGGATTTTTACTAAAACCTAGGAAATTAAATATTATATCACAAAAATAATAGTAACTTAAGAATATAAAAATAATTATAAACTTAAGTCAAAAATCATGTATGGGGTATGTGTTCAAAAAGAATGGAGGGCAAGAAGCACATATAAAGGACAGAATAAAAAAGGCAGCAGTGGCCATGAAGGAAGCATGGGGGATTGGAAGGAGGAAATTTGAGAAGGATTGGGAGAGGAAGATGTGGCTTTTTGACACTCTGGTGTGGACGGTGATGGGATATGGGGCGGAAGTATGGGGATGGGAGGAGAGACAAGAAATAGAAAGGGTGCAAGAGAGGTACCTCAAGTAGACGCTAGGGGTAGAATGGCAAACTCCAGGGTACATGGTAAGAGAGAAAACAAAACGAGATAAGATAATCATTAGAGCACGGAAAAGGGCATGGAATTATGAACAGAAATTAACAGATGGAAAAAGAAGTGACATAGCAAGGGAATGTTTAGAGGAGATGAAAGAGAGACAGAGAGATGAACGGGGAAGAGGGTCACGATGGGAACAAGGGAGAGAAAAAATAAAGGGAAGAGAAGACAGTATGAATGGATACGAAGCAATAGAAAGAGAAGACTGGGGAGAGCAAGAGAAGGAAAGAAGGGAAAGAATAAGAGAATCCAGTTACAACAGGTGGTATAAAGAAATAATGACAGAAGGGATTCCACAATATTTAACAGCGGGTTGGAAGACAGAAAGAACAAGGAGAATTGCAAGAGTCAGGCTAGGGAATGAGGTGAGGGAAAGATGGTACTGGAAACGCGAAGAGGAGAGAATGTGCAGAATATGTGAGGGTGAACAAGAGACATGGGAGCATGTATTAGAAAGATGCAGATCTGTCGGAGATGAAAAAAAATCAATAGGGGAAAGGATGAGGGAAATAATGGACGAAACGGGGAAGGGAGAAGAGTGGATAAGGGAACTAGAGGCAGTGAGAAAATATAAGATGATAGAGAGGGGTGGAGAGGGAGCAGAGTAAGGAAGCGGGAGACTTGTAACCCTTAGGGGAGCCAATACAAATCAATGTAATGTAATGTAAGTCAAAAATCATATTACAAAAATAAAGGAAAAAATTTCGTTTAGTATTTCAAAATACATTAAAAACATAACAATATAAAAATAAATAATCAACTCAATGACTAAGTGGATTTTTTATGCTTGCTCAATTTTAAATGTTGTGAAGACAATTGTTCATTTCTTTTTAAAACTTTTTGTCGTTGGTTTTCTGTTATTATTATTTTTATTTTGAACCAGCCTCCACTCGCAACTTCATACGCGAAAAATACAAAAAATTTGTTCAGTTGTAACAATAATTTAGCTTAGCTAAATTTTTCGAAAATTGTACAATTGCATTGCCCCCCGCCGCTGTGCCGATAATATTCAAAACTCTGAAGTTACATTCAAGAATTATACAATTTCTAATCTCTTTAAGTAAAAATTATTGAAAAATCTAATAATGTTTTCACGCTTTTAAAGTTTTTACTTTTTTTTAAAAGTCTCAAAAAATACCACAAGCGGTTTTGATCAAATTTTGTATCTGTGGAAATAAAATTTTCGCGATTTTGGAGAAATTCATCTTCTGGTTGGGTTATATTCATGTATTTCTTTATAATAACTCAACAAACTAGGTACTCCTTTCGTTTCTAGGATTTTTGACTTGAGGCCAAGGCCTGGTGCTACAGTGATGAGTTTCAATTGAGAAAACTGTTATGAACTTTTTATATATTTTTGTAATACAATTATTTAAAGCCCTTAATAGTATAAATTGTTCATAATTCAATCAATATTACATCAGCCATTTGGTTTTCACTCTGGCTCTTAATGCATTTTTAAAAGGGGCGAAACACGTGGGTCAATTATGCAGGGTGTGATAAATTGTTTTTTTTTGTCTTGTAAAATAACACTTCGGCTGATAGCGTCTCTTATTCTTTTTGATCATGTAGCAGGCCGTATAAAAAATAAATTTTTAAGAAAATAGCTCTAATGACTAAAATTTTTTCTTGCCATATTTGTATTCACTTTCTTTTCAAGTTATCAAATTACATACTTTTTTTCTGGGCTATTTTACGAGTTGTTTATACAATAATTATTGCTATCATAGAAATTTTATATCCAGTTGTAATGTTGGGTAAACCTTCAAATTGTTAAAAAAAATATGAGGGTCAAGTTAGCAAAGCAACTATGAGGAATCGAAAAAATGAAAAAGATAATTTGTCTTTAATTTTTTGTTAATTAGCTGCGACAATTAAGAATTTGTCGTTCAATGTTTTCTATGTTTTTCTTGTATGCTTTGCTAACTTGGTTAGCAAAGCACCATATCAAAAATCAGTAAAAACTTTTTATATAATGGTTGATGGCTTAATAATTTGCCGTTAATTAGTTGCGACAAAATAAATTTGACCGTGGAATGTTTTCTATGTTTTTTTGGTGCTTTGCTAGCTTGATATCAAGTTAGCAAAGCTACTCTCATGGATCGAACAATGGAAAGGTGCATAATATGTCGTTAATTTGTTGTGGTTTAAGAAATTGACTTCTAGATTTAAAAAAAATTTACTACTGCTGAAGATGTTGGCAAAAAACTAAGCAGAACGTGTCGGGAAAATTAAACGATTAGTCTTTAAATAGCTTTAAAAATAAATAATTCACGAGATTTTTAAGAAAATGCAGGTTAACGTTATTCCAGATTTTGCTTAGCGATATATTTGTAGGTCTCCCTTTAACTTAAGTCCTAAAATGCAAGATAATTATTTATTGGAAAATCATGGAGATAGTCGATTGGTTTGAAAATTATGTTAATTTAATTGTTAATTAATAGGTATATCATTAGATTTTTATTGACTCTGCAAGACTTCTAATTTAAATTGATCTCACCTTAACTCTGAAAAATATTTTGCCCAGGTGATTTTCATAATCCCAAATTGGTCAACATTGACCAAAGCTTGCGTCTTAGAAGTGACAGCAACATTTAGTAATTGAATCCATTGTCGTACTTAGGTGGAACGCTCTTTGGAGTTGCGACCAATTGAACACTTAATTAAACCTTATATTTATATTATTCGGTTGTTACAAAAGCCCTTCAAAAAAATTGTGTCATTTAGATTTCCGTTATTTTGATTTTTGAATGTTTTATTAAAATCTTGTGTTCTATTTATTTTCCACCGGAAAATGTATTTTATCCACTGAATCATTAAATATAGGTTAAACTTACAAATCATATTTTCAAAATCACCCAAAAGTAGATTGTAGCTTTCAATAAAAAAATTTCAACCTCCAATTAAGCATCATCATTATACCATCAAAACGATGTTCATTTCATTACAATTTTCCATCTATTAAGCAATAAATCTTTTTTAACTGATATGTTTTATTTTGTATTGTATTTAAATGTCATAATAATTATAATTAAATACGAAGTTACGTTTTTATTTACCAGAAAAAAAAAATCAACAGTAGGTAGTTATTGTTTTCCTTACAAAACAAACATGACTGGCATAACCGACATTTTCATTTTCCACACGACTGAGTCACATGATTGACATTCGTTCGTTCATTCATTTGCATTTTATGCTTTTTTTGTTTTTCATTAAAAAGACATTGTTTTTGTTTCTGTTCTTATATTGGTGTAAATTTTAATGAGAGGCTTACAAACTATACAACCTGCTTGATGGTGGCATGCTATTGTCACAACAGATTGTTCAATAAAAATCTACCCAAGAGATATTCCATGCATGTATGCAATTAGGGCCACAAATATATCACCGTAGACAAAAATACTTTTAATTGTAATTAATGGTTTGCCCTGGAAAATAAAAACAAAACTATTTGTAATGAAACTTTTAAATTATTTATTTACAACATACGAGCAAATGACAAAAGCATAAATATTATTGTGATTGTTCTTTTGAGCAAACATAAAACTATTCAAAATATTCTTATCTCAGTCGTAGGTTTTGGATTATACCGGAAGGTGAAGATAGTATGAACTATGTAGTTTAATTGGTTTATTTAAGCATTGGTCACTTTTCAATGTTTTTTCTTGTAGTTGGTTACTTAAAATCTTAGCAGAATTATACAATTCTACCATGCAGCAAAAAAAAAATATTAAATCGCGAAAGAAAATTTTTGAAATTATAAATCAAACCCCGAAATTTTGTCTTGTTACACTTTTTAAAACAATAATAAAATATTTATGCATTCAAATAAAATGCAAAAATAAAGCTACCATAAACATACAAAAAAGTATTAAAATAACATTTATGTAATTAACAATAACTAAAGTCCAATATCAATTCGTCGTTGTTGTATCAAAGATTCCCTCTTTTCTCTACAAACAAGTTTTAATTTTTTTGTTCGGTTGAAGAATTTTTCATTCAGTTTCTTGTGTCACCTCAACAATTTTTCCTTCTCAACTTAGCAGAACAAAAATTGTTTAAGGGAAGCAAATTTTTGATGCCTTTCGGAATTTTTCGACTGAGGCCTCAGAAACGTTAACGAAATAATATTAATATGAAAAAATTGCTTGATATTCTCAAAAAATTTAACCGAAATATTTCTTTTTTATTTTCAGGTAAGATCTTGGATAAACATATTTAATTATTATCACTTGTAAGTTTTTTCAATTTTATTTTCATTCAATATTATAAAACCCATGGGCTTTAATTATAACACTAAATTTGTAAACAAAACTTGTAAAACGATTTTTTTTTACAAATAAGAAAAATATTTTGGGCCTTGTACTTTTTTAAACTCGGAGAACTTTAAATTGAAAATAGACAATTTCTTTCAATTGAATTGGCTTTGTGTGATATTGTGCGACAGTGAAAAAGAACTTAAACTGACAAATGGTAGAAATCGTAGGTCACTTTGAAGTGAAAGAGATGGTATACTTGAAAATCACATTTTACGGTTAAAAAATTGTTATTTTGTTCTTCTCGAGCTTAGTGGCCTCTGAAACTTCGTCAATTTTTAGTCGATTTTATTTTTCTTGACTTTTAAAAAGGTGGAAATTAAACATTATCATCCATGTCCATGTTTAAGTCAAAAGCAACTTTGCGTTTTTTATCTCATTTTGTCGATTTTAAGAACAATTATATATACTTTTCGATTTTTAAGCCTTTTTTTTTGCTGCAAATGTTGCAAGTCAAAATTTTCAAAAATAAGTAAATATTTAAGTGAGTTATAAATAGTTTAAAATATTGAGTTGAAAATTCGATATGATGAATATTAAAAGAAAGAAATATCTGTGGTGTTTGGCAGAAACATGATAACTCCATTTTGAAATTTGCATCTATTCTCTACGTCCACTTTATATCGAGTTAAAGCCTAAACGAGCCTACCGATTTTCTTAAAATATATAATACTTACTAACGAATATAATCTTTAAAAAACTGTGTTTCAAATTTAAAGGAAATTGGTTCACCCGTTTAGGCCCTGCCTCGATGTAAAGTGGGTGAAAAGACGCAAATCTTAAAATGGAATATCATGTTTCTGCCAAAACCCACAGATATAAATGACGCAAAATTTTAAACAGCCTTTTGTTAAGGGCTTAGCATGATACTAGTTAACAATCTTTTAAATATTTATTGATAACAAAAACAAATGGTTTAAAAATTTGAAAGAGCTATAGCTAGTATAGCTTAAATATGCTCAAACACGCCCAAGCGACAAATCTTTTTTAATAATTAAAAATTTCAAAGTGACAACCTAATTTTTTTTTATAGTTTACAAATCGGTATTCACTTTAAATTAATTCTTTATCTGCCTGGTTTAAATAGAATTGGTAAGAAATTCGGCTATAATAGTGGCTTCGGCTGTTATTGAATATGATTTTCATCAAGGCACTTATCATCCGTTTATCATCCGCTGAATAGTGGCTTTTATTATTTCATTTTATTATTTCATTATTACTATTATTATTATCGAATTTTCAAAAAAAAATTGAAACTTTTTTTAAAAAAAGTTGTTTTGAAAATTTTGATATGAAAATTTTGATATGAAAATTTTTTATTTTTTTTTTATTTGAAATTAAAAAAAATTTGCTAAATCTGCTGAGTCGATAATGAGGAAATTAAGAAATAACGTTCTATGAGAAATATGTACAGTAATTTTTTTTTTATAATTTTTGGTAGTATATCGCACTAATTTTAGAATACTGAACAAATTTAATGAAAATCGTAGGAACTGTTTTAAACAAAAAAAATATTTTTTAACATTTGTATGAAAAGTACTTTTATTTTATTTATAAAAGTAAAATTTATTCTTAAAACGATGACCATGCAGTTTTAGAATTACTTGATTTTCTAAAAAAAAAAATAGGGTATTTTTTAAAAAATATATTTTTTTTTGAAAATTTTGGTAAGAAAAACTATTTATATTGTTGAGAACCTCCTGTATAAAAAAATTATTGAAATCAGTAATAAAATTTTGAAAAAATGGTTTTTTGATAGGTACCGCGTTAATAACCATTTTGTAAAAAAATGGTTTGCCATCCAAAGGTAGCCTTTACTGAAAGAAACTAAAATAAGAATGTGTAAAATTGCTTGAAACATTTTATGACAGGTAAAATTTTTTTGGGTCAAAACAAAATTTAAAAAAAACTGTAGGCAAAATTACCAAAAACTCATATGTACCAAGTTTTAGAAAATCGATCCAGCCGTTTAGGCTGAAGCCGAACGGACAGACAAACAGAATTGTGAGACCCATTTTGATCATATATAACTGGAAGTTAAATTTTCTTAATAACGCATTACTTGCCATATCGTCGTCTTAGAGTATAAAGCGGCTAACTCCACATTTTCTTTCCATTATGGTTATGGACCAATTCAAAAATTGCCAAAAAATATAAAAATCCATCAAATTCAATTTCACTGAATTTAGCAAAAACGAGTGTTGAAAATAAAGGGTTTTTCAAAAGGGACGCTACAAAAGTAGAGCGACAGGGACAGCAAAAGACGCTATATTTCTTGCCGCTCTTTCGACATTTCTCTTCAGTAAGGTTTGCCATTTCATGATGGAAAGATATACGAGCCAACAACGAGTCGAAATTATTAACATTTACTACCGAAATTCGGAGTCAGTGGCCTCAACGTTAAGAGCGCTACGTCCAATTTATGATCGTCATAATCGTCTTAGCAGATCAACAATTGAGCGTCTAGTGAAAAAATTTGAATCCACAGGTACAGTACAAAATGTTCCCGTGCCGGTGAGACAAAGAAGTGCTCGTAGTGTCGAGAATATTGCTGCCGCTGAGGCTTCAGTTGCAGAAAGCCCAAATGTGTCTCTCACACGTCGTTCTCAAGCGTTGGGCATCTCTGTGACGTCGTTAAGGCGAATTTTGCGAAATGTTCTTGGCCTACATCCTTGAAACCTTGACCACCAGAAGCGTCGTATGTTCGTGAATTGGGGTGAGCAACAACTTGAAAATGATTCGGATTTTCATCGAAAAATCATCTTCAGCGATGGGGCTCATTTCTGGCTGAATGGCTTCGTCAATAAACAAAATATGCGGTATTGGTCTGGCAGCAATCCACACGTACTCCATGAGTCATCATTGCATCCCGAAAAAATTACGGTTACGGCGTCATTTGGCCGTACTTCTTCCGTGATGATCAAGACCGGTACGTTACTGTGAATGGGGATCGCTACCGTTCAATGATAACCGAATATTTTTGACCCCAATTGGATGATATGGACTTGGAATACATGTGGTTCCAACAGGACGGCGCCACAAGCCACACAGTTATACTATTTCCTGTGGGGCTACCTCAAGTCTATAGTCTATGCTAACAAGCCAGTGGTGATTGATGAACTTTGTACGGATATCGAACGAGAAATTGCAGCAGTATCGGCCGATTTATGCTTGAAAACCGTCGAAAATTGGCGTCTAGACTTCTGCAAGCGTGCCCGTGGTGGCCAAGCAAAAGAAATCGAGTTCCATACATAATGGCATCGAACGTACTTTCACAGGAATAAAGAATTACATTGGTATTCAAAACCGCTTTTGTTTTATTTAAAATAAACTTTTGTAGCGCTCTTATTAAACAACCCGATATTTTATGAAATTTTGGTTTTATCCAAGTAATGCGAACACTTTTTTAGAAATATTTTTTGTTCTTAAAAATGCAAAATAGGTGTTACCTGCTTTTCACTCTTAGTCTAATACTCTAATATAGTGTTAATCGCAAGTAAAAATTACAGATTCGACTCTTAATTTTGTTTGAATTTAAGACTTCATAGATAGCTTCCTTTTTATCAATATTAGGGCTGGTCACGATACCAGAATAATCTTGGTATCGTTTGGTATCGGTATCGGAAACCGAAGCGATACCAGCTCCAAAGCGAAAGTCCTATACGAGACCGAGTTATACGAGACCCTACTTTTGGGACCGAAATTTGCCGATTCTTTCAGTAGTATCAAGAACATATAATCAAGTCGTGCATTTTATTTTTCTGTGTAACTGAGACTAGACCGAAACCAGACCCAGACAAGACCGATACGGATACCAAAACGAGATTTTATTATACGACACGAAACGAGACTGAGAAATACGAGACCTATACCGAGATGATACTGAAATTTTTCAATTTTGACGATACCGAGACTATACTTACCAAAGTGTCGTTTAGTTTGGTATCGTGGCTAGCCCTAATCAATATAGAGAAAGTTTAAGTTTTTAGGTAGGTAAAATGTACAAATTTTTAATTTAAAACTCTAAAAAGAGTATTGAGCAAGTACCTGCAACCTAATTTTAGATTTAATTTTTTGATCCAAGACTATAATATTTATAAAAATAAAATTAGTATTATATTGAGTTTTTTTTTATTTTTGAAAATGTTAAACAACATTTAACCACCGTGTTAAATTCTTTTCCAAGATCGACCCAGCCCCAAAATGTTTTTGCCTTTTTTTATTTGGTCTTCCAAATGTTACCTACATACATTAAATTTGATGTAATTTAGTGGAAACGTATTCCTATGTGTAAAAATGGTGCGCTCTCGTCATCAAGCACCAACTACAAATTTTGAAAAAAATGCGCTTGGAAATAAGAATTTATAAGCAAGCCACAACTATTGGAAAAGAAAGTTTTGCCTATATGTTCACTATTTATTTTTGTCTATCTTTACTTATAAATTTTACCCACAAGCTTATAATTACTTTAGCCACGCTAACAATCTTTCAAATAATAATCAGTTCCACTTGAAATCATTGTAAATTTTTTCTAAGGAATTTTTCGATTATCAATTAATGTTGTGGTTTTGGTTTGTCATTTTTTATGAACCAGAACTGTGTAAAAATAATTTATATATATTTTTACTTTTAGTATTTTGTTTCCGGCTGATGGCCATAAAAAGTGTTTGCTTAAGTGCTTTCGGCTAACATCATTAATAACATGAAAAGTAACTCTCACATTTCTGAGTTCAGACTATGTGTTCTGTTCATACTATAAAACTACACACAAAAACCAGACTTTCAAATTGCTTTAAGAAACAATTTACTATATATTCCACCAGCTAAGTAAATTACTGAAAGGTTAAGAGAGTTGTTAGATAGAATCTTGTGTGATTGTTCAGTTCGTGACATTGGATACAAGTCTTAAACTTAAGCTTTGTTGTTAGAACTTGTGATTTTCAAGGCTTTTTTTTTGTATTTGTTTAGGTTTTGTTAGTTTTGGCTTCTCATCTGATTGAGAAAAATAATCATGGAAACATGAGAGTAGACATGAACAAATATTTATTTTGTACAAATTAATGTAATTAAACTGGACATTTTTGTTGGAGGCGTTTATGAAAATAAATTATTATAATAACTTAATTGTCGAACAAATACAAAAATATTATTTAAAATTACACTTATTAGCTCAAGAAAAAAAAAAAAAGCATTACGAATATCAACGCATTGAGTTACCAGCTTAATTTGATTTTCTTATTAAAAGAAATGACGCCATTTTAACTAATAGTATTGGCTACGTCCTACGTTGAGAAAAATAAGACGTAAAAACAGTCCTTTCAAGCCGTGGAATAACAAAATATAAAGATAAAAAGCTCTAGATCCGTAGTAGTTAAAGAGTTTCTGGAGTATGACTGAGTTTTGAGGCCTGGAGGATATTCAAAAACTTAAGAGTGTTCCCTTTATATACATGTTCCCATTATTATTTAGGTATTCTGTTTAGCTATTTGAAAGACATATTTATTCCAAGCTACCTTTTTTAAAATTTCTTTTTTCCATAGTAACATTAACCATTTTTCGTTTTTCAAACATTTCAAATTATGCATTTTGTCTGACCAGTAACAATTTCCATGCTGAAATAACCTTGTGTCATCAAATTTAATTTTCACTTCCGCGTCTTTAATATGCATTTATTTACCCAGCACCCCAAAGCATCCATTAGAATAAATTAGAATGCAACTAAACGCGCTCTTGGCCTCCATTCAAGTGCAAAAATTAATAACTCCAACTAAGTACGCTGAGTATACCTATAATAAACAATGCTGCATTAAATACAATTAAGCAGTAATCACCTCTAACTTCCATGGTGGTCATATTAAATGGCATGCAGTTTCTTGCGCTTATAACGATAGTGCTGATGGTTGCTGTAAATAGCCCACGCATGGTACTTACATAAATTACGTTACATAATGGCGTCTGAGAGCGACAAAAAACAGTGGGTTGGAAAAGTCATAAATTTAAAATTATTAGAAGAACATTATTTCGTACAAAAAGCAACGTTTTGATTTTAATTAATTATAAATCATTCAATGGTGCAAAATTTTGAACATACTTATGTTTAAGTATTAGTTTGGTACGTATATTTGGTACCAACTTGCTAACTTTATAACAATGTACTCACTCACTTTTTTTTAACTTGTATTGTTCTGAACCCAGTTCTTTAATTAAATGCAGCCACCCACTGCTTAAACAGTGAAAGATTATGTAAAGAAAACTAATCAAACACACATTTCTTGCACATCGATTTCAAAAGGCTTTTTTAAAAAGATATTGAAGGCTCTGGACATTTGGCACCTCATATATGGGAAATTTGATATTTGAGAACGCCATCTAATTGGTTAGTAATTGGTCAGAAAATGTCAACTATTCCTAGAAATTGGTCAGCCTTAGATAACTTGTAATAAAGGCTCAAAGTGCCTCAAGGTCACGCGTGTTTTCTGGCACCAACCGAAAGATCTCTAGATCGTGATAAATGGTCAACTTTTTACAGTAATTGGTCAGTCATAGTTTTTTTCTATGAATTTTCAAAATTCGTTTCAAGTATAAAACAAAATTTTTTTGGGTCATTGCAAACAAATTATAAGTATGCCATTTGAATGGCCACTTCATAGTCATAAAAGATCAGCTATATTCAGTAATTGGTCAACCATATATATTTTTTAATGAATTTTTAATGAATTTAAAAAAAAAAAATCATAGTCATTGCGATTTTTGGCACCTCATTTATGGGACATTTGCAAAAAATTAATGCAACAGAAAGGTTGTTACAAGTAATGGACATGTTAATATTTTTTTTTTTTAATAACAATTTTGTGTAAGTGTACCTAATGGAATTTTTTTTACTAATCACGTGAAAACTAAATAAAAAATAAAATAAATTATAAAAAGTAATCATTATTTCCCAACTCTGGTTGAGAAGCACTTTATCATGACAAGATAAAATTAAATAAATTTGGTGGCGCAACAGCTTGTGGAGAACCAAAGCCTAGTGGCTAACAACTCTCAACCATTGACA
The DNA here is from genome assembly GCA_946251815.1 of Dasysyrphus albostriatus. Lineage (NCBI taxonomy): Eukaryota > Metazoa > Arthropoda > Insecta > Diptera > Syrphidae > Dasysyrphus > Dasysyrphus albostriatus. Next base: position 95,383,260 of record OX276336.1, read on the forward strand.
GTCGAACGCACTAACTATGACAAGATACTCTCAATGAATTTGTGATTTGAAAATTTCGGAATGAGGCATTTTACAAACCAACATAAAAATAATCGAAAAATCATTTTTTTAAATTTGTTTTCAAATATGCTCGAGGCATACTTTAACAAAAAATGTAGAGGCTAAAATCTTTCATATGACAATGTTAAAAAAGAAGTTTTTATTTGACAGCAGTTTGGAAGGTTTTAAAAACAGACGGGAAAACAAAATTTGAGGCTTGCCGCCTTCTTATTTACTCTCTAAGTTTTGTAATGTCATATTTGATCATAATGATAATATCTATCAATTGAAAATAACTGACTTTTTTAACATGCCATATTAAGGTATGGAGCATCTACTCTATTTCTTAGGTTATTTTGAGCCGTTTTTGGCTCCAAGAAAGCTATGCACTGTTTATTAAACAAAAAATTGGAAGTCTTAAATTTTTCAATTATTTACTTGCGTATACATCGGTACTATAACAACCAAACATGACATTACATGATCGAGAACACCAAAAAAGTGGTTGGTAACATTCTGTTGTCTGTCTGTTCGGCTTATATGCCTTAAAGGCTGGATCAATTTTCTTAAGACTTTGTACATAGTGGTTTTTGGTGATTCTGCCCACACGTTTTTTTGTTTTCTTGTAACTAAAAATAACGGTACCGCTATAAAATCTTTTAAGCAACTTTTCAAAATCTTATTTTTCTCAAAAACGGCTTCACAACTATTTTTCAAAATATGGTTATTAATGAAAACTCCCAAAGAACCATTTTTCTATTTTCGATTTTCTTCAAATCGGCTATTTTGATTTCAATAATTTTTTTTAGAAGCTTCTAAGCTATGCAATTAGTTTTTCTTACCAAAATTTAAAAAAAAATATTTTTTGGATTTTTAAAAAATAGTAGGTAAAAATGTTTTTCTGAAAATCAAATATTATGAAAACTTTATGATCGATTTTTATAAAAGGGTTTTTTGCACTCCGTAATGGATTTTTAGAATAAAATTGTACTTTTATTACAATATGACGGTACCTTCCACACAAATGTTAAAAAACAGTTTAGAAAAATATTTTTTTCTTAAAAATGGCTCCTACGATTTTTATTAAACTGTTTCTGTATCCTTAAATTAGTGCGATATTCTACCAAAAATAATAAAAAAATTACAAATAGTTACTATTAATAGTTCTTCTCATAGAACGTTTTTGTTTAGTGTTGAATTTTCTCACTATCGGCTGATGGGATTTAGATTATTTTTTTTTTAGAAATATACAAATGATAAATAAAATTAATGCATACCAAAATTAAAAAAGAAACATTTAATTTTTAAAAAAAGTTTCAATTTTTTTCTGAAATGATGTCTCAAATCGGATGACAATTGTTTCTGAAATTTTATTTTATATACTTTTAAATAAATATGTACTTAAATTTGATTAAATTTGTTTTGCTTATTTAAATATCGTATTTCATGCTTTTAAACATTTTTCTCTTATAATATTTTATGTCCTTACATATAATGTTCTTAAACACAAATTTTCTTGAATATAAGAGCGAGTACGTGCGACCCAGTTGTGCATTTTAATTTTTGTAAATCTTTTGTGTAAGAATTGTTTTTACAAAATTTTGTAAACCATCTATTTGGACAGATAAAGATAGATTTGAACCAAAATTCTTATTTTGTTCGATGAAAATGTTTTTTACATTTATTTAAGCGTTAAAAAAAGCTTTAAGTTAGGTTTACAGAAATTGTTTCCTCAAGCAATGTCAAATGCTTGCAAGACATTTTGGCAAACAAAAAAATATTTTTTTTTATGTTCACTATTATGGATAGTTCACTATTTCCAGATTCACTAAATCCAGCGTCTACTGTAATTTCAAGCAATTTTTATTTGACTTTCATTGATTTCGTTGAATATTTTTCAATAATAAATCTACCGGTCTAGGAATCACAACAGCTGACTAAGCAGTTTCAAATTAAGGTGACGTGAAATAAGGCCCAACGAAATAAAGCCAAAAATTGTTTGCAGACTGGTACTGTTGATTAAGAAAAATGTAACCATTGATTGCTTCAAAATAAACTATTTTTGTCTTGAAAATATTGATAGGAAACCATTTGACTTTATTTCCAAACGAAAATTGCTCTTATTTCAGTTTTGAAATGGAAATAAAGCCAATTTTGCCTTATTTCTATTTTTCAAAGTGAAATAAGGCCAAATTTTAGATTTGGTCCTTTTCGTTGGGCCTTATTTCACTTCACCTCAAATTAAAATTAGCTAAATGATGAAAACTAAAACGTATGATGTTTTCACACATATTCTAACCGTTATTCAATAAATTACAATCTCTATTTTTTCCTACTTTTTAATGCAGTCTGGCCCACTGTGCAACGACAGTCAATGTTTGTTCCCACATAGAATTGGTGTGGATAAACTGAACTAAAGGTTACTGGACCATGAGTACATATTTCGTGTGTCTATACCACTGTGTGTTGGCACGAGTCTTGTCAGAACGTCCGCCAAATGGTCACACTACCCTTCGTGTTTACTGTTTATATTACTATATTTCCTATGGCACTCGTACCCGTAGTTATAAATTGAAATTTTCTATAAATTTACCGACACACATCGCGTTATTTTACTCTTCAAAATTTTAATTGAAATTTTGTAAATTTCCTGCTGTGGTTGTGCGTATTTCATTCGTTGATTTAGTCAAGTGGTGTTGGATAGCAACTATGGTAATGAAAACGAATACTATTGTTTGACGATCCTACCCAGGTAACTAAAATTCTCACCCGCAACCAGGAAGAGTGGTTTGAAAAATGGGAAAATTTGCATCTCACTTAAAATATTATACTACTCGTATGCAAAGCACAAGAATTGGTTTGTGGGGGAAACAAACAGAAACAAACACCTGCTTTTTCAACGTGTCGATCCCTCCATCAGAGACGTTAAACTTTGAAGGGAAGTGCAGCTTAGGTTTTTGACTAAAACAAATGAGATACTATTCTGGTAAAATTTTGTACCGCTATGCATAATTAAACGCTTTTATATGCAACTTTAGAGTGTTGCAGTGAAGCAGAGAAGGAGGGAGACCATTTAAGAAATTACATAATAGTTGGGTTTTAGTTCTTTTTGATTGAAATGCATATTAATATTTCTTGGGGAGAATGTAATTAGGCCATAATATTCCATTTTTTTTAATGCTAGCCATTTTTGCATAATTAATCTTTAAAGAAAATATGCACGCATCGGCAATACAATGACATGAGTCTAGAAAAGATTTTTCTTGAAATCAAACAAACTTCTGTGGACCTGAATTTTTATTTACGATTTTTGGATTTACTCGAAATTGCATCATTTCGTACAGATCTATAAATACCAAAAAATCACAATTTGCCATACCTTACATTCGCATACTTCTTTGAAAAAAAATTACTTTTTCTTCGGCTTATCTGCTGCGGAGCCTCTTACTTCCTAAAGCCCTTGAAAATTGATATTTTTTAGAGGCCAAATCTACTCATGTCCCTATTTATCACTCTTATTAATCAAAAGAATTTGAACGGTACCAACCCCGGTAGCACGACGCAATGACTTTCCAAATAAAAAACAATATCTTATTGCTTCGGAAATTGTTTGGAATAATAAAAAAAAGCAAACGAAAATCCATTTTAATCTATCCATTGACTTCTAATCAAATTTCATCTTAAGAAGGTACTTTTCCTGGGCGTCATCATCGTCGGCGTTACTCCCGTATACAAAAATCTGGTAATCCAATATATTCCACCCACTTACTATTACTACCCACCTTTCATCGTCATAAAAAGAAATCCGTCTGCTTAACATCACGATACTTAATTCCAGATGAAGTTCATTTAAACAAAAATAGACCCAAAAGGCAGATTAAACTCCTTTGTCGTTCTCCATTTTTGTACTTGAAAACCATTGCTTTTTTCTACTTCAGTAACTCAGCAGTGGACACCTACAATTTCTAGAACAACTTATCAATCTTATATACTACTGTGGTATCTGGATCCTGGATTCTGGAATCTTTTAGCAACATTGGTTGCATGTCTACATGAATGGCGCCTGGGCCTTTCACCAACAACTAGACACACACGTGACATGGTGCCATTGGATTAAATTAATGACCAAATGACAACCGGCCAACAGAAGCCAAAATGATATATAAAAGATGGCAACTAGAAACGGGAACGGGAACGGGAACAGCTAAACGCCACGACCGACGACCAACGAACGAAGACGACGACGATGACGATGAGAAAGATACGAGTCAAACGAAATTGATATCGACAAGTCGAGCGGACAAAATGTCGCTAGGCATTAAGATGCATAACCAAAGCCAGCTCATAGTCTAGGATCAAGTACGGATATGTGGGCCTGGTGAAAAAAGGAGGTAGTTGGGAATTTTAATCTTGCCCTAGGTTAATTGTTAAGTGATTGCCACAGTTGCCACATGCGGGTCCATAAGATAAATAATGGGGAATGCTATAGAAGTTCGAGATAAACCTTCTCTCAATAGTTGGAATAGGTTAGGTTGGTTAAGTAGTTTCCTACTTAGGCAATTAAATGTTGTAGGAAGTTGACTTGTAGCAGTTTCTTTCTCTTTAAGGAATTTCAGAGGAGGAAATCCTACTTTGTTGGGAACTTATTTGATGTAAATCTTAAACAAAAACGTGCAGCAGTGTTATTGTGTTTATTTTTGTATATTTATCGGTTTTACTTTGTATATGAGAAAAATAATTCAATGGAATTTCATAGAGAAAGGTTATTTATCGAGTCGTTGTTATGGTCCAGTTGAAACTACAAAAAATTTCTTTTTTAAGATTTTTTCAAAGGAACTTCCAAGAGAGACTTTGGGAGTTCTCCTTTTATGAATAACCAGTCGTCAATTTTACTATCCAAATTAGATGATTTCAGACTAAGCTTCAAAAATCTGAATTTGGTTAAACCAATTTACAATTTATTAAGGCTTACGAAATATTTAATGCATTGAAAAATTTAATTGGTAAATTGATTGCTTGTGACAAATAAGTAATGCTTGTACTAATAAAAATTCATGAAAAAAAATTTTAGTTTATGAGATTTTCTCCAATGTCACAATTCATGAGCAGCTTGTTTTTTCTAAGCGGGCACGTACGAGTACTTAAAAGGTTATCTATAATTAAATGGAACTACATATCAATATATTGTAACAAAGTTCGACTGTAATTTTTTAGGAATAAGTGGGATAGTGAGTTAGAAAAGCAACGACGCACATTTTTTTTAATGTTTGGATATTTTAATGGAAACATTGAGCTAAGCAAAAGCAGTAATTTTATTCTTTGCATTATACAGGCATGTCGGAATTGCTAAACTTTATTCGGTTTTTCTCTGAAGAGGTGACTTTGTGTACCAAAAAACAATTTTATCTCTCTCATCCTGATGATTTCCTAAGGCTTGTAGCTACATGCAGTCATATCTAGAATTTTCCTTAGAATTAATAATTTCGTAAAAAAGACAACAATTTCTATTCATTTATAATTATATATGTATCGATTTTTATGCCCGAATCCAAGTCTTTTAGGAAAAATATGTTTTAGTTAAGCCTACGGAAAAATTTTATGAACAAATCGAAATGGGCTATCTCGTTTTGTCATACGATTCTTTTGGGTATTTTAACACTGATTTTGAGGTTGCAAATGGCTAATACTACAGAGTGGTCTGACATTCCTAAGCGTGCTACAACACTGATGGTACATTTCAAAAAGAAACAAGAAATCAATTTATGGGAGCTGAAGGTACATTTTTTCTTAAGTAGTACATTTCTTAGATCGAGAGGTATGAAGATAAGTTTATCGAAAGCACCTGACCACTAGAGCCTTAATCTCCTTATGAGATCTACATATCTCACCTGCGGAATTGATAGTGTCAACAAATCACGTTATCCTCTGTCCCATCTCAATCGATGATACAGTGTCGTTCGAAATATCGTTGGTTAGCTAGACCTACCCTTCAAGAAGCATCTCCGTATCATCAATTTTCTTGTTATTGAAAGTAAAACTTCCAACTTAACTTAATCTTCAATATCAAGCCTAGCTTGGCTTGATATTTTTCTATCTACCTATTCAGAATAGTAGCATTAAAGTGGTCATCACTTGACAGAAAACCACCACGGCAAATTCCGAAAGTGCCAACCCATATCGCAAAGTAAATCGGGCTTATAATAAGCGGATATCTTCTTGTGATCCCGTGGTGCCTTTTTATTTCACTAGGTGGCCTAAGCATAGGTGAACGTTTTCAGAATTATGAAAATTGTTACATAACCAATGACTCGAATGAAAATCGCAAATGTTTCTTCGCTTTGAGTCTTTCGACCCCGCAATAAAGAAGGGACTAATATCCTTGGTCTAATCTTAGAAAACTACCAGAGTTAGAATGGTAAGATTTCTGTAACCAGATCCGTACCTATGGTCATTCGCCGCACAAGTTTCATAAAGAAAGGTATATGCAAGTGAGAGTCTTAGGTAGATAATGTTTTTTTCAGTCCTCCGAAGTAAGTTTGTCGTGATCTGGGTAATTACCTCATAGACTTCCACAAGCACTATTTGCTTATCCACCGATGCGTTGCCAGGTGCTTCGTGTAGACACACAGTTCGGCAACTTTTGGTTCGCGTTTGATAATCAGACTGCATTGGTTCTTCCGAAGAAGATCCAACGAGTAACCGCACGTTACTGCGTCCCAATTCAGCATCTGACAAATACAAATCACTTTATTTTTCAAGATGGCGGTCTTCCCCTTACCCCGGACAACCCTAAACCTTGGTTTTATAAAGAGGAGATGTAGCCATAAAATTTCAGCCATATCGATTAATGAAATTTGAATTAATTTTTTGACAAAACTTACTCCACCGTGAAGTTTTTGCATAATTTTATCAGAATATATTGATATAAATAAAAAATAAATACATTTTGTGGCACAACAGCTCGTGGAGAACCAAGGCCTAGTGACTTACAACTCTCAACCATTCCTGTGTGCGTATTTTTGGCAGGAAGTGAGGGGACCTACAGTTTTTTGCCGAGTCCGAACAGCTAGATGAGAAGCACTTATTCATGACAAGTATACTCTTGGAGGATTTGTCAGTTCCTCGCAAGAGGCAGTACCTCGGAAAAAAATTTCTGTTTTTAGGTGGCAGCGGCTGGGAATCGAACCCAGACCTTTGGCATGACAGTCCTACGTACTAACCATCATGCTACGAGGTACTAGCAGAATGGTTAGTGCTAGAATCTATTGATATCTTGTATACAAAAAGTATTCAAATCTTTTTTTTTGTAGAATAATATAATAAAAAAACTTTTAGTTTTGGAGAAATAAAGAAAAAACTGAATTTAACCTCCTTTAACCCACCCTAAAAAATTAAGCCCTGGCCAAATTTACGGAAATATTCAGGGACTATACGTCAAAACCAAGCTCGCTACCATAATTCAGCTTTGTCGGAGTTTTGCTATTTTTTTGTCTAAATTTCCTAGGCTATTAACAAAAAAGCTGATAAAAATCTAACTATTTTTTTGGAAAACCCTCAACATGTTGGGTGCACTATAAGCGATATTTTGTTAGCTCCGAGTTCTTGACTATTGAATTTTCACAATACTTTTTTAGTCCAGTCAATTTGTGTTCAAAGGAGCCCTAAGAAAGCAAATTGTGAGGTAGTTTTTACTCCTGCTGTATGTTTTCGGGGGTGCTAAATCCGTATCTGATGTTTGAAATTAAAATTCATGACGCTTTTTTTTGCATTTTTGTTCCAGATTTAGCATTTCACAAAAAAAATGTGTATAACCCATTGCAATGCTAACTTCACTGTGAAGTTAGCAGTGTATGTCCTCTTCTCAGAAACCGGGCTAGCTATGAATCTGAAATAAAGCTCTGAATTTGCAGTTTAACTTGCATTTTAAGAAAAGGATAGCCCCAAATTTTGAAGTCCTTACATACAATAAATTTCTTGCTGCAACAAGAAAAATTAATGTCCAAATTTTGAAAACCTTAGTTCAAAAAAAAAATCACATACATTAATTTTTTACTGTTAACTTCACTGTGAAGTTAGCAGAACAGTCCTTTTCTCAGTAATAGAAGCTAGATAGAAATTTGCATAATGAGGCTCTACATAAGAAGTTTTTATGCACTTCAAGAAAAAACTGAGTTAGTTTTGAAGTCGAAATTTGACAAATAATTCGAAAAATTCATTTAGCACTGTTGACTTCACTGTGAAGTTAGCAGTGCAAAATTGATTTTTCAATTTTTTTTTGTCAAATTTGGACTTAGTTTTTTCTTGAAGTACGTTAAAAACTGCAAGTTTGGGACACAACTGCAATTTCCTTGCTAACGCATTTTCTGAAAAAAGGACATGTACTGCTAACTTCACAATGAAGTATGCAGTCCAAAATAATATCTCGATTTTTTGTCAAATTTGGACTACAAAATTTGGACTAGGTTTTTTTCTTAAAGTACGTACAAAACTGTAAATTTGGGACATAATTACAATTTTCTAGCTAACTCATTTGTTGAAAAAAGGACATGTACAGCTAACTCCACAGTGAAGTTAGCAGTGTAGTGGGTTACACCCACTATTTGGTGAACTGCAAAATCCGCAATAGAAATGCATTAAAAATGGAAAAAACTACAAATACATGTCGTGGTCCCATTGGTCTAGCTTAAAATTGTTCTGTTCTGCTAACTTCACAGACAATTTTCTTTTATTTGTTTTAAGACTAATTTTTAAAATCACCAGCTTTATCTTTGAACAAAAACTTAAGCACACAGCATTAAAATCATTTAATGCCAGCCTTAAAAAGTCTTCAATGCTACAGTTTTAGCTTCCTAAATTATAACAAAAAAAAATATTGAAAATCGTTTTTCGGCTCTTTGTAGTCAAAAGTAAATTAAATCTAAAATCAAAAACCACTTATAATAAATAATTCCTTCCATTGGACAAGCATTGAAATTATTGTATAATGCTCTCGACCTCTATTAACAGAACAGTAGCATATCTACTATATCGACACCATCATAACAACAATGCTATTCCCGCGTCTAGGTTTTAATTTCCCATGTTATATAGCTCTCCTCATTTACAGAATTACATGCCGCCTGGTTGAGGGAAGGGGAACCTAAAATTTCAAACAAGCTCTCATATTAACGTAATTACATCCGGATCTCTGGGCCCCTGTTCTGTTCTGCTCTTGCTCTTTGTGTCATTCTACCACACTTAGAAATGTGTGTGTTCTATTTAATGCCTCTGACGACAACATCAACGACCAGTCCAAACCATGTTTAACCACTAGGTTAACAATGGAAACAGATCCCAAATCCAGAAATAAAAAAAAAAGAAGTGAAAGGCGCGCACTTACAGTCGACGGTCTAATGGTGGTGGCATCGAAATGGCCATCTATTCGGAAGTTAACACAGAAATCTCTTTCATGATGATGGTGGTGTAGGCATAGCATAACATTACACCTGAATTCGGGAATCGGGACGGGAATTATTTGGTGGTAATTTCAAGTGGAACAGCACCAAGCTACAAATGATTCGCTTGATGGTTCCGTTATCTGACATTTGTGCTTATAATGCGCCATTAAACTTCTTGTTGAAGATGATTGCGTGTCCTTAGTTTACTCGTTAAGATTTGTTTCTTTACTTAAAATGAACATAGGTATACATGGTGCCTTCATTTGCACCTGAACTTAGGTACATATACAGCAGTTATATGCTTAGTTTGGTTTGCCATTTCACAATAAATAGACTTACTCCTGAACAATGTTTGCAAATCGTGCAGTTTTGTTTACCAAAATAATGTTTCGGTTCGCTCGACGCGTCGTGAAACAATCAATTTTTTGAAGGAAACTTTTGGTGAGGCGCCGAATATAAGGCGTCAATCGTCTCGGGCTTATCTGCATAGACAAGCGACTTCACATAACCCCCACACAAAATAACCCCACGAAGCGAGATAATACACTCACCAATGTTAGATTAGGTTAGGTAAGTCTATTCATGGCAAACCAAACTGAGCATAAATCAAGTGACAGCTGTCAATAAGACTAACTCTAAGTAAGTCTATTCATGGCAAACCAAACTGTCAGACCAACTACAAAAAAAGTATTGCCAGATTGAAAACCACACATCTAAAAAACACCCTTTACTATACATTAAGTATGATTAAGTTTTATTTTGCAAATTTGAAATTCAGGTGCTCTGTTTAAAGCTTGAAAGTAATATTTTCCAATATAAATCTTCGTCTTTCCAAGAGAGTCACTAGAACATAAATTGAAGAGATCAAACCTCACATCGACCAATAATAATTTAACTCAATTATCTTTCAACGACATCAAGACTTTATATATATTGAACATAGCATTATTTTATTCACCGTCAATGTTGGTTCTGATTTAGAACTTACCTAAATATGCACCCATAGACCATACTAAACCTTCTCAAAAGTATCCATCATTAAAATACCAATTTACCATGACGCTTTCCAAACTGAAGCACATTGCCTATGAGACGTTAATTATTTAAGGAAATTGATTTTCTAACACCCATCATAGTTTATAGGATGCTCATCAACACACAACCCCCATTTCCGGCTTTTATTGAATTTGGAAAATCGAATTTTGAAAAACCTTGCCATTTGGTAATAAATTTTCAATTATCCCCAGTCGACGAAGACGGCTTGGTATTTGCATTTTGGGTGGTAGTGGCGCCAAATTTCAGCCGTTTGTGGCTGGCGTGTAATATTCTTCCGCATGATCAAGTCTCAATCGGAAATGAATGTCTACAAATGACGCGTGAGTCATTTTTTTCCCTGAAAAAAAGTAAGTATGGTGGGAATATTTTGATAAAGCGATTATGTTTGCCTGAAAATTCAATGCTAAGACTTTTAAAGTCGAAACTGCGAAAGTTGCATTTTTGAATAAGTCTGTAGCTCTAGCATCAACTCTTATTCTTAGGTTTTCTTCACCCCAGGTGGCGTCAAATTCAAAATAACAACTTTTTTTGGATGACTCTACAGGCACCTTGTGTTTTATTACCTATAGATTTTTATAAGTATTTCTTTTCACAGTCTTCAGTAAGTTCTTAAGCTATCAAACATTATACCAAGTATTTTTCATCACGTCATGAATCTTAACTATAAACATTGAACTGCAAGTTGAGGATGTTCTAATTAGCATTCAGTTGCATAACCGCATCCAACAACCTCATCCTCATATATGCATGGTCTTCAGAGCAGTGTGGTAATCAAATTAAAATTTATTGATATCAATATTTTTCACCATAGTTCTTTCATCGTCTAAATTTTGTTTGTATTTGTAATGATTGTGTACTTTTTAAAGAGGGCTATATGAGGCCGAAATAATAGTGATTTGGAATTATAAAAAAAAAAACCATTATGCATTGTAATAAAATAACACAAGAAATCTTGATTGGAAACAAGAAAAAGCTGTTCCATCTGTTTCTTGTGCTTGTCACATACCTATTCAAGCCTTTTAAAGATGTTTATCAGTTTATTAGTATTATGGCTTCTTTGAAGTAGGTACTCCGGTGATCTGATTTGAATAATTTTTTTTTTGACGGCCTTTCCGTAGTAATGGAGAGGACAATCGTAAGCTTGTAGTGAGGTTTTTTCTTGTTAAGAAAACAATATTTGTTCATGTAACTGAGTGGTTTTTAAGAATTCACGAAACATAAGTTTCACCAAAAAATAACAAAGTTCAGTGAGTTTATAATAAAAATAGAAGGTAACTGAGATGTCACGTTCGACTTAGAGATTTCTGTGCTCTGAATTGATTGATTTTTCTCGCACACTTTTATAATACTACGTTTTCATTAGAGCCGAAATGCGGTAATTTCGCGCAGATCACAGGAAAAGTTTTTTCATTTGTTATTTGGTAATTTCGTTTGACAGCTCATTTCATATTTGAATTTCAACTAGCAATTAACTGCTTTTTGTTGCTGTTTTTTTTCTTTCTACTTCCATTGAGCTTTGACATTTTCATACAAAACGTTTTCAGAGCTCTTCAAACTGTGGTCAATTGGGTGTGTTCAATAGGTTTTCACTTAATTTTCGTGCAAATTTGGTTGAAATTAGGTGAGTTCCTTAAATTCTGCGCACTATTTAGGACTAAATGTCAAATTGTGACAGGTGGAAATGAAATCCTCTCAGAAAAAAGAAAAACTGTCAAAATGTTGGGAACGGTTTGGGCACTAATTTGCACCACGCCAAAAGATATTTGACTAGAGCTGCCGTAGAGCAATCATAAGTAAGTATTGTTTTTTTTTAGAAAATCACTGTACAAAAAATTGAAATTGTACACATCGGTTTCAAACTGTTTGAAACTCGTTCTGGAATACACCTATTATCTCATTTCGGGATTTGAATTTGTTTAGGAAATGAGATGTTTTCGTATCAAATTTGGAAATTTTCAACGAAATTACCTTATTTAGCCTAATGAAAACGTAGAATGAAGCCAACTTTTAGTTGCCTCGTTGGCGCCAGAAAAAGTACTACATTTAATTTCTGTTTAATCGATCAAAAAAGGTCAACAAGTTTTAGATATTGGGCGGCCTTAGACAATTTTTAATCAGTGGTTAAAAGCCTTTCAATCTTGAAAAAAATGTATACTATCTGAAAGGCGGTACCCAAATCTCAAAAAAATGAAATCTTAGAGACTCGCGAATCATATCGAATAATAAAATCTCGCAATTTTAAATCTCACATTTGCTCGCATATACTGAAAAATATGATTTACACAATATTATAACTGGATATACAATTTTTATGTTGTTCTCTTGAAAACAATCCAAATATAAACATTAATAATATTTTATAAATATTATTGTTGCCAGAAAGTAAGAACTTAGCAACGTGAGATTTCGAGTTCGAGATTTCAATTTTCAAGATTTCGTATACAGCCAATCTGAATAGGGCTCAGTTCGATAGATAGTTCATTTTTGAATATTTCTTGACTAGATGGGCTTATAGGGCTGTCAAATAAAATTTTCTCAATGTTTGGACATCAGTAAACCAAAATCGGGCCTATGAAAAAAACCATCGAATTTTGAGCATCACCACATAGAAAAATGTTTACTTCTGTAAATTTATAACAAGAAGGAAATGTTAACATTTTATCGAGAGCTTTCACAGGCTAAGACAGCTAAAGTTTTTACTTTTGGTTTTTGCAATGAGAGGTCATTATATTCACTAATTAAAAATCTAAGTAATAAAAATTATGTATTTAGGCTTAATAGAGAAATACTTCTGCAGTCAAACGAGATTATCGGTCCGATTTTTTTAAAACTGATCAACAAATTTTTGGAATCTGGTATTTTTCCTGAAATATGGAAAGAATCAGTAGTTATTCCAGTTGAAAAGGTGAACAATACCAATAAATGTGAGGAATTTAGACCGGTGAATATGTTGCCCACTTGTGAGAAAATTTTAGAAAAGTTACTTGCTGAACAGCTTCAAAACTACTTAGAAGACAATCATTTTTTAATTGAGGAACAGTCTGGATTTAGAAAAGGTCATTCTTGTGAAACTGCAATAAACTGTGTTGTGTGGAAGTGGAAAAGGCAAATTGATTGTGGAAATTCTGTCACTGCTGTTTTCTTGGATTTGAAGCATGCTTTTGAAACTATCGATAGAAATATCTTGCTAAAAAAGTTGTGCTTGTATGGTGTGCGTGGTCGTGAATTGGAATGGTTTACTTCCTATTTGACAAATAGAAGTCAAAGATCTAAAGCGAATGATGACATTTCAAGTGCCATAAATAATGATCTAGGGGTTCCGCAGGGTTCTGGTCTAGGTGTATTTCTCTTTCTTTTATATATAAATGACTTTAAAAAATGCCTAAAATATTGTAGTGTAAAGCTTTTTGCAGATGATAGTCTGATCTACATTTGTGGGGATAATATTGAAACAATGTGCCAAAGATTGAATGAGGACTTGAGACGTGTTGATAATTGGTTGAAAATGAATAAACTAAAAGTGAATGTTAGTAAGACGAAATGTATGAAGTTTAGAGTAAATGATGATATCAATGTGTGTATGGATGGTGTGTCAATAAACTGTGTTGAAAGTATCAAATACTTAGGTGTAATTATAGACGAAAAACTCAATTTTAAGGAGCATGCAGTTCATGTTTGTGCTAAAATTTCGAAAAAGATTTATTTTTTGAGTAGAATACGAAAGCAATTAACATTTGAATCTGCTGTTCTTCTGTATAATGCACTAGTGATGCCGCATTTTAATTATTGTTCAACGTTGCTCTTCGGCTCCAATGCAGATGTCAAACTGAGGCTTCAAAGACTTCAGAACAGGGGAATGAAGATTATCTTGAAGCTGAGTATTTACACTCCTACTCGAATCATGCTCGAATGTTTAAATTGGATGGATGTCAAACAGAGACTGATCTATGATGGAATGATTTTTATTTTTAAGATGCGTGATGGTATGTTCCCCAAATATTTATCTGATGCAATTATGAAGTATCTGAGGTTCAACCATTTAATCTGCGAAACTGTTCTAACCTACGACCGGAAAAACGTCGACTTAGCAGTACCTAACGTACAATATTACATGATGGTATTATTTGTTTTAACAACCTACCGAGAGATGTAAAGACTGAAACAAGGATAAATCGATTCAAGGAAAAACTTAGTGCTTTCATTAAAAATAGTGTCGTTTAGTCAAAATATAATAATAAAAATATAAAATATGTGATAATAGGGTATAGGGACACATGAAGTTAATAAACTATTATTTAAACCATTAGAAGCAGTAAAATTAAAAAATCTACTTAATTGTTCTCTAATCTGATTATTGTTTCCAAAGAAGACACAAATTCATACAACTATAACTACGAGTTTCCTATATCAATAACTTACTGCCCCATGTGGTGGGCGCTGTAAGCTAAATTATATAATAACTTAATGGTTATGCCTTTTGACTGTTTATAGATACTTAAATTTATGTCTAACCATCGGTTTTTTTATATATGATCTCCACGCTACATAAAAATACACTGAAGGTATAGTAAATACTTCTTAGAATTGCTTATAGCTACTTAAAACTACTTTAAAACTAGAACAACAACATTCAAAATACAATTTACTGTAAGAAACCCATAATTAAAGATAATATTGGATAGATTTAACATTTTTCGGGGATTTGTAGACAACCTCGATTTTTTCACAGGCTTTCAGGTATATTAAGGCGAAGTTATATCTTTTTTTTAAAAAACACATCATTGAAAAGTTTTACTATTAATTTGAGACGTTAAGACCTGTCGCATAAAATGTCTTTTAATTTTTTTTTTTTAATAATACCTAGTTATTTTATCTGAAAAGTTAGACGAAATGGTATTATTTTGTTTTGCTACATAATAATAAATAAGCTTTACGGTTACATAAAACTGAATTGAATTTCAATAATATATATCTGTAACTGGCGCAGTAGTTGTTAATTTTTTCATTGAATAGTCAGGTATAGTAATGTTCTATTTTCATGTGACTTTCCCAAGGTATTTTGCAGTTTTGGCGTAAGGTACATCTTTACTGTTGATATCAGAGATCAGAAAAAAACTGTCAACCTTTATTTTGAATCGGTTTCTCTCTGAAAGTTTATTGATTCATTTTAAAAGATTTCAATTTCGGTTTGAGATTTAATTTTAAAAAATTAAAATTTAATTGATTTTTATTTTAATAGATACATATCAGTGGTTGGGTTTTTTCACGAAAAAATAAATGGTAAAGGTCAACCTTTAACATTTTTTTGCTAAATATAAATCAAAAATGGTTTTCACTGTATTGTACAATATTCATAAGTTGGTATTCACCGATGACTTAAACGCATTATTTACTGCATTTATTAATGCAGGGCCTACAAAATATAAACATTCATACCAACCAGACTTTTAAACTTTCAACTACCAGTCAAGTACCCAATACCTTTGTACTGAAGTCTCGCTATTGTCGTCTTAACGTGATTTTCATTGTTGTTCATTCTGTTTGTCACGCTTTAGAAAACGAATTAAAACCATATTAGGCTCTATTTCGTTTTCATGTCTTATTTGCAGGCTGGTACTGTTGACCAGGAAAAAAAGACTTTTTTTCGGGATCTTATTTACACTTGCCTTCCCTTACATAAATACAGTGCTAGCACCCAGCATAACGGCGCATAAGGTGTAAGGTAGGTATGGGGGTATGCTGTCCCCCTGCTTGGGTTCACTATACTTGCCGTGTACTCGTAGCATAAATGCCTAAAACCACAGGTAAATTTCAAGGCGAGACTATAGCGAGGAAATCAAGACACATATCCCCGTGTAAACGGGCTTCGTGAGTTCACAGCAAGACGAACACAATTACCAATATGCACTCAAAACCACGTTTGTACTTTTAACGTTTAAAAAAAAAACTTTTGCAAGACCCAAGCGAGTTGATGGAAAAACATTCTTAATGTCAAAAGTCACGTGTAAATGTCACGGCGAGAACCCGACACAAATCCCAGGGCAAACTGACTTGGCCATTATTTTAAGTATAAAAATTTAGTATTCTTTACTACTCTGATACTAACGAACATTTTGACTGATGCAGACGAGATAAATTTTTTTCTTTCAGTGATAAATCTCACTGGTTGAACAAAATATAAAAAAAATAAAAGCTTCTCTTGACCGAAAAAACGTTTTTCTTAGAATAAAAGTTATTGAGTGACTTTTATTGAAAATGGCAACAAAAAAAGAGTTATTGAAGATCTTTTAAAAGCGCTGAGCTTAGCTTCAGATCTCTGGTTGATGTAAATAAGACATTCTTAAGCCTAGTACGCTGCTGATGCGAAGTGAAATTTTTAGTTGGCCTTCAACGAGCCAACGAAATGCTTACGAAACCGAAGCGACAGTTACACTAATCCAGTTTCAGCCATTTTGGAATAAAAGAAACAGTAAAAATAAACACAATCTCCTCTGAAGTAAAAGAGCGAACTGTTGCACAAAATTTGCAAGCTTTCAATTTTTCAGACTACATTTAAAAAGTGAAAGGTAAAAGTGTTTCACCATTTTTAACAAGAAATTTGCATTTTAATGGGTATTTTGCAGAGTAAAACTTAGATGGTATCAATTTAGATCAAAATGTTTATATATTTTCTAGGTGATCAGTTGGAAAAAGAAAAGTGCCAGAACCGTTTCTGTAGAAAATCATATGATGAACAAGTTTTTCATGCAGTGCTTTTAAATAGCGTTTACCGTTCAAAAGTTATAAACAATAAAAGCAATTTCGTTTGCATCTGACCATGTATAGCTTTTTACAAGCATATTTGTTTGAGAATGGGCTTTTTGGAAAGTATTCCTTTTGCCAAATACAGCAAAGTGTTTTTTTTTTCTAGCGACATGAGAATATGTGGAATAATAATTAAAAACCTGTCCCAAAAATGTTATTTTGATAAAAGTTAGTTAAATTATTTCAAAATGTCATGGGAGCAATAAAAAAAGAGTCACTAAAAATATCTATGTATGTTCTGAGTGTTTTTTTTGGGTGATATTTTACATTTTCTATGGGGGATACAATAATTTTAAATTAAAGGATAATATCTTTTTTAATGGTGTCTGTACTTTATCGTCGAAATTGGAGTTGAGGATAAAGTTTTAATTCATGTGCCAAAAGAAAAGAAACTTGGATTCTTTTAATTTTTCATTTTTGTGGTTAACCAAACATTCACATTGGATTTTATCAGTGTGAGAATTTTAAATTTTCTGAGTAATTTTGCCAACTATTGTCCATCTACTGATTCTCCACAACCTACGTAAATACATTTTGATGAAACTTGAAACAAAACAAGTGTTGTATTTTCAATACATTTTACTAGGCAAATACCTAATATTGAAAATCTTTTAATTTATCAACAAAGTAACTTCCATTGTTTAATTGTTTTTTACATCGAGATTAGTGTTACATTGGAAATACAAACCT
The DNA here is from genome assembly GCA_946251815.1 of Dasysyrphus albostriatus. Lineage (NCBI taxonomy): Eukaryota > Metazoa > Arthropoda > Insecta > Diptera > Syrphidae > Dasysyrphus > Dasysyrphus albostriatus. The sequence goes on from OX276336.1 coordinate 95,401,286, forward strand.
AGTCTTAAACTTATCAATACTCAAATCATTTCGTATAAGCCCTAGGCTAATAAATTAAAAAATAACAAAGCGAAAACTTTGAACCCGAACATTAAAGATTGTTAACAATAAAATACTTGGAATGAAAAAAAAATAAAAATTAAAAATCTCGTATATAAATCAAATTTATTACAACCCTTCCCGTCCAACATTTACAATAATCTCCATTTGATTAAATTGATTGCCTTCACTCTTCTTTGTCCGCCTCTATGTAAATACATATGCCGCCCGAACAAATAACTAGAATAAACTCCAAGAACTTTTGGATATGAAGTTACAGAACCTCGCCCATTAAATAAAATCTAATAGCCTGCGTGGATCTTTTCTGTGTTGTGTAAAGTATAATCAAAATTCCAAATCGCATGTAGATTTGATTTGTTCCTTGTAAACAAGAACACAAAATAGATATTAGCTTCGTTCGCTAACCGTAATTACACTTTAATTTCTATCGTTCCCTCTTTTTTTCTTCATATATAATTTCTATAAAGTCTGAAATTGAAGACAATCGGTTCTCCGATATTTACAAAAAAAAAAACACGATGCTTTGAGATGTTCAAATTGGAATTCAATATGAAAAAGCTTTGATTGTATTTTATTTCATTTTCCAAATTTGTATTTAAAAGAATGTTTTTGAATGAAAGGAACACACAACAACAACAAAACAAACAGAAACAAATTGAATGTAGAAGACGACGACAACTTGAAGTCGAGTTATTGACAGGCGACAAGCCAACTTGTCGAGACTATATAACGAGATTCCGTCGATGTTCGTTCGTTCCTTAAAAAAAAAATACATTAAAGATTGTATTCTTCCAGAGTATGGTTTCCTGAGTGACCCCATTTTCAACTACAGACTGTTTGATAATTCATTACGAATCCCGCATTGAGTAGGTACCTTGTACCACTGAAATCAATCAGTCGATCTCGTACTGTGGAAGTGTGTAGACGTTTTCGGCTTCCCAGTTAATTTAAACTAATTATTTCGGAGTGACGTAGTCAATTTCAGCTTTAAGCAAGCAAATATTAATTGTGTTAATAGCACAGAGGAAGAGGTGGCAGACCGAGAACCCAGAGGTAGTGGGTTCGAATCCCAGTCGGGCAATAATTATTTGGCTGCTTTTTTTCATAATCGTGAAGTAGAAAACTTCATCGAGTGGGAAGAGCAGCTAATGCAATCCAGTAACACAGCGGGGACATCGAAAGGTGCCCCAGCAACAACAACAATAAAGTCAGATATGGCACCACCAGCTAAAGCTACGGCTAATGCCGACGCAACAACAACAACAACCAAGCAGGCGATGGCACCACCAGCCATACCGTCACCCAGTGCCGTAGCAACAACGGCAAAAACATCAACGGCACCAACAGGCGATAGCAAGAATAAGAGGAGAAAGAAGATAAGCTGTGCATCGAACTTGGTCAAGCGCCGCTCCACCACCACCTCAGCCCAGCTGCCAGCCGGGGTGAAGGAGACGGCGCGCACAGCCAAAACAACAGCAGCAGCAAAAATCCAACAACAATTGGATACCTCGCCATCCGATGACGACATCGAATACATGTCCGAAGGTGGCGAGGGACTATATACAACGGGTGACTCCAACAGCAATTTGCTTGTGAATTTAACCACACCAGAGGCGTCCTCCGAAGAGGAAACTGAGGCACAAGAAACACTCGAGGAGCAGGCCATCAGCGAAAAAATCGATGCTATTCGGGGGGAGATGGAAAGGCTTAATTCCATAGTAACCCCTCTGATTCAAGCCCTAAAAACAAAACAAGAAGCCCGAAGAGAGCGTGAGAGGCAGGAGCGTGAGGGCAAAAAAGCGCTACAGGCGACATTAAAAGTAGTGCCACAAAAAACAGCGCCACAACAAGTGATGGCGCAGCCAGAGCAAAGGCAAGCCCAGCAGCAACAACAGCAATTGCTACAGAAGAGCCAACAGGAGCAGCAACAACAACAGCTGCCAACCGAGCAACCACAGCAGCAACCGAAAGTGCAACGCACACAAAAACAAAAGCAGCAGCAACAACAAAAACCACAGGAGCGGAGTCAACAGCAGCGGCACGAGCAGCAGCAGGGAGTTCACCAGCAGCAGCCACAGCCGCCCCAAAATAAAAAAGAAAAGGTGCCACCTATTAATACATACAAAATGGAACTTCAGGAAACCATTGACCTATGTAAGTCGGCCATAGGCCAAAACTTTTTTATTAAAAGATTAAGTAAAGATAGACATGCTATCCACTGCTCTACAGTGGAACAGCACAAAATTATTAAGGAATTATTAAAGAAATCCACGACTGAGTTCTTCAGTTTTACCCCCAAAGTGGATAAATATCAGACGGTCCTCTTGAAGGGCATAGATTCCTGCACGGAACCACAGGTGCTCTTAAATGAGCTCCGTCAAAAAGCGAGCGACGATCTCGACTTTATCGGGGTCAAGCCGTTCGTTACAGTCAGAGCCAGACGGGAGAAGCGGTCTTTGCCGTTCTTCCTAGTCCAGCTATCGCCCAGCAGCAAACTGGATAGGTTGAGAAGTATCTCCGTTCTCAACTACCAGGTTGTAACTTGGGATAAATTAAAGAGAGGCGGCGACATGCTTCAATGCAAGCGCTGCCAAAGGTTTGGCCACGCTGCAGCAAACTGCGAAATGCAGTCACGCTGCGTTAAGTGTGGTGAGGACCACATTAAGGGGGAGTGCAAGCTCGGTGAAGAACGGGTCGAAGACATGACCCAGCTTAAATGTGCACTTTGCGGAAAAGAGGGGCACCCTGCTAATTATCGGGGTTGCTCAGCTTTTCAGCAAATAAGAAACAACAAAGCGGCTAAGCAGACAGCGGTAGAGATACGCCCATCAACGCGTGCTCCTACAGCAACGCCCGTTAATCCCCAAATTTCCTACGCCCAAATGGCGGCAGGAAGGGAAAAAACGGTACAGCCTGCAGCTAAGGCAGCCCAACCGGCCCTAGTGCCAAAGGCGCCGGACGCTCAGGCCGAAATAAGAAGCATGTTGCTGGCAATTCAAGGCCAGTTAACAGGACTTCAGACCCAGATAAAGGAGCAGGCGACTAGGGTAGACTATCTCTACTCTGTTTTGCCTAGCCTAACGCAAATTAGAGGTTAAAGGCGCGCTGTCGGAGAGGCCTCTTAGGATCCTTGCTGTGAATGTAAATTCACTGATTAGGACCGAACGTAGAGCTAATCTTTTCCAATTGTTGAAAGACCAAAGTCCAGATGTGTTTATGGCCAGCGAAACTAAGCTGAACCAGAAACATAAGTTGACTAACAACAATTACAATATCGTTAGAAGAGATCGACCAAACTCCACTCAAGGGGGGGGCGTCGCAATCTTCATACGAAAAGGCATTAATCATAAAGTTATATACAATAGTGATCTGCGCAGATTTCGGCTGTTAGAGGCGTGCATCGTATGCATTCCTCTCCAACAGGGGAAGAGAATGTATGTGATCGCGACTTATGCACCGGCATCACCTCAGCCAACTGATTTTATGACAGAGCTTGAAAAACTTTTTGAGTGTCTACGCTTGAGCTTGGAAGAAAATTACTTTCTCATGGCCGGTGATTTGAATGCCAAACACCAAGATTGGGGAAATCAAATTCAAAATCAAAGAGGTATTCATCTTTTCAATTGGATGAGTCGAAACAACACTGAGTATGGTGTCGACCTGCTGGCTACGGATCGGCCATCGTTTCCAAGAAGCGGTGCCTATCTGGATCTATTGCTAATAGACGCAAGACTGACAATTACTGACACTGTGGGTCAAAGACCAAGAAACTGTTTACGAACGATCGAGTACGACAGTGATCACTGCGGACTCGCCGCCGTAATACAGCTTCCGAACGAGCTCGTGGAGTTGGATGAGTATGTACCTGTGCATACTTACAATTACAGTAAGGTGCGCTGGCCACGCTTTACCAACGCCTTATCGAGCGAAATCAGATCGAACAACATATCCCCACCAAATGACAGGAATTTGACAAATAACGAAATAGACCAATACTTAGAACAAATGGACGAAACAATCAAACGAACAATGAACAGAACAATACCGAAATACAAACAACGGGACGCAACCGACATGTATCGGAATGTGACCATTGACGCACTACACAGACAAAAAAGTGGACTGCTGACAAGACTAAAACTCTTGTACCGACGGTTTACTGACCCTCACCATCTGGAGATTAGGACACTGAAGTCGTCGATCAAAAACATCAACCAACTAATTAAAGAGAACTATCGGTTGTCAATTAATTTGTATTGGGACAACAAAATTCGGGCCGTTAATGCTAGCGACCCGAGCATGTTTCCTCAAATTAACAAGATATTTAGAAGGAATGATCAGAACGATCTTCCGTGTCTCAAGCTTCAGAGAACGACGGACAACAGAGACGTACTTCTGACAGCAGGAATTAATCCAGAGGACGCCGTGTTGGACGATGACCTCTTTATTGTCGAAGATCCACAGGAGAAAGTGGAGGCTGTGGGGGCTGCTTTCCAGCAAGTGTACAAGGTGAATGCGTGCATTCGCCCCAATCATGACCTGGAAAACAGAGCCTTGCTCCATCACTTCTACCTTCGGAATGACATCACGCAATGGCGATCAGAGAACCTTGGTTTCACCGGGTTCAATGAAGATCATTTGGCAAACGCCATAATCGCCGAGCGAAATGGGCCCAGTTCCCTGTTAATTACGAAGGTGGAGCTCCAGCTCATCTTCGATTCATTAAAGAAGAAGAAGTCAGCAGGAGTCGATGGCATATCCAACGTTGTACTTCGACATTTACCTCAAGAAGCAGTAGACATTTATACCACTCTGTTTAACAACGCTCTGAATAATGCATATTATCCAGTGCGTTGGAAGACAGCTGTGGTGCATCCTCTCCCGAAAAAGGGAAAGGACAACTCCAATCCGGCGAATCTCCGGTCGATAAGTCTTCTTCCGAGTATCAGCAAGGTATTCGAAAAAGTTATCAATAGAGCTCTGTCTAAGTGGGCAGAGGACAATAATATCATACCGGACAATCAGTTCGGTTTTAAGGCGGGACATGACACCATTCATGCCGCGTCGAAACTCGTTTCTGATGTCGAATGGAACAAATCTAAGAAGCAGTGTACGGGTGCCTGTCTGGTTGATTTGGAGAAGGCCTTCGACACCGTATGGTTAGAGGGTCTTTATCTAAAGCTGACCAGACTTGGCATTAGTAAACCACTATTGTATATGCTTTACGATATGCTCAATGGCAGAAAGTTTGTTGTCAAAAGTGGCAATGTAACTTCTGCCACAACCTTTAATATTAAAAATGGTCTTCAGCAGGGAGCGGTCAACTCGCCGATTCTATTCAGCATTTACACCAGCGATCTGATAAGTAGTCTAACTCAGGCAATTGCGTATGCCGACGATCTAATTGCGTACAGAACAGCTCCAAAAGTCGAGGTCATCAGGATTCTTTTGCAGCGTGACTTCGAGAAGATTCAGCGATATTGCGATGACTGGAAGTTGAAAATCAACTTTCAGAAATCAGAAACTATCTTGTTTAGGACTCCGTTGCGTGGAGCCACAAGGGATACGAGAAAGAACTGGCGCAAGCTGGTGATCGTAGGGCCAAATGGACATCCACTGGCGAGTAAAAGTGTAGTAAAGTACCTTGGCATCTGGATGGATCAGTATTTGTATTTCGACAGACATATAAATGCTGCTCTGGCCAGGGCTAGGGGAGCTTTTGCCCTGACGAAACGGTTGTTTTATAGCAGCCGGCTTGACAGCAGGGTGAAGGTGATTTGCTACATGGCCCTTATCCGGCCGATGATTGCCTATGGATGCCCGGTTTGGTTCAACGTTGCCCCATCTCAAATGGAAAAGATTCGGGTGTTTGAGAGGAAGTGTCTTCGACGCTGCCTTGGATTGTACAGAACACCAGAGTCGGAGTACAAACACTACTATTCCAACCTGGCTCTATACAACGGCGCCAACATAAACAGAATAGATAATTTCATGCTGAAGCTTATTCGGGGTCACATTGCAAGAGCGATGTCCTCGTCTAACAGCTTAATTTTCGGGGCTTATTACCCCAACAACGAATATTACGAGAGTGTGCGTCTAAGCGGCTTTATTCCGCCCGATGCATTCCTCCACCTAGACAGTCGAGGGTTGATCCAGGATAGAGCGGCGATTCCGCTAATCTACCACGTCTGCCGGAGAACTGTAGATCGGCGGCTCCTGTACAGTCGGGACGTCCTCGCACAAGACGGAGCTGAGCACCTTCGGTTCAGTAGGACTGTGTCCGAACGGGACCGAAGAGATAGGGTAAAGCAGGAGAACCAGTTCTGGTGGTTGAAAAACGAAGATGAAGTTTCTTCAGATATTTAATAGTTGACCTTGCTATTTTCTTTTGTATGGCCGACTTGCATAGGTTTAGGTAGTTAGTTTTAAGTAGGGGCAGTCAGGGTGGCACAAAAAAAAAAAAAAAAAAAAAAAAAAAAAAAAAAAAAAAAAAAATTATAAAATCAACAAAAATACAAAAAAAAAAATATAAAACCGGAAAATGCTTGCTGTGGCTGTTCTAGTTTGTAAGTAGCTCATAAGTAGGTTGTAATTAGTTTAAAATTAGTTGTAAGTAGTTTTAAGTAGTTTTAATTAGCTTTAATTTAGTTTTATTTAGTTTGTAAGTTTTATATAAAACCAAAAAATAAAGACATAGATACCGAGTTTTTTTGTGAAATTCTTCTCGGTAAAAAATAAAACCGACCTGGATTTAGTATTAAGATAGTTCTTAGGCCGAAAGGCATTAGCAGTAAGTTATTATAGTTTAACTTAGAGCGCCCGACTGGGGCCAGTAAGTTAGTTTTAAGATATTGATAAGTAGGCTAGTTTTTATGAATTTTTGTCTAGCTTTAATATAGTTTTAAGAAAATTGAAAAATAAAAATGAATTATAAAAAAAAAAAAAAAAAAAAAAAAAAAACTGAAATCAATTAGATTGTGAAATAATGATGGCGAGGAAAAATAATTTGTGATTTCGATAGTCTATTGTGGTTTCTAGGAATAAATTGATTAGAAAATATTCAAGGATTTAGAGTTGAAAACAAACAAAAACAAATTTTATATAAAACTTGTTTTAAACTATTTACTATTGCAATTTGTTTTCTATAATTTCTCAAATACTCTCAATATCCAATTTGGATCATCATTTTTTCAACGAGTTATTTCCGTCTATTTATGTGAAGCACCCGAATGGTCTTTTTAACTTGACCGCAACAATTTACCATTAACTTGGGACGACGCACTTCTGACAAATTATTATTTTGTAAAAAAGAAAACAAAACAAGAAAAAAAAAAAGAAGAAGTATCTTTTTGCCGCCATAAAGTATCTTCAACAATGCACTATGGGCCACTGGCACTTGCTGGGTTATTTTTAATGTCATCGGCTTCGGCAGTGGTCATGAATAAACCACCATGTAGACCTTATATGAAATCAAAAAAGTACACGACTGTGTCGCACTTCCTTGCTTTTGCAATAGATTTTATAATTTTATTTCATTACAGATTTAAATTTAAATTTAAAACTTGAACAAGAATGTCGTACATAAGTAAGACCTGCGTTTGCTGATATAAAACTTAAAAAAATAAACTCTATTTCAAGGCTAATTTGTTGCTTTTTTCCTGCAAAAAGTGTCATCTAAGGGGGTGTGCTAAATGTAAATAATGAAGTAGTGCTTCAGAAAATGATCCCAAAAGCTCACTAGTACCTCCATATTGTCAACATATATCAATTTAACCATCTTCAGATAAAATTATTTCTTAGATAAATAATCAATGGAGGTATTACCCAAAAATAACTATTTAAGGTTTTTTTTTAAATAAAAGTATAAATAATTACTTTTTTTTATATAATTAACTATTAAGTAGGTACGAGTATACTCATTATTGACATAAATATGAGTACGATTTTTTTTATGAATCCATAGATTGTCCGGTGACAAATTATATCGCACGCAAAAAGAGAAACACGATGCCGGACCAATTAGTTTGGATTTGTTTTTAAATTACTGCATGACTGCAGTATTGCTGGGTGTTGGCAGTCATCCAAAACATGCTGTTGTTCTGTATATCTGATTGTGAACTTGAGCGACGTGACAGTCACGTTCGGAATTTAAATTGATAAATTTGATTTTTTTTTTGCAGTTCGAGTAATGTCTTTTCGAAGATAGAGCATACTCAATTAAAAAAAAAATGTCTGGAGAAACCAAATCTTCTCAAACTGAAGTTAACTATAAAGCTGACCCTTTCCGCTTTGCTTGAAGAGTTTCTCGCTAGCATTAGTGTGATAGTTATACAAATACTCGAACACTTCATTCACCAAACACACTAGGGTTTTTATAAATCACACGTTAGAAAATCACGCCCGAAAAAAATGGGGCTAAATTTTTTTTCATTTTTCAAAGTGGCATTATGTCCCATAAAATAAGGCCTCTACTGAAATTATAAGAAGATACCAAAAATAGTTATAAGAAGATCCCAAACTTTTTCTTTTTCAACGTTTCTTTTTCTCGGCACTTTCTATTTTTGTCACCATAACTTTTTACCACCGGTAAATATAAAAAAAAATAATGGCATATTGAGATTTTGTCTTGACAAATCGATTGCAATTTTGTTTTTCAAAATCGATGTATTTTTACGGCACTGCTGACAGTCCAAAAATTTTCAACTTTTTTTTTCTCAGAAGTTCCTACTTTTCATCGTAACTTTGCTACAGTAAACAAAAAAAAAAATGGTATATCAAGATTATTTTGTGGCTGATTAATTGCCATTACAATTTTTGAAATCGATGAATTTTTACGGTGTTGGTGACAGTTCAAGTATGTTCAATGTTTTTTTTTTTTTTTTGTTATGGTTAAGAAAAAAAAAAAATATACAAAATGGCGTATCGAAATTTTGTCGTGACAAATCGATTGCCGTTTCATTTTTTAAATCGAACCATTTTTACGCAAGTGGTTACAATCCAAAATATGACATTTAAATCGTCTGCAAAGTTCAAGGTCATAATTTTTTGTGTTCTTGAAAATCTTTATTTTCATAATGGCATAGTATCTCAGACAGTTTGTCAAAAATCTATTCAAATCGATGTGCTAATTTATGGATATCATACTTGTTTGCCTTTCACTATCGAAATCGAGATGACGTCCAACAAAAACCACTTGCCAAAGATTTCAATTCAAAATTGAAATGGCGCCAAGTGGAAATTGCCCTCAGTTCAGGCCCGGCAGATAATATAGGTATCGAAATTTGACGGTATTTTTTTTTAATTAAAGTTTACCATGTCAAGATTTAAAAATGAATAATATTTCAGAGTTGTTATCATGAAATCATCAATTTTATCAGAAATCATAAGCATTAGCCCAGGAAAATTAGACTTTCACTTCGAAAAATTTCCGACAAAGCTGGATTTTGGTGGAGAGCTTTGTTTTGACGTCTTTTGAAAAAAATTGTATTTGCTGAGATATTTACAAAAAACTTTCTTTTTTCCCTTTTAATGTATAAATCCTAAGTGGTACTTTAACTTTAATTATCTTACTGAGTTCTTTCACAGCTTATTTTTTTAATATAATTTTATGATCTTAATATTGTTATTTTATAATTTTGTTGTGAAAGAAATCCAATCAAGTTGTTAAATAAAAACCAAATCACTTTCTTTTTCAAGATGATGGTCCTCTCCTTATCCCGGGCATCCACAAAACCTGATTTTAAAATGAAGAGATTTAGCACAAAAAATTATGCCCATTAATTAATAAAATTTTGTAAAAAATTTTTGACAAAATTTGCTCCCCATGAAGTTCTTGCATGGTTTTCACTAAATCTATTGATTGTATGAAAAAAGGAATGTAAGTCTTTTTTGTGTAAAATTGCGTAAACTACAATCTGTAAGTAAGTACAATCTGTACCTTTACATTTTTAAAAAAATGCTGATAGTTTTCGAGGAATTAAGAAATAACTGAATTTTATCCCCTTTCACACTACCGTAGAAATTTTGCCGAACCTTAAGCCTAAGACATGGATGGGGAACCTTTTTAGAGCCCCATGCCATTTTTAAGAAATAAATTATTTGAAATGCCATAATAACATAGAGGCCGTTTTCGAAAATATCAAGCCAAATCTAACTTTTTTGACTCAGATACTGGGATCGTCAAATATGCAATCACCCTGCTTGCACAAAATTGGTTTGATCAACTTAAGTCAATTTACTTGCAGACGCATTTGATGTTAACGAACACGGTCTTTGACTTTTTAATATTTTGTTCATCATCTACATTTTTTCTGCACAGCTGCACCATCGACGATGTTTTCGAACATATTACTTTAGCAAATACTTTTTTGATGCAGATGACGTTTTCGAAAACGTCAAAAGTTTTGATCTAATTTTCAAGTGACAATTAGGGAAAAAAATAATTTCACAGTGCGTAAGCCGGCGACTTTTTCAAACAGCTATAAGAAGAAAACTGATCATGATGTAGACAGCTGCTGCTACCACTTAAAGGTACAAACGGATTTCTCAATTTATGAAAAAGTGCCCATAATTTTTCGTCATTTTCATTTTTTGGCACGCGTGCCATTGTTTCGCCATCGCTGGCCTAAGACGTCAAAACAAAGCTCTTCACCGAAATTCAGCTTTGTCGGATTTTTTTTTCTGGACTAAATAATATAAATTATATTTGTAATTTGTAGCTATGCATAAAATTGGCCACGCTGAATGCACAGCGGTAAATATTTATAGAGATTTCCTTCAAAAATCCTATAAAAATGACGCACGAAAATTATATTTTCTGTTAAAGATTCAGATAAATATGTTTGACCGAATAAAGATATTGAATAAAGAATTACAAGAGTCGAGAAGTCGGATTTTAAGAATTATATAACTATTTGACAAAAATTTGAAGAAATTTGACGAAAAAGCTGTAGCTGAACCTTAAATTACGCGTCATAGTAGAATTACAAAATGGTTCCATAGAAGTATGTACCCGAGTATATCTACTTAAAGTACTGTAAGTAGATATACCCTGGTATGTATGTATGTAAGCCCAAAAATTTTAAATTTTACTACCCACTCGGGCTGAACATGATCTGCCGGGCCTGCCTCAGTTTACTTCCTGAGTAAAGTCAATAAGTTAAATGAGTTAACTCTGAGTTAAATAAGGATTTAAAGTGACTTAAAAACACGTTTCTGCAGATAAATCAAGTTTAACGCCTAGGCTAGAAAGATTTCACACTGAAAAAATGGCCTGCAAACGTTTTTGCATTTCGAGAGGAAAGGGGCTGAAAATTTGTTTGATGGCAGAATTCAAAAATTGACTGTTGAATGAACAGAATATCAGAATTGTTACCCTGACATCACACAACCAAAAAAAGATACCAACATTTTTAGAACTAACGGGTGATTTTTTAGCTGGTTTGGTTTTGGCAACACTGGTTTTGACAGCTGACGTGTGTTTAGTACCTTGTGTCACTGTCAAACAGCTTCAGTTTGGTTTGCAATTTAACCATGGATCGTCTTACAAATGAACAACGCTTGCAAATTATTGAATTTTACTATCAAAATTCGTGCTCGGTTCGAAATGTTCATCGCGCGCTGCTTCCATTTTATGGTCGGCATTCTCGACCTTCTGAGCAGTCTATTCGGAAGATTGTGACCAAATTTCGCACCAAATTTACTTTGTTGGACATTAAACCACCAACACGTTTACGTACTGTGCGTAGTGAAGAAAATATTGCGGCCGTATCAGCTAGTGTGACAGAAGACCGCGAAATGTCGATTCGGCGCCGTTCCCAGCAGTTAGGCCTTTGTTACAGCACTACGTGGAAAATTTTGCGGAAGGATTTGGGCGTAAAGCCTTTTAAGATACAGCTGGTGCAAGAACTAAAGCCAACCGACCTACCACAACGCCAAATTTTTGGTGAATGGGCACTTGGAAAGCTGGCCGAGGATCCGCTTTTTTATCGAAAAATTGTGTTCAGCGATGAGGCTCATTTTTGGTTGAATGGGTACGTAAATAAGCATAATTGCCGCATTTGGAGTGAAGATCAGCCAGAAGCATTGCAACAGCTACCAATGCATCCCGAAAAAGCCACTGTTTGGTGCGGTTTATGGGCCGGCGGCATTATTGGGCCATATTTCTTCAAAGATGATGCGAATCGCAGCGTTACTGTCAATGGTGAAGGCTACCGAGCGATGATAACAAACTTTTTTTTGCCCGAAATGGAAGTTCTTGACTTGCATGATATGTGGTTTCAACAAGACGGTGCCACATGCCACACAGCACGCGAAACAATGGCGCAATTGCGAGGCGAGTTTGGTGAACAGTTAATTTCACGTTTCGGGCCGGTCAATTGGCCGCCTAGATCGTGCGATTTGACACCATTAGATTATTTTTTGTAGGGGTATGTCAAGGCTAATGTCTATAGGGACAAGCCCGCTTCGATTGACGCACTGGAAGCCAACATCCATGCATTCATTCGTGAGATACCGGCCGATATGTGTGAAAGAGTATGCCAAAATTGGACTCAGCGGATGGGCTACCTGAGACGCAGCCGCGGTCAACATTTGCATGAAATTATCTTTAAACATTAAATTGCAAGGTTCAAACTATCGATTCAAATAAATATTTCATTCATTTTTTCGAATTTTTTGTGTTTTTTTTTTAAAGTTCTAAACCTCTTAAAAAATCACCCGTTATTATACTTAAGATTATTTTTGATTAATTCGAGCTTTTGAGTAGTTCACCTACAACTTGAATGGCAATTTCTTATGGTTTAAATTGTCAAAATTCTTGAAGACTCGATCACATAGATGTTGCTTAAGCTCGAGAAAACTGGAGTTTACCTGATAAAGTTTCAATATGCTAAACTCCAGATTTGCCTAGCAACAGCTTAAGCAACATCTATGAATATGCCCCAATATGTTTAAAAAATATTTTTTAATAAAATAACTTAAAGCTTAAAAACTAAAATTAGTTATAATCCCTTAAAATCATTGCTCAACATTTTTTACCATGTTCTGACTAAATTTGGAAGGAAACAAAAAGCAATAACACTAAATTCAGCGTCCACAAATCATTAAATGTGATTATCAAATTTCATTAATACGAGTATTTATCAATAATATTGAATATGATCGTAGGAAATGATTTTTGGCCCAAAAGCTCAGTAAACGGACCAATGCGCTGTGTCAAGTGCCTCTGCAAGTGTCAGAAAACTCTATAAGTTTTACCAAAATGTGGATAGAGTCCTAAAACTCAAAACACTTTCACTGATGGCTAGGCTTCATTGGTCAGATCGACAACAATGCTCCAGTCGACGAGATTTTCGAGTTCCAGTCGTGTGATGGGTAGTTAAGAGTTAACACCTATTGACATTGAGGAGGTATTCAAATTTGACTGCATTAAAGCACCTCCTGTTCCCCAAAGTTATAATGGAGGAGGATTAGCATTTTATTTCGGAACCCGGGGAAGCTGCGCTGATTTTGATAATTTTTTTTTGAAATGTACTAAATTGAAATTAAAAAAAAGGTCTATGATACAAAAATCGACACTATCGACAAAAAAATTAAAAAAATTTAAAACCCAATTTTTCTTAAAAAAAAAATTATATTTTTTATTTTGTTTGGATTTGATTAAACGTATAAAAAACACTCCCAACGTTTATACAAAAATTTTACATAATTTTGTTAAATATAAAAGTCCAAACACAGTACAGTAAAACCCGCTTGTATTCACAAGGAGATGATAAGATATGGGCTTTCCACGCGGTAGCTGCCATGACACTAAATGACTTTTGGCCTTACGTAATTTCTTCTGGTTGTACAGAAAATATACTCTTCGCTTCAACGGAATAGGTATACAAATTTCAAAATTTTTACTTTGTCAATTTTTTCGAAACATTGTGCACTAATGTATCATTGGATGATGCTTATTGTTTATTTATGATTTTGGGAATATAAATCAGAAAGAATAATTCAAAATGCACCGTTGATTTTTCTTCGGTCTTAAAAAAAATTCAAACAAAATAAGGAAGTAATTTTTTGAAAAAAGTGGTTTTTCAATATATTAACAAATTTTTTAGCTGTCGACTTTAGTAAAAAAGTGCGTTTCGAGAGTACTTTCACTTGAAAACTCTCGGATAGCTTTCTAGGTCTACCCTCCTGTTTCTAATTTGGTTGCAGTGTTTTTGCTATGTACAAGATATATCACTCTCACTCGGGCGTTCATCAAAGCTATTTAGATATAATATTTGGATATCTTCCATTGCACTGTTTCATTATTTTCGTTTCCTTTATTTATTTAAAACTTTTTGAAAACCTCAACACAAGAATCTAAACTATTTTTTCTTTTTTTTTTTTTTAATTTCAGGTGAGTACCTACAAATCAGAAATCAAAATGACAGTCTGACACTTGATGACTTAAATACTTGAAAAAAAACTAAATGTAAGAAAAACTAACATTTTGAAAACATACAAATTTTTCCTGCAACAATGTTACGTACATACATAGGTAAATCTTAAACGAAGCAAAAAAAACTTCAAAAAGCACTATGCGACATTATCATCACATCTGATGTGCAAAAATCCATCTTTGTCAGGCACACTCTGCGCGCCAACAAAACAATCTACATCATAAATTTGTCTCGGTTCATTTAATCCTGCCGTTTTCACAACTGATCTTATTAACAGAAAAAGCCTTCGGCTAAAATATAAATATTCACTTTTCTCGCTTGAGTTAGTAAGTTGGCGAACATCAGAGAATCACCATCGTTCTATGGTCAAGCACATCTTATTTATCTGCATCGTTTCACATGCTGTGTAATTTGTACCAAATGTTAAGTGAATAATGATGTTAATGGACTTTGGACTCACATATGGACTTGCCTACAGCTTTTTCCTATTGATTTTTTTTTGTTCCGAAGACGCCATGCATGCCGTCGACGCGTCGGTTGGGAAACGTCAAAGGGTCAAGGGGAAAAACGTGTCGTATTGCACTGATGCTTTCACTTCATTTAGACTTTAGAGTCTAAAGAACTTCTTTTGTATTCGATGTGAGCATCATCATCATCTTCTTTTTTTCTTTTTAAAGATTTTCTTTAATCGAAGGAACATATAAAAAATTATTTGTATAATGTGAAGTTGATGGGAAAATTTGAGAGATGATTAATTTCCCGTTTGATCGTCGTGTCTTAGTACCTTTCTATAATTTTTTTTTCTAAGACTTTCAAATTCAAAAAGATATTCCCATAGGAATAAAATAGAAAGAAGTACACAATGAACATAAGCTCATTAGGTCAAAAGATTGTTGCGTTCTTGAACCGATGTTTTTTGATATTGAAAAGATCGGTGCAATAAATTTGTTACCTTCAGATGAATGATTGTTTAAATTTAGAAAGAGTTAATGGTAAAGTCATTATTTTAAAATTAAATATAAATATTTTACTTTTAAATGTGTGCCACCAAAGAAACAGAAACAAAATACTTGTACGAATATGCGAACACTACAATGTTAGTCCTTAAAATAAAAAAAAGAAATAGTGTCACAAAACCTCATGAAAAATTAATCAATACAGGGCCTAGGAAACATAAAATGATAACGAAATGTTTTTCATTGATTGTTTTGAACTGAAAATATTCAACCTACCTGCGTACATACTAGCTGCTTGACACCCAAAATGTATAACTTCTGATAAATTATTTCATCTATTTGCGGTTCTGAAACGTTTGCTTAAATAATCCCAAATGCCAAAACCCCTTATTGCAAAAAATGAGAATCCCGAATTATATAATCACAAAGCCCCAATTACCAATATCCCAAATGGACGATATCCCGAATGTCAAATTTCTGATTTATAATACTTTCTTACTGCTGTTTCTGTACTTTTAAGAAACTTAACTGCTTTTTATGCCTTGACTTCTGTTCATTTTGGGATCTCGAATGACAAAAATCTGAAATGCAAAAATTTCAAAAACACAAAAATCACGAATTATAATAGGGAAAAATCTTTCTCAACCCGTTTTGAATATCAAAATTCACAAATATCTACTAATAAGTCCAAAAAAGTACAATTTGAACGCTAGAATCTCGAATAACTTAGTACTGTTTTTGGCATTAAGACGGAGACTCTATTTTTAATACTTAAAACAGTGTAATAAGCCATTCGGGATTTTGGCATTCGGGAGTTATGCATAGGTACGGGATTCTGGTATTCGGGATCTTAGCCGTTCGCAATTTATCCCACTTTGAATTTTGTCCATTCAGGCTTTCTTTGCATTTTCGGGATTTTGGCGTTAAGGATTTCATACCCAACCGCACTTGCTCTTATGGCTCCTGTCCTAAGAATTATCGCTTATAGAATTTTAGCTGAGGCGAATTGAATAGGACTTAAAGACAACTGTGTGATCTTGTCACCCATTTGCGGGATATTAGCAGAAAACTTACATAATTTGCAAGACTACTAGATCGTGATAATTTCTTAAATTTTTGTTTTTTTTTTTCAAATGAAATTACTAGATCATTTCATGATTATTCTTGACTTTGAAAACTAAAATTAAAAAAAAAACTTAAAAATAGTCTCTGGCTGCTAAATTGTTTGTTGACTCTAAAAAATGTTTGCGTAACACGCAGATCGAGCTAAAATGTCGCTTCCCTACAAAAATTTAGTTAAGCATTTTAGCCGAGAAGCACGCAACTCCAGCTAAAAAATCAAATATTTGTTTCTCACTATACGGCACCTATCTGTCAAAATATAGCGCATGAAATAATTGTTCGGCACATTAATTCTCGAGCTTAATTGCGGCAAGTTTTTTTATTTGTGAGATTTATGTGAGGTTTGCATTGTGAAAATGAAAATTATGAACGATTGTCTCTTAAAATCGCCTTGAAAGAGCTAATGGGCATTATATAGCCACCTTCTTGAACATTAAAACCCTCTACATACATCCATTCATTTTAACGTTTTCGGAAAGTTTGGAACTGACGCCAGTCTTAAATTCCGTATTTGCATTTAAAACCAAAAGCATCTTCCAAATTTTCGTTGATATTCTTTATAATTGAGAATACAAACACTTACCCAAGTGATATTCCTCGATGAAAATAATAGCTTTGTTTCACAGATTTGTTGGCAAAAATTGTCAGTCTATCAAATTTTGCTCTAAATCTCTGAGAGATAAAAAAATTGTATGGAAAAAGTCTGGAACGGTTATGTGGCCAATTTAGGAACATTTTTTTTTTTTGTATCTGACATCTGATCTACGCCAACTTAGCATTTTACTGAGACCAAAGATTTTTTAGCCAAAGAAATTTCTTGAATAGAATTACTCTCTTATGTAGAAAACAAATCAGTATTTTATGTGTAGAACGAAAATTGGCCGTTTTGGTTTATGTTTTGAACACAACTTATGTTATTTAAGTGACCTTCAGTCCAAATATGCGTTTCGCCCAGGTTCAACAATTGGGCTCATCAGTTAGATGTTGTTGTACCCTTCCAATATTTAAATTGAATTACATTTAACAGTCCACAAAATGAAAACAAAAATGATAAATTTTCTATTATTTACGTTTGTATTATAATTAAAACTTATGTTAGTTAGTAAAAAAATGTACGTACACAGACACTTAAAACTAACTTTTTTGTACCTTAAAATGTCTTAATCTTGAAAAACAATGAACTTTAAAAAAATTGAATAGAAAAAAGTAGGCAAAAACTTCCAAAAAGGCACTAACGGGTAAGGAAGGCAAAAAAAGGAAAAATAGACATATTTTTCCAATTGTCAATTACCACAATTCTTAGCTTGATGTCAGATTTAATTAATGTAACCCGAAAAAAATATCAGTACCATTAAAACTATTACCTTAGACTATTTTTGATTTTTCGAGTAATTGATCTAAAATTTGATTCGCTATTTTCAGCCGTCAAATTTTTCAAATTTCTTTTATATTCGATCAAATTAGGTCTAAAAACAATTTCCAGCACTAAAAATTTTAAGAGCTAACACTGAAATTAGTGATTATCCCTTAGGAAAATTTCTCAACATTCTGGACAATCTTCTTTAAATTTTGTACAAATTAGTATTTATGTCATTCAAGATCATATCTTAGGACACTTTAAATGTAAACTTGATTCAAATTCTGACTTCTAAGTACTTTATTCAAAATTTTGAAATTTGGGACCATTTTCTGATCTTAATTGTGAAGCCTCTATTTGAAGTAAAAAAAGTGGTACTGAATTCAGCATCTCCAAATCACTAAGTGTACCAATTTTCATTCATATGTATTAAGATTTGGTTTGGGAAATGATTTTTGTCGTCAAAATTCAACAAACGGACGACTGTGCGGCGTATTGTCCAAACTGTCTATTTTGATTAAATCTTAATGCCTACAACCTGCAAATAAATGTGAACTTTTTATTCACACAAAGGACAAAGCCATATATACATTATTTTAAATACCCAGCAAACATTTCCTTTCAGAAATGATTCATAAATGATTCACAGTAGTGAAAAAAAATCTTCATATTTGAACTCATTTATTTACTGGTTTCGATCAAGTTTATTGGGTAGCATTACTTCAAATTCGAATCGAGCTTTATAGTTTATCAATGTTAAAGTTATTCTTCACTTAAATGAATGTAAATATGACGCTTATATGTTCAGTTAACTGAACAATTCATTATTCATTTTTGGAACATATAAATGGAACCAAAATGATTCATAAGAAGATAACTTTATTTCAATTTTGTCACAGTAGCACCCTTTTAACTTATATTGCGATTTTAATTAATGCAACTTATTTTAATTAATTTACACTTCCAGCAAAAAAGCTAGTCCGAACTCCCAAAACAAATGCAAAACTTAATGAAACTTACTCATTTTCTCTTTTCATAACTTCTATTTCAGTTTCAGTTCTTTTTCGCGACTATATAGGTCCCGTTGTGGCTTCTCAGAACAAAATGAGAAGAACATTCATTTTATGTGAATAAAAATGAGCGCAACACAGTCATACCTCTTTCCGGGACTACTTGTGTACACTCACTTGCATTCATATAATGTGGGGAAAATTGAATCTCGATGATTTTGTATCTTGACAAAATTCCACATATGTAAGTCCCCTTACAGGGGTATGAGATAAAAGTGATTGGCTTTTTTAGTATATTCACATTTGATTCACTTAAATGAATTTTTTGTGAATATATATCCTTCATTTGCACTGAATATTGAATGAACATTCACAGAAATGTTTCCTGGGTATATCCTTCCACCCCCACATTTACCAGAAGTTCTTACAAGAAACCTGCTTCTTTTACGTTTCGTTGAGGGAGTAAAATTTCTGAAGTTCGAAGTCAATCACTTGAGTCCATTCAAGATCATTCGAGTTTCGGGTTTGTTAACTTAAGTAAACTACTAAGAGATTTTTGTTTATTCAATCTTTACTTGAATTTATTACTTTCGGTTCGTTTTCGATGTCTAGCCACTCGGTTTAATATCGACGCCAAACCGAGTTGTCTTGAGGTGGTGAGGAACAAATACAATGTTGATGGAAGCAGACATTTTCACATTTTTTTAATAACTCTGAAAAGTGGTTATGTAAAGAAAATTGTGTGAAATTAAGATTTTCCGCCGAATTATAGTTAATCCTCCATTTCTCAATCTATCAACTGTCAAATACTATTGAAAGATAGTTAGGATGTCGATTTGACTGCTCTGAGAAAATTCGTGGATGAACCATATTCAAAAAATCCTTAAAAAAATTTAAACTTTTCACGAAAGAACCAATCATAAATTAAGTTCCTATTATACTCTATTGTTCTCCTTTCTAAACCAGCAGATATGTTTCTCGCCATTAGCTTCAAAATATCGTTTATAAAACTGCCTTAAGCTATAAACTCACATTTTTCCAAAATATATTAAAAAAACATTTCCACAGGTCAATCTCATAATAATTCTCGAATCCATTTATATCATTTGTCATTTAGTGCAAACACAAAATAGCAGTTTGAATGGAATAAAAAAGAACTTTTTTAATCCTATTTGCACAGGCAATCTGCCATTTCAATACCCCTAAACGAATGTTCCATTATCTGTTTCCAAAAAAATAAGGTCACACATTGCATGATGAAGGATGGAGAAATGCTTTTATACTAAAAGACTGAAAACATCAATGGCAAATTTTTCATTAAAAAGCCTTCTCTATTTGCCGATATAATATAAAACTACGGTTCATTGCCATTGAAAGGATATCCTTGTCTAAATATCTTCGCAAACATTAAATGAAATTAAAAATTAAAAAAAGAGGAATACTTATTCGAAATTAGGAATTATTCGTGAAAAAAGGTATTCTTTCTTATACGTATGATGGAGCTTTCTTCAAAAGTCAAGAGTTCCCGCATCAGGACTCAGGAATTTCACATCAGCGATTCTGGAATAATACTCGTAATAACAATTAAAAATGACTTCTGATTTTTTTCCGATATAAATATTATTCGTAATAAATCCTAATTGATGAAGAATTTATATTGAATAAGTTATTCTATCTGGAAATTGTCAAGGGCAATATGGATTATGTATGTATACAACAATTAAGCTTCTTTTTGCTTACTTAAATATTTGCAGGATGAAAATGACGTCTATTGATTTTGTCGGAGTATATTCCTCGAAACAATTATTCATAATGTTTACTCTACATTTCAAGTGGATTGGCCAATTATTCCAAATGAAGGCCGAAGCATATTAATTATTGAATTTTGGTTAACACAGAGGAGTTAGGTATAAACCAAGGTCACTTAATTTTGACATTTTTGTATGACCCAAAATAATTGCCGGCACAGTGGGGATACAATAGTGGTAATGCTTATAGTTTAATTGATACTTGGCTTACCTGTACAAAACTGAGACTGAGCTTATAAAAAAGGAGATTCCTATTCTTACTGTGATTCCTAAAAAAAACCTACTGTGAACAAAACTTTTTAAATACATGTTTTACACGCCCCTTTGAGTTTTAATTAATCCCCCACTGTGTAGTGTCTACAGTTTTTCTTATTGAATTTTATTTGACAAAATGATTTGATGGATTCATCCAGACTTCTAAAATAGTTTTTCCTCTGACTTTTGGTTCTTCTTGTAATCGTTTATCGTTTGTAAATCACTTTTTGAATATGGTACAACAAGCAACTTTGCACAGTCATTGCTCCCATATAACACTTGAAGAATTTTCTTCCATCTACAGATGTATCTTTAATTGCTCGTAAAAATCTGGGGCTCTTGACAATCGTGACAAATTACCTTTCAGCAGCACTATAGGTCGCCGCCGCCGCTGCGCTAGCTGGCTGGCTGGCAGGAGTGACTTGGGGGAAAATTAATTCACACAACCCCAGTCAGCTACACATCTTTGCTGAAATCGATTCTGGAATTTGCATGGTGATGTGTCTGTATGTTCCATAAACATACATTATATAGCTTCTGGTATTGAATGAAATGTTGTCAGGTATGCGTGATGCGGGAAGAAGTAGTTGTCTTGGCTGCGGAGGAAAATTAATTGTTTTTCACTTAAGCACGTGTAACGAGCTCTATGATGGTAAAAATATAATACTCAAAAACGGATCAAGCATTTCAATTGAGCCGCTCCAAAGTCGTCCGGCCAATGCACTTCCATTGCATTTTTTTTTTGTATAGTTTTACCTATTTGCCACTTACGATATACGTGACTTGGGGTAATTCGTTTTCTCTAAATCTAAGATACTTTCGGTGTCTTTCAAAAAGCACACCGAAAGCAATATGGTGGGTTAAATTAAAAACAAAGAAGATGTCGATCTTGTTCGTGAGTGTATTTATATTGAGCCAAGTGTTGTATTAGCTTTGGCACTTGTGGTTCAAATTATTTTTTAAGCTACTCATGGCATGTTTTTTTGTTGCCAATTAATAGTTTTTACACTTCAAGGAAATCCTGGTTTTTCATTTGCGGTACAGTTCTTTGTATGATGAAGAAAATGTGGTTGTAATAGTCTCTAGGAGATATAGCTTTGGAAGTTTTTATGCAAATTATATGCCTAGAAATTTGTATTCGTATGATGTTTATCTTACTTGCCAAAAAATACTTGCAGCTGATGTCCGAGTAGCGGTTATTATGAAGACAATCTCGAAATATCTGCGTAGTTATATCAATTAAAAGATAAAGAAATCCAAGGCAATGTTTTGTAAAGGGTGTTTTTTTTTAGACATGTGGTTTTCAATCTGGAAATATTTAAGTCGGAGTAGGTCTTTGTTACAGCTGTCACTTGATTCATGTTACGCTCAGCTTGGTTTGCCATTTCATAATGAATAGACTTACTTACTTTGATGTTGACGACCTTTGGTTCCTACAAGACGACGCTCATGTCATACAGCCAACGAAACAATTAATTTATTGAAGGAAACTTTTAGTGACCGCATTATCTCGAATCGTGGCTGTGTGGCATGGTCTCCAAGAGCGTGCGATTTAGCACCGCTGTTTTTTTTTTTTTGTGGGGTTATGTGAAGTCGCTTGTCTACGCAGAAAAGCCCGAGACGTTTAACGCCTTGGAAGAAAATATTGGGTGCGTTATTTGCTGACATACGGCCGCAATTGCTGAAAAATTGGTTCGTTCGTCTGAAATTTATTCGAGCCAGCTGCGGTGGTACTTGATCGTCTTGATCGTCTTAAACTACGTAATTCGAAAAATTCAGTCAATTTTGGCACAAAGCGAACAAATTGTGGGCTAGTTTTGATTTTTCCCCAGTTTTATTTTTATCAGGGTGCTGAATCTGAAGCTGAGGCTTGTGACGAAAATTTCGCAACGCAACATGTAAAAATTTGCAAAAATGCAAAATGCAAATTGACTGGGTTTTCCGAATTACGTAGTTTAAGACGAAGGCTAACATTTCTCGTCGATGAATGGTGGTGTATGAAAAATTCAAAAAGGATTTTGAAGTAAAATGTTCATATTTCAGAATGATTAGAAAAATTTTTGGAGAGAACCTCAGATTCGGATGCAGCACCCTTTAAAAACAAAAAAGAGAGTCAAATTCAAATCTACCCCATAATTTGTACAATAAAAATTTAGTGGCGCTACAGCTCGTGGAGAACCAAGGCCTAGTGACTTACAACTCTCAACCATTCTTGTGTGCGTATTTTTGGCAGGAAATGGAGGGGACTGTTTGCCGAGTCCGAATGGCGAGATGAGAAGCACTTATTCATGACAAGTATACTCTTAGAGGATTTGCCAGTTTCTTGCAAGAGGCAGTACTTCGGAAAAACATTCCTGTTTTAGCAGCGGCTGTAAATTGAACCCAGACCCTTGGCATGACAGCCCAACGCACTTACCATCATGCCACGAGATACTGCGGTAAAGGCACAATATGACTATTTGATTAATTAATAGTTGAAGAATTAGGATCTGTATTTGTTTTATGATGTCATTTTCTAAATATAAATTTTTTGTGATTTTGGAGCAAACAATGAGTATACTTCAAAGACGATTATTTTTGGTTATTTGCTTCTTTTGACTTCTTTTGTTATTTTTCCTCGATCAAGCATCTACACATTTTAAAATAATTACCTGGATAAAATAAAAAATTTATAGTAAATGTAGAAAATTTGTTTGAGCGAATTTATAAATTTGGTAGCTAACTTTTTAAGTCAAATACAAAATTCAACTTTAAGTAAGAAGTTAATGTCCCCCGATAGCACACTGAACCACCAAGTACCAAATACAAACAGAATTAGCTGCTAATGCCTGCGTACCTTCAAAAGCTCCGATTTTATGTCTTAACACCCCGGAAAGTAAAAAATTCTTGAATCCTATATTTCTTACGGGATTATAAATCCTTGCCTAAGTAATCGAAAAACCTTTATGCACATATGTGTTTGTTATTTGTGGAACTAGATCTTTGCATTAGTATACCATTTTCAATCCACCTTATTAAGAAAATTTTGAAAAAAGCTTAAAGTGGGCGTGGTAACAAACTTTATAAGACCTAATATAAGAAAAAAAGGCATTTCCTTCACATTTTATTCTATGTATATCTTTTCCATATTTTTTAGGAAACGATCAAAAAGGAGTGTTATCAAAAATTTCCTTAAAATTGGGCGGTCAAAAATAATTTTTTGTTCTTAGCCTGTGATTTGGGCAATTCTTTTTGTTTTTGTAGAAACTACCCAAAATAATTGTTTGGTCATTGGTCAAAAATTTGACCTGACTCTTTTAATACCTTAAGGAAAACATATAAATATTAAAAAGAGATTTTGCCGAAGTGATTGGTTATATACCTTTCCAATAAAAAAACGGAAAAATATGTTGCCAAGGGAGATATATGTACTAGAAAAGTGTTAAAGTATTAATATACACATGCATATGTGGATTACAATGTCTACAACTTTTTTAAAGAACAAACCTCGCATTTACATAAACTTTCGACGATGAAATTGCCTATTTCTTAAAGATGGACATTTTTTCTGATGATTACTTTTGATATGCTTAATCATTCCTGAAAATTTCATCTACTTCGGTTGACTGCTTCAGATTTAATAAATTTAAGACCGCTTCTCCATACAACTTAAAATACTATGCGGCATCGCCTGAACACAAAATAGAACTTTTTTCCTTTATAGACCCAAACACAAATGAAAAATTGTTTAAAAAATAAGTTGACAAGTTTGAAAACTATTTTTTTCAAAAACTATATTTAAACATAAAATAAAGGAAGAGATTTTTGGCTTTACTAGAAGGTATAGGTAGCATGGCATTGTGAATGTCACAATTCTTTTAAATGATTTTTAAGTCAATTTTTAAGGAAACTAGCCCTCCCGTCTTAATTAGGGGCAGAGACCACCTCCCAATTTTTTTTTTAGCCTCGACCTAACCTATTTTCCCAATTTAAACATTTGTTTTTAAGAAAAAGATCCATTCGCCTTGTTCAATATTTTCAAAAAATAGTTATTAACCAATAAAACATTTTGCAAACATTTCCAAAACAAAACGGAAATAAAATATATTTTAAAACTTACAAAATCATAACTAAACCGGAGTCATTATGTTTCAAAGTAACGTTTTGAGCCAGTAAGAAGTAGCAAACCATAGTAACAAAAATAAAGAATACCTACTTTCCTATGCATTTATAGATATTTTCCTCAACACAGTTTATTGCTATTTCAATTCCGAACTGCAATTCAACCAGCTGCACGGAAGTATCTAAACATTAACAAATATGCTTATCTTGTATTTTCATTGGCATAAATGATTACTATCGATATGACCCCGGCAACTAATTAAAATCAAATTGATAATGCAAATGTCAGTGCCATCATATAATATTCTACAGTGCTGTGCAAATTAAACAACAATGTTTCGTGCATTGAAAAGCTTAAATTTTCTCACAGCAAAAAAATTTAAAATATCATAGAAATTTATGCAAGAACCTCGAATAAATTTAAATAAAACTTGTTGAATATTATTTTTATTGCTTTATACTTAAAATTAGTAATAATTTTGGCTGGTATCTTTTTTTCTTCTAAATTCTTATTAATCCTCTAAAAAGGAATTTCTGTAACTACAATTTGAAGCAAATCAGTCTATCCGTTTCCGCTTTATCTTGATGTGTAATAGTCAGACCTGTAAATTTTTAAGTACAAGTACCAGCCAAGAATCCAATACCTTACACTTGAACTTGTACTTATACTTGAAGAAAAAACAAATACAATGTACTTTATCCTTGAAAAACACCAAGTACAAATGTACTTGGTACTGTAATACTGCCCGGTATCAAGTCCATTTCTAGTACTTTTCAAGTGCAAGTCCATTTCAATAACTTTTGAAGTACAAGTCAATTTCAAGTACTAGTCCATTTCAAGTATACTTAAAGTATTTTTGAAGTACAAGTCAATTTTAAATACTTTTCAATTACAATTCGTTGATTAGTCTGCTTGAGCTATCGAATAATGACTATTTTTACTCAAAAACACAGATCACGACGTCTGATGACGTCTCGTTATCTTGGCGTCACATCGAAAAAGT
The DNA here is from genome assembly GCA_946251815.1 of Dasysyrphus albostriatus. Lineage (NCBI taxonomy): Eukaryota > Metazoa > Arthropoda > Insecta > Diptera > Syrphidae > Dasysyrphus > Dasysyrphus albostriatus. The sequence continues at coordinate 95,427,397 of OX276336.1, forward strand.
TTTGCCATGGTCCTCATTGTTCAATAGCTAAAACAGACTACTCAACGAATTGTTCTTCAAAAGAACTTGAAATGCTTATACTTGTACTTGAAAAGTTCTTGAAAATGTACTGGGCTGTAATACTGCCCCAACCAAGTACAAGTACTTGGAACAAAGTTCTTCATAGAGTACTTGTACTTGGTATTTTTCAAGTACCAAGCACATTGTTCTTGAACAAGTTCAAGGTACTGAGTACTTTCAAAGTATTTAAGTACAAATTATCGTAAGTACTTTAACAGAGTGATAATAGTACTCGTACAATGAAAATGCAGACGCCTAGGTGCACAGACGAACATACCGACGCGACGGACGGTATTATGAAACTGTCTTTTAAAGCCCTTTCCTCTCCTTGCTCTGTTCGCTAACTTTTGTTGCGTATTTTTTCCTATTTAACCATGTGCTTTTGGGTATTACTTTTGTGTTACGTTACATTGCGTTTGACAAAATGTATTTTCACATTACTGTTTGTACTAATGCGCATATAATGTTGATTCCCAATAGCAATCGCATGTGTGCGGAATAGATACGGATACATCGTAAATGCCTTCAAAATGAGCCTATCTATCAAGCCATCGCATCGGTCATAATCAAACACAAATGAATTTATAGTTGCAAAACTACGATACGTATATAGGAAGAGAGAATTATGGTAGTAGATAGCTTTTCGCAGAGGTTTTCCGTTTCCGTGGATCGCTTGCCAAGAGATTTCGTTTGTTTTTATGGAATGAGTTCTGTGGTCTTACGGGACTCTTATGTGGTCTTCAGGTTCACTAGATCAGGGACGCACAGACAGTAATTTACAATCTCCAACAATAATTACATGAAATAGCTCCAAGAATGATGATCATCATCACCGTCATCGTCGTTGTCATGTGGAACACCCCGCACCGGAAAAAGTTTTACATGATTTCACATGACTTAATGACGATCTAGGAGAAGCTAGCTACATTATATCGCTATCGCTATCTAAGTGTTGGTTGGTATACCTTTCGATAAGATCATGCGGTCGTACGATCGAAGTTGTGCTGTGAGCAACAAAGCAACAAAGAAGTTCAACAAACCAAACAACCACAAAACTATGCACGGTGCACTGATGAGGACCGACTTACCGTCCGGCCAAACTAAACCGACCTTTCATTTAATTTTCTTTTGTGATCTTTAGATCTTCAGACTTTCAGTTTGTGGCTTTGAAGACTGGAGAGAAACATTTCACTATGTTACCTCTGCCTACTATGACCAGAACTTTCTTCAATGCGATCGGGTCGAAGGCACATCCTGTTGGGGCCGACATAATTTCAAAATTCGTGAATTTTTCCCCACTGCTTTGTTGTTTTCCAACCTGATGTTATCTCGACTAAAGATGTTTAAGTTGAGGTTATCGTGGTGGCTACTGATAAATAGACATTTGAACGTCCGCTCTATGCGCCGCTGCTTCCTTACCGCAGGCACGGGTCTATTTACACCTTGAAAAGAAGTTCGGTGCGTCATTTTCTTCGAATTAAATTAGTTTCTTGAAAAAGGCGGTAAGGCATTTCATCTCTATTCTAATATCAGTCTTGGTACTTGGAAGGTTTTCTTTCTTTTTGTTTTTTTAATTTGGATAAAAGAAGCCCTTCAGGGTAAGCTGAACAAAGCAAAATTAATTAGCATTCATCAGGGTTTGATACTTTTCTTAGGATGTGTTATTTTTTTTCGTAATCAAAAAGAATAAGGAAAATTAAACGTTGGGAAAAACTTTATTACTCAGAGATAATAACGTTGAATGGTCGAATGGATTGGACGATAGTATATTTTTTTAATTACTTTTTTAACTTTTCTATAATAGTTGAATTTTATGTTATAGGTACTTATGTTTTATGTAGTTCTAGACCGTTTTTCTTGCGGCAGTCCTAAGGTATTTAAGCAGTCATAGATATTATTTTTTTTAAGTCGATGGCGAAGTTATATAAGGTCTTAATTGATCTTTATAATTGGGCTTGAACATGTTCTTTATTATAAAATAAAATAAAGAGTAACTTAAGTTAAGGTTGAAACAACCGATTTCCTTGTCTAAATGAGACATCTCTAACATAGTGGCAAATTTTTATCTTTAACTCTATGGCTATAGACGGCTGTCTAAAGTGAGGCAAAGTGGTTTATAAATTTAAAATAAGTTAATATTCTAGAGAAATGTGACTGATTTTAAAATTGAGAACGGTATTCCTTTCATTTTCGTATGCACTGCTCAAATGGTATTTTTTTCTTAATGTGTGTTTTGATTTTTATGGAAAATAAAATTCCCAAAGTTGTTATAGTTGGCTAGTTTTTCGTCAATTTTTCACTTGCGGTATACAAAAATACGAGTGCGTAGTGTACAATTGTACATATAATAAATAAATAAATTGTTTCAATTGAATTTTCCGTAGACGTAATAAATACTTTAAATTTGCGGACTAAAATGTTTTCGTTAAAAACACTTTTAAAATTCTAGATATAAAAATTAGTTTTTCAAGAGACCGCTCCAACGATTTTTTCATTTTTTACATATTCTTTCACATAATACATATTTTGCAGAATTCATATGGATTTCTTTTGTTCACCTTAAAGGACTCGTATGAGTCTGATGATCGAGTTGGCACTCGTGAAATAGCTATAACTCCAGCCTATAATACTTGGCGGTAATGCACACAAGTTGTTGTTGTTCGTTCAAAAATTATTCAATTTAAATTGATGTATACTTCGCAGCATGCACTGCATTTGTGTGGATTTCCGTTTACACACAAAACCCTCTACTTAATACAAAAGAGTTGTTTTTAGCGAATTTCAATATCAAATTTAATGCTTTTAAATATTTTTATTTCATAACTTCGTGTGCGTCAAGTCAGCACCATCATTTTGTATTTTTGTAAGAAAAGGTTTGTGATTGTGCCTCAATTCTGCTGTCATGTGCCGCTTAAAAAAAGTATAAAATGCACGACTGCTGCGGAGGGTTTAAGAAAATTATATCCAAAGTCATGGAAACTCTGAAAGAAAAATGTTTAAAAGCATGAAATACTATATTTAAATTAACGAAAACAACTTCGTTCATAATTTGAGATATAAAAAATTAGTTTGAGTGAAAAATATGTAATCTTTAGAGCGGTTTTTTTTTAAAATAATTTCTTATACATAGTATATCAATTTCTTAAAAAAATTTAAGGAAATCTTTTTGTATGCAAAAATTAAGTATTTATTTATGTGCATATAAGAATACAATATTAAAAAAATTATCTACCCGTTTTTGAAAAAAAAAGTTTTTTTTTTAAATTCAAAAACTTTTTTTTATGCAATATTTTTTAATCTTACTGGAAATTTGTATGTAGATAAATTATTCTATATTTGTTCAGCCGATAATGAGAAAAAAAAACTTTCTATTTTTATAATTTTTGGTAGTGTATCGCAAAATATTTCCCCCCCGGTTTTTTTTATATTTTTATAGAAACTGCCGTTATTTTTTTCATAAAAATAAATTTTTTTCTTTAAATGATTTAAATAAATGTAAAATAAATGCTTACCTGATTACCAAGTTTTATAGAAACAAAAATCATTTTCCACACCAATTCTTGATACAAATCAATGAAATTTGGTTCACTTAATAATTTGAGGATGCTGAACTTAGTGCTAAGTACTACTTATTTGTTTCTATTCTAAGGAAAGGCTTCACAGATATAGTTTTAATTGATCAATACTAATTTTAAATATCGTGTGTTATAATTATGGCTTTCTTTTTTCATTTGGTTTTACAGCAGTTAATTAGTTTTTCAGAACTTGGTCACACAATTTGAAAATTTAAAAACAGTATCGTGTGTGTTTCAATTCAAATATGTATGTGCTTGAATGTATATTTTCATATAAAAATGACTCAAAAATGATAAACAAAATTAGAAGAAGATCTAGTCCAAAATATTAAGAAATGTCAATGATTTCAACTAATTTTAGTCCTAGTCTTAAAAAAAAATTTGTGTTGGAAATTATTTTTTAGAATTTTTACAATTTTAACGGTTTGAAATTGCCAATCAAATTTTAGGTCAACCAGGTATTGAAAAAACATGAACAAAAAATAAAAATAATAAAAAGTAATAGATTTAATAAAAATGTAAATATTTGTTCTGGTTGCTAAGAATTCTATTAGTTGATAGCATGAAAGCATAAGAGCAGTCCCAGATGTTCTTATTTAGAAAAAAAAACTAGTGTCTTAGTGCTTCGGGCCTTACCCTGTTTGTGTTGTTTATGTTTCAGATGACTGCAGTAGTGACAATTTGCATGCAAATTGCAGTAAAGAACGTTCATTTTTCGTACTCAAAACCAGACAAACTACATAATAGAACAGAGAACGTTTGAACAGTTAAAAGTTAGCCATATTAAATTATCTTGATAGTGGTTCAACGTGTTTTTCATTTTAATAAATTAAAGATGTAATTTTTAGTTCCTAACTCTACTACTTATACATTTGTTTGCTAAAATGTACATTTCGGAAGCTGTGTTTCCATCGACTGCGTTTTCAAAAATGTAGATATATAATTGTGGTTGTTATTTTGTTTATGACTTTTTTTTCATTATGAAGTGAAGTAAACTGTTTTTCTAAATCTAAACCTAAATCTAACGCTAAATCTTTAAATACGCCACTGATTTGACAAGTCTGATCAAAATCTCGAGTTCCATTTTTATTTACGAATGCATAACTTTTCATATAGTACCCACTATGTATGTATCCCAAGTAAAAATTGTTTGCGAAAAATCGCCATCATCAACTCCTCAAAATTTTAAAGCGTATTTCAATTATATTTGCATTCAATTTTAATAGCTGATAAGCTAAGAAAGGCTTAAAAGCTTTATTTACAAACTATCTTCGTATTTTTCAAACGATCTTCAAAGTTTATAATAACTTGGAGTTTCCATACGGCCAACTAGACCCTGGCCGACTAGGCCTCTACAACTAAGTCACATTTTTCAGAAGACAAAACATAAGAAATAAAATTACTTTTCCAAGAAAAAAATAAAAACTTAAAGTAAACAATACCCACTTACTTTGTTTATCTGTTGTTATTTTCAACTGACAGAACACAGACAATTTCTGCCCTACTTAGTTTCTTGGGCAGAATTTTTCAAAAATTGTCGGGAAGGTGAACTATTGTACTGTTTCGTGAGCATTCTCTTCTGACGAAAAATATACAGTTTTGGGTACACAAACAGCTTTGGGATAACTTTGACAGGATTGGGTAGAATTTGACTGTCTTATGTGAGTACCTGCTTATTGTATGTCAAACTTTAAATTTGTTGTGCTTGAAAACCTATTGCCGTTTATCTAGACCTGATTCTATATTTTTATTTATTAAGTTTTTCTTTTCGTTAAATACAGCTTCAAACAAAACATTATAAGGAACCCTGCACTTAATGAATTTAATACTCAATAACTAAATACATGCCTACTTTATGCTTTTCTGTCATTCTGATAAAAAATTTCTGTATCTCGTTTTTTCGTTTATCTCAATAAATTTTCTTCAACTATTTTACTATTTTCTACCTAAAAGGTGTTCAAGTAATATAAGATTTTAAATATTCTACAAAAACATTAATGTATTTGAAAGTCAAATAAATCATATAATAAACCCATTTTTATCGGAACTAGTTAAAATAAACTATAATTTATTTCCCAATAGTTAGAACAATCATGTCTTTACTCAAGATGAGCCTCTTATTTTATTTTTCTAATTTGATAATTTTTGAACGCCAAGGAAATACAAGGGCACAAATTACTTTATAGGCATACGGCTCAAAAAAATTAAATCGGGCCCTGTGGGCTAGGATGTCAATAGAAATGTTGTCAGAGATAAGAAAAATTAAACGTTTTTATGAACAAATTACTATGAATAAATTACTTATTAATTCTCAATTCATCAGAAATGGCTTTTAGGAACTGGATGAAATTAGGTTTGTTCGTCGAGCCCTGAGTCACCCTGAGGTCGCCCCAAGGCGTTTGTTAAAAAACCTGAACTAAACCTCACGAGCCAATTCTGTGTTTTTTTAAACCTGGGGTCGCCCTGAACTCGCGCTGAAGTGGAACTAGTGCTTTAGCTACGTGGTGGGAGGTCTAAAGTATTTTTTTTTGTTGTGGATTCACGTTCTGTCGGTAATTCTTTTGTTTTTGAAATGGAAATTCAAGGAATACACAAATTTACTTAAATAACAACAAGAAAAAAATAGAAAAAGGAAAGTATGGTTTCTTTTTTTTTCATTTTGAATTCAAATTTTGTTTCTTGCTTATCTCAACATCTCGCAATTGAGAGCCATTTGGTGTTTTTTGACAATCGAAAAACTCAGTTTTTTTTGACAATTCTTGGACTTGTCAAGAACAGAGTTGGGAAATAATGATTACTTTTTGTAATTTATTTCAACTTTCATTTCAATTACATGTAATTGGTAATTGAACTTTTTTCAATTGCAATAACACATAATTGTAATTGAAAAAAAAAAACATGAATTTCAATTACTTGTAACTGTAATTGAAAAAATTCACCTACAAATTACATGTTATTGAAAATAGTAATTGGTTTTCGCAAGTAATTGAAGGACACTCAGTTCTAATTACATTTAATGTAATTGATTACTTGGATTGTATTTCATTACATGTTTTTTTATTAATTAAACATAATATTAATAATAATAAAAGTAAATAAAATGCCTTCTTACTGCCAAACTAATACAATATATTCATTTTGAAGACTTTAAATGATCAAAACATTCTAATCTGAGAAGTTAGAGCAAACAAATATACAAAAGCCAGCAATACTAAAATGACTTCTTTTTAGAGTTGCTAGCTCTCGTACTATGTACAGTTCCAAGAAAAATGTAATTAGAAAAAAACAGTTAATTAATTACATTTTTTGTAATGATTACTGAATAAAGTAATCATTACAGATTTCTTACTATTACTTTTGTTTTCAATTACATTAATGTAATTGAATTATAAGTAATTGCCACTTTTCAATTACATGTAATTAGTGATTGAATTTCTTCAATTACATTTAACAGTAATTGAAAAAAGTGGTCGGAGATTTCAATTACAAGTAATTGAAATTGAATTTTTTTCATCATTACTTCCCAACTCTGGTCAAGAATACCAGGTAATCTTCAACGAACAAACCTATTATTAGCGTTAATTTGAGTAACCAAGAAAAAACTTTGCAACATAACGTGCGCCCACTGCCAACCCCACTTTTATAACTTGAGGCAGGTATTAAAAACTGTGTGTATAAAGAAGATAAGATTGTAGGTGATTCTTTGAAATCGACTCACAGCCACGTCCACTTTTAACATGTCCATTTATCTTGGAAATGGATCTAACAATGTGGATTATATGTAATAGCCAACCCAAAACTCAAGACATGACTGTGACTGGTATGTAAATATTTTTTGCTAGCTGACATAAGGATAATTTTTACCACTTAAAGAATATTGTTAAGAAGCTTCCAGTCATCGTCTTCCTTGAATATGACTTTGTTGTTCCAATTCCTTAGAAATTTCTCAAATCTTAAGTTATTGTATGCCAATTGTCTCAAGTCAAGTGATTCGACTTTTGTTCATATAAATTTCAAAGTTCCAAGCTTTATTTGATGAGCGTCAAGTGCGAAAATTTTGTCTTTTTAGTGTGATTTTTAAAATTTTAAGCGACACATCTTTTATGCAAATTTACTAAAACATAACAAAAGATCATATATTCTGAATAAAAAGACTCACTCTAAGCAGCATGTAACGTTCTTTTCAGCCCCATTAAACCTTTTATTTCTTGCAACTACTGGTTTCCCAAGACAACAAAGCGTTTTTAGTGATATGTCTACAGTAGCAAAAAATAAAAGATGAAAAAGATATTCACGTTTATGCTAATTATGTATTCACATATCACTTATGAACATCATAACGAAGCTTCCATACCATAGAGAAGCATTATTATTTCTGCAAGAATATGCTAATATATCTGAGAGATATGCCGGGTAATAGTATAGTTGCATAGATGCAACTTTTCCACAAAGTAAGTCCCGCTTGCATAATAGAAACCAGAGATGTAAAAAAAAGCATCTGCAACTGTAAGATACCTACTTAAACTCTCACTTTTTTTCTATGCGCTCAGAAATACCTGCATATACTCGTATGTGTATAAGTACATTTATATGGATGTACTTCCAATTTAACTGATAGCTAAGATGGATGACTACGCTTCACATCACTTGATTAGGGTCATTTTTTCTTCTGGAATCTTACCACTTTTGCTGGATTTGTTTTAAAAAACTGAGAACTTGAAAAATAAAAGTAGGAAAAAAATCATTTCAAAGAAAGCAAAACTAAAATGACAGAACTATGTACATGCATTAAAACTAGAAGGTTGCTGAGTCTGATTTTTCTTCTTCCTATCCAGTATTTGAATAAATTATTTTAAATATCTGAATCTCCCAATATCTTTCAATAATTTGATAAAATATGTGCTTAGTCACAGGAAGTTATTGAGTGTTTGTAAAAAGAATGTGACCTCAAGCAAGTGATTCAGAGTGTGTGATTGTTGATGAATGAGCATGAGCATCTTCGCCAGTATTTTACTTATTACTGATGACGTTCGAAAGTTGGCACGATATTATGGCATGACGAGGAAGAGTATTTAAAAAAAATAGCTAATTCGTAAAAATAACTTACGACTTCTTCTACAACTACAGTAGTAAAGCAAACCTTTAACGTTATAATACTACGTTTGAGTCTTAACAATAATTTCATGATCTGAATTAAAATCATATTTTTATTTAACACCGAAATAATTTATTATTATGTTCCCCTCCAATCGACAATAATTCTCGAATCAAATAACAGCCACACTCCGCCTGAAACCTAAACCTAAATAAGGAATTCTAATAAATCTTCGATTCCTGTCACATATCGATTTGAGCATTCTTGAAAAAAAAAAAAAATAATTTGGGAAAGTTCAACTGCAGGAAAGCCCTTTGTATAATTCTCATTCATATCTGGAGGATTTGAACCAGAAGAATTCTATTGTTGTCGTCATCGTCAATGAAATACTGCCATCAGGCAGATTGCCAGAAGGCGAATTAAGACACTTTCTTGAAGACCTGTCAAACGCCTGCCGACATATTAGTACTGCATTTGCGAAACTGCTTAAGGGGAGGAAAAATTCAATGTCTAAGGAAGACAGTAATAAAAGAAAACTATAAAGTTTAGTTTTTTTTTTGTAAAAGGAAACGTGGCATTTGGCACGTGCTAGAGCAGTTCAGGGGTAAAATGTAGTTTAAACAAACACTGCTTTATCAGGAAAAGTTCTTAATTCAAGCAAATATTTGGTAAAGGATGGAATTTCTGCATAACGTCATATTGTTCTTAAATTTAAACTTTTACTACGTGATGACAGATGGCGCTCACTTTCTACAAACTATATCTCTACACACTTTATTCTCTTGTGAAGTTATTGAAGTTTCAGGATCAATTCCAAACGTATTTTATTGTTAAATTATTACAATTTATCACCACGAGAAACAAAATCTTGTTTTCACTCAAAGAAAAACTTGTGTAAAATTAACCTTAATCATTTAATAAAACGGCAAACACGAATTTTGTTGTACAATTTATGCGGTCTACAAAAGGCGAAGGCATATAAATTATATATCGTTGGAACGTTTTTTTTTGCACAGAAGTGCAGAATGCAAAATTAAAAACTAAAAAAGCAATAAAATAGAATTGCGTAATAAATGCGAGCAAGAGCGAAAGCGAGACTGAGCAATTATTTATCGTGAAGTTTAAATGTGAAGTTTCGATTTTTTCCACCCACCAACCAACCAATTTTCCAGCCTGGAAAGATGGATAGATGGCAGAGTTCAGTGCTGAGAAAAACCGTAATAAGTAGCGCTTTACACGTTTACATTAGCGGATCGATGGATCGGATTCATTCCGGATGGACATTTCGACCCAGTTTTGTGACAATTCCAGATCGAAAGATTGAATTCAAGTGGGATTGAAGTGACAGTTTTGCTTTCATTGTGTGGTTGCGACGTTGTAAGTCAAAATTAACTTCGACCACAAATAACAAACAACCTTAATAACATACGACAATTCTCCATGTAAACGAGGTATCAGCTTTTCTTTACGCTAAAGACACCTTTTACTGACAAATAAGGTTATTAGCTCTCGAGTTTCGAGGGCTGGACGTACTAGTACAAATAAAAGCCCTGGTCTTTTTTGAACTTGTTATTATAAGTTTGAATTTATTTTTCTTTCAATTCCTTACACGTAGGTTAATCAAATTTATTACGAAGTGTGTCAACTGTCAGGTCGCCTTTTGTTTAAAGAAATTTATGTAAGTTTGTCAATTGGGATTTTTGCGACTTAAAGTCGAATAGACTCAAAGTCATTTATAAGTAAACTTTTAGAAAGTAATTTTTTCATTGACAAAATATGTTTTTTTTTTACTTGCGATAGTACCTACAGTACTAAATACTTTATGGCAAGTATGTTTCATAGATAAGTCGAATTCGAGATTTTGATAAGACACTTGTCATTGGTTCTAATAATTCACAGCCGAGAAATGTTCATTGACATTTGCCAACAACATATTACAAATCATAGACCGTCCTTGTCAATTTTAACAATTTTTTATATAAAAAACTTCGGATTCTCAGCTTTCCGAACATTAGCTTTTGGGTAGCAGGAAATAATTTCACAATTTAAAGTAGTAACTGCTTTGTTTGAATTTTGCTATACATAAGCACTACCTATATGGCAAGTTATGCATTCGTAGAAAAATGAACTCGAGATTTAGATCAGGGGGCCAAATTACCGCATCAGTTATCGTTTTATCGAGCAATACAATACGACTCATTTGTGTGAGTTTGGCATTACCGTTCACGTTGCGAGCAGACCAGTATACTAAAATTTGAAGTGGTTACTCGTTCATTTGTTCACTGATCGCACTCACTCACTTGTTCACTGACGCAGTAATTCAGCCCCAGTCTTATCATTTTAACTATTATTGGGAAGGTCTGAGTCTCACAATTCTATATGTCTGCCTGTCTATTGGGCTGGAGATCGATTTTGCTTAAAACTTGGTGCATAGTGGTTAATTTATTTTTTGTTAGAACCGAAAATAACCGTACCTGAATTTCATAAAATCGTATTTTTCTCAAAAACGGTGCAACAACTTTTCTTAAAAAAAATAATAATTTACTTTTTGTAAAGGCTGCTTTTGGATTAGAAACCATTTAAAAAAAAATTGTTACTAAAGATTCCTCCCCAAAGAACCTTTTTTAATTTTTTGTCAAAACAGTATTTTTGATTTCAATGATTTTTTTTTTCATTCACAAGCTTTTAAATAATACAAATAAGGTTTTTTACCAAAATTTTCAAAAGAATACATTTTAGAATTTTATAAAATATTATTTTTTTTTGAAAAGCAAATATTTTGAAAACTACATGGTTAATTTTTATTAAGGGTATTAAGGGTTCTTGACACTCTCTAGAATATTAAAAAAAATATTTTTTTGAAAAAATAACGGTACCTTACATATAAATTTTGAAAAATCGTTAAGGAAAATACTTTATTTCTCCCAGAACGGCTCCTACGATTTTTATAAAACTTTTTCTGTATGCTAAAATTAAAACGATCTTTTACCAAAGACTCTAAAATTCTGCACTTATAGTTGCTTTAAATACAACTTCTGATAGAACTTTTTTTTCAAATAAGTTTAAAAAATATTGCATTAAAAAATTTTCTAAAAAAATCTTCAAAAAAATTGTACCTTTTTTAAATCCCTCAGCATATATAAGTGTAAGTACGTGCATTTTAGTTTTGAATCGTTTCTCGCATATCTTTAATGATATCATTTATTCATTGGCTAACACCTTCTCCATAAAATATTTTAGTTCTCGTTCAGAAATCTTAACTCTGCCAAATTTCAGGGACATTGAACAAATTTGAAAAAAATGTGAGATAAAAATAAGAAATAAATGGTTTTATTGTTTAAAGTCTTTGACTAAAAAAATTTTTCTATTTGTTTTCTTTAAAACACTTTTACTTGATAAAAACAACCTACATATCGATATATTAGGGAGCATTTGGTTGTACGAGTATACAGGATGCATCATGCAATTTAGTCCTTGTGTGATAATTTAAATCTTAAGTTGTTTCCTTGGTGTACTTCATTCTAAGAATAAATGATAATAACTCGGAAAATGCCAATAGATTTCTATTTTATCAAAATCATATTTGCCATTCTAGTACTTACTCTTTTTAGAGTCATATAACATTTGACTTTTCTGGTAAAAGAGATATATTATGACGATATACTTTCTTTGGAACACAGCCAAAAGATCCTTCAGCGATTTAACTATCATTTTTTTTAAAGTTTAGTTTAAATATTTTCTGTCTTGAGATACATATGAATGAACAACAAACCCATCTATCATTGAAACTTTTTGTATATGGCTTTGTTTTTAATTTCTTTATGTCTATCTGGATGGCAGTTTTATTAAACAACAATTCCCAGTCTATATTTTTGATTTGAGAATGTTAAAAGCCGGATGCGGAAAACTTGTTATATATGTTCAACAAGAATTATATGCAACGCAACACAATCATCGTTATTGAATGGAAACTTCTTTAGTCCATATAGTTTTATTTTCAATTTTTTTTATTTGATATTATTTTTTTTTTTTTTTTAACTGGAACTTAAAAATGTTAGGAGTTTTTTTTTAAATTAGAAGAAGAGCAGTACTCTATAATGATCACTGTGGCAGGCAGGGAGCAGTTTTTGCTAAGTTGACCTAAATGTAAACAAATTATTTAAAATCGATGAAAGCATAAATACAATAACACTTTTTTGAAACCCAATATTCTAATTTTTTTCTGGTTTTTAAATTAAGTCGTTGGAGTTAATATGTAGTTTTTGAGGAATAAAGTCAAACTCAAAATATTTGAAAATAATTGTGATTTTCTTAATCACCTACAAATTTGGCATACTGAAGTTTTTAAATTCAAATACCAAAAACCAGATGTAAAAACCTTTTTAAGTTAATGATAAATTAAAAAAAACGAAAATTATTTTTCCCATTGATTGTTTATTTGTTATGTTTATGAAGCCAAAAATTGTCATTCATAATTGAACCTTTTCTTCGGTTTTTTTTGGGTGGGAAAAGTACCGAATTTTTGTAGAACTTGCGATGAACAAGGTTGAACCTTATATGTATCATGTTGAAGTAGTTTGAACGTAGGTTGAACATGGTTGGACATAGTTTAACCTAGAATGATCCATCTTGAACCTGAGATGAACCTCGTTAAACCTTGGTTGAATATGATTGGACCTTAGGTGAACCAGGTTGAACATGGGTTGAACCTAGAATGAACGAGTTTAACTTCCATTTTCACAGTGGAAGTTTGAACCACTTTGAACTCCACTTTGAAATTTAGTTCAACAAAACAATTCAACTCAGTGCAAGGTTTAAACAGGACCGTGAATCTGGATTGAAGCTATGATGGACCAAGTTGAACCTTAAATAGATCTTGTTGAACCAAAGTTCAACCCAGGTTCAACACAACCAGGTTGAACCTAGTTCAAATTGAAATAAAACAGGTTAGACCAAAAATGAACTTAGAACTTCACTTAGGAGATATGGGTTTGTATTCGAAGCACTCAAATATCGCCGCTATCTCCGTTCAATGGTATTCTTGGATTTTTTATTTATAGTCAATTTATTTTAGATCAATAAAATCTGTATCAACTGTATAGCCCTACCCCATAAAAAAATGAATATCAAATAATATCTACACAAATTTTAACCTGCATAATTTTTAAATTTTAACAATATTTTTCTTTTAACCGGAAGGCAAGTGTTACGGAATCTAAGTTTTCTCAAATTCACCTTCTAAGCCCATAATTTAGATGTTACACATCAAAAACCAATATTTTATTCTACGGATCTTAACCTTAACTATCATAAATGCGAAACAATCCCAAACCATAATAACTCCATAACTGTTATTTAAAAAAAAAATATTAATTTCACATTCAAAAGACAATCACAGCACTTTTTCCTGTTTTTGATACCTTAACTCACGATATTTCAAAAATGAAGACAAATCGATGCCGATGACACACAAGCAAAATAAGAATATTTCAGCTCACGTATTTGGTCTCGAACGTGAGCTAAGTTAAATAAAGGTTTTTCTTTTTCTAATTAAATCAAAGCGCACATCATGCACATAAACAGCGACACATAATCATAACGGATAGCGGCTATAATAAAGAACCTACTCGAAATAATAGGTATAAGGTTTGGTTGAAGAAGGCTGACTATGTGAAAAGATAGTGTATAGCATTGATCACGTCTTATCGTTAAGTAAGTTTTATTGCTTGTCAAATTGAGACAGTAATAGGATATATCGAATGGTGTATTTGATGAGTTTTGTAAACATCGTAAAAAAGGAGAATGTCCTATGCAAAAATATATAAATACAAAATTGGAAAAAAAAATAAAATATTTTTCTTTGTTTTCATAATGTCCGAGAGATAAAAAACAACGGGAGACAGACTCTATACCCAATAACCAGTATCTCAAGTGGACAAGATCCGCAAAAATATATATTTCAGCAGAGCAAAATCTACATCAGAAAAAGCTCCAGAATTAATGTAGTTGCAGCTTGTAGCAAAAGTTGGATTTTGTTTCAATTCTTCTTCACCATACATTTATTGCTACATTTACAGCTTCCCATAGTGACACTGTATGTTTTTTTTGTATCTTTCTACTTTGATATTGCTACACGCCACAACTAAAGCTACACGGCTACACCATTCTGTTAGTCCAGTCAATACGTCATTTTGCCTTGCGCCCAGAGGCACTGTCTGATTTTTTTTTATGGAACTGGAACGCTAAAGAGGCTAATTTATAAAGCTTACACCCAAATTAGCACCAACTATATCTGACAACTTTTCTCAATAAGCATATTCATATAAATGTGCTCAAAAAAAAGTGTAGATAAAAAATCTACTTGTTGTAGTAATAGTACAGTAGCCTTGTAGTTTCATAGGACTGAGACCTTGCGTCAAATCCGGTAGTTCTGATTTTTTGCTGAGTTATTTATGATGTTGGCCTAATGATAAATCCAATTTTTCGACCTCTAGCGTCGAACGCAACCTTGGCAAAAATCCAAAAAAACGCCATATTTTCGCGGTTTTTCGAGTAATTGGGAATTTTAACCAATACGCCTTGATTTCAGAGTAAAACGTTGTTCTACGATTTAAACCTTACTAAATTTACTTCAATTTGAGTTTAAAACCGTCTCCATAGACCTACCAGCCTCCAAGGGGCGGCTTTCTAAAATATAGCAATAATTAATTTAAAACAACAAGTAGTATATTAAAGTGTATAATAACAAATAAAAGGTCTTTGACATATGGTGCATAAAAACACCAGAGCGAGTGGATCGAGCCAAAAGAATAAAACCAAAGCATAGGATAGGGGGTGTATATCCCCTCGTTTAGGCGGGAGGGGCAATTTTAAGAAAAGTTGACTTCAAATAAAAAAAAAACTTTACAGAAAAAAGTAATATCTGGACAAAAATCTTTTAGCCTATCTCAAAGCCAGAAATCCATTATTGATTTTTTTTTAAATAAAGTTATTTTACTTAATAGTTAGTGAAAAATTTACTTTCAAACTCAAAATTTTGACAAAAACACGATTTTTTTGTTATTTTTTTTTGTTATTAAGTGTTATTTTAGGTTTTAAAATTTAATGCCCATATTAATTTTTATTCAAATACTGAAAACTTAATGCTGAAATGTCTTCTAGTTTTTGAGATAACTGAAATTAGTAAAATTAATCAGGTTAAAATAATTTTATTTAAAAAAAAGTCACGAATGGATTTCTAGATTTGAGTTAGGCTAAAAGATTTTTGTTCATATATCAGCATTGTTCTGTAAAGTTAAAAATACATATCTCACCATTTAACTTCGAAAGGCATGTTCCGAAAACTGTTTTTTAACGCCAAAAAACATTTTTGACTTACTTCCGTTTTTAATTAGGTTTTGGAACTCTTCTTTTGGAATTTTCCTGATTTTTAATCGATTATAGGTATTACTTTTATTACAGATGTGCTTATATTTATTATTTCATTAAACCTTACATTGAAAATTTCTTTACATTTACTTCAGTCAAAGAGCATGTTTTGGAACTCTCTTGTGTAAATTCCTAGATAGGAACTAATGTGTATCGGTTTATCCTTTCAAATGTTTTCCTTTTTTATGTTTTAAGAGTTTTACGTTTTCCTTGAAGTTTCTAGTTAAAAGTATTTAGTTTCTCGAAAATATCGACTAAATAATTCAAAAATGCCTTACCATGAACTGTTCACAAATTTTCATTTCCGGTTTCGTCACTTAAGGCCTGGTTCACACGGCAATGCACCTCAAATTTTTTGATGTATTAATCCAGACGGAAATATAAACTCAATCGGCAAACTTACAAACGTCGTGTGAAAGGTTCTCATTTATGTTGTGAAAAAACGTGCATTGCCGTGTGAAGAAAGGCTAAGAGAATCAAAAAATTCCAGAAATCAGTGTGAAGTATAAGTCCCTCACGGTTTTGTATTTTTCTTTATGTAATAGCTAAAAAACACGCTTCAAATGTGTCCGAAAGTGAGAACTTTTTTTCTCCTTCGAACTCTTCAATTTTAAAATCTTAAACGGTTGCAATGCATCAGGCTACAAACTTGCATCACAAAGTGGAATTGCAACGCTGTGGGGCGTGGGCCTTATGTTGCGAATGACTGGTCTTAACCCTTTAGAGAAATGTGTACTAAAAAGAAAGCTTTCGGACAAAAACTGCGGAAAATTATAAGAAATGGTTGAATTAGAATAATAATAGATTTAGCCATCTCTATCATATTAAAGCGCTTAGCCTCTACTTTTTTTGAGTTCTTGAGCCAACACATTTTTGCACATACAAAATATATCAGTTATTTAGTAAGAAATTTGGTTGTGTTTTTTTTTTGTATATATATTTTTGTTGAATTTTTTTCCAAAATGTTTTTATTAAATATTAAAAACACCAATTTCGATTGATAATTTCATTTAAGGTTAAAATTGCAAAAATTGGCTAAGATTTCGAGTAATACCAAACCTATTTGAAAGTGAACATTTGAAACCATTCTCGCAGAAACTCATGGGTGAATTTAGCAGGATTTTCGGTTTTTTAGCATTCTTATGGGCCAAACAAATATATTCAAGTATTCATGCAACGTTTTCAGCTTACAAATTGTGTAAAATGATAAGTTTACTCAAAGTTTGCATGAACGAATTTTGTATACATTTGATTAAATGCTAGGTAATTCAATCAGAGTAAGAGTCACAATGACGTTTGGATAATTTTAACCAGTTTGGGTTATATTACGCAACAAATCCTTGGATTAGTTTAACCAAACTGCTTAAATCATTTCTCAGACTAAATTTGTCAGTTCATTAACCAAAAGATAAACTTAACCAAATTGCAAACTTATCTATGGTTTTGCGAAGTTGCAGGAATACCTTTAATAAAAACCCTTTCACGCAATTGTTCCTTCATGCCCCTCATTTTCCGGTCTATTCAGTAGCCTATAGTTTTTATACAACTTCGATACTACTGTTCTTAAGTAAATTAAGTTCGTTTGTTAAATTGTCGTAACAGAAATTTAAAAGGATAAAGGCAACTAACCAAGTTCCAAATAAACAATTATAAGGTCTTGTTTTTATATGAAATGTTTTTATGAATTAAAATATTCCTGCATATGAACAATGTAGGAACTTAAAAAAAAAATCTTTTCAACAATGCAATAACAACAAAAACTTGAAAAAAAACGCAGATGCATCCATTAATTCATATTTTCCAATGAAATCCATTGCAGATTATATAAAAACGAAAATATCAAGAGGTGTTCTAGAAAAAACATCTGTTTCTATACTCGTAGTTATAGAGAATATGCAAGAGTTCGAATTGTTCATATCCCCCGAATATAAAAATAGGGTAAGGATTATACAAAGTAGGAATATTGATAAGAGGTCAGGATGAACTAGTGTCTACGTATAGCAACGTAAAGGTGAACAGTGAACTAAATATACATTAAACGAGGACATTGCAACGCTTCGGAGTGCTATCGTGATATCAGATTGCACTTTGAAGATAAAACGTATATCTGCATAAACTGTGTTTATTAAAGAAATTCACACGAATTTATATATAGGTTAGGTATGTACATACAATGTACATTGTAAGTATCTTTCTGAATTTATCACCGTTGATAATGGATATATCTATTTACTTGATTAAGATACAATGTTTAGTTAGTGTGTGTGATGCGTTCAAGCTACAATGGTCGATATCAACATTTACAAAATTTTCGTTTTAATTAAATGTTTCAAACTAAATGACAGAGTTCGATTGATTTATTGTTTCGTCATGTTTCTAATTTTGTTTCTTTGAATTGAGCTTTATTTTTGCGATTAAATGCTTATCTTTACCCAAAACAATTATATTGAAGAAAAGATAAAATGTGTATAGAGGAAAAGAAGGGATATCCGAACTTAAGTTTATGTCATTAATTTAAAAATTAAAGATTATTAATTTCAGTACTTCTATTTTTATAAATTAAACAAATAAAATTTTTTCCCCGTGGGTAAGTGAACAACCCTCATAGAAGTGTAAGATTCTTACTACACTAGAACCACCTCCACTTCCCGATTGCAACTAAGTTGAAACTTATCTAGAAATGTTTTTTACGGAGTTAAGTTATGTGTTGCAGGTTACTTTCCGGTAAAAGTTCCATCTTATTCCGCGATTTTAAAGCGGTTTTCTGCTCACCGCACCAAGTCGGAAGGTTTTGTTCTTCGCAGACGTCGTACTAAATTCGACTCGTCAAGAATGTCAATAATCGTTGAATTGGCGTGTTCTAATTCGCGTGAAACTTTTAACTTCATCCCGAACCATAGAAATCCCAAGATCCCTATGAAGATCTTCGTTTCTTATATACCACTGACCTAAGCAATTTATTTTCAAATGTTTGTAAATTATTTAAGTTTGTATCGCAGGTACAACCCCAGAGTTTTATACCATAAGTCGAAACAGATTAAAGTACATATCTGCTTAAAATCAACTTGTTTTCAATACTAAGCTTTGAATATTTACCGAGTAGCCATTTCATATCTCTTAATTTACTTTTTAGTTTTTCGCATTTCTTTTTTACGTGTGGCTTCCATTTTAATTTCACGTCTAGACTTATTCCCAGATACTTTGCCTCATTTGCAAATGGAACACTAGCGATATTAAGAAAGGCGGGTAGTCTATTTATTTTTTTCCATTTTGTAATTTAATTGTAGCTTCGCTAATCGTTTTGCCTACTGCTAATATTGCAGTATCATCAGCAAACGTCGCTACAATAGTGTCTTTTGTTTGAGGTATATCGCGTGTAAATAAAAGGTACAGAACTGGACCTAATACACTTCCTTGTGGGATCCCAGCTCTTATTTCTTTGAAATTTGAATACTTTTTCTGTGTATGAAACAAAAAAGTCTGTTTTCTAAATATCCGTATACAATGTTTTAAGGTCCTTCAGGTAGAACTTGTCTTAATTTTAATTTGATGCCTTCGTGCCTTTTCAAACGCTTGCGACACGTCCAAAAAGACTGTCGAACAGATTTTCTTCTCTTCAATAGCTCTTTTAATTACGTCAGTAATTCTATGCACTTGATCAATTGCCGAATGCTTGCTTTTAAATCCGAACTGATATTCAGGTATTAATTGTTTCCCTCCTATTATCGGCTGCAGGCGCATCAGGAGTAGTATTCTTTCAAAAACTTTTGATATTATAGGTAGAAGCGAATCAGTCCTTAAGACACCTTTTCGTGAGATGGTTTGCCAGGTTTCAAAACCATTATGACTTCCGCAACTTTCCATTGGCTCGGAACATATTCTTACCTCAAAGCGGTATTGATTATGTAAAGGAGGTAAGTAAATAAAGTTAAATGGCAACGAGTAAAAACGTTTGCGTTTTAATCAATAATAAATCGTAACAATCGTTCTTGCAACAGTACTTTCCAGACTTTAAAAATTACCTCACTTGGAAAATGATTTTTAAGTCCAGCTATCGTTAATCAATCATTAATTACCTGATATTTTAAAAACATTAATTAATTTTCTTCAACAAGTTGGCTTATTTATAAAAAGCATCTATTTTGCATACTTTTCCATTTGATGACAGTCTCTTCAAATTCTTAGCAAAACTATTTGTATAACTTCAATGGTTAAGCGATTAAATCATTTGAATCGAATGGTTTATAAAATAATTGAAAATCAAAATGCACATTGATCACGATTGAAGCCATAAACGGCAGACAATTCCAAGTCTAATGATGTAATTTAAATATTACATTTTATCGCTTTGGCGAATGCATGAGGTAATTGAGAATATTTACTGGCATTATTTCGCTATAGAAAAGCCGTTGTCACTGCTGTTTGGTGACCTCATTATCAGCATTAATTCAACACCATTGAATCACCACTAACTAGTTGTTTTATCTTTAGCTTTATTCATTTTATAAAAGCGGGAATATCTTAGAATCATATTCTTTAGAGTTCCTCGAAACACAGCATGTGGGATCTTATGTATCTAGCACATTTTTTGAAAATTCTTTAAAAAACCTTGGTTTAATATCAGGTAAAAAAATATTTGATGCGAAAAACAAGCTATGCACTTATACCAAGCATAATCCCTGTTGAACTTTCTAAAAAATTAATGACTCAATCAAAAATGACACTTAGACATTTTGCATTTTTTTTTATCGTTGAAATTTATTTATTTTTTTCTACATCGATGGTGTTAAAGTGTTTAAAATTATAATTTTGTTCTTAGAAATAATACTCTCGTTGACCACTTAACCTAGTAATTAAAAAAGTCACCATCAGTCATCACAGTTAGCTGCGGTTGTGTTGGCTAATATTTTACAAGCTAATACACAAACCTCAAGAATGCTTACCACATTTAGCTTGTTTTATGCATTTTGCCGCTCCAAAATTCATAATGCACTTTATTTACATACAAACAAGACTTAAATTTCAAACAATTTCTTAAAGGCATGCTGCGAAATCGAATTAAAAGGGTGCGCCAGAAATTGTTGATGAATAATACTCTCGTGAACTCTTTTGGAACGAAGAGAAAACAAAATTGGTTTAGAGATTCTTACAAAGATTTTTCTTGTGGAGATTTGTTCAGGATCTTATTTTAAAATGATTTTTAATTTTGAAATAAAGGCCACGTAAAATGAGTACAAAGAGTATCTCTGTCATTAATTGTGATATGGCAAGGAATTAAAGTCCTATTAAATCGATTTTAAAATTAGGTCATGAATGTGTCGCGTTTGGCAATCAGCAATCTTACCCAAAACGATCGCCGGAAAAGAAGTCGTGTGTAACTTGACCGACTTGTGAATTATGGTTATCAACAAAACAATTCAACTTGTAATAACAAGAAAACTATTAAAATGATAAAAATGGAAAGAATTAATATTGTAGTAGAAAAACCATGCAAGAAATCAAATTTTGAAATCGATGAGAAAATAAGATAGTCTAATGATTATATCTTGGATTTGACTTAATAAGCCGCCTCTAGCTTCATTGTTTTAACTTCTAATTCATTCATTTGAATATTTTTTAAGGTGCTAGTGATGTTTACCCAAAATCCCATAGTCCCCAAATGAAAATTCCTAATGACAAAGCCTAAGACAAATTAATGAATCAAGTGGACTGTCATGCCGAAGGTCTGGGTTGGATTCTCAGCCGCTGCCACCTAAAAACGGAATTTTTTTCCAAGGCACTGCCTCTTGCGAGGAACTGACAAATCCTCCAAGAGTATACTTGTCATGAAACGTGCTTCTTATTTAGCTGTTCGAACTCGGCAAAAAGTTGTAAGTCCCCCCATTCCTGCTGTTGGGCCACCAAGTGTTTTTTATTTACGTAATGAATCAAGCAGTAGAATAGTCTGGATTTTTTGGGATTTTGGCAAAAAATATTTGTTGGGGATTTTCCATGGTGATTTTTTGTAGTTAGATTTAATTTTTTTTGGGAATTTTGTCTGATTTAGATATTGTTATAAAAACTTAAATCGTAAAAATCAGTTCAGCAAAAATAGCAACAGTATTAAAGAGCTTACACATAATATGAGATCATATTTCTTCGTTTTTTAATCATTTCTTACAAAAAATCGATATTAATTAAGAAAAAAATAAATCGACACAATTCTCGCCATGTCTTAATTTTGGAGAAATTGAATAATTTTTAAACGAAAACGAGGCTGTAGGGCACATAACCATTTATTTTATTTCATTCAGGTTTGAAACCTATTTATTTAACGAAGAGAGTGAACTTAAAGCCTTGAGAGTAAAATTGGATGTTAATTCAATTCTATCACACAACCAGTTTTCCTTCCCCAAGTTTGTTCTCATAGTCTATAGACCGGGCACCGAGAGCCCATAGCAGATTTTGGGTTTGAGTTATGGCTTCGATAAAAGCTATTAAAAAAATCGAAGTTTTGCAGTCCACAATTGGGGCCTTTGTGATAAAACAGTGCATCAAAAAAATAAAAATAAGAATGTAACTTCGAAGGTAATTGGTTTTCACCCCTTCCATTTGAGTGCATAGTTCACCCTGCTGCACCTTTTAAAAAATTCAAAATTCAAAGTGAAACTTGGCTTTTTTTAAACAGTCGAGCATGGCAAACTATACACTCAAATGGTCTCGGATTCCGTGATATGTGATTCGTGAATCTTATCTAGGGAGGGTGAAAACCAATTTTAGGTAACAAGATTACCTTCGAAGTTGCATTCATATTTTTTTTTGATGGGCTGTTTAATCACAAAGGCCCCACTTGTGGACTGCAAAACTTCGATTTTTTGAATAGCTTTAAGTGAAGCTTTTGAAGCCTATTCTTCCTCTGTTTTTGCTATCATTCACACCCAAAATCAGCTGTTGGCTCTTAGATTTCGCCATTAAACGACCTATCCTCATAATGGTAACCAATGGGAGATATACATACATACATAGAGTTTTTTAGTATACAGTAGTGTCTTAAAGATCAGTGGTAGAGCGCCATAGGGTTGTCACTGTCAAAGTTCAATTTCTTGCTTTTTTTAATTTTAACCCAACTGAAATGGTTAATCTTAATGATATAATAAAATACCAATTTTATTTAAAAGTTTAAAACACTTTACTTGATGTTTTTTAAAATTCGAAATATCAGTAAGGTAAATCAGGGTAAATAAGCACAAAAATCTAGAATCTATCTTCTTAAACTGATTAAGATTTATTTCTTTTATGATCGATAGATGTTTTAACTATAGGAATGTTATATGCTAAAAAAGATTAAAAATCCACAATTCGAGATGAACATTCAAAAGTCCAGAATTACAGAACAGAGGTTTGCAGAAATAATTTACCGTAAATCAGGGTATTGGTCTATGAATACATATTTTACATTTTTGAAAACATAATTTAGAAAAATGTTACTCGTATTTCTCAATTATTTAATTAAAGTCTTTCTT
Organism: Dasysyrphus albostriatus; assembly: GCA_946251815.1. Classification (NCBI taxonomy): domain Eukaryota; kingdom Metazoa; phylum Arthropoda; class Insecta; order Diptera; family Syrphidae; genus Dasysyrphus; species Dasysyrphus albostriatus. The sequence goes on from OX276336.1 coordinate 95,451,057, forward strand.
ATTGCATAAGTGAATTTTTGAAATTATAAATTTTTGTCGTTAAGTTTAAATGATTTTTGTTTGTATATTTATTTCATCTGTTGTTAATATTTTCATCGAAATTAAAACTAAAAATTAATGATAAAAAAATTAAATTTTAAATTCAATCAAATCCATCAATTTATTACATCAAACAGTTTACATAAAAAAAAAAAAACAAAATACTTGTGGATAGGTGACCTTTTATATAAAATAAGTAAGGTGCTATCATTGAAAACTTTAATGATTGATTTTGAGACATTTAGAAAGCAAAATAATTTATTATTTTGATGAATGAATAAAGCTCAAGACTTAATTAATATTTCTAGTCAAAACATTTTTCAAATAGGCCCAACTTTCCCCATAAAATGAGTTTTAAGATTTTAATGATCATTGGTAAGGTAGTTCAATCATTGAAATAAGAAAAGCCTTATTATGTGAAAAGTAGTGCCTATTTGATTTTTATTTGACTAGAAATATTAACTAAATCCTTATCTTTATTTGTCCATCAAAATAATAAATGATTTTGCTTTCTAAATTTCTCAAAATCAATCATTAAAATCTTCAATGATAAGTTTCAATGATAGCTATAACTGGCGCCTTAGTAAATAAATTTATACTTTTCTTTTTAGAGCCTGTTACTAAAAATTGTTTTTATTATTAATTTTTGTATTCTTCTCAGCAAACCCCTTCATTTGATACCATGTCATGGCAGTGCAACAAAAAAAAAATAACTAGTACGCCATCTTGGGCCGACCACCATATTGGATTAAAAATGAAGTATCTTATAGTTTGCCATGCATTATTAACGAAACTTTAAATTTCATCTTAATCGGTTGAGGATAACTGCTTTAAAATTCAGTTCCAAAATGTGACGCAAACTTACATTAATATCCGATATTTCCCAAAATCGTTTTCAACTGCAGCTTTTCTTTTTTTTGTTAGCTTATTTTAGTTTTTGTATCATCCCTTTAAAAGACCTTATTCAAAAATGTATTTAAAATAATAAAAGCAGATCGAATTAAGTCAAGCGTCTTAATATATAATTCAAAACTTTTGGTAAAACATTTTATGAAAAAAGATCTTTTAAAGAGATGATTAAAGCCTGGTTTACAGTTCCCATGCGAAAAAATATAAATTTTCAAAATAATTTTCCACCTATTTTCTGCACCAAATTGAATGCTATTCAATGCAAAAAATGTTTGCCTTGGCCTAAACCATCCATTCAGTCATTAATTTACCTTAAATTAATAAACTATAGGCCTAAAATTAAAAAATAATTAGTTTTGGATGCAAAAACTATTTGCATGCAAATAATGCCTTGAGGTGAATATATTTTTTTTAAGTGCAAACCAACCATCAAAACAAAATATTTTATTCACCACACTTTTTTTCGCATGCAAAACAATTGCCGGTCCATTGTTTTGCATGACATTTTATGACAGCAATGTTTTTTTGCATGACACCTGAATATTGATTAGTCAATAAATTTGTCAAATAAGCAGACAACCCCTGAACGTAGGGTACAAAAAGAAATATCCATTTCATTGACTTAATTGCATGCATTTTTAATGAGCACACAATCCCAAGGAACCAAAATTGTAGGGATTTCAATTGAATTACTGAAGTTAGTTCTTAAATGTTTGAAGCAACGTTTATATTTCAAAAACTAAATTGCGTTTTCCTTACACAAACATGATCTTTGCGTTCGGAATCCGATAGATTATCATAAATTTCTGGGACACCTTGTAAAATGTAAAAAAAAAAAAAAAAAATAAATCCAACTATCTACATATACGCATTCCAAGAAATATTATCAACCGAAACAGGTCCCCAATCGATAGCCGTATATGCAATTATTTTGCTACCATATTCCATTGAAATCACCATTCAGTTGTGCAATTTAACACATTTTCCAATTTATTGTTCTGCCATTCATAAAAAATAATGTCAGCAATCTGAACTCTGCTAGTTTGCTCGTATTCAGTGCGATAAAACACAATAAGAGTGTTCGCTTTTTTCCATTGACCATTGTCTTTCCTCTCTCTCTCTAAGTTGAGGCTCTGATGTAATTAGATACAAACAAACCAGCACATCCATGCAGCTCGTGTCAAATGCAGTTAATTTAACATTTTGGCTGGTTACGGAATCTAGAACACTTAAATGTCAAAGGCAAATATTATGTAGGTAGATAGGAACAATCTGCATCATTGGATTTGGGTCGCTCTTATTTTTTTTCTTTGAAAATTTTGGGGTCATCCTTTCTTTCTGAGTTTTATTGGGAGTTGGTGTGTGGTTGGATACCTTCGGCACATCAATAAAATGGAACGGTACACTTAGACTCTAGTAGTTATGACCTATTTTTTTTTTTGGCAGTACATTTTTTTTAGGTTTGTGTGGGTGTTTCCAATCTCGCCCTTAAAATATTTTTTCTGCCCTAGGTTTTCTGGTTCATTCAAATTTCCTTATTTTTTTAAATTGTTTTTAAGTACACAGAAGTGAAATAGGCTAATTAAATGCTTGCAACTGGTGACATTTTCACTAGTTCGTTGGTTTCCAGTATACTTTCTCCCCTACTTTATAGGTGAGGAATAATTATTTTATGTATTTGTGGTCAAAAACTAGAAAAAAAATTTAATATTCAATTCTATGTTATGTTAATAAAATATAAAAATATTTTTTTTCTAAGGAGACATTTATTGAAAAAAAAAAATCACCATCTTACCCGCTTCTACCCTATCTACGAGTATATCTTATCACAATTCAAATTAATTTCCTCACACATTAAAAAACATTTTATTTTCGGGCACAAGTAGGTACACATTGTGCGGTAAAAAAATTCCAGTAGGTTAATATAAAAAGGTGTTTCAAGCGACCTTAATCAAATGATATGTGGTGTGAGTTCAGTCGGTCCTATTGAGAGAGAGGTATGGTTTTGGGGGTGAATAATATTGTCGGTGTGTTTGAAGGTCGGCTAGTGCCTGTTTTTTGTTGAATTTAGCTTACTTTGCATTTACTTGCGAATGCAAATGGAAAATGCATCGAAAAAGTCAGTAGGTTGTTGTATTGTATATAGGCTTGATGGCTAGATGGGCAATTGTTTAATTAGTGAGATGAGAGTTTCGTTGCTGTTTTTAAGTACAAAAGGTGGACATGAGTTTTCATTAAAATTCATAAAATCATCTGGACGTTATTTATGCATATTTGCATAATGAATGGATTTAAATTGACTTAACACTTTAAGCTGATTATGTTGTGGATGACATAATGAACTGATTTGCATTTATAACATCAACCGTCTGTTGGATTTCCATTGAAACATAAAAGGTTAACCTAATGGAAATCCTGGTTTATAGACCGCCATATTGGATGGAAGAAGCAAAATTGTTTTTGTTAGTTTAATTTTCAACTACTGAATGAAAACAGAAAACATTCTAGGCGTAGGTTGTAAGTGCTTTGAGTTGATGACTCAGAGCTACATAGGTACCCATAGGATATAGGTAAACTTATCTATAAAGATAAGTCATCAAGCTGTTTTTGAGTGCAGGATTAATTTTGACTTCGAGTGTTGATTCGAAATGGTATAAATGCAAAGTTATCGATAAGTTGTCGAAGAACCTTGCATTTTGTATTCAACATGCATTCTGCTCTGACAACTTGAATGAGAATAATTGTTTAGTTGGTTTCTTCTTACTGACTCTATGTGGTTATTATTTGTTTAAGCATGCCTTACAGTTCCAATGAAATTTTAAATGCATTGTTTTTCAATTAGTCAGCATTAGCTGTCCCCAGTGTTTCCATCTTTCATATTTTTCTAGCGTGATAGATTTCTATTATGATGGTTTTCTAACATGATAGCTTTCTAGCATAATAGTTTTCTGTCATGAGAGTTCTTATCAGAAATTTTTTATGTTGATAAGTTTTTTGCATGATAGTTCTCTATCATGATAGTTTTCTATCATGATAGATTTTTATAGAAAGTTTTCTTTCATGAAATTTTTTTATTATGATAGTCTTCCATCATGCTAATTTTCTAGCATGTTTGTTTTCTCGCGCAATATGCTTCTATCATGATATTCAGTATGATAGTGTTCTATCATGATAGCTTTCTAGCATGACAGTTTTCTAGCATGATAATTTTCTTACACCATTTTTTCCTCTCATGATAGTTTTCTAGCATGATAGTATTATATCATAATAGTTTTCCATCATGTTTGTTTCCTATCATGAAGGTTTTCTAGCATAATAGTTTTCTTGCATCGTAGGTTTCTAGCATAATAGTTTTCTAGCATAACAGTTTTCTAGCATTTTAGGTTTCTAGCATGATAGTTTTCTAACATGATCGGTTTCTATCAGGGCAACACACGTTACATTTGTGACGTCTGTTAAGTTGGCAGAGCAAATTTCACTCACGCAAATGGGACCTTGATGGGAATTTGTAGTTTTGTTTTTTGCATTTCTGTTCAGGATTTTGCAATTCGCTAAATATGGGTGTAATCGAACGACCTGTTAACTTTACAGTGAAGTTAGCAGATCCACAGTGTATCTGAGGAACCAACATTTTCACCTAGCTTGTTCCTCTTATGCAAAAAACTGCTAATTTTGTGCTTTACTGCTAGTTCCTAGCTTGCTTGGTTCTTGACATACTTGATGTGACCTGCTAACTTCACTGTTAACTTGCTGGCCACTCGATTGCACCCTTATTTGGCAAACTGCAAAATTGGGAAAACAAATGCAAACAAAATGCGAAAACAAATGAAAATTCCTTGCAACGGCCCATTTGCGTGGGTGAAAGTTGCCCTGCTAACTTCACAGACGTTCATTTGAGAGAGTCTAACATGCTATCAATAAAATTTCATACTCACTAAGGATGAATATATTAAATATTTACTTTTTCATACACTGGCCTATTCCCATTTGCTTAGTAGGTAAAAACTAGAAATCTTATATAACTGAAAATAATTTATACGAAATTAATAAAAATATTGATAGTTACTTACGTTACTCAATCTTATTTCTTTAGAAAATTGGAGCCAAAAAAGTTCAGTGAATTAGTAATAACGCTTAAATCAACTAACCACTGCCGCAGCTACAGAAAGTTGCAGATAAAGTAAAGTTAAAGTTATGCTTTCAATTCTCTTTTTCAAAATTAGTAACATTTTTTCTTATAATTTGTTTGTATTCATCACATCAGTAAGGTACAAACATAGCCCAATAAAAACAAGTCTTATCATTACCTCCAAACTTTACAACAAATTTTAAACTAAAACATTTAAAAACAAAACTATTAAATTTTAAGTTCATTTCCATGCCTGGGAAAGCTTTTCGTAAAGTCCTTCAAATGGCTGAGCATTCATTTTGCATTCAGAGCATTTACTCGCAAAAATAAAGTATCACAAAAAAGTTGTAGAAACTTCTTCCTGTGAACAAATGCCAAAGTGTAAATCTAACCAAATACCTAATCATCCCTAAAGACATGGAACTAAAAACGACCAGAATTTCCTCGTTTGGGGATAAAATAAACAGACACAGTAGGTGACATAGGAAAGACTACGTAGAAATGGGTCAAGTATTTTCCATACGCCATACCTACTCAAAGAACTAGTTGATGCATTGCAACTTTGCAACGACAAACAACACCCTCTTTTATGTATAAGCTCATTGAATAGTATCAAGTGACAGAATATTCCGGTTGAATTGTTTTGCAGGGATTAAACTTTTTTCTCTTTCTATTTTATTCCCCAGGCCTTCCCACGGAACGTTATCGAAGTGAATTCGGATTCAATGAAACTCACAAGAAATTCCTTTACACTACACATTCCTTTCTTTCACTTAAATGCAACTAATAGCCGCAACACCACAACACACAGCACCAACATTTTTCAAAAACAATGTCCGAAGCAAAAGAACCTTCCCCAGAGTCCAATCATTCACTAGAAATCGAACAAATAAAGCAACCGCCAATACCAGCACCTCGTGAATCTATTCCAATAAAATCACCAACAACCTTAGTAGCAACAACGCCATTTCTGGATGTAGATGATTCAAAAATCTGTGATAAAGAAATTAACGAAGCAAGTAGTCCATCTAGTGCGAAATCAATTCTTACAAACGGAACAGGACCACCTGCGAAGACAATCCTTAAAAAATCGGTCTCCTTCGACCCTGATGATGAGACTGTTAAGAAATTCACCTCGGGTGAAGTGATAATTGATCAGAAGAATCCTTTTAAGAAGACTAACGGTCTAGGAAGGCAGAAGAAAACTCCTCCACCGGTGCCAATTAAACGCTCCACTCTAAGCACAGCCAAACCAGCAGCGAAAACAACGCCCGTGGCCAAAGAAGATTCAGAATTTGTGACAACTGAAGAAGTTCTAAAGCAATCAAAATATGTCAAAACGTACATCAAGAATCCCGACAAGTACTTTGAGTACGATCCAACTGTGTTAGCGCGGATAAAGTTCGAGGAGTTGAAAGAGCTAAGCGGCATAAAACCCCCCAAAAAGGTCAAACTTTCGCAACAAACTCAAGAACGTTTGAAAGATTTAAAAAAGAAATGCACACCGCCTGCGAAGGCTTCAAAAATTCCAAACTTCAAAAAGGTCTCAAAGCCAAATTACCCTGATCTGTCGGATATTAGAGTTAAAACTGGGACCGATCTTGAAGACTCTCTTTTTAATCCCGAAGAAGTTACAAAGAATGCCAAAAAATTTGACGAACGTGTCAAAAAACTGCAAATAAGTTCCGACGACGATTTGGAAGACATCGAAGAACCATTGACAAAAAGTGATTCCAGTGAAGAGGTTAAACTCACCAATTTAATTGGTGCGAGCAGTGAAGATCAGGTCGATAAGGCTCCGCCGACAGTAGCGGCGAATGGTGAAGTGAAATCTTTTACAAATACGGTTAACTCTCTAGAATTCAAAGAGTTTCTCAAAAAGAAAGGACTGTCACTGACACCGAAGCGTGCAGCAGCAAAGGCGAACGGTACAAAAACGAACGGAGTGATTCCAACGGAAGCTACACGAGTGGAAATTGTAATTGAGAAACAACTTTCAGTGGAACAAATTTATTCAGATCCAGATACCATCATGGAAACACCAAAGAAAACGAAAAAACCTTCGGTTTTCCAGCGCCTTCTGCCGAACGGGATTTTTTCATCAAAAAGGAAGACGACACCAAAAGAACAAGTTCCTATACCGCAGAGTGTCTACGGAAACATACCTTCAAGTGAAAATGGCAGTGTCGTGAAGCCTTCTCCGGCCATCAAAAGGGTTGTTCTGGAACGTCAAAGTTTCCACGGAAGCTCTGGAAATGGCCTACTGAGCAATGCTTCAGATCTCAAAAAGCAAATGGAACGATCGCGGAAGAGCTATGCAGCTGGAGATGATCGCTCTACCACGATCTCAAGTGCCTTAATAAATACCGATGAATTCCCCCATCAAGATGAGAATAATATCAGCAAAGTGAAGAAAGATGAACGCTCCCGGTCGGCTAGCGAAGGAACACTTACAAAAGCCAACAGAAGCCGATCTTCATCGAAAGAGAGACTTCACACATCTCAGTCTAGAGACGGATTGGTGAGATCACGTGTCCAAAGAGCACAGATCCCAATTAGCTCTTTGAGGCCAATGCCAATAAAGACTCTGGAGAGGAATGCCATCGACAAACATCAGCAGCAGCAGATGCAGCAGCAGCAGCCCCAGCAAGTGCAGCTAAGACGTTCGGTGGCTGAACGGCAATCTCTGGTTCCAAAACGATCAGCACCTCAAGCCAGTGACAAGCGAGTTATTTTTGGGCGATCTTCGTCGATGGATCGTCATGAAATATCGAAGAGAAGTGGTTCGCGGCTCAGTAACTCGCTGCCAAAATCAAAAAGTGCCTCATCGACTCCAAAAGGTATCCTTACTCCGAAGAATTCCAAGGAAAATTTACTCGATGGAGGTCCAAAGTCAACATCTACTCCAATAAGAGAAGAAGCAGAGCTAAAAAAACCATCGCCACAAGTAGCAAAACCATCTGTATCGCCGATAGAAGTCACACCACTACCACAATCGTCAGCGCCAATGCAAGTGGGTCAGCAGGAATGGGTCAAACTCAGCGAAATTAAAGAACGCACTGATCGGGAACTTTATAACAAAGTTATCCAGCAGACTCAGGGCGGAGTGCAGAAAGTATCCATGAGCGGACAGCCTTACAATCCAGAGAACATATACGAACGTCTACCAGCTTATCAAATCCAGGTGGGAAATTCAATGTCACCGCCTTACCAGCCGATCTATGCGCAGCTTGTTCCCGAAGGAAATTTACAGAATTTTCTGCGAGGATCACAGCAAAGGAACACATTTTCTGGCGCCTACCGAAATCGCAATGCGAAGATAATCGACGGAAATCCTGTTATTATTCCGGAAAATCAACAAATTCAATATATCAGACCAGTTGAGGTGTCTGCTAATCAGGTGCCACGATGCCAGAGTGTACTCGATGAAATGATGGCTCCAAATCAGCGGGATAAGGGTTATAGAAGTGATTCAGAGACTCCGGTAGTAATGCGGAGGAAAGATCAAAGTGGGCAGCGTAGTGGAACCCTTACCCGTGAAGAGATTCTACAGAAGGTCAAAGAGTTCTGTCGCAAGTCACTTAATAAAACTCCAACTAAACTGGGAAGCTCCTCAAGCCAAACAAGCAGTCACAAGGAGATGAACGGAAAGGTACCAAATGATATCTCTCCGGTTTCCTATGTGTCAGTGGAGACCCACAATCGCCCATCTTCTAGGCTAGCTGCTCCACAAGTTCCCCAAAGGATGCAGAGCCTCCCACCCACTGCAGCAGCAGTCCCGACGGTGATGCAGCCCCAAGCCAGCACCCCAACAACATCACCGATATACGCCCATGTGATAAAAAGAAACAGTATTCAATCAAACGTCTCAGACCAATTTGACAGTCCTCAAAGGAGAGCTTCCTCCTCGGCAGACTATTACCACCACCAGCCCAGGCGGCTTTTTGCTCAATCTAGTGAAACGGACTCTGGCGTATTTGGACGCCCGGACACAGCATCACCAGCGAGATTTGTTGTTATGGACAGCGATAAAGTAACTCCTGCTCATCTAATGAAGTACGGGCAATATGGGCAAGTCCAAATGCCTAGTCCCTACGGGTTCATACACGTAAAGCCCCAACAGCAAGGACGACCTCGCATGGATGGACGAGCGACGCCTTTGATTCTTGAACGTGGCAATCAGGTCGGTTCGCAGATTTATTGGAGTCCCACAAGAGCACTTCAGAATAGCCCACGATTGCCTGTTCAATTAAGTCCTCGGTATGCCCCTCAAGCTCAACAACACCTAAGCAGACAACAGGGATTGGGAGCATTTGTGGCCCAACCCCAACAACAACAACAGCCCAATGGAAATGTGGTGTATGTCAAGGTGCAAGATCAAATCTATCGACCTATTAACATGCATCCAGGGTCAGCTGGAACCATGCCACCACTGCAGCAACGCGTGCATAAAATGCCACCAGCAGCGACAATAATACAGCCCATAGCGCAACACCAACCACCACCTGCAACTATCTTCCCTCAGATGTACGAGAGTGAAAGTGGTTCAGAGGCAGGAGAGGTGCAGCGAATCATGGAGAGACATCGAATACGTAAGTAGTTTTGAAACTTTGATAACAAAATCGTACAAAAATATGAATTTTAAGAAGCTAAGTATAGAATACACTATGTTAACAACAACCAACAACCTACAACTGCAATTTTTATTTATTAGAATTTAATTTACTTAAAATACATTTTTGGAAGCTAAGTTAAATTATAACAGTTAAAAATAAAGCATTCAAATATTTAATTTCCTTAAAATAGTCGCAATTTTGAGAAGCTCTGGGAAATTATAACAACTCGGTCTTGAATATTTTCACTGCAAACTAATTTCAATTTGGGAACTTTAAGTTCATTATAACAGTTGGGAATGGGTTCTGGCCTTTGATACATGTATTACAGTTATGAATTATTCTAGGCACAAACCAAAGACATTTGTAAGTGCTTTCAGTTTTTGTTTGTAAAAAAAGCTTTTGCTGCATTGACACTAACCTTTGTATATAAAAATCAAAAATTTTTATATACAAAGACACTAATCAGAAAGTGACATTTTTTTATGACATTTTGTATAGATTTTTTTTTTTGTCACTATCACGATACCTATGTAAATGCGACATTAGTTTTCGAGTTTATAAGTCCAACGAATAGTTTTTCATTTATGTTATTTAAAAATTATCTGTCACTGTTTTGTGTTACAAACAGACTTATAATTTTTCTTGGTGTATGTATTTTGTCCGTTTTTCTTCGTTCACTGACCAAATTTTATCTAGAGTTATGTCTTATGTGAATATTCTACCCATACACAGTAAAAATATTTTAATTTAGTTACTTAAAGGGTTAAACGATAGAAAAATAACAAATTTGTAGTTATTCAGCAATAAAAGTGAGTGAGATGATGCACTTTCGATATCGCGTACATTGAAGGGCGTAGGCAGGATTTCGTTAAGAGGGGGGAGGAAAAACTCATTCAGGATTTCTCATTCAAAAACTAGTTTTAATGCAAATATATTGTTTTAAAATGCTTTTAGAAAAAGAAATGTTTAAAATATATTGCGATGGGAGGGGGGGGGGGGGAGCGGAGCATTATAATAATGATTGGCATATAAATAAGCTTATGAAAAGAAGGAAATTTTTAAGTCAAAATCATTTTTCCATTTTCTTGCATTATAGGCGCATTTTTTCTAACCCTGTCACTACTCAAGGATGGATCCAGACATTTCTCTATTTTTCTCTTTTGCTTCGCAAAACGAAGCTACTTTCGTTATTTCAAACTTTCTTTGATGACGTCTCTTTAAAAATTTTACTGCCAAAAGTTGCAACCCAAGTTAGTGGAAAAACGAAAAATAAGAGTCTCGGGAAATCAAATCGAAATGTGGTTGTATTGAGATCAAAATACGTACCGCTACCACAAATCGCTTATATTTACTGGAGGACTAAAAGTGTTTACTAATGCTAGCAACTTAAAGATGATCGTAACTTAGTTGTCTAGTCGTTTCTAAGCCTTGACTTGAAGATGTTAGCAAACCATATGTCATGTGTGATATTGGCACAAAATGTATGCTACCCAATTGGTCAGTGATAAGTTTAAAAATGCAAGGACATTCCAAGTCATTCAACAAAATTTTTTAAGACCCCAATTTGTTTTTTTTTTTATATTAAAGTTTATTTTCAAAAATGAAATAACACCCCAAACCATTAAACAAATAAAGAAACTAAGCCCCAAATTTAATTTTGGGGTCTCTTTTCATTGAGTTTTTATTTCGTTATGAAATAAGGCCCCCCAAAAAATGTAATAGCACCCCAAAAATTAGTAAATTTTCATTGTTGTCTTTTTGATGCATCTTTTCGGGGCCTAATTTATTTTTTTAAAGCCTTATTTTCTGGGGCCTAATTTCGCGGAGCCAAATTTGTTGGTATGTTAAAATCAATGCGATAATATTAAAATTTACACTTAGTGACTAATAATAGCAAGTACCTCTCATACCAATCTTTAGCATTTTTGTTCGCTCTAAGAAGGCTGTACTAAGGAAAAAAACCAGTCTTCCTTGGTTTGAGCTATCTGAAGATAAAGAAGATGTAAGGAGCGCTGAAATTATGAAACACTTCGTAACAAAAAGAAAATTAAGAGTGCACTCCGATCCTCCGATCTACTTCAAATGGATACTGATTTTCTCACTGAGATAATTTTTTTTAAATTAAGAAATTGCTAAAAAAAAATTCTTAAATTCCCATTATTATAAAACAGGCTTGTCTTTTGAGATTCTGTGCTCAAAGCAGCTGTACAAGGTCAAACCATTCTCATACGCGTGTTTCAATAAATAGTTTTAAACGGTGGATCATTGTTGAAAAAACAATTAAAAACATGATGATGGAGCTGAAGGTTCCATTTTAATCCGGATAAACTAACCAAAATTGTTAACATTCGCGCTTTTTTCCATTATTTTGTCACAAATGTATGTATTAGGGTCAGTGGCTTAACTACGAGGGGGCAAAAGGGGATATGCCCGTTCGATTAATACTCCTTTTTCATTAGAGTCGAAAGGAGTTAGTTTCGCAAATCAAAGAAAAAGTGTTTTCATTTGTAATTAGGTAATTTCGTTTGACAGATCATTTAATTTTTGAATTTTAACTGGCTGTTGATAGCTTTTTGTTGTTGTTTTTTTCTTTCTACTTCCATCGAGCTTTGACATTTTCAAACAAAACGTTTTCAGAGCTCTTCAAACTATGGCAAATTGGATGTGTTGAATGGGTTCTGAGTTAATTTCCAACCTAATTTTGTGCAAGTTTGGCTGAATTATCTCATTTTGAAATGTGAATTTGTATGAGAAATGAGATGATTTCACATCGAATTTGGGAATTTTCAACGAAATTACCTCATTTGGCCTTATGAAAACGTAGTATTATTGAATCTTGAAAAAGTGTACTATCGATAGTTAATAGTAAACATTCAAAATTTTATGGATTTTTATAAAAATTTTGCATTTAACATTGCATTGAGGAATTGTTTATTTTTATTTTTAAACTTGATCGAAAGCTTTCTTAACGCTTAAATAAATGTTAAAACATTCACATCGAACTTAATTAGCATTTTGCATCAAATTCGTCTTAAGCCTTTAAAAATTCCTCTTGAAAAAATTAACAGTCTCGAAAGAGTGAATAGGCCTTGTTTTAATAACTTTACTATATCGAGCGTCTACTTTAGTCTACACAATAACTTTGTTAACCGTCAGTTAGGTTTTATTTTTTCAGGGGTGCTGAATCCGAATCTGAACTTTGTTACAAAAAAATTATGCAAATACGCCCATTGGGACTCAAGCGCTAATTTTATATTGGCGTATTTTTGTTGTTTCCACAAAACCCCATTAGGTAGTTTAAGACGGAAGCTAACAACTTAATATAATTATTTCTGAAATTATAAATTTGGAGCAAAAATATAAACCCTAAATTTGCGATTATACTTTTTTGTTTTATATCAATAATTGAGTTTCTTTTCAACAGCTTTAGAGAAATTTGCGGAAAATTATCAGACAAACAGGTTTACTTATTTCATCTTCGTCGTTTGTGTTTAAATAATTTTTTAGTTATTTGTTGTTAACTGATCATTAAAAAATGTGTCCTTTTTAAGAAAAAAATGTGTCCTGAGTCCCATTCAAAAAAATGTCCGAAGGACACTATAGTTACCCAGTGGTAACTCTGCTGCTTTTTACTATTAAAAATATCACAAATCATTTCTATTCATGAGAAATATTACATTTAATTCTCTGCACTATTCACTTGTAAAATTTTTTGTTCGACTAACACACTAACCAACCAATTTCTGGTTTATTATACCTGATTTTCAGGTTGTTTTTTTTCAACTCGGTATATCAGGTTAACTGCTTTACCTGATACCTGATTTTAATGTCATGTTAAATCAACGTTGTTTTCAGGTAAAATTAACACTGCCTTAAAAAAGTAAAATTTTATCTGAGAATCTTGCTAATTTAACCTTGAAATCTAGTAAACTTTTCATGAAAATCTAGTTCAAAAACATGAATAAAATATTCAACGTCCTGTTAATTTAACATGACGAACTAGTTAGTTTGATATGATTCAATGTTGAATCAACCCTGTATCCGGTAATTATTATGTCTTGGATCCATGCTTGTAGGTCCCATCTCTAACACTGCTTACCGTCCAATTCATTTTGCATTATTCTGAAAGTATAGAAATTTATTACTATGTTTATAATTTTATTTTAAAAAGACTTTGTGATACTCACTTAGTTTTGAACTGGGAACCTCTCACTTATGGAGATAGTACGCATCCCCTAGGCCACTTCGCTGCATAAAAAACTTGTGCCAAATATCAATAAGTTCAAACTGGCCTTGTTTGGATGGCTTGTGTTTGTTGGTGCTTAAACCCTGTTGTCATGTTGAAATAACCTGGCAGTGTGTTTCTTTAACCATGGCTTGTGAGTGTGTTTGAACGCTGGTGTCACGTTAAAATTAACTGGCAGATGAGATAAAATTCATCATGTAAACATTGTAAAAATAACCAAATAAAATGTTACTTCAACCTGATTTGTGGTGAAATAGAAATTCATAACAAATAGTGTTAAAAAAAAACCTGATCTCAGGTAAAATTAGCGCTATATTCTTGTCAAAATTTCTTGTTTGCCAGAATTCAGTGTTAAAGTTACAGTTTATCTTCTTAAATCAACTTGAATATGGTAATATAGGCCACCAGGCTAATTTAACAATTAATATAAGGTTATTAAAATCAGATAAATTTTAGAAATGTCTGTAACTTTACATGGGATTATGCACCTTGTAAATTTAACAGGGCCCAGCTTAGTTATTTACCTGACTTTTTTCTCTGAGTACAGTAGTAGAAATCTTTATAGGCTTTTGAATATAGAATATAGAAAGAAACTAAGACGTTCAAGAGTTTTTATTGCAAATATCATTTGATGGGCCATTGAAGATGAGAAAATCATTTTGATTCTTCATTCTCATGGCATATGAAACGTTTTCACCAAGTTTCAGGATGGGTCCAAGGTTTTTGGTTGCCTTGAAGGGGTTTCTGTACTATTTTACCTGCACTAAATTAAATAATAAAAAAGCGGCATTATAGTATAATTTTCATTTATTTTTAATACACTTAATAATAACTGTCACCCCATTAATTAAAAGTTAGTTTTATTTTTAAATTGGCTAACTTTGAGCGACTGACACTGAACCTCGATTGATTTTTGACAAAAGTTTTTTTGAATAAGTTATTTTTAAAGTCTTTCTTTTATATGAGACATTGCCTAGAAGTACCGATCTCTACTCCAAAAAGAGTTACAGGCAAAAAAGGAAAGAAGCAAAAAATGGAATTTTTTAATTTTTTTTTTTTTAATTCAAGTAGAAAAACTATTTTTTTTTTCAATTTTTAAATGATGCATTTCGATAGTAAATCTTGTTCTCTACAAAAAAGATTTTCATCACTATCTCGAAATTTTACTTCATTTTCGAGTTTCTCAGAATTGCACCCCCAAGTTTAATAGCATTCCGCGCATTATCTTCATTGACCCATTTAATGATTTTTGTAATAAAAACCCTTGAACGCCTCATTTCCTTAGTGGCCTATTTTTTCGGCTATAGAAAAGAATAGAAAAACAATATTCATTAATATCCAAGTTGAAGTTAAAAAACGAATTAAGATAGCCAAGTAGGTAAAATAGCGTGACATTTGACCTTTATTAAAATAACTCGACCAATAAAACCATAACTGTAATTTTTGTAATCCAAACAACAACTTTTCATATTGGATATTGGAGGTTTTGTATTTATGTTTGTGAAATAAATTCAATCTCCCCCTGGTGAATGATGTTTAGTAATCAACCAGACAGACAATTTCGATTGATATTTTGTATTTCTCAACATGTTTTGTAACGCCTGCTAACGCAAACAAGAATGGCATAAGACTTATTTAACTCCCCAGCTCTTTTTAAGTAATAGAAAAAAAAGTATTTCGACTCATAACAACTATGTATATTCACCAAATCATACATCATAATTATATACATCAGTATATCATCAATCAATACTTTCCAAAAGACCCATTGAGACTTGTTCTTTGCTCAAGATGAATTCCAATGTACCTACCTAAACCTTCTCATCCACGAAAAATCACATCCTTGAACTGTTAAACCCTTATTGAAAAACTTCCAAGAACAAAAACTCTATACACACTTCTTGTCTTCTCTTAGTATACTATATATTTTATATCATCTTCTGTTAAGTGCAACTTTTGCCCATAAATCCATGTAGTCGATGCACAAACCTTATCATCGTATAACTTTTTAGAAAAGTTCACA
Organism: Dasysyrphus albostriatus; assembly: GCA_946251815.1. Taxonomy (NCBI): domain Eukaryota; kingdom Metazoa; phylum Arthropoda; class Insecta; order Diptera; family Syrphidae; genus Dasysyrphus; species Dasysyrphus albostriatus. The sequence continues at coordinate 95,467,019 of OX276336.1, forward strand.
GAACTTCAACAACTAAATCATTTCTAAAATACACAAATCAACCTCCTCATATCCCGCCAATCGAAACATGAATATACAATTCAGGTCAATAAATCAAATTCACCCTCACTTACCACCCTTAACCCTCCCTAACACCTTATATATTTGACAAAAAAAAAAAATAAAAACAAAAACATAGATACACACATATACTCATTATTTCCATGTCCTGTCAATGTAAATAAATTTCCCATTCAATTCACAAGAAAAACATGTCTCACATGTCCTGAACCCCTAACCCATCATCTACTTCAAAAAACTGCTTCTTCAAGTCGCTGAACAAACACAAACAAACAAAACAAAATAAAACAAAACAACCTAACAAATACATTCTGCATACATATATATGGAAGATTTACATGAGAGGACATCTAATTGTCAAGGTGGGTTTGGATGGAAGAATTTTGATGCACTTCAGCACTGTGCTGAGCATACATACATACTCATAGAGAGTATGGTGGAGTCCTTTCCAGATTCTCCAAAATATTAACCGACCCATGGAATTCATTACGTCATACAAAACCTCCTGCCTCTTATACCACTTGTGATGTGCATCGGAATCATGAGATGAAAATAATGCTGGGCAGTGGCGTTGACAAGGTTTGGGGTTAAGGGTGATTCACTACCCTAATGTAAATTAACTATATATATTTGGGCAAAAAAAATGAGACTCTTTTTACGTACTTTGAGTATTTTGAGTACATACATATGTAAGTATGTGTGTTACTCATGTATGTATTTAAGATGTTTTATTGTTTAATTGTTGGAGCCGTTATGTTAAAGGTTGTTAAATTGCGCTATAGCACGTAAATACATGATAATTTACATAAAATGTAGAATAGGACAGTGCATAAACAAATTATATTGGAATGGCAGTCTTTGCACCCTCCCCCCCCAAAAATTCAAATAAATTGACTAAAAAAAACAACAACACAGAAGTATACTCACAAAGTCTTTATAAAGCCAGAATTCAATAGTCTTTAATAAAATAAATAATAAAACTGTGTTTGAAAAATTGACTTTAAAAATTAAATTTTTGCAAAAAATAAAAAATATACAAGATTTTTTTTATAAAATTTTCCGTTGTTTATTACATTTTTGTTTACATTCAAAACTCTTTTTAATTTTTTATCAAACTCTTAAAGCCAGATTCTTAAAAGTTTTCGCGTTTTTAAGAAATAGAAAATAAAATAAATAAAAAAATAAAAAATATTAAAACCTTTTTGTATAAAAAAACGTTGGTTTATATTTCGTTGTATCTTAAAATAATTCGCGAATAAGTTTAACCTTAGACTGACCCCACCAAAAGTTTCTGTGGGTGCCTCTGCCTATGATGCTTAATCTGAGTGTATGCAAGTGTGTGTAGAATAAAATTTGCTTACGTACGCATTAACCCCGAAAATTGAAAAAGTTTGTCGCTGTCAGCGTGTAAACGTCACCTTTGAACTTTTTCTGAACCAGCTTCATATATGCCATAGACATATGTAGTTATCATAGTAGTTGTGTGTGAAATTAATTTCGAACACAAAATATCTGCCACGAACCATTATTGTGCTTACCCAGGTCGTTGTAATCAGAATTTCTTAAAAAGAAACCCTTCTCTAAAATAAAAATGTTCTATCTCCAGAGAAGTATACAAGGTTTGTCGGTGAGAGAGGGGTGGTTGAGGGTAAGAAATAATTCCCATAAAGGTGAATTTTTGATGAATCTGCGCTACCCTTCTATAACCCCTTGCAATTTTGTAAATAAAAAATAAAATACATCAAAAGGCGCAGTCGTCATGGTTGGTGTCTTAGCTAAATTCAAGGAAATTTTCGTTGCGCACTGAATGCCGGCGCATTTTCCAACATGGGAATTTCAATTTTCTACATGGAGGGCCAAATGCCAAAACACTCTTTTTGGGCGGAAACTCGAATTTTCATTTTTCACAGAGCGCACCACACCAAAAATCTCCATCACAATTCGAGTCGGGCGGCTAACATAAACGGATGGCTTTTATGAGCAAAGTGTACTGCAACGCGTTTAAGTGACAAAAAAGAAAAGAAAATAGAACAAATTAATTCTGAATTTATAGATAAATTGTATGAGTTAATCACTTTAAAATCGGGAAAATCGAAAAAGGACATAATAAGTTAGTTAAAAAGTAATTTTCCTTCAAGAAAATCAAGCAGGGAGATGCTTCGCCTTTTATTGACGCAGTGAAGTGAAAATGAAGTAGATTATCCCACTTCTGAAAAGAAAACTTAAATTCTCATTATTCTGTGCAAAAATTGTTGAATTTTATTAAAAAAGGTGATAAAGATAGTCAAATTTTCAGTGAAATTTTGTAAAAAAAAAAGAAAATAGTTGATTTGAAAAAAAAAAACTGATTGGATGGTCGGCGTAGATTTTCTTAATTTTCGGGATATCTCTGTGTACTGACTTATTTGGGTGAGGTGAAAACGCCGCAGGATATAAAATGAAATATTTTAATACGAAGTCGTTTTAGGCATCCCAACACGGGAAGGATTCATGGTTTTTTGTTCTGGATTTTTCTACCGATTTATCTGGAAATATTTAGTATTTTTAATAAAATATTAATATTTTCAGATTTTTCGTTGAAATTCAGAGATAGAGAATTGAGTTGCCTTATTACAAAAATTTCTCTCCAAAGAGTCTTCTCTTGTCAACAGAGATGGAAGAAAATGAAAGAAACTTCCTTTTCTAATGAAAGAGAGGGACTTTTTTTTAACAACAAAGTTCGATTTAAAGTGAAAAGGGATATTTTCTCTTTGGCATTTGGCAAAGAGGGATGAATAAACACTTTTCCTTGGTGATACAGGGTTGGGGGTTGAAGTGTTGTTATTTTGCGTGTTTTTTTGTGTTGACTTTTCTACAACGATGACGATGAGACGGAACTAAATCAAAAACATGGAAAACAACTAAAAAAATGAGATCTCAACATTCGTAGTTGTCCACCCCCATGAGTGCATTTTTGTGCATCACAAGTGTTGTGGGTGCGGGGAATATTTTATTTTCATTTTTTTTGCATATTTTTATGCAGAGACGCATGCAGGGGGATAAGGGTGGGGGATGTCTGTATGCATACACCGAGGGAAAAAGGACAATAACCTCTAGGAATTGATAGTTTTTTTTTATATATATTGCAGTTTTCCCATAGGTGGTGATGGTGGTGTAGTTCAGTGGTGGTCCCTTTAGTTCATTGAGCTTCTGGTGTTCTAGATACATAGATAGTTTGTCTGATTCGATTTTGTGGTTTTGTGGCTTTGGTTTTACCTCTGGCATTGGTGTGTTGTTTCAAAAAAGCCTCTATCTTTTCAGTCCACTCGCTATTTGGGGTTTTAAACCAATTTTTTTGTTTGAAGTGAAGTTTTTTCTGTGTGTTCTGTTTTTCAAAGGACATTGTTGTGGTTGACTTAACCAGCAGCAGACAAATGTAAATCTTCTGTATTGGGGCTTTGTAAACAAACAGAATTCGGAATGAGGGTGGTTTTCGGTTGGAATAACAGAATTTAATTTATGTGGGAAATGAAAAAAAAAAAGAACTTGAAAAATATGTTTTTATTTGCTCAGGAAAGCATGATATGTTTTTATCTCTTAATTCATAATTAATGTGTGAAAACTGTGCTAAGTCTATTGGTATTTACTTTGTATTTTTGAAGAGAAAAAATAATTTTAAAATCAATTATCCCTATAACACCACTTTAATGATGATATACATTAAAAGTACTTCCGTAAAATTTTTGCAGGCACATGTAGGGTAAAAGGAGACTCAAATAAAACCTTAGCTTTTTTGTTTCAAACTCAACTAAAGGAAAATTAAATTTAGTACATTGCAACCAAGGACAAAATAAATTTTCTAAAGAGAATGTCTATGTTTGTTATTTCTTGTGAAGGGGTTTTTGCTGCGGGAACGCTTGAATTCTCGAAGGTTTCCTTGTTGAAGAACTTCTTCTGGTTTGAAAATTTAATGAATATTTGAAAAAAAAAACTAAAGAAATTTTCAAAAAATTAGTTGCTGATGCTTTTAGAATTGTAAACAAATATGAGTTTTTGTTCATTGAAAAAAAAAGGATTTTTGAATTTAAGAATATTTTTGATTATAATTTTTATTTCACGTTGATGTAGTTGGTATTGCTCTCGTGTGTATAAAAAATCCCTTTCTAGGATTTTAAAAATAATAAGTTTCAGAAACTACTAGCCCACTTACCCCTATCACTTATATATCCCTCATTTTAAAATGGATTCATTTAAAAAATAAATACACATATCTGCAGACATTGAGAAACAAAACTTGATGCTGATTTAATTGATATGGAAGAATAAACATGATGATGTGCCTCATTGAATATTTATATTAAGCAATAAAATCATATTGATATGAAATTAAAATTTATATTTTTTGTGTATCATTTACGATCATCGCTAATTAAATTAATTGAAAGTTGAATATTGTGAATTATTTAAAATGTATAATTTATTATTTTTTAAATCAACGAATGTTTTTAAAAATGCTTTATACAAAATTAATTATTCTTCTTTTGAATACCTTGATCATTAAAGAGGATTTAAGAATAAAGGATTCACTATAAGACCAGTATCTTCCTGATCCCTGGTTTTCTTTAGTATTATTTTTAAGTTATTTAATTAGTCGCACATTTTAAACACATAACATGGTATGGAAGTGTTTTCTACTTTTTTAGAAGTGGTAATGCAATGAATTTTAAGAAAACTGTTCATAAAAAGTACTATCTTTTTCCAATAGATTTTTACAGTGAAACATCGTTTTTGAAGATATGTATTCGTGTTACGTCTTATAAAACCCAAAAAGTAAATTATAAATTACCATATACAAATGAAAAATGAAATGCTAACAATTTGGAATTTTGTTGGCTCCTTAATTTTGTCCACTTGTGTAACTGTTTGAAAACACCGTCTTTTCCTTAGCTTCGTCTTTATGTAAATCTGGAACACTAAAATGTTGGAAGTTTTCTATGTAATCTTGCCGAAATCGGTTTAAAGGAAGAAGTATCTCGTGATCTGTTCGGTTCAAAAAAGCCTAAACACATGAATTTCAGAAAATGATCGATCGCTGCATTCCGTTTTGGTTTTTTTATGTAAAATTCCTAACAACTATTCCAAATCAATTTGGTTCAAGGAACACATAAAAAGTCAAATTTTTTTTTCGCGGGGGACTGTGTGTGTGCCATTTGACAGTTGATTTGAGGCAAAAAGTAAACATAGCTTGTTATATTCTTTTCACACCGGACCCAAAAGGCGGTTTTCGCGAAAATATCGGTTTTGGAGAAAAACCTAATCGAAAACACAAGTTTTCCCATACAATTTTTGTATACTTGAGGCTTTCGTAAAACACAAGTTTTATATAAAACCAGTCGAAAAAATGTTGGAATTCAGAGATGAACGAAACAAACGTACCTTTTAAAAAGTTCAGTGCCTAATAAAAAAGAAACTGATTGAATGCTTTCAAAATAAATTGAAAACAGCTGACGAAATTCTGTCACATCAAATATAAAATTCCAATTTCAAAACTATGATAATATTTTGCCTGTGGTTGGTTTTTTTTTCGAGTTTTTGAAAAGTTTTCTCCGAAAGGTTTTGGGGTGTGGTGTGACAACCCTATATTTGCTTACAAACTAAATACAAATATTCAAAAGTGCATTCAGTTTATCACGTGGTTTTGTTTGATTAAAAACATAAACATTTCCCAGAAAAGTTGCAAAAATATACAAAAATAGTTGTGCGGCCATTAAAAAACTCATCCATCGAGGAACACATTGGCGAGGGCGAGCTTTATATCTTAAATTGGCTTTGGGCACTTTGAACCGAAGTAAATTGATATTTTGATGACTTTTTACTAACTATTTAATGATTATATAATTAAAGTTTGTTTTAATAATTTGTTTGCTTTAAAATCGAATACTTATGAAGATTTGCTAAGCCCGCCGCAGAATACTTTTAATTCCAGAGAAATGTCGTATCTTGCTAGTGTGTGTGAAATCTATCTGAAATCTTGCTCAAAATGCAAGATTTGTTTTGACAAAATAAAATCGATTTTATTTAGACAAAAATTTAATTTTGTTTAGAAGAATATTGATTTTTTGGTTGCAAGGAATTGACATTAGTTTTCTTTCCACAAAATTTTCATTGTTATTTTCCTCCATAACTGAGGCGTTCAAAGCGAACTCTCATCCTCAAATAAGATTTCTACTCCGATCTTTGCTTGGTTCTTTTATTGTTGCGTTCAGACTTCAGAGCATTATCCAATAAAACTGTCTCAAAAGCAAGCACTGACGCGAATGTTTCGACATTTTGTTCTGTAAGAGTTTCCCGCTTATTAGAAAAAGCATTAAATGTAATGTAGTACCTCGTGGCATGATGGTTATTGCGTTTTACTGTCATGTTTTGGGTTTGATTCCCAGCCACTGCCGCCTAAAAACAGAAATGTTTTTCCCGAGGTACTGCCTCTTGCAATTAACTGACAAATCCTCCAAGAGTATACTTGTCATGAATAAGTGCTTCTCATCTAGCCCATGGAACTTGGCAAAAAATTGCAGATCCCCTCGTATAACTTGGTCTCGTATAACTCGGTCTCGTATAACTCGGTCTCGTATAGCTCGGTATCGTATAACTCGGTCTCGTATAACTCGGTCTCGAATAATTCGGTCTCGTATAAATCAGTCTCGTTTGGTCTTGTATAACATAGTCTCGGCTTGGTATCGCTTCGGTTTCCGATACGAATACCAAACGATACCGAGACTTTTCTGGTATCGCGGCCAGCCCTATATTTCACGAAGTAAAGCTCACATAATGACAAAAATAGAAAAATCTTTCACAATTTAGCTCAAGAATTCAATTCGATCCATTTTTGGTACACGTGTAGGTCATCACTAGGAGTCTATCTATGGTTCAACCCTGCGGTCGGTTATATTTGTATTTTTTTCAATATATTTCTCATTTTGTACAGGTGTCTGCTGTAATATTTGTTGGATCTATTATTTAAATTAACCTATTTTCTAGTCACTACCTGCTGCTCAAGTGACAAACTACTCCACGAACTCGGGTAATTGCGGTCATAAAAAAACGACCTCGTTGTTTTGTGGCATCTTGCGCAAGTGAATGCCGTATATTTGCATTTAAAAGATCTTTTTTTGAAACATCGATTGCAAAACTCATCAATGATTCCCTTTTGTAGCATAATTTTTGCAGTTAAACCCGTGTATCGGATGGTGTATATGCATAATTTAATTTTGGATGCTTCACTGAAAATTGATTTTCAAAATTCAATCTCTCGGTTTGCGTTTAAATTGTGTGAAAATAAGAAAAAATTGCTTAAAAAAACATGTGAGTTCAAAAACACGGCATTTATTACTTGCTCAAGATGCTCAAAATAACTAGCTCGTTTTTCTATGATCGCTATCACCCGATTTCGCGCAGTAAACGTAAAATCCGCAACTCTACTGATTGTATTATCTAGAAAGCGGTTAATCTTATATAAAAAAAAAAGTTACCTTACATTTTTTGTAGAAAATTTTCTGAGCTACAACTTAGTCCTAGACATTTTTTCTGTAAGAGTTACCGTTCGTGAGATATTCCTTAAAAACCGTTTAGGAGCCTTTGACCACCCGTAAAGATGTTTGTGACACTCATTTCTATGGAGACTTTTTAAAGTTTCCTTAGAATGCCATGAAGAGGCTATAGGTATACCAAAATTCAGCAGCCTTCCACTATTTTTTCCGAAGCGAAAAGCTTTAACGATTGGACTATGACGTTTTTCATTTAGTGTAGGCGAATTCACTCAACTTCACTTTTTGTGTTCCAATTATCAAACAAGACCAATATTTTACAAATATTTTCATTTTTAATAATTATAAATACACAACCCGTCGGTCGTTGCTGTTAACTAAAAGGGATGCTTTATTTCCGAACCAATTTGCTACAGACATTACATAATATACCTAAATCACTCTACACCACCGAAAATAGCCCTCATCGTCATCATTATAATATCCCTTAAGGTCTTAATTTACAATGTTATTTTGATGATGTGAAAGTAATTTCAAATTTTTAATCAATTTGTCTGCAGTAAAAATAACCTTTGGCGATTTTCGATTACACTCGAATGTAAATACAGACATGTCCTCCAAAATAAGGGTGAAAATACCAAACGATATAAAAGTTCATCACCATCATCCAATCAATTGACCAATTAAAATGTAATTTCTATCTACACAACTCTTTTTCTAAACCTTTACCGAACATACTGTCCTTTTTTTTTTTAGATGTTTGAAACATTTACAGTCAAAATAATCACTTAAAAGTGTGTTTCCATCCTTAAAAAAAAAAATCTAATTATACAAAAGTAACGAGATCTAAATCCCCATCTTTAGTGCCCCCCTTTAACTCAATTGCATAACCCTAAAGGGTATATGAGTGTTAATTAAAAGTTCGACGCGTTTAATCGTTTCGTAAAAACAAAAAAAAAAAAACACAAAATATTTTATCCATCTCAGACAACTGGACCGAACACATTCATATATTAGAAATTGCCCCAAAATAAAAAAGAAAAAGGGAAATAACATCCGGTTGGACACTTAACATGGCATCTACGTTGCTCATGCTTCTGCATCTGGCTGTCTACGTTTGAAGAGTGAATTGCGTCAAGTGTGATATTGCAAAAGAAAACCGAAACTATCATCATCATCAGCAATAGCCAGCATCATCATCATCAAAAGTCCTGTTCTGCTAAATTGAATAACAACAACACACACATTCACAATGTTGATTCGATGGAAAAGCAAGGATAAGAGTTCATCAAACCAAAGCAACACAAACAGCAGCAGCAGTTCTTCAAAAAAGAAGCGCAAAGGACGTGATGGAGGTAAAGTTTTCCCTATTCCACATATTTCTTTAAAATTTCAATTTATATGTTTGGTATGCTGCGGCATGTAGGTATAGGTACATCGAAATTCGATACAAAAACAACGACAAAATATTTACGAGCTATTTAAATAAAGTACTCATCTGGGTTCGACGAACTTGCTTCAATATCTTAAGTTGAATTTTAAGGGTAAGCACTTGAGGTATATTCACCCGGAAAATATTGCAAAGTGTCGTAAAAAATTTAAAACACAGAGTTAATACATAGTTTCGATTATATTTTATCAATGCAATTACTTATACCAAAAACATGAAAATAACGACTACTTCATTAAACGTTTAAAAGGAAAAATCATCAAAGTCGATTATCTTAGTTAAATTAATGTTACTCAACGACCTGCCACAATCAACTGAAGATAGGTATAAAGTCTGTCACAATTCTTTTAAGTAAAACAAACTTATATCAGATTTTCTTAGAATGTGTAAAATGTTCTTAGTTGTGTGTGAAAACGTGTCAAAGTTGAAGCATTTTAGCGAAAACACAACTTTTAAATGAATTTCAAAATATTTCAAATAAAATGAATTTAATAAGAAAAAATATTCGAAAACGAAAACGAAAACATCAAAAGCATTATGCAGGGAATATGTTGAATTATTAGATATTTCTATGTTTACCAAAATCTGCCAAAAAGAGGTATTCTAAATCATGATGTGAAATTTATTTTGTATCGTCTTTATCGATATGTACGCATGAATCAGAACCCTTCAAGCTATTTTTGGTAAACTTTATTTCTTTAGCTATACCTAAGTATGTGCATAGCTTATTGCTTATTCTTGTTTGATTAAAATTCGAACAAGATAATTTAACAAATTCTTAACATATTTATACTCTTCGTTCAGAGAAAGTATTTTGCAATTTAAATTGATCTTTACTTAAAGAAAAGTTTTGAATACCAGGTACCAGGAAATTGATTTCATTTTCATATCTTTATTTTTTTTGCAAATACATTAGGGGAGAGTGGGTATGTATGGGACACTTTTCAGTCAAATTTTATTCACTGGGAACCTATAAATCATATCTGAACAAAACAACAAGATAAGACAACATTGTGGTAAGATATCCGAAGCACAAAAGCAGCAAAAAGTTTTACAGAATAAAAGTTAAAATTCATCGCATGCACCACCTCACTCTGTCCCATTCCTCCCGCTCTCAGGAGGATTGGGACAGCTATGTGGTGGAATGGGACAGCAAACTGAATACAATACTTGCATTCACTTTATGAGATATTTTTTATCTTTTTTTCATAACAGAAAACGATAAAATAACATTTATTTTCTGTTTATTCAACAAAACAAGAAATATGCTAATTCATTTGCATTTAAACTCCTGTTTTCTATTTTGGGACTGAACTATCGCGCGACAGAAAATCGCAAGTGTGTTTCTAGATTTGTGCTTGCTGAATTGGTCCAACGATCTTTTTTGTTCTTCACAGAAAAGCGCTCATATTTGGCACTAGATTTAATAGATTTTTTGGAAAAACCCCTTTATATCCTTAGTATGGGAAAATTTAGTCTGGACTTATTTCGAAAGTAAAAATATTTTTTCTCCTTCGCAATCACTTAATTTCGATATCTTAAATGGGTCTTGTGCATCGAAATGTAAAATTTTCACTAAAAAATGAAAACAATATAAAATATCAAACTTTCATTAACCAAAGAGTAATGAAGGATGAGTGGGACAGAGTCCCATTCCTCCTGCATAAGAGTGTCCCAATCATCCTGATAGAATCACATAACAAAAATGGTAAAATTTATTTAAAACAATTTAGTTAACTTTTTTGTACAATAAGTTCAGTAATTAATTTTTGTTTTTCACTCGAAGTTGATCCAACGATTTTACTTTTTATGGGGGAAATTACCTTTTTTGCTCTCCACTGCGTAATTACAACAAGCACAGACTTAAGAAAGAATTTGTGATCAACAGAAACGAAAGAAAGGATAAGACGTTGAAGAAAATGCTTGTGTCCCATTCCTCCTGTGTCCCATACATACCCACTCTCCCCTACCTACTTTCTAAAAAATTTACTTTTAAGACCAATGACTTTATTGTCATTGTCATTGTCCTCATACTCTCTTATTTTTTAAGTTCTATATTGAAATCGATTTTTTTTTCTAAAAATTATCTAATACAAACATTTAAAATAAAGTTCATTGTGATAAATTCGTTGGCCCAATGAAAAATTTGATTACAAAAATTTGTCTAATTGTATTTAACAAACAGGCGTATTCTGAGAAATTGTTTAAGCTGGAGCCTAAAATAAGTCTTACCATTTTCAAGAAAATCGAAAATTAAAATTAAAATTGTGGGGTGGAGAAAAATAGGTATTTATGAAATTTCTGAGTAAATTGTATGGCAGGTACAGTTATAATTAGTACTAAATTAAAAAACAAAAAACGTGTAATATTCACATGAGGACGGTCTGGCCTCTGGCTGATGAGAAATGTTGCGTTGCCCTCATGCGTCATGCGTCATATGCGGCTGTCACAAACATGCCGATTACTTAGAATGCGGTAATTGGGAAGCATATGTGACGTAAAAATGACGTCACTGCGCATGCCCATGTGGAATCTTACATGCCGTGTACTCGGATCATTATTCTACATTGAATCTTATCTTTAATATGGGTCTATTTCCTCCCATTTATTGGGGAGGAGTGATTTAAAAAAGAAGACAAAGACAAATTGTTTAAAAATAAAATAATACACGACTGGATCACACGCACTTGCTTTCATGTTCAAGTTGCTAGAAACTAAAGAATTTTTCAAAGATGCGATTAATTACAAAAAAAAATATAAAAATAAAAAAAGCATTTACATCGTCCTTCCAATGGGCTCTTTACCTTTGACACCTCATATATTGGATATTTGAGAATGCCATCTTATTGGTCAGAAAAGGTCAACTAGTCCTAGAAATTGGTCCCTAGATAAGTTGTAATAAAGGCTAAAAGTTTCTCAAGGTCACTGAAGGTCACGCGTGATTTCTGGCACCTCATTTAAGGGAAATTTACAAAAAAAATATACCACCCGAAAGATCTCCACATCGTGATAAAAGGTCAAATATATACAGTAATTGGTCCAAAGCTCTTTCAATGGTATATAAATCACGTTAGGGTCATAAACAAGAATGCCATTTGATAACTTGAAAATACGATTTTTTTTTTTTTAAACTAATTTTGTATACATATGTATATCTATAAAATTTCGCTTACAATTTTCAAAAAAAAACTAGTACGCCATATTATAAACCTAGTTTCAAAAAAAATCATCTGCCTGTTTTGGAAATTTTGTATTTTCGAAAAAAAAAATTATATGTTTTTTTTTTGAATTTAAAATAAATTTTTTTGACATCTAAAAAGAATTTTTGATTAACATTTTATTGCAATCGGTTGACGCGTTAATGAGACAATCTAAAATAAAAAAAAAAACGATAAAAATCGATTTCCACTCTTGAGAATTCTCGAGAAGCCTTAAGTTCAAAACTTGAAGAAGATCATTATTGGTTTAGGTTGTAGATCCAGGTACAAACAGAGAGAAGAGCATACAGACATACAGAATTTTGCCACCCACTTTTTTGGTGTTCTCTATCATCGTAATGTCATGTTTGATTGTTATCTATCGAATTTTTTGCTCACGAATCCTAAATTTGCCCTATAGTACCCACATAAATCGAGAGTAAAAAGTGAAACACTGTTTTTAAAATAGCTAGAAATCTGCAAAATATTTAAGTACATTAGATTAGTTACAATAGAGCTTGGAAAACATATTTAAAAACTCCTTCTTTAGTTGACCACAACTCTTACATTGTCCTTTTGGAAGAATTTAAATCTCTGTCAAAGTCTCTATATACTAATTATGTATACAAAATGGGATTATCTCTTAAAGAAGACCCTAAAGCATTTTGGAAGTTTGTAAATTCAAAGAAAAATTCAGATGGTTACCCAGCAAAATTTCATATATGAAAATTGTCTGTTGAAAGAAACTATTGATATTTGCAACGCTTTTGCGAACAATTTTCGTAACTCTTTCGTAGACACACCTCTTGATATCGATGAACATTATTTCAGAAATTTGCATTCTTATGCGCAAACGAGTTGCAACAATTTCTTTGTGCAACAAAGTACTGTCTTAGACCTTCTCTCATCGTTAAATGATGATTTTTCTTCTGGGCCAGATGGAGTTCCCCCAATGTTATTGAAACATTGAAGGCATATACTGGCTGAGCCTCTTCAATTTTTGTTTGAGTTTTCGATTAAATCAGGGAAATTTCCCTGTTCATGGAAAACTTCATTTCTAACTCCAGTTTTTAAAAAAGGTGATAAAGCTGATATTTCGAATTATAGACCTATATCCCAACTGTCATGTATTCCAAAGCTCTTTGAACAAGTTGTGTGTGAGACTTTAGCATTCCATACCAAGAATATAATATGTGAACAACAGCATGGGTTTGTGAGAAGAAAATCAACAGTAACAAACCTCCTTACATTCTTGCATAAATGTTCTAACGCATTAGAAAATGGAAGTGAAATGGATTGTATATATACTGATTTTTCTAAAGCGTTCGACCAACTTAGTCACAACATTATTATCTTCAAACTAAAATCTTTAGGGTTTCCAACATTTTTTTATCACCTGGGTAAAATCATACCTTGAAAATAGATCGTACCATTTAAAATTTAGAAACTGCCTTTCAAACTCATTCAAGGCTCACTCCGGTGTGCCCCAGGGAAGTCATCTAGGCCCATTTCTATTTATTCTTGCTATTAATGATGTTGTCTCAAGTATACGTTCAAGTGATATTCTTATATTCGCTGATGACATGAACATTTTTAAGACAATAAAAGCTAACCATGACCATATTCTTTTGCAAGCCGATATTGATAGTTTCGCTACTTGGTGTGATAAAAACGGTCTTTCTCTTAACCCTGCCAAATGTCAAACAATTACTTTCTCTAGAAAGCGACTTGCAAATGCTTTTAATTATTCTATTTCACAACACAAACTCTGTCGAGTCTTTAGTTTCAAGGACTTGGGTGTTAACTTCAGCTCAAATTTAGAATTCACTGAACACATTAACTTCATTGTTAATAAAGCAAGCTCTACGCTTGGGTTTATAAAACGTTGGGCAAAGGAATTTGACGATCCGTACGTTACGCTTTCCTTATACAATTGTTATGTACGACCTCATCTAGAGTACGCGTCTCAAGTATGGTTTCCCTTTTATGAAATTCATAAAAATCGTATTGAATCGATACAACATAAATTCATTTGCTTTGCTCTGAAAGGTCATCCTTGGGCAGATCCATTCAACCTTCCACCATATGAACATAGGATCCAGCTACTGCAAGTCCGAACCTTATATCAAAGGCGGGTGAATAATGATCTAATTTTTCTTCACCAACTTCTAAATGGTCAAATCGATGCTCCTGATTTGTTGGCCTGTATTGGCATAAACTTCCGTGGAGGATCTCACCATCTGAGAAGTTTGAACTTTTACATGTAAATTTCCATAGAACGAACTAACTACGGTTTACATGAGCCTCTTAACCGTATGTGTAGGATATTTAATTTAAATGGCTCCACGGTTGATTTTAACGTTAGTAAGATGGGATTGAAAAAATTGTTTCGAACCAGTGCTCCACTTTCGTGATTGTTTTTTTTTTCTTTTTGCTTTTAGATCATATTTAATTCAAATGTGATATATATTGTTTAATTATGTTTATTGTTTGTTTGTTTAACTATGTAAATGTATTAATTTTATTTGTATGCATGTGTTAGCTCGCATTATTTTACTAACCACTAACACATGCACTTATGATGAGCCTCTGATTTTAGGTTTGCAGCTTGCTCTAAGCTCACTATAACAAAGAATCTGAAGTGTAAAAAAAAAAAAAAAAAAAAAACACCAAAAACAAGTATAATTTGTCTAGTACTTTATCCTAAGTACATTTACTGGGCACTGTAACACTTTCCAGCACGTTTCCAACTACTTTTAATTTTAATTGAAAAGTTTATGAAAATGGACTTGTACTTGAAAACGTAGGTACAGGATAGTTTTATAATACGAAGTACCAATGTACTTCAAACAAAATACTTGAAAAAGTACTTGTACTTGATTTTTTTTTTTTAAACCAAGTGTATTGTATACTTGATTTTGTCAAGTAGAAGTACAAGGTAAATACTTGACTGGTACTGGTATCTTCTTGAAAGCTTACGGGTCTGACACCATAAATCTCTAATTGCTAGCCACTTTAACGTTTCAGCTTTAAATCACAAGAATGATTGAGTGCGCTCCAGTCGATCTTTTTATTTTAGTTTTCTCCTCCGAATTCCCAACCTACACTCTTAATTTTTCTCGGATCCTATGCAAATCACACTCAATAAATTCCCTTCTTATTTTTTTCTACTGAGCGTTTAAACTTTGATTGAGTATAAAATATAAGCAATTAACATCATTAAAACTTTTCCTTAAACTGCTGCCGTGTCGTCGCCACAAACAATAATTGTCTCAAAATGTTAGACCTTTCCGGGAACATCATCCTCCTATTCTAGGAAGAATAATACACACAAGCACAAACATAATGCAAAACAAACAAAGCGACAACCAATTTCACTGTTTTGTATAGAATTTGTATACACTTTTAAGATGGCATTCTTAAGATCCTGGTTGTGTCCTTCTTCATCCACCCGCCATCACCATGACCACCCAGTTGGCCGCTATTTGTGCGCCGCGTAAACCCAACGGCAATCATCGTAACGGTGATGATGCTGCAGATAATGATTATGATGATGGCCACCACATCCGCTTGTCATAGTTCACACTTTACCCCACACTCACCAACACAAAGCACACAAAAACACACACACACTCACAGCGAGAAGCGAGTGACAGCCAACAACTGCTGATAGTCAACTGCTTTCATTTAAATTATTCATAAATGCTCTATAGGTTGCCATTGCCAGTTGCCAGCGCCAGCACCAACGCCAACGCCAAAGCACCAAAGCTTCTTATTCTGCATTTTAAATAGTTGACTGGGAACCACCACCCTGACATTTTCCATTCCCAAGCATCAAATATACTTACATAGCTTAGCATATCTTTAAGCTAAGGCAGAGTAGGTATACCTACTCAGAGAGGTTACTAACCCGGAATGTGGTGTCAGGACACACACAGTCTATATATTCTGGAGAGTTGTATGAAGTTTGAGGTTGTTAGATGTGCACAAAATTTTACTCTTAATAATTCACTTTCGTATTTTGTGTACATTAATTCTTTTCCTTTTTCTTATGATTTTCTGACCGAATAATGAAAAACATCCTCACAGGGGCGATTTTATGACTTTTTTAAAAAGGCCAAAATGTATACATATATATACATAGTTTGTCGGAAATATGAAGTATGAACTTAATGATTTTGGTAGTGAGTTTAGTGTCAGCTTTCTGATGCAAATCTGTTTGAAATCTGTTTCAAAATGTTTAAAACAATAAGTAGCTTCTAATATATTAAAATACGAGCACATTAAGCATTCACTTTTGTTATGGTGCTAAGTCCTTATTAGATAATTGCTCGGGTATCCTTGTTTTTTTGAAAAACTAAATGTCTGCTTGAAATGCTTAAGGCTCAAAAAGAATATGAATTTTGCATATTTTGAATACGCCTGGCGTGCATTTTATTCTTGGAAACATTTATGAGATTTATATTTCCGTTCTTAGAGGGTCGACTTAATTTTGAATAGGTAGACAAATAAGATGACTGCATTTCAAAAAGTAAAGAATTATTAATTTTGGAAGTATTCATTCTGTGGTGAACTTTATTTTCGGCCATACGTAAATTTGTGTTTAAAATATCGTTCCAGTTACATTGCCATCCTTCCAGACTGAATCTATAAATTTTTGATGAATGAAAAAACCCTTAAGTTTAATAGAACTTCCAGATAATGTTCAGGTAGTGTACGATGGTACCAGAGAAGTGTGCAAGTTAAAAGCAAACATTTACCGCAAGCCTTAAGAGTGTTCCCCTTTTCACCACAATACACCTCCGAAACGACGAAATACTCGTACAATGGCGATTAATAAATCGAGGTTTTAAGCGTGTTCAAGGCTGAAAAGATTCCAAGCCAAAGTCAAATGGGCCAAATTCTTTATTAATTTCGAACCCAGAGCTAGCAATCGATTTTTGACCTGATCGTTACAAGAATAAAACTTTGGTTAGGTTAAGTAGATGAGCTGACGGTAGATCTTGTACCCGTCACACTTAGATCAATTTTGATCAATTGTGGTACCCTGATGGATTGGACCAAACCCTTTAAAGATATAACCTAATGGAGCATTGAGCCATTTTGATGCGTTGAAGAAGTTCATTAACTTTGAGATTTTATCACTTACTGACGTCGAAAATTCTGCTAAATCGTTAAAGAAATAGCTACCCAAAACTTTGTTCAATATATTGCTGAGTGCTGGACAGTGATCTAGGTAGTGAAGGGCGTCCTCCTCCACTTCTGTGTCTCCGCAGCCTCTGCACAGATCTATCGTAGTTAGTCTCATTTTCATTGGATGGTACCCTAAGAGATTATGTCCTGTGATAATCTCTTTCAAAAGATTCAGAGATCTCTTTTTTCAAGTTGAGGATATTGTCCGTTTTTTTCTTATTGTAATTAGGCCACATATGACGAGGAGAAGGAAGAAACGATTCCTCTCTTTCTCTGTACATGCATACCACTTTCCAACAGACGTAGGCTCCACTAAGAAGACTACTTCTATAACGATCCTAGTGACCTGGCAAACATCGACATAAATAGTTTTGTTCGCTTCGTCAGGAGCTCTAAGTGGGTAAACGAGTAAAGAAGGAGTCTTCCAGATTCATGTGGTATCACAATGGACTAACTTTGGTCTAAGTGTGTCAGTATTAATTTACTGACAGCCACTTCTACCTAGCCTAACGTAACCTAGCCCACAAATTCCTTTTGGGGATACAAGTAACGAGTGAGGTCCATCTGTCATTGGCAAGTTCCACTTACTTCTTACTAATCGTCTGTTTAATAGAACAAGGTGGAATTTTAAGTCTTGAGTCTGTGGAGCTTAGATCTAACGCTGAACCAGTCTTTGCCAGTTCATCTGCTTTTTCATTTCCTAAAATTCCACTGTGTCCAGGGACCCAGCAGAGTTTTATATTGTGCTGCGTTGCAAGAGCTGTCAATGTAAAAGTTCATATCAGCCCGTGGTATCGCCGTTATTGATATTTATATTCGGCTGTCTTGTAGACTGCCAGAACCTTCGCTTGGAATACACTGTTGTAATCAGGGAGTCTGAAAGAGTTCGCTAAATTGAGGGACTCAATTATCCATCGTATCCATCTTCGATCCGTCGTCGCTGTATATTTTTTATCCATTTTTATCATTCCATTCTTCCCTTGTGGGGGTGGTGACAAAAAACGGTTTTTCAAAATTTGTATCGGGTGCTGTATTGTCTGTGCATACCCCTCCGTAAATATCTTGATAATTTACGCATAACCTACGGAGTTCCTTTTCCAATCATCGGATAGGCTTAGTCTTTGGGCACTGTGAGCTGCAGTTTCTTGTGCGAATGGATCTAACGGTTAAAAATTGAGAAAAGTTTCCATTCCCGCAGTAGGAGTGGGCCTCATTGCCCCTGTGATACCTATGCACGCTAGTCTTTGAACTTTATTGAGTGTTTTATAATTAGATTCTGTATCCAACTCGTTCCACCAAACCAGGCTACCATATGTATGGATCGGTCTCATAATGGACGTGTACATCCACATCATGATTTTTGGGTTTGGACCTCAGGTCCAAACCAGGTTGGTTACAGATAAATGTACGGCCTTCAAATACAAAAAAAAACTCATTTAGCTCCATGTCGCTTTTAGATAAATAAATAAATAAAAAGAATAAAAAAAGTCAAAAGATATTTCTCATTTAAAACAAGATTGAAGTTTTAGTCATAAAAATATTGATAGCTATCAAATACAAATACAACAATCTGCCACTCTGTTTCGGCTGATAAGGTCTTTTTGTTATAGATAAAGACCTACTTTTCGGAACCAGAGTGTACGATAGTCGTTTATTTTAATAAACAACAATATATCTCTGTTGCGTTCATTGCTAAACGTCAAACTCTAGACTTTGGCACAGTGACATTTAGGTGACAGACATTATTTTTGAGGCAAACCAATATTTGGAATTTTCAATTTTGTGACAAATAAAAAAAAAATTAAAAAAATAATTTTTCAAAAAAACATACAAATTGAGTGCAAACTTCTTTAAAAAATCGTCTTTGTTTTATCAGTGTGTCAAAGTTTTTGGCTGTCACTTTGACACTGACAAATCGGTAAAGACATTTCTATTCTTTCTTTAACCAATCTTTCATGTTACCTTATTTACTTACCAATCTGGTTAATAAATCTGTTAAATCTCGATCTACAAGAAATGTTGTTGATGGTCTTTTAAGCCATTTATCAAATGATGACAAATATTTCTATGAAATGGCAACACTTTTTCAGTGGTAAGACTTTGGACATACATAGATATTTCATTTTGAAAATTATGATATACCTCACTTATGATGTGCAGTATATATATAAAACAAGCGATAATATTATAGGAATAAATTTAGGATTAATTTGTGAAATTACAACGAGTTGAAAAATTTTTTAAGGGCCCGAAAAATATCCAACCATTCGCAAAGTAAACATTTTATAAAAAGGAATTAGTTTAAAACTGAAACTAAGAATTTTCTAGTTTTCAGTTATACAGATGTAAATATTAACGTAGATACTTCCTCTGGATTACTGAATTACTTAAAGTAGCCTGTTATGCAGAGATTCATAAAGTGCCTCTTAATAAAATTAAAAGAAATTTCCGACGAGGCTCGTTTTATGGCATCAATTATCTCGTCCGTATTTTTAATAGTACTTTTAGCTTCGTAAGCTTTCCCAAGCCATATCCACACGTTTTTCATGTGAAATATTTAGGTCAGGGAAATTATGATGGTATCCATGTCAATAGGTTTATATTTTGGCTGTAAATCCATAATATATGTTTTTGTTGCCCTCTTTGATGTGTCGGGGTCATTTTACTGCTAAAAAGTCTATTGTTGTCTACCAAACAATTGCCAAAAATAATAAAATTTTTATGTACTTACAAATGTGTGTCACAGACTATATATATTAAAAGAAAAATCTTAGAAATATGCGGTAGGTATGTGCCATGAAAACCTTTAAATACTTATCAACTTGGCTCTCATATTGCCATGGTTTTATCCAAAAGGTCATATAATGGGACGATATTTAAATTTAAAAACTAAATAAAGCTCCTTTAAACGTTTTTTTACTTGTCTTTCCATGTCTGTCTGCTTTTTTGGACTGAATATTTTAATCGGCTCTGGACCTTTGGCACCTCATATATAAGAAATTTATATTTGAAAATGCCATATTATTGGTCAGTAATTGGTCAGAAGAGGTTAACTTGCCCTAGATAACTTGTAATAAAGGCTTAAAGTTTCTCAAGGTCACTAAAGTTCACGCGTGATTTCTGGCACCTCAATTAAGGGAAATTTGCAAAAAAGTATACCATCTGAAAGAGCTCAGCATCGTGATAAAAAGTCAACTATTTACAGTTATTGGTCAGCCATATTTTTTCTTCTATGAATTTTCGAAATTCGTTTTAAGGTCACAAAAAAACTCTTGGTTCCTCATTTGGGTCATTCCAAAAAATTAAGTATGGCATTTGAAGGGCCACTTCATGGTCATAAAAGGTCAGCTATTTTCAGTAATTGGTCAGCCATACACTTTTTTTAGTGAATTTTTAAATTTTTGAATTTGAATTGACGCACTTTGACTGATCGATATTTGATCTTTGAACTATAAAACTACCAGTCCATTATTACTTATGTCTTTAATTGACAAAAAAATGTTAGTCTTTTCAAAGATAAACAAATTTTTGACAAACGCCCTTGACAGTTCATTGACAGCTATTTCCACTTGCTTTGGCATTTCTGAACTGACACTCATTATCAATGAATACATTTTCAAATCTTCAATGAAATCCATGCTAAGAATTATTATCTTTGTAAATTTTCAAATGAAGAATTTGTGGTTCGAATTGTGTTACCTTTTGTATCAGCAAATTTGGTTGATTTCCATTATTCACTTCAGAGTTACATTTTGACTCTTTTTATTTTTTTACTGTCAGAAATATTAGCCCTGTTTTTTAGTGTATTTTTACCTTCGCTTAGAAAAAAGTAGAATGTTAAATACAACAACAATACGGAATTATTATAGTTTAACGTTGTAATTAACATGCTACTTTTTTCCAAGCGAACATAAAAATGCACTAAAAAACAGGGCAATTGTCATCCTCTTAAATGGAAAGAGGATAGCTCATGTTTTGTTGTAATTCATTTCACAGTATTGTTTTTGTTTTTTTTTTTTCTTTCACTTTCGCCCAAATTATCAAAATCATTCAAATTGCACAGGATCAGCTGTCAAATAAGAGTCTTTCATTGACAAAGACTTAAACCACGTTGCCAAAATTTGTTGTCCGTCAGTTACAGAAAAAGTGACATTTCGTTTGTCAATTGAGTTTTTTCACTTGTCTTTCAAATTTGTTGTCCTTCATTGACAAACAGTGTTTGTCAGCTCAAATACAACCAATTTTTGTATATTTTCATATTTAGTTTTGTGATATGATTTAAAAATGTTTCTTCCGTCAGTTGGTAAATGACAAGTGGAAACCTAGCATTAGTGACTCATCGATAAGCTAGGTCAGCAGCACTTCTGCACGCAAATATGCATACAGTGCAACACAAATTTGCTTCTGCATTTTCATACTCTGTTATAGATACCTATATGCAAAAGACCAAATCGACCTTCTTCTTTGAAATGTTTCTGCGACCCCAATAATTGTTTGTATGCACTAGCAAGTTGAACCGGCGATCTTCGTTCGTCCTAAAATTGATAACATTATTAATTTCTCTTTCGAAAGTCGAGCCCGCCATCAACCTGGTCCCATTGCACAATTTCAGTTGATTCAGTTTGTGCAGCATTATGATAACAGAGCCGACTTTGAATTGAAAATGTGTGTGGCAGACCGAGCAAAACCAATGAATACAACAATAACGCGATCAACATATATTCAAATCATCGATCGACGGCCTTATTCCTAGCAGCTTATATCGCGCGTTCACTCGGCACGATATCAGGCATTTCCAATTGCCAACAGTTGTTTTCAACAATCATTGGCTATAATAGATTGTTCTGCCTCGCATGTTCATCGTGAACTGCATCTTTTTACGTATCGCTGTGTTGAATTCATCTACAGGTGTTGATTGCGGGATGATCGTCATTGCGTACAGGCGCATCTTTTGCAAATTTTTCAGTCTTCGATCAAGCACATCCAACGCTCACTTATGTACCATTGCGTCCATTCACCCCGGATGATAATTATTCAAGTTTTCAACACATGTGCCAGTACAAGGTTTCTTGAAATATAACATGTTAGTAGGCCATTTTTTATGAATTATCAATGGCAATTTCCACGAATAATAATGAATAAGCCGCCTAACCGCCTTCTAACAACGCAACGTAGCCGCTATTCAAAAAGAAGCAACGTCGGATCATTAATGAATTGGCGCCGAAATCTACTAAAGGAACAGGCACACTATTATCTTCAATCAATACAAGCGCCTCTTTGCGGTTCTCATCGTTCATTTGAAGTTTGGAATTCGATTAAGTTCTTCGAACTCGATGCATAAGGCTATGGTTACAGTGGATGCATATTCTGACAAACAATTATTCTGACGTAGTCGTCAGAACTATTCGTGAGGAGTTTGTGGTTACAGTTGATGCGTATTCTGACGAACAATAATTTTTCTAACGTATTCGTCAGAACAAACAAAACTATATAGTCTTATGAAACCGGTTACAATGCAAGTATTTTGTTCGTGCGAAGCCGCATAAGTTCGTCAGAACGATCGACCGTTCAAATCAGTTTGATTCTTTCTGCAGCGTTCTGACGAACAGTTCTAACCTAATTCCGACGCACAATTCGGACAAACAGCTCTGACAAATAGACATGAAACGTTAAACATCAACAACGTTAAACATAAACAAAAATAATTTTGTAGCTCAGACATAGCAGACCACAAAAATTTATTTTTTATCTTAATTTTTACCAAAACTGTTGTTTTGACAAAAAATCGTGTTACCAAACAGAACTAGATATGACAGTTCAGTTCTCAAGTGCTCAAGTGTGTTTCATAATTAAATCTGAGGGCTTCGATTATAATCTGCTCAGAGTTCTGATCTGACCGCTCTGCCTCTGCTCAGAGCCAATTGGGGAGTGTTGCGTCTCAAGTATGACATTGGCAAGCAAATTTTTTGTTTCACGTCAGTAGCGTTCTCTCCTGATGCAAAACGAAAAATTCCATAAAATAATTGCACATAAAAATATCATAAACGAAAAATCTTGTTCTATTTTCACTCAGTACGCTGTTCGACGAGTGAAATTGATAATTGTAGCAGATTATTTGGAGAACTCTACACTCTTTGCATTCAATTAATTACCCAAATCATTCATTATGTGCGAAAAAGTGACATAATGTGTTTTTGTGCTCACTTTTGTTATTTCTTTCATTACAGCATTATCTGCCTTATGATTTTTCTTATTTGCCAAATTAAAGTCGACCGATTCAGTGAGCAATCAACCACCAACACCCGTAAGTCAACGAGATGGATGATCTGCTAAAAACATTGCCGCTGCTTAGGAGAGTGGTGTAGAAGAACACAAGGCAGTCAGTCTATTAAGTCAACGAAGAACCTCAATCGTTCACTTGATAAACAATTTGTTTTGCCCAAATTAGATGCTATGGATGTGATGATGGTTCCAACAGAACAGCGGTACGTGTCACACAGCTGATGTCTGCTGATTAGTTGTCATTGATTCTCTTAGGCAGGTGTGGCTTTTGCATTGTTTAAAGAATTTTTAATCTTTTTTTTGTTTTGTTTTATTTTTGGATTGTCAACGTCAAACAGCGTCCACATTATTCTGATTTGCGTAAGTCAACATTGTTGGTGAACAATGTTCGTTAAGAGAGGATGTGAACGTGCTGATAAACAATACAGTTCAGCCTTTCACGTTACCCGATTCAAATGGATAACAATTAACAAAATTGTTCAACAATACAATAATCTCTTTTCTAAGTCTGGATGTGCTTATCAATATAATTGCCCGCTGTCCATTTTATTCCATGGGTGCATTAACCTTGACTCTTGATGGAAAACTTGTATACTACATCGTTCTGTCTTTCATAGAACACCATCCATATTTAGTAACAAAAATTTTCCAGCTGTTGAGAACTGAACTGAATAAACAATTTGTTTAAAATACCAAATACGGCCCTGTACATTCCAACATATAGCTTTGCATTAAGTTCAGTGACGGTTCTATAGCTTTTTGTTGCCATTTTGGTGCCCTCTATTTTGTTGAAAAGATGTGTTGTCCTTAAGCTGACAAGGAAGTTGGAGTTTGTTCATGTCTCCCGACGATGTTTGTATCCTTCTACACATTCCCTACCGAAAGTTCTTTGTTTTTTTTTTTGTTGGCCAATCTTCCTGTTTTTAGAATTTGTCGTAAATCTTTCAAGGCACCATAGAAGACGGCCATTGTCCTTTTTGTGTATCCACAGCCATTGTATTTTTTTTTCTCTTTCCTCTGTCTATTCGCGAATATAGAAAAGACTATAAACAGAAGATTAAGTTTAATACTTAATGACTTTGCTCTTCCAGTGGAATCTTAAAGATGAGGGAGATGAAAATATGCGCTTTTATATTCAGTTCCTCCATGTGTGGAAGATAAAGATGAAAAAAGCTATTGAGCGTTGTAAATCGTTGTTTTTGAATTAGGAGTAGCACTATATACCATCATTATACAGACATATAGGTATACAAAAGGACAACCTAGGGTGAATAAAGCTGTATTTTTGGTGTTTTAGGGCGACATTTATGAGAAAAACCATCGACTTTACAAGGACTTTGTTTGCTAATATGAAATTTGAATGACATGATGGTTAGTAAAATTAAAAAAAAAAAAATTGATGGGGTAAGTAGTATTTTGTTTTAATTAATATAAACATTAATGTAGGTACTTGAATATGTATGTATATGCTGTCCATTTTATTCCATGGGTGCATTAACCTTGACTCTTGATGGAAAACTTGTATACTACATCGTTCTGTCTTTCATAGAACACCATCCATATTTAGTAACAAAAATTTTCCAGCTGTTGAGAACTGAACTGAATAAACAATTTGTTTAAAATACCAAATACGGCCCTGTACATTCCAACATATAGCTTTGCATTAAGTTCAGTGACGGTTCTATAGCTTTTTGTTGCCATTTTGGTGCCCTCTATTTTGTTGAAAAGATGTGTTGTCCTTAAGCTGACAAGGAAGTTGGAGTTTGTTCATGTCTCCCGACGATGTTTGTATCCTTCTACACATTCCCTACCGAAAGTTCTTTGTTTTTTTTTTTTGTTGGCCAATCTTCCTGTTTTTAGAATTTGTCGTAAATCTTTCAAGGCACCATAGAAGACGGCCATTGTCCTTTTTGTGTATCCACAGCCATTGTATTTTTTTTTCTCTTTCCTCTGTCTATTCGCGAATATAGAAAAGACTATAAACAGAAGATTAAGTTTAATACTTAATGACTTTGCTCTTCCAGTGGAATCTTAAAGATGAGGGAGATGAAAATATGCGCTTTTATATTCAGTTCCTCCATGTGTGGAAGATAAAGATGAAAAAAGCTATTGAGCGTTGTAAATCGTTGTTTTTGAATTAGGAGTAGCACTATATACCATCATTATACAGACATATAGGTATACAAAAGGACAACCTAGGGTGAATAAAGCTGTATTTTTGGTGTTTTAGGGCGACATTTATGAGAAAAACCATCGACTTTACAAGGACTTTGTTTGCTAATATGAAATTTGAATGACATGATGGTTAGTAAAATTAAAAAAAAAAAAAATTGATGGGGTAAGTAGTATTTTGTTTTAATTAATATAAACATTAATGTAGGTACTTGAATATGTACGTATGAGTAAAATCTTTTCAAGTTGGAGAGAATCTCTCTCTTAAATCAAGGAAGGTGGCTGCTGTAAAACCCTACTTTGCAAACAAATTGCGATACAAAATTTACTTTCAAGGATGCAATTAGGTAAGTAGGTTCAATCTCATAAGGGGCGTCCGTTATTGTATTAAATGAAAGTAACGACTGTCCTCTATTCGATACCGTCTGTAGTTAATCCCCAAAAAGATAACGCGCAGAAAAGTCTCAAAAAAGCAAGAAAACTTGTTTTAAGAAACTACCAAATATTTTTAGAGCTTAAGCCGCTGAAATTGGTTTATATGCTTGGATCTGAAAATAAGTGAAATTTGCTCTGAACATTTAATATATTTTAAAGAGAAGTCAAAAATATCTCCATACCTTGTTTTATTATTTTCGGTTTCCGATAAAAAAGCTTCCTTATGACAGTTGGACTCACTCCAACTTAAATATCAGTTTCGTTAAGTCCAGAAATATTAATTAAGTTATTAATATAAAAAAATACTTAATTCATCAAATAATGAGTCCAGACGTAAAGAATTTATTATATTCCCTTACATTATAAATGCCGCTCTAATGTTAGAATATGTTTCAAGCCAATGGAAAGTTGCGGAAGTCATACTGGTTTTGAAACTGGAAAACCATCTCACGAAAAGAAGTCTTACAGACCGATTTTGTTTCGTTTTTTAAAGAATACAACTTCTGCGCCTGCAACCAGTAATAGAAGAGATACTATTAATACCTGAACATCAGTTTGGATTTAGAAGCAAGCATTTGAAAATTGATCAAGTGCATAAAATTATTGACGTTATTGAGAGAGCTCGTTTGGCAAGGTGTGGAACGAAGGCTCAAATTAAAATTAGGACAGGTTCTGCCTGAAGGCCATTATAACTTTCTTAACGGATATCTAGATAACAGAATTTTCCATATAAGACACGGAAATGAGTATTCAAATTTCAAAGAAATAGTGGCTGGGGTACCACAAGGAAGCGTATTAGGTCCAGTTGTGTACGTTTTATTTACACGTGATATACTTCAAACAGAAGACACTGTCATAGCCACGTTTGCTGATGATACTGCAATACTAACAGCAGGCAAAATGCTTTTAATAATGTTAATGAGTGAACAAAAACATGGCGAATAGCTTTCAATTGACTAAAGTCAATTCTCGTGGACTTAATCCGTTTTCTTAATACCGTTCGTGTTCCATTTGTCAATGAGGCAAAGTATCTTGGTAGAAACGAAATTATAGTAGAAGTTGTACGTAAAAATGAAATGCGAAGAACTTAAAAGTAAATTAAGAGATATGAACTTATTACTCGGTAATTATTCAAAGCTTAGCATTGAAAATAAGTTGATTTTGTACAGACAGGTACTTAAACCTTTTTGGACTTATGGTATACAACTATGGGGGTTGAACCTGCGATACAAACTTAAATAACTTACAAACGTTTAAAAATAAATTGCTCAGGTCATTTGTAAATGCTCCGTGGTCCCTTCACAGGGACCTCGGGATTCCTACGGTTTCGGGACGAAATAAAATGTTTCGAGAGAAAACATAGAAATCGACTGTTAGAACATGCCAATTCAACGATTATTGAAATTCTTGATGAGTCGAATTTAGTACGTCGTGTCGTCTGCAAAGAATAAAACCTTTCGACTTGGTGCGGTGAACAGAAAACTGCTTTAACATAGCAGAATAAGCGAAAACTTTCAACGGAAAGTTACTTGCAACACGTTACTTAACTTCGTTAAAAATAAATTTTTAGATAAGTTTCAGTAATTGCAATTGGGAAGTGGAGGTGGTTTTAGTTTATTATGCCTCTCACACACTTATGAGCACGCATTTTTTGGTGCTCTTAGAGCCTTTTGCAGGTTTTGATATCATGGGAAATCCAGTGTGTACAAAGTTTCCTTTAAGCTTTCTTCGAAAATAAATATAGTTTATAAAAGTTATAGACTCCAAAAAGTTTCTTTAAAACCGTTAGCTTACCAATTTATGATATTCAGAACCGAATTTAAATTGGAGAAAATAAATTAAGCTTAAATTTCCTCCTAAGTTTTTAGTTTTTTTTTTATATCTAAAGAAGCTTTATGGAAAACGTTGACGATATTTAAAAGTGAACAATGCGTAAGTTTCTTTTTGAATCAAATATTATTTTGACATTGACAGTTCTAATGTGCTCAGAAAATTGACAGAAACGTCTTTCCGAAGTACGCAATAAATCGGTTTAAGCTTAAACTACGTTGGATAATTTTTGAAAATATACTCCAAATTGAATATTGTGTTGTAGAAACATATACATTGGGGTCTTAAAAAACAGTCATTGTTTAATTTAAGTTGGTCTTTTCTCTGAACATCTTACTGACTAATTAATGCAAAATGACCACCAACTTTGGTATCGCTATCTGCTTAAAACTAAAAACTTACTATATGCATTTTTCGTTTAATGTTAAAGTTGTTTTCCAAAAGTATTTTATCAAATCTTACGATTCGTCAGCATTGAGAACTTTTTAAAGATCCTGAAACTACTGAAAGATAAAGATTATTTGCTAAAGTTTACCATGGGAGTTTAGATGGTGTTATCTTCTTAAATATTCTTCTTTTTAAAGCTGACGAATTTTTGTCAAAAAGATGTCTTTACCGTGATATACCTATGATTTATAGACAAACCTTCGATTTGTTCACGTTACATACCTACAGAATAAAGCCGTTCTACTTTCAAAAATGTTGTTAACAATCATATTTAGACAAAAGTTTCAGGTTTCCAAAGTCTTTTAAAATAGGCTCTGTAGTCCTAGTCTTTGTTTTTATTTTTGTTTTTAATGAGTTGTATAACCAACAACAAATAATGAAAACCCTTGCCTTTTAGATATTTCAATCAAAAACAAAAACACCCCATTTTCCACAAAGAGAAATCCTTAACCAATAAATTGTAAATGTTAAAGTTTTCCATTCTATGTATTTACACTTTTCTTGCGAAGGCTTTGAAAAGTATATCCTTGTTTCCTCTAAGTATATCCCAGTGTTTACATTTTATTTGCAATGCATTTGTTTACGTGATGCTTCCAACTGTGAACCGAGTGTAAATCCAAGATTTCAAATCGACAAGGGGGCTCCTCCCTTCCTCTTCTTTAAACCAGCCTATCCGTTTTACGAGAGAAACATTCTTTTGAGTTTCAGTGAAAAGAAAAAAAAAATAGCAAATCCTTGTCAATATTTCAAACCAATTTAGTAAAGGTTCTTCCTGTTTGTTTGTGGACTAAAAAAAAAAGAGATCAAAGTATCATCGAAATCGAGCGAGAGCAAGGAACAAGCAAAACAATTATGCGCTCCTTCTGAAAATTCTAATTCCAGAAAAGGACACAAAGGACTTAAAATTGTTTTTATTGTTGTTGTCTGTTTTGACGGGTGCGGCATTGGCGTTAGAGTTTGCGTTCCGGCTGCTGAAATCGATAAAGATTGGGGAAAAAGGTGTTTTTGTCCTCCACCCGGCTTCAGTTTGTATCCGTATTGAATTGTGTGATACAATTGTAGGTTTCTTTGATATACGTACTCGTACATGTGTGTGCTTCAGTTCCCCGAAGTGTTCAGCTAAATAAGTTTTCTATGTTGAATTCGTTTCGCAGGAGCTTGAAAAAAATATACAAATTTAACAAGACCAAATTCCCCCGGGGATGAAACGAACAGAAAATTGCTTCGGGCTTCGATTTTTGTCTACACACTATACATTTTGGATGATGATGATAATAATGGTTAGAACTTGTATTGGGTTTCAGTCACTGACATTGTATACTAAGATTTATGGTTATTGTGCAAAGGAAGACAATTTGAGTAATTTTTTGTTAAGTGAAAAGGATAATGTATTTTGATGTACCTATGTATCTACCTAACGGCTAACGGCAATGGAGGTACGAGTATATAAAGAATCTTTGCTTTTCTTGATAAATATATCTACATTGTACATTTTCTCTTCTCTTTTTAATTTTTTTGTTGTTGTTGAAAAAACAATAAAATGATTGGGAGAAGATTGTAGTCAATGTTCAATGAAGGTAATAATGGCTTTTGAAGTTATCTGATGAAATAACTTGTTGCTTCTTTTTGACGAGTTTGTCTGAGCTTGACTGACTTATTACAGTGCCGCACAGTGGTTCGTTTGTTGAATTTTGGCGACCAAAATCATTTCCCACTCCCCATAGCTAGTTCTAAATACATTTGAATGAAATTTGGTACACTAGATGATTTGGGTATGCTGAATGCAGTGGTACTGCCCAATATTTTACTTCAAACAGGGGCTTCAAAATTAAGGTCCAAATTTCAAATTTTGAATAAAATACTGTAGAAGTCAGAATTTGAGTCAAGTTTATGATTGAAGTGTCTTAAAATATGCGCCTCAATGCGTTCTTTTATACAAAAATGACTCCAATACTGATTTGTACAAAATTTGGAGAAGATGGCCCAAAATGTTCAGAAAGGTTCCCAAGAGATTACAACTAATTGTAGACCTTATTTTTAAAAATGTTTATATTAGAATTTTTTGTTAGTTGCTATACATCGGTAGTAAAATTTTTAAATTGTTGCAGCGGTTTCAAAAAAAAAATGTTTTTAGGGTGTC
This sequence comes from Dasysyrphus albostriatus, assembly GCA_946251815.1. Lineage (NCBI taxonomy): Eukaryota > Metazoa > Arthropoda > Insecta > Diptera > Syrphidae > Dasysyrphus > Dasysyrphus albostriatus. The sequence continues at coordinate 95,497,748 of OX276336.1, forward strand.
CCCTAATTCGTCAATAATATTAAGGCCATAAATCTCAGGCATATTTTATAAAAAAACATTTTATTAGAGAAAAATTGACCCTAAACTAGGTTCAATTCAATGAAACATTGAATTTAAATTTAAATTATTAATAAATGGAAGAATATCATTCATCTTTTGTTTTTTTTATTTCTAACATTTGGTTTTAAGTTGTTGACTTAAAATGAATAAGGGCACTGAATATCATCGAACCTAAAAATAGCACATAGTTTCGCAAAATTTTCAAAGTATTAACTTATAAACAATTTTTGTTCCAAAATTTTGACTTTAAAAAAATGTATGGCAGGTTGTCTAGAAACCAATAACAACGTTCGTTGGAAAGGTATTTGCATATACTAAAATAGTCAGTATAGCAGCTTATTTCAAATTACTGTGTTGAAAAAGTTATTCGCTTTGTGTTGGTAAAAAATCTATGAAAATTGGTGTAACACATATCAATAACATGTAGATATATCGTTGAAAAGATTTTTTTATGAACATTAATATTTGCTATGACAACTTACTTAAAAAAACTGTGTGAAAAAAATTTATTTGCTGTTTTGGTGAATTTTTGTAGAACAAATTTAATGTAACGTGGGTAATAATTAGCGAATAACTTTTTTCACACAGCGATTTGAAATAAGCTCCCATAGTAACTATTGAAGTACACAAAAATAACTTTCCGACTATATTTTTCTCGTCGTTATTGGTTTTTTAAACCGTTTTTGTCCTATTTTCCTTGATAACTTAAAAACTTTTCGCTTACACAGCTTGATTAAAAAACAAAACAAATCAAAGAATAGAGAATTAGCTTTTAAGAAAGCTATAGCACATTATTGTACAAATGTACTTCGTTCATTTTTAATTTTTTAGAAACTGTCCAAGAATCATGTCCTAAAATATTATTCATGAATTAAAGGACATCCTTTAAAAAAAACTCTTTATTCAGACTTATGTACACATTTGCCCTATATATTGTTAGAAATTCAAAACTTGCTGCTCGGTGGAGCTCTACATACACGTACGCGTGCCTGTTTTGCTCAGAATTATGCTTAAAGCTTGTTTTGTGTCAAAATACACACATCGGTATTATAGTCATAAATCTTTTTAAAAAACTTTAAAAACATCCTATGTACCTATGTATGTATTTTTATGAATTTATATAACCTATTTCTTATGATTCTGGTATTACGGAATGAAATCTAATCGATTAATATTATTTCAACTTCCAAACTAACTTCTTTTTCAAAATCAAGATTCCAAGATGCTATAACTTTTCAAGTCAACAACTTAAAAAGTTTGATAACGGCTCCATAAATTATCACAAACAATCCGCCAAAAAATAATAAATTTTATTTAATATGGATATCACGTTCAAAAACAAAGAAAAAAAAACTTTTCTCATTAAATCAAAATGATTAACATGTATATCAAGATATTATCCTGTCATTGATACAATACTCATTTCATTCCCGCTTTTGTAATATTTATTATAATTTTCAAAACTTTATATTAACTCAATCAGTTAAGGCAAGTGATTACTTTTTGAAAGGTTTTTCATTTTTATGACCGTCCAAACTTTGGTGCTTCTCCAATTTGAAGGATCCTTTTTTAAGAAAAAAACGCCATATTCTATACATGGCTCGAATTGGGGACTATCTCAAGTTCATTAATCACAACACATCCCCTTGCCAAACCCAAACACCGCACCGCACCGAACCGACCAGTCAATTATTTTATTATATTTTTCTATTATATCTAACCTCCCTCACCAAAGTGGTTATATTTTGAAGACACACAGTTAATGACGAACAAGACGGTGCAAAAATCAGGTCACAATACTTTTATTGAAAGGACTATTTCTCATAATCTTTTGTCACACAAATCACATTTCAGACGGACCTCTATTTGTCATGATTGTAGTTCGATATACTGACTTTTCCTTTTAATGCTATGTTCAGGTGCGGATTTGTGGATGCCTAGTGATATGAGGGCTTTGTAGAGTTATTATTAGTGTGGTAGATTTTCGTAGAGATTTGGTAACCTATTACATGCTGTGTTTTTAATGACAAAATCCCTTTGTAAATCGGAGTTTCAATTAAGTTGTGAATAACAAAATGATAGAGCAGTTTTTTTTAATAGGTTTGGTATTAATTAAGGACTCCTTAACACCAATTAAATAATCAGAATTCGCTGAAGAAAAACGCCCATTCGTGTCTCTATTTAGAGTTTCAAAACTGCGATCTGATGTTTAAACACGTTTTTGGTTGTAGAAGGTTGTTTAAAAACAAAGTTTAATAAAAATTTATTCAGTAGTTATACCTTAATATTTTCATTTTAAGAATATGCGACATTTATGAAATAAGCAACATACATTTTAGAGCCCTGATGGATGCAGAACAAGTTAGTCCGGCACTGTTTTTTTTAGAAATAGACAAAAGGGTAAATATGGCAATTTGTGATTAATACAACAGCACTGAGCACATACACACACACATCCATACTGGATCACGACTCTTATCTGAAATATGAAACAAATAGATACACTATACGAAGCCATAAAGGAGATACAAAGCTACTCACAATTAGTGGAAAGTGCCAAGTTGAAGGATAACCTCATGTGTATATGTATGCGAGTAGTGGTACAAATTGGCTATTAAGGACACCTTTATCCCCATAAGTTTGCAAACAAAAAAAGCAATGTTCAGTCATGAAATTACCAGGTGACAAAGTTTTATGTTCTTGTTGGGCTACATAGGTACATACATATATAGGAATTAATGACTTTTCTTTCGGTCATATGGATATTGACGTTTGGTTTAATTAACTTAAAACAGCAAAAGTTTTTTTCTTTTTTGATTTTTTTTTTTAATAACCAAAAATTTGAAACACAAAATGATTGATTGATATGAGAATGACTTTGAACAAAAAAAAAAAGATTTTAAAAAATGAGCTTATTGAACCTAGTAAGTCATTGATGATGATTAATATTTGATGAAAGAACTTCGTCACTTCAAAATAATTGGCTGTTCTTAAATTATTTTTTGTAATTTCTTTTAGGTACAATTTTGTGTTTTAAATAATTAATTAATTACAAACTAAAAAATCAATAAAATATATGTTTGAATGATACATTTGTCATATAAAAACTATTGTTAGTTTTATACTTACAATTAGATTAAATTGAACAGCAAACCAAATTTGAATCCAAAAATCTTTTGAACCCTACTACCTTAACGGCTATAGAATCAAATTAAGTAAAAGCAATATAGCCTATATAACGATATATGACACATTTATATTGAGTAGGTGAACCACTATTTTAATTTAAATTGACTGTCAAAAATATATTCCAAAAATTTACCCGGTTTTAATTACAACTGAAAAACTTGTCCTTAAAAAACATACAAAATAGGTCCGAAAATTTAGTATTGCTTTTCAAATATCCGTCATTAAATCATGTATTTCAGTTATTTATTTAATATCTCGCTTAATTAACCATAAAACCTCTGTAAAACTCTTTAACTCGTGACTACTGTCATCTCTTGCCCTAGGTACAATTATTTGAAATGAGTCGAAATTTTTAAGTACAAACTTGTCGTCTTTCTAGTCCTCCTTCACATCCGAAAAATATATGTATGTATGTCTGCATATAAAAAGCAAATAATAGAAGCACGTTCTATTTTTATTCCCAGGTGAATTTTTTGGAAAAGTCACCAAAAAAGACAAAAAAAAAAAACAAACAAAAAAAAAAAAACAAACAAAAAAACATCAAAAAAACTTTTCAAAACGAAAAAAGAAAAAATAGAACCTACTCCATAAGAAATGTCGTACATTTTGGCTCCTAATGTAGGGCATATATACTGAGTCCCAAGGACGTGCCACGTTATTTAACATTTCTTTAGAAGACGTGTGCATGTGAAGGAGGCAGCAACAGTCGAACAGTCCCTCCAAGGGAAATAAATGTCGTTAAGAATAAATGAGGGCTTTTTATATAGAGCTTAAATAATTCAGTCTATGTGATATCTCTCTATGTATGGTAAGTACGTGTACGCGTGTGTATCCAAGTTAATTTACAGAGGACTTTAATCAACGATGTGTTTTCACTAAGAAGTCTCTGCGTATATCTATCATCTACTATGACTATGTAGTTTTACGTGGTTTTTGTCCTTGAAACATCCCTTTAACTCCCATAGTCCATACTGTTTTAATTTATAATTCAATAAAATTTAACTCATTAAAATAATACCCTAGTGGCACAATATTTAGTACCTTATGCATACATTTTTCATTTTTGTGTCTTTATTTTCATATTCACGTCGCATTAGAGCCTTAAGAGATATAATTTGTTTACACACATTATGGGTTTTGACTGGATAATGTAAATAAGATGCTACGTATAACAGTCTTTCACTGTGTATTTTTTATAAACAAGCCTTTTCTTAAGACTGGTTGGTTGGTTTTACCGAAGGTTGCCACCGAACATATTTTTCTTTTTCTATAGTTACAAGTTGTGCTGTAAAAAAAGTAGTCTTCAATAAAATAAAAAAAAAAAAACAGTTACAGAAACAAATACAGTAGACGCTCGATTTAGTGAATCTTGAAACGTTAACTGTTCACAATATTGAACACACAAAATTTTATATAAAATTGTTTTTTTTCTATAAAATGCCTTGTTTTGTTAGAGGAACTGGAATGAAATGGAATTGGAATTATGGAAATATTTCTATTTTCTTAGGCTAATTTACAGCTTTTTATATCGCTTAAATAAATCTAAAAACAATCACATCAAACAAAATGTGCATTTTGAATCAAATTCATCTAAAGAAAGTCTTTAAAAACTTCCTCTTGAAAAAATGAACAATCCCCAAAGAGTGAACAGGCCTGGTTTTGATTACTTCACTTTATCGAGCGTCTACTGGGTATTTCAGTTCAATGTTCGATTTTTCCAATACATAAAAACTTATTTGGAAGAATCGAATGAAATTTAAGTTTTTTCTATCCATTTAAATCATACACATACGCAATTTCTTTTCTAGTATTAACTTTATAGACATGTTCATTAGAGGTGTCCGAGTTTTTAATTTTTTTTATTCAAAATGGGTATCGTGGATCTTGAAAAGGATTTAGAAAGAAGTAATTTTTGTTCTGGGACATTTTAAAAATTAAATTTTGAGACCCCACGGCCGGTTTTAAGTAAATAACTACAATTCAAAAATGTGGTCAGAAAAAACATTTAAATATGCATCGATATGTGGTCACAATTACATAAAGTGATTTTTTTTGCTTTTGTAGCATGCCGCTAAGAAAATAGAATAAAAAACTGCTCCTTAAAATGTCACAAATAACTTTTTACCTTAAATCTTCAGGAAAGCCCTCAAAAAATCTATCGATTTTCTTTTCGTTTTTGATATTTTTTTTTAATGGAATGCTCGAATTGGCCCGACAACTTTATTCAGCATACTTTAATTGATAATCGGTCAGTACAATTGAGTAAAGAAATCCAAAATAAAACATAATATGTAATTGTGACCACATATCAACGCGCATTTAAATGGTTTTTCTGACCACTTTTTCGAATTATAGTTTTTTTTACCTTAAAACGGCTGCGAGATCTCAAAACTCAATTTTGGAAAATGTCCCAGAACAAAAATTACTTCTTTCTAAACCCTTTTCAAGATCCACTGTACCCATTTTGAATATAAAAAATTTAAGAAAATTCCGACACCCCCAATGTTCATGGCCATAAATTATATTTTAGTTTTTTGTCATGTTTTTTAAAATAGGAGTCTAGGAACAAAAGGTGATATTTTCACTTTTATTTTTTTTAAAAAATGCAAAAAAAAAATAATTGTAGTTTTTCCTTACATATGTGTATCACTTAAGCCTAATTTTTTTTTGTATTTATAAGTTTTTCAATAGGTTTTCAGTTATGTTTATCTATTTATCTATCTATCTATCTATTTATCTATCTGATATTTAATAAAATATTTTGATACTGTCACCTTTTGATCTAAATCGAAAATATCTTAAATTAAAATTTCACCTTTTGACACAACACCAAAAAATTATTTAAATTGAATGAAAATGTCACCAATTTTTGACTAATTCTCTTTGCCAATCAATAGTTTCTAGGGCTATGGACCCAATTTAAAAAAAAAAAGTATCAATAGTGAAAATGTTATCTTCTGTTCCTTAACTCTTCAAATGTGATCATAAGGGCTAGGATTCTCATGAAATTCATAATGGAAAATATGCATACAAAATATGCATTTAAAACCATATACAGGGTGGCGCACCAATTGTGCTACAATAAGAAATTCAAATGACTTTTTTTTAATCGATGTATTTCATTTATTTTTTTTTTTATTGGTTAGAAAATTAAATTTTATTTTAAAGTTGTTAGTTGTTTTTAAAGATTATAGACCGCAAATGACCTCCACGCTCTCCCACGCATATGCGGCACCTGATCAAAAAATTATTCATTGCGGCCTGAAGAGTTGAAGTTGGGATCGCCTCAATTATTGTCGTTATGGACTGCTTTAATTCAGTTAAATTCCTGGGCTTCGTTTCATACACCTCTTGCTTGACATAACCCCATAAAAAGAAGTCGGATGCAGTCAGGTCAGGTGACCTTGGGGGCCAGCGAAGAGTGGAGTTCCTAGAAATTAATTTGTTTGCGAATTTTTTGTTTAGCTCCGCCATAGCTGGTCTGGCTATATGTGCAGTTGCTTCATCTTGCTGAAACCAAACGCTGTTGAATGGTATACGTCTTCGGCGCAGTTCTGGGTAAAAAAACTCCTTCAACATCTTTAAATAACGGTCCCCATTGACAGTAACGGTTACACCGTTTTCTTCAAAGAAGTACGGCCCGACAATACACCTTGATGAAACTGTGCACCACACAGTGACTCGTTCTGGGTGCAGTTCCGTCTCATGGAGCCTTTCTGGATTAGACTCATTCCATATACGGCAATTTTACTTGTTTACATTGCCGTTAAGATCAAAATGGGCCTCATCAGACATGAACAAACAATTGATCAATGTGTTGTCTTCTTTGGCCATTGATATAATTTTTTTTTTTGGCAAAATTCCATTTGCTAGTAATTTGGACTTTGTACGGAAACAAGTTTAAATCGTCATGAAGTATCCGTTGTAATGACCGTCTACTATATCCACTTTGCCCCGATAAGTTTCGGGTCGAAACGCTCGGATTGGCCTGTATTGCAGATGCTACTGCTGCGATTGTATCCTGAACCCGAACATTGGCATCTCGATGGTACGGCCTTCGTGCGATGCTTCCAGATTCGGCAAACATGTTTACAAACCTCATAATGGTCCATCTACTCGGGGGATTACCGCCAAACTCCCGCCTAAATTCCCTTTGGACGGAAATGACGGACTGCAAAGCATGGTACCGTTGCACTATCCAAATTCTTTTCTCCGTATCCCAAGCATCCATTTTTATAAATCTAAATAGTAACCTACAAAATAAAAAAAAAAATAAGCCGATTAGTCACACAGAAAAAAAGTTATTACGTTTTATTTTTGTAGCACGATTCGTGCGCCACCCTGTACTTTGCCTTATATCTAGAGTGTAGAACTGAAATATTAATGCGCTGCTAGTGGAATAGAGGAAGTTTTTCGAAAAGTCAAAAATTGTCCGGATTCAATATCAATGGTATTTCCTTTTGGTAATAAAAATTGATTTGTTTCCCCTTCAGATTTGTCAAAATACAGATTTGGACAGTTAAAGCCTTCCAATAGTGAAAAAACTCATTTTTTTTTATCGGAAATCAATTTAGCAGATCTGGATTTTTCGGCAGATTTACCCCTCTATTACTAACATCATTACTACCCAGAACAATTGACAGCCATCAGTTTGAAAAGTCCCCAAGAAACAATTTTAGCTGTTTAATTGCTCTAAAAGCGTTTGTAGAGCTAATCTTAAAGCTCGTTGATTTCAAAAGAAGCTCTAGATGCACTTCTAAAGCAAGTGCAGAGCTTGCCTAAAGCGAATTCATTGAGTTTGAGAGCTAATTTTTGCTCGAAACCAGCTTTTTATCAGTGGCTTGAAAGGCCTTGCAGCTCTTAGGTATATTATTTAGAAATCTTTTAAGCAACATTTTTGACAGCACTTTGTTTGTATTAGTTTGGGTTTGGGTAATACAAACTATACAAAGTAAAATAATAATAATGTATTATATTTGTGATAGTAACATTCGAGAACTTTATGTGTTGTGATGCCGCAAATTATTAATAAAATATTCCCATAGAAAATATTAAAGCGAGAAATTAAATTAGTTATTTGTCTGTTCCATGTTAGTGAATTTTTAGTGCGCGCTTAGATTTATCAAACATGTACTGAATGTACTTCGCAAAATTACAACGCGCCTTCGAAATTCTTTATATATCGCTGTGAAATGTTTAAAAAAGTTATCTTAAACAACACAAAACTTTGTATAAAAATTAATTTAAATCTGAAATAAAATATTTTTACTTTCATTGCAATATTTGCAATATTTACTGTGTTTTATATTGAAAAGCAAGATTTTTCATTCGTTTTAAATAAAATAAATAAAATGAATTCAATGTTTTTTTTTTTCTGTCACAATCTTTCTTATCATGAAAATAGATTGTCTTCAATAGAACTGCAATATGGATTTTGTAGAGCTAGTTTCCACAAGATGAGAGTTTTGCGTTCCGTGCTAAAAAAGGAGGGTGTTTCGAAAATTGAAAGTTTTGAATAATTTTAAATCGTGGAAAAAATTTCTTATTTATGTTTTATCAATTGAGATGCATTATGGTTTCTCAGTAAGCAAGCACTTGTGTGATTAAGCCCTGGATTTAGTTTTATTTTAAAACATTTTATGTAAACTGTTATATTGATCTTAACAAAAAAAAATTTAGAAATTTCGGATCTAATTCGACTATTACGGTGCAAACTTAGTATTGCTTAGAAATATAATGGAATCAATTTATTTTCTAGTTTTGGTTTAACTTTTCTCGGTGAAATTATCTTTATTGTATTTTATTGCGAAACACCCTACTTATACGAGGGAGGTTTAGTATTAAGCTCTATAATCGTTTTTTTGTAGCTTTGTTCAGCCTTCAAATTTCACAATTCTCAGAGAAATTTAATAATGCTCAGAGAGATATCCAATGCACATGCGTTTGTGTGAATGTATTAGTAATTTAACTCTACAGCCGCGTTTTGTGTAGCTATTTTTTGACATTTCTGTAGAGGCATGCAATAGTATTTTAAGCATGAGTTCCAAGAAGCTCTACAACGCTTCTTTATAAGTTCATATTAATAGTTTGCTCGTTTAAAGGACGCTGAACGTTATTAAAGAGCATATTTTTAAATTTTGGGACGTTTTAAAATTAATGGAGCTTAACGTGTATTAGAAATTCGATTATGGAGCAACATTTTTAAATAAATGTTGGGAGCTGTGAAATAATCTGTCTTAGAACTATAGTGTCAGATTTCACTGCTAACAAGCTGCTTAAGAACAGTTTTTCTTCTATTAGCTCCAACGATGTTACTTGGGTCTGAATTGCCACAGCTTCATAGATCCGAATTGTACCTACAATAATTCAATAAAAAGAAAAACCAATCTGAAAGCGTATACCATTCGCGACGAAAAAAAAAATCAATTTTCAGATCAAAATCTGAATCTGAAATCTGAAAAAAAAGCATCGAAAAGAAACCTTAAGCACTTTTGAATCAGCTGTCACCAGCAATGTTTTCACGATGGATTTCAACAAATGCGAATGTGCTCACTCAAAACTGTCAATAAAAGCATTTTTAGTTTGTTTTCATTCAATTCTAAAATGAATTTAATTGTGCGTGTGCATTTCTTTGAAACTCATATTTTTAAAATTGTATGTTTAATTTTTGAAAATATTCCCTAAAAATATGCAATAATTATGAAAATATCCAGGAAATTGCAAAATGCTTGTAAGAGTGAACAATCTCTTCAAAGTGAACAGCTGACACTATATCGAGTGTCTACTGTATATTTGAGTTTATCATCCAAAAAATATGCATTTGCATGGAAATCCTAGCCCTAGTGATCATTGTTTGTGTATTACATCCTATTAAAATTATTGATTACCAGATGCTAGCTGAGATTATTCCCTTGGCTACAGACAAAAACCCAAGTCCTTGAACTAATTTCCGGCTAATCAGTCCTGATCAGACTATAGAAGGTTTTTGCAAAAAAAGCTCTAGCAGCAAAGATCTATAATTAGAATAAATATTTCTCTTCTTTGTGACCTTTCTGTATTTACTACAAATGCTTAGTGGGCTCAAGGGCAATCTATCCAATGTTGTTTATACATCCGAAACGTTAGAACTCAAAAAATAAACTAAAATCAATTGACCTTGAGCCCGCTTTAGGAAAAGCATTTTTATAATTAGAATAATTACCTGTCCCCGCTGCAATCTGTTTCCTTGTCTTATCAGAACTGTTTATTTCAATGATCCAAATCCTTGATTTTATACGGATTCAATTTTTCAAAGGCGGTTCACACAAACAAAATACACAAATACTTTACTTGAAATTAAAACACTACTTTAGCTCTCATGATAGAGCAGAGTGATTCTTATCAAAGATTTCTTGTTTACTAAAAGTCAGAGAATAAAAATGAATCCAATGTTTATCAAATCTTTCAATATGCAAATGGGGTTCCGCAAGGTACTATTTTTGGAGCTACGAGTATTCTATTTTGTATTTTAATAAACGATCTACTAATTTATTTTTCAAATGTTTCGATTAAGGTATTTGCCTTCTGATGATGTGCTGTAAGTACTTTAGATATAAATTAAATAATCACTACTTTTCAGAATCCAAATTGTTTTTTTTTTTTAATTATTTGATGTAAATCCTCTGGCTGGAGCGCACTTTATGTAGTACATTTGTATATGGATTAGTACGAGAATACTGTCTACAGATCAGCATGCTTATTGCAAAGGGAAGTCAGTGGAAACCATAGCTTTTGTCATAGTTTATTCCCCCATAATAAAGATTATACGATGGTTGCCTTCCTAGAAATTAAAGGCGCTTTTAATAACGTCGATACGTCTGCAATCGCATCTGCACTGGAATCTCTGAATGTTGATGAGTCGCTTGGTGAATTGATTAAACAAATGCTTACAAGCAGGGTTATCAGTTCAAAACTGGGCGGCTTTTCAGGAAGAAGATCTTGCAGTCCGCAGGGCGGTGTTCTTATTCCCTTCCTTGGAACTTAGTTAATAATCTGCTGAAATGCCTAGAAGCGGAAAGCAACAGAGTAAGAGCAGTATCAGGAAAGTATCCTTACAATTTAAGAGAACGCTATAAGCAAGCTAACATAAAGGGTAAATCGTTGCGGACTTGGAGTTATCATAAAATAGATTTTGTCTTCCTCTCCAGAAATTTCGCGAATAGACCCCCTTCTATTTAAGATGTTTCAACATTCTCCGACGAAGCTAGATACTTGATTCTCATTTTATATAAGAAATTAAGCTGAAAACCTAACATGCAACAAAAAGTCCAAAAGCCAGAGTGGCACTATTCTCTTGCAACAGCCGCTGGATGGCTTCCAACCTCGAATTTTTCACCGAAATGGTAAGTAGACCGATATTTATTTACGGCTGGCGTGGCAAAGTATGGTGGACTGTCTCGGATAAAGCGATAAACTTGTTCAAAAAAACAGTATGTCTTTGTATAACTAAAGCTGGATCTTGCACCTTTCGATATTTTAGCAAACAAATGGCCGTGAGCACCGCCATTCACCTCAAACGCTCTTTACAGCGCATCAATAATGAGATTGGCCACTCCTCTATTCTGAATTCATTCGAATCACTTCAAGTAACATTCACTACACAGTCCCGCTATCAGATTTTCATTAAAACCTCGAAGTAACCATGGCTTCCAGATTCACCTGAGACGGTATAGAATTCTTAGAAGATCAATGAATTCACGTTTTACACCAACGTATTGAAAACTAAGGATGGTATTGTACTCTGATAGACTAAATTGAAGTTTCTCATTCGTCTTCCTAATCGTATGTAGCGTATTCCAGGCGGAACTTCTAGAAGTATTATGTATGTTGGCTCAAAGAAAGCGTGATATCAACCTCTGATGTCTATGCCTTTTCTGATAGTCAAGCCGCTATTAAGTCTCTGGACTCTGTACTCTAGAATAGCTTTTAATTGTCGAGCATCTCTGTTAGAAATAACGCAACAGTTTAACATTCAGCTTTGCTGGGTGCCGGGCTATAGTGATACAGTCTCTAGAAGTGGAACATTATAACCCATTTTATCTGAAAAAAACAAATATTGGTGTACCTATCGCTACGTGTAAACTTTTGCTGAAGCAGGATATTTTAGAGAGAACAAACATTAGATGAAACAATATCTCCAGGTACTTATTTGGCCACAAAAGAACTATTGCCAATCCTTGATTCAAAGTGCTCCAAGTGTTAAATATCTCTAAACAGATTGCACATCTCTATTGTTGGTTTCATAACAGGCATGCAACGTGGCTTGGCGTACTTTAAAATAATTTTTGCAGAAGCTGTATAGACGAGAATGGGAGGAAAAGATGATTCCTTACCTTCTCTGTACATGCCCTGCTCTTTTCCACAGACGTAGGTTTCACTCAGGAGGTAATTTCTATAACGATCTTAATCTTAAAGAAGAAGAAGGAAAAACACAAACAATAGTGAATTATTATTTTTGTTTTTGTTTTTGTGGACTGTATTAAATGCATATTTAAAGTTTTTATGACCTTTAGTCCTTTAGTTGCGTTTCGCCCAGGCAAGACAGTTGGGCTCATCAGTTAGATGCTGTCGTTACCCTTCTAAGACGCAATATTTTGATCGATGTTTATTGACACTAATAATATTTGCAGCACCAAAACACTGCTCACTGATCATAATCTTAGTGATCTGACAATTATAGTCTCGTACACTTCGTCTGTGGTTTTTAGATTCATGTGGTATCACAAAAGACCAATTTTGGTCTGAGTGTGTCAGTATTATCTACTGACAGCAACTTCTATATAACAAAAATTTCGTTAATATTCATTTAGGTATTCTCAGGTCAAATATCTCCTTAGTGTCTCAAGTGACCGCATTTACTATTTGTCTATTAAGAAAACTTATAAATGAAAAAAAAAAACGTATACATTCCTTAAAATCTATATTTTAAATCATAAAAGTAATGAGTCAAAAGGTCATATCATAATGTAATATTTTATTCCTTCATTCCTTTAGTAAAATGAAAAAGCCAGTTTCCTATTTCATCTGAATCATACACAACAATCACACTTTGACATTATTAAAGCTTATTATTCTTTTTGCTACACAATAAAAGAGACTAAAGCGAATTAAACGTATATTTCCTTTTATGTCAAAGAGATTCGTTTGTATTATGAAGCATTCATTTCATTTTGTGACTTTATAGAAGATGTAAAGAGAGTAGGACTTTATTTCTCCTTGACATTTTGTTAGTTTCTTGCTTTCTTTTTGTCCTGGACACGGTTGCCACTCGTAGAAGAAAATCTTTTCAAACGGAGAAATATCCTTTATTTTGAATTGTTTTGTTTTTTTTTTTTCATGGGTACTTGTTAAATAAAAGGACTGATAAGAGAATTATAAGTGAGTTATTCATCAATGCGAAGTGAAATCAAAGTGAAACACTAAAAGAGTTCGAGTAGAATGATGTTCTTTCAGAAATATATTTCATTTTTCTTGTCACCGAAAAAATTGGCAAAGTTTAATTTTGTATTTCATACCTGGAAAAAAATTATATAAATATTTCTCTTCGCTTGGATGAATACTCGTAGCAAAAACTAGGCTTGATAGTGAAATTTTGTACTGTAAATCTCCTTAAATTCCTTAAACTGTCAAAATCTATTCTAAGTTATTTAAGTGGAATCTTGCAAATGGGTAATCACAAGCCTGATGGTGATGTCCTGTGTATATGATGGGTCTCTCATGCAAACTCTTCTTTTATAAAAAGAAAATGAGGCAAACACACAAAAAAAGAAGAAAAACTTAAATAAATACCTCGATATGTATCTAACAGTGTTTCAATATTTACTTCAGTGTTGACACTGTACGTTCGTTTTATGCCTTCAGCACAAGCTGCTGAACAATGCTACTCATCTTAAGGCCTATCCCCTCCTGCGATTGTGCTCCATGCCATTTATGCCATTGTATCCCCATACAAAAAGAGATATTGCAGTGTATGTATGTGTGTACCTGTCGTTTTCTATAATCTAACATAACTCAAGGGATAATAATTACGAGATTTTTTTTAATGGATAATATGACATTTTGCCACTGTGTTGCTCTTGCTTATTCACCATCACCATCAAAGTCACAGCCAGCGCAGCACAGCACAGAACAGCTCCCATCCACACACTGTGATTCTGTTTGACTTTGTTTTATTTGGTGTTGCACTCACTGTCACTATACCACACTCGCTGGTATAAAAATCCATACAAATGTACATATATATGCATGCATATACTCGGGTACATATTTTATCATTTTGCCTGCAATGACCTAGTTTCCCCTCAACTGGAAAACTAACCGACCTGAGGGAATGTCGGGATTGTTTTAATTATGAAGAAAACAATAAAAAAAAAAACAAACAAAAAAACTAGTCTCTGCTCCCTATTTTATTTGTTTTTCTTTGGAATTCACAATCAAACTGGACTCAAATGAGAAGTGAACATTGTCATTTCAAGCGTGTTACATGAATTTCATGTTAATATAACTACATATGTACAGTGTAGGTATATATGTATGTTTATAAGTAGGTATCTTCATATGTATACAAACATGCATACATATTGATGCTTATCTATATGAATCGAGAGAAGTGATGCGCAAAAATGTCCTGACAGATGTCATTTATTTCATTTTGTAAACTTCATTAACTTGAAAGTAAAGAGAAAGCAAGGGATAGCTATAGAGTAAGGTTGATTAAAAACAATGTGTGCTTTGTAAATTGGTTGTTTACTAATCACCATATCCCATAGAAGTTTACATAGTTCGACGTACTTCAAAAATGTTGATCTAAATAAAATTGAAAACTGCAAACAAAAATTGTTAAAACGAATTATATTAATAAAGGGTGTTTTTTTTAGAGGCATAGAACATTGAAATGGAATAAAACAAAGATGATTTTTTTAAATTGACGAGAACGAATCGGTATTCTGTATCTGGATCGACAATTCTGTATGAAAATAACTTTATGTTCCTGTATTTTAAAATTCTGTAAATCATTAAACCTCAGTTATTCCTCCGAAATCAGTCAGTAACAATTGCTGAACCACTGATACAAATTTGAACCACGTTTGTAAAACTCGAACTGGGAAACATTTCTACGGAGGGAAGTCTAAATTAGCATTGCAGAAATATTAGAATACATAATTTTAGATTTACAGAAGAATACAGATCTTTGGCACTTACAGAATTTCGGATTGACAGAATTTTTAAATCCAGAATTTTGGAATACAGAATTATGAAATGCGGAATTAAGAAACCTAAATTTTAGATTTACAGAATTTTGGAAACTGAATTTTGGAACTTACCGAATTTTGAATTTACAGAATTTTTGAAATATAATATAGAATACGAAAAAGTTAATAAGTTACCATTGACTGTACCGTTCTGGTCACCATCGTTCTTATAGAAGTACTAACCAATTATTCCACCAACCCAAAAAACACCCCCAACAGTCAGTTTTTGTGGATGTAACGGTGTCTCAACATACACTTGCGGAGTATCATCACTCCAAATATGGCAGTTTTGTTTATTGACGTATCCATTCAACCAAAAGAATAGAACCATGATTAAAAAAAAAAAATTGCACAATTTGGAATTGCTGTTCAGTGCTTTGGACCTTGAAAAAAAAAACTTCAAAAAATCGTAAGAAAAGAATCTATAGCTGGCCAATTACTGAAACAAGCTGAGTTTTCCTATAGATCTTAGGGCCTTTTAGATGGTATTTATTTTTTGCAATTTCCCATAAATGAGGTGCCAAAAATTGCGAACACAAGCTGAAAGATTAATTTAAAAAAAAATCTATGGCTGACCAATTACTACAATTACCTTTTATATAGATCTAAAGATCCTTCAGATGGTATACAATTTTTGAAAATTTCCCGTAAATTAGGTGCCAAAAATCGCTTGAACCTTGACCTTGAACTTTTTTTTCAATTCACTAAAAATTCATTTAAAAAATATGTATGGTTGACCAATTATTGAAAATAGCTGACCTTTTTGGACCATGAAGTGGCCTTTCAAATGATATACTTAACTTTTTGGAATGACCCAAATGAGGTGCCAGAAGTTTTCTGTGTGACCTAAAAAACTTGTTTTGAAAATTCACAGAAAAAAAAACTATGGCTAACCAATTACTGTAAATAGTTGACCGATAATCACGATCTAGAGATCTTCCTAAAATAGATCATTTTATAGCTGACAAAATGGCCACCAGTTAAAATAGTGTTGTCAACTTAAAGTTCTATACATCTAAACAAAACACCTTTTACGTATGTATGTTATGTACACCTAGACACAAAACTACAAGTGTACATATGAGTTTTTGTTGTTGTCGGGTTGTTCAATAAGAGCGCTACAAAAGTTTTTTTTTTAATAAAACAAAAACGGTTTTGGATATCAATGAAATTCTTTATTCCTGTGAAAGTACGTTCGATGCCATTATGTATGGAACTCGATTTCTTATGCATGTTTTCAAGCATAAATCGGTCGATACTGCTTCAAATTTTTCACGTTCGATATTCGTGCGAAGTACATCAATCGTCGCTGGCTTGTTAGCATAGACCTAGGACTTGACATAGCCCTACAGGAAATAGTCTAACCGCGTCAAATCGCACGACCGAGGCGGCTAAGTGACTGGACCATTTCGTTCTCCAAACTTATTTTGCAATAAATTGATTGTGACATTCGCTGTGTGGCTTGTGGCGTCGTCCCGTTGGAACCATTTATATTTATTTATTTCTTACATCAGAAAGATGAGAAGTTTAATCAGAAAACTGCAAAAATGAGAATGAGAAAATAATATATCAGCAATTTTGAAAACTTGTATAAACGGGTTTAGCATTATTTCTCAGTTTTACTTTCAAACACTGAAAAAGCAAAATTTCATAATATCTCTGTCAACTGGCCAAACAACTTAAAAAAAGAATAAAAGAAATCGAATTCGCTATACTCAACCTTTTAAACGGTACTTATTTTAATACTAAATCTAAAACTAAAACAGATTCTTAAGATATTATTATAGTATTTGTACTCATCGTTTATACATATTTACGCAAAAAGAGTGCTGTAAGAGTGGATACAAATTTCAGAAACAATTTATATAGTAAAATGAACACTTATGTGCACTGTGGCGTATACGTGATATTATTTTGTTTTCTTTCAATATTTTCTATATAGAAAATTATAAAATTTTTAAGAATCTATATAATATTTTATAATTTCTTGAAAAAAGAATAAAAATAAAATAATATCACGTATACGCCATAGTGTACGTATATGTTTACATATTAAAATATAAGCATTATTTTTAAAATGATTCTATTCTACTATTTAAATTAGTTTTGATTTATTTAGGACTGACACTTGATTCCGCATAAACCAGTGTCTTCAAAACAATTAAATACATTTTGTGAAGATTATAATAAAAAAAAATATAATTGTTCTAACTGAAAAAACCACTGACTTATAAAATGTTCCTTAGTTCACAAATTACTTTAACATATTGAGTGTTAATTTTGATTTATCCCGGATGTGAAATTTAAATTACAAAATAGTTATCTGGAATCGATTAAAAAAAAAAGTAAAAATAAAAACAGATAAATGAGATTTATTGTGTTTTATCGTTTTTCATCCAGTCTGACGCTATATTTTTGTTTTGCTTAATCATAACTCCCTTAAATGCGAAATGAATAATCTTTTTTTTTTCATTTAAAGCATTGCACTTGTAGCCTTTCATCATTTTTGTGTTTGTTAGTTTTAAATAAATATCAGCATTGCGCATCTGTCATAAAAAATGTAAGGAACGCAAATTGCATTGAACAGACCTACCATACTCTTCACATTCTGAATATTTCAAAGTGAATAAAAAAATATAGATTGGATTATTCATAATTTTCCATTTAATATTGTGGAAGGCTAAAGAAACACTCTTATAATGTGTAGTTTTGAATAACATTGCATTGTTGTTTTTAATAATTCTTCACTCAAAAAAATTAATCTTCGTAACTTTTTGACATTCTTTACAATAGCTGTCTTTTCGTTAAGAAATATTCGCAGGTCCAATATAAAACATCTTATAAAATATTCATTACTTATAGACCAAGATCCTATGGGTGCCAGACATCCGTCAATTTAGTATAGCTGATTTTTTTTCTGTGAATGGTAGACTATGAAGAAACGAATTTTGAAACCGTTTGGTTTTCGGAGTAATTAATTGTGAAAGGTGCATTAAATTGATGCAAAATTACATTATTTTATCAAATCGGAGGTATTAAGTGCTAAAAGTGCATAGCATAGATGCAAAATGACATAATTTAATTGAAGCTGATTTTTTGATATGTTATTGTACGGAAAGCTATGAAAAACTTGTTTTGACACAGGCACCTACAGTGGGACCAAATTTCCGCCAGGCACCTTGAATGGTGCCAAAAAGTCGTGAGATTTTCATAGTAGCAAAGCTGAATTTTTGGGTATCTGTTGCTATATATTTCCCAAGCTTTCAGACACCTACAGTGATACTTCGGGCAAGAAATACTGTGAAATAGTTGCATGAAGTACATAGAACGTTAGTTTGATGCTAAAACATAAATTAAATACATTTTCGTAAACATTTAAGGTATCTGGCTGATGTTAGGTCCCGCTGTAAGTGTCCTGTAGCTTGGGAAATATATTGTAACAGTTGCCAAAAGAACATATATTTAAAATTGCTTTGATACTATAGCTTAAATTTCACTATTTTATGGCATCTTTAAGGGTGCCTGGTGGGCATTGGGTCCCACTGTATGTGCCTGGCAAGTGTAAAAATAAGTCTTTCATAACTTTCCTCACAACATATCAAAAAATCAGCTACAATTAAATAATGTAATTTTGCATCAATGCAATGCCCCTTTAGCACTTAATACCTCCGAAACCTACCCGGTAACAAGATTCATATTTATACATTCGGTGGTACCTATACCTAGTATACTTTCACAGACAGAAATTCAGCTATCATAAAATGACGTATGTCTGGCAGCTTTGGGATTTTACTCTATTAGCAATTGTTTCGTTATTTTAATGAGAGCATCTCATGCTCCGACAAATTAATACTTCTAATTAAAGTTTTTATAAGTTGAAGGAAAACAATTCAAAGAGTTTAAGTAAAGTTGTTATTATTGTTAGAACTCAAACTCAGTAAATGTGAAAAAAAAGCTTTAAAGATTGAAAGATGAGCCTTCATTCTGTCTCAGTTTTTTTTTTTTTTTTGAAAAAAGTTTCGATCGAGTTAACTTCAAAAATATATTTTGTTTTTTGAGTTTTCTTTGGCTCAATGATAAATTTCTTTCGACCAATGAACATTTTTCGTTTTTTAACTCGACTCTACTCAAGTCATTGCAAATCAACGCCACGCTACTCAACTCAATTAATCTGAATTGAATTCAAGTGAAACTTAGGTTGCCCCAAATCAGGTTGCCTCAACTCAGGTTGACTCCACTCAGGTTGACTCAACTCAGGTTGAGTTGAGGTGGAGTTGAGGTTGAGTTGTGGTTGAGGTTGAGTTGAAGTTGAGTTGAGGTTGAGGTTGAGTTGAGGTTGAATTGAGGTTGATTTGAGATTGAGTTAAGGTTGAGTGGAGGTCTCATTTATTTATTTTTGGCCTTATTTCGTTGGAACACATTCAACGCGCCACCTGATTAAATCGCTATTAAACTATGAATCAATTCAAAGAAAAGAATTGTAGCAACTACTTTGTAATACATTTGGTTGGTGCTTGGAAGAAATAAGAAAACTTTATAAAATAACTTGCGTCCTTCACTTTACATGAAGCTTGAGCCTAAACGGACTAAGCAACTTTCTTTAAATTTTAAACATTGTTATGCGGATAACATGTTTATTATTTTTTTAAATTCAAAGAAAATCGGTCAATCCGTTTAGGCCGCAGCTCGATGCAAAATGGACGTAAAACCGATGATTATTTTGTGTAGCTATCATGTATCTACCAAATACTACAGATTTTTTGACGTTTCCAACTTTTTCATTCTTTTTTCCTTGAACGGTTTTGAAAAGAAAAGTAATTGTCAATAAATATTTATATTATTATATTATTTTTACATCAAAAAATGTACTATAGTATCTGCCTTTTGGTGTCAAAAATTCTAATGAGACAGGAGACACAATGCGAATGAGCTAAAAAACGGCAAAAACCACGTAAAAAAAATGAAAAACACATAGGAAATTGTGTTGAACGGTCGACTTTGAAACTCAAATTGAGGAAATTCTAAAGTTGACTTGCCCGGAAGTTTTTTGACAGCAGTGTCATTGTTTAATAAAACTATGCATTTAAAAATAGACTTTTAAATCCCTACACTTTTGTTTTGGAGAAAAAAGATTTCGTTGGGTGACGTATATACATTGGTATTATGTGTGCCAAAAAACGCTTCTTTAAAGTTTTTGGTTAAAAACTATCATAAACCTGATCTAATGGAGCAGTTTGAGGCTTGATTCTAATTCCGATAAATACGTTAAATTTGTAAACCATTGTTTATACAAATGAAATGACTTTAAATGTTATTTCATTAAAGATTTATGAAAATTTACGTGAACATATGTAGAATTACAATAAAAACGAAAAATAATTTCGGCCAGGCTTTTGATGCAAAAATCTACTCCTTTGTGTACACGGAATATATTATGCAACTTGTGATTAAAACTTTATTTCATTATTGTTTTTATATAAAAACAATTTTTTTAGTCTACATCACCATGAAACAGTATGCGCAAACAAAGATACCATGTGCCAGATAAGATAATAAAAAGTGATACAAAAAAATGCAATAAGCAATATCGTCCTTTTCATCAGAATTTACAACACGTTCAAATGTAGTGCCTATACTCCAAAAAAAAGAACAATGTCACGTTTTTTTTTCAATTCGATCACACGTCACAATTTTTTTGGGAATACAAGCAATATAGTAAAGCGTGTAGCCATCAGAATTCCAGACCGCACATTGTTCTGAAATACGAAAAAGTACCGGCTTTAATGTACCTACTTCCTGTCAATTTATTACTTCCTTAGTGGTAAAGTCCACTATGGCAACACACACACCCCAGTGTCAATTATTGATGTTCGATTGTACCTATTTATGCGCTGGGTGATAAAATTCTGTGCCAAACCGTGCACCAACATCACAAGCACACACTATAAAGTATAGTACATCAAGTGTATGTAGCTCGTTATAACGTATGTCACGAGGACCCATAAGTCTATTAATTGATTATCGATTTTTCTTTACGTGACATGAAGTTAGTCTGAGGAGAAAGGCCATCGTTGAAATATTATTCCAACACTGACACTGGGTTCAAAGGGTATATTTATTGTGTCACGTGGTGTCCTTTTTGGTGTGGTGGTTTATGACACAATTGTTTACTCATCCGATATTTTCTTTTTCTCTGCCTTTCCACATTTTTTTCATGTATTGTTGAAGTTTTTTGCTTTGCCTTATTTTGTTCTTGTAATAATAAAATATAAATGTAAAAATCCCTGGGCTCGAATTACCGCATTTGTTATCGCTGTATTATGTATCTATATTTTCTTTATGAAAACTATCTGACGTATGTATCTATTTATGTACACATGTTACTATAGTAGCTTGACCTGGGATAATACTAAGATTTACTGGAAAATCTTTGGAATTGGTAATATGTGAGTTGATAAATACATATGAAAGGATCGATATAAAGAGCGACAGATTTTTCGTGCTATAAGAGATACAATAGAAGATTGCCAAATGTTAGGTTTTCCTATTAGTAGCATAACGAATGACGATGATAAAAAGCAGTTTTTTTATTAAGAATAAGGTATTTTAAATGCGGCCCGAATGTCCCGGGTTCAGCTAAAAAAAAAAATACTTTTGAATATTTATAAAGGATAAGTTTTGAAAAT